>OX375868.1:70399633-70888528 GCA_947359475.1 Heligmosomoides polygyrus bakeri | reverse complement strand
ATACATATTGTCTTGGTTTGCTCTCCTGTGTCACTCAATTGTCTTACCAGGATACTATCTCAACGGTAGGTCGGAACGGCGCAAGTGTTGTATATGGGCAGAACCGCCTCTCTCTGGGAAGTAACAAACTGCAGGTATCTCGACCCCAATACAACCCTGCGCAGAGTTAGGGGTGGCGGAAGTCGCCTGTTGGCGCCTTGTTAATTCACGTGCTCCACAGCTGGCGGGCGCGCGCGGGATGAGGGCCCGTATCGCGTCTCGTCACAGTGCACAGGTGGCGTAGTAGGGAGGAGCTCGGGCTCGTGAACAAGGGGTCGGGGGTTTGGATCCCGCAGACTGCGTTCGCTTTGCACTTTGCAAAATCCATGTTTATCATATAGGTAATCCACCTAGGGAATTACAGTGTGTTATAGAGCATGTTTACGTATAACATATGCTTCAAACTACAGATTAGCTAAAATGTTCACTTCTGTGGGTCACTCATTTTAAGCCTATTTTGTGTGAAGCTATAGTTATGTAACGATAGATATTTTGTGGCACTAGTTAAAAGTTCCGGCTCCACCGACAAGACTTCGGTCAAAAAATTTTTTCTCCGAGACTTTGTCTAGGGGAGTTATTTGGGGTGCCGATCACGAATCTGACATCTGTTTTCACGATTCGGTCGGAGGCCATCCATACCGTTAACAAGTGTGGTCCAGGCAGGGTCACCGATTTCGCTGAAACTTTGCCTAGAGAGGTTATCTGGGGTGCTCATCACGAATCTGACACCCTTTTTTTCTCTACCTGCCGTCACCGGCAGAAACTTTATCCTGTATCTATATTATCCAGACGAATCGTGAAAAACGGATGTCAGATTCGTGATCAGCACCCCAAATAACCCCCCCCCCCCCCTAGACAAAGTTTCAGTGAAATCGGTGACCCTGCCTAGACCACCCTTGTTAACGGTATGAGTGGTGTGTTATATGTAAACGTGCTCTATAACACACTATAATACCCCTAGGTGGATTACCTATATGATAAACATGGACTTTGCAAAAGTGCAAAACGAACGCAGTCTGCGGGATCCAAACCCCCACCCCTCGTTCACGAGCCCGAGCTCTTCCCTACTACGCCACCTGTTGCACTGCGCCGGGTGGCGATACGAGCCCTCATCCCGCGCGTGCCCGTCAGCTGTGGAGCACGTGAATCAACAGGGCGCCAACCCGCGACTTCCGTCGCCCCTAACTCTGCGCAGGGTTGTATTGGGGTCGAGATACCTGCAGTTTGTTACTACCCAGAGAGAGGCGGTTCTGCCCATATACAACATTTGCGCCGTTCCGACCTACCGTTGAGATAGTATCCTGGTTAGTAGATTACAAGATAGCCATTTCTTCTTGGACATTTTTTAGCCATCGCCCACCAAGTGATCATGGCGTTCACGATTCTATTGGTGATAGCCAATACAGGAGCCATTATCCTGATAGTCGTCTTGGCAGTAATTGTGAGTAGAAAAGGTAAGTCTTTTCCACACAGAAGTGTTAATCGCAAGCAATTCGTAGATGGTGTAAAGATATATAGAAAGTGGCCCAAGTAACAGAGTCTATTCAGTCTGCTCTGGATGCTATGCAGTTATGCTCTGAATTATGGAGACTTTCCTTGTTCCTGAGAAAACGTGTTTATCATGTGTAAATTAGATTGCGCCCCTCGTTACAGCATTAAGAATCACTTAATAGCGGCTGTTTCTTGCCTTAGGGCTTACAGGTGACGGGCTATCGTGGATTCCCGAAATATAACGGAACAGCCACATCTTCCGGTTTCACCTAATGATGATAACGATGCACTTTCGGATTTGTGTGATGCAGAGGTGCTAGAAATGTCTTCTTTAGAAGCACCGAATTGGTAGGCAATGCTGCATTTATGGTGCAGGAGCGGGAGATCTACTAAGGACTCCATGTTCAGACAAGTTCGAGCTTTGGCATCATTAATCATTAAAAGTCAACTGTAGACTGATGCTGCCGTGCCAGATGGTCGTGGAACTTCTCCACGACCATCTGGCACGACGGCTTTGTGGCCGCGTTGAGATATCTTTGAGAAGCAAAGGTTTGCTATTTCTTTTCAGTATAACGATGAAGAACCCAACTCCGCCACTTTCCTAGCAGCACGCTTTCCCCGATGTCACGCTGATGGTACTCAGTTTCAGAGAAGGAAATGAAGGGCACACGGCACCGAAAGGCTACCAATGAATCGTCCTCGGATAGTGTGTCATCGTCTTCAAATAACAAGGTGCGCGCTACAATGATTTTGATCGTTTTAAAGAACTCTTCTGTATGTTTAACTGCATCGTTGCAGATGATACGGGTTCTATCGATTGTGGTGGGCGTATTCGTGTGCACCTGGTATTTTTGCGTTGTCAGTGTACACATTGCACTAAGTCTGAAGCTGAAAGAGCAGTACATGGACTACATTATGACCTTCAATGTAAGCTCTTTTGGAAATGGAAGTGCTTTCATTGCAGGAAGGAAGATGTCTAACCCATAGTTCAATGTTTAATCTGCTTCTTTCCGCTTGGTTATGGTGACCTGCTGTGAAGTATCTTGCATTTCAGTTGTTGGCAGCTATGCTGAGCTACTGCCAGAACTACTTCGTGCTTTGGTTCCGATCTCCAAGACATCGTCGAGCTTTCAAGGAGCAGATCGCTTGTTTGCGATCGTGTTCATTCAAGTCCACAAAGCGACGAAGCTCATCGAGCCATTCGACTGGCAAATCCAGAAGATCGAACGCCTTGGATAACACTGAATCTGTCTAAGCAGATCAGAGAAGCAGAGCAGACACAGGAACACGGATACGAATCTCGACGACGGGTACCTCGCTCGGTGAAGACGATTGCATATGAACTGAAGGTGCCCCGACTGTTGATGCCGCGGCTAGGAAGGCTCTTTGAGGAAGTCATTTCGTGGCCGAAGAATGCTACTTTGCTCATTTAGTGATCACGCTTTTTAGATTCACGAAAATAATGTCCAGGACTGATCTCAAATTCGAGATTGCCTCACAAGCTTGAGCATAACTGTAATACCAGCAGTAAAGCTTGTTAGAATGTGTATTCTGTTGTAGAGTACAATCAGTTCTTTCGCTGTCATCGAAGCAGATTCGAAGCGGCATTCAAATTTTGTGAAGCGGAATGTTTTTCAAAACGTGTTCAAAATAAAACGGCGCAAGAAGTTAAGAAGGCAATAATGTCCGCAACACTCATTAACTTCTAATCAGGAGACTATCACAACGGTAGGACGGCCCAAATGTTGTAATGTGGGCGGAATCCTCTCTCTCTCTCTGGGAAACAGCAGAATGCAAGCATCTCGACCCCAATACAACTCTGCGCAGAGTTAGGGAGGGAAGTTGGGCCGTTGGCGGCGTTAGCCCTATGCCTGCACGCGGAGGGCGGGCTCATGTTGGCTGGAAACAGCGGTCATTGGGATTACGTCGCCCCTCCACCCACTTCGCACTCACCGCTCGCTCGTCAATGCTGTTTCCAGCCAACTACAGCCCGCACGCAGGTGGACAGTTAACGCCACGAACGGCCCAAATTCCGTCGTCCATTTTGTTGTTTCCCAGAGAGAGGCGATTCTCCCCATATGCAGCACTTGAGCCATTCCGACCCACCGTTGAGATAGTCTCCTGGTAAGACACTCCACCAGATGTGCCTCGGTGGCGCAGTCAAAAGGAGTTCCACTTCGAAGGAGCATACCGGCGGACTTCACATCCTTTGTAGGCATGTTGTCTCTGATTGCAAGCCGGCATTTTAAACGCTTACCTGTACCAACGAAGGGATTTCTCATTTTATGGTACCCTCTTTCCATTCACTTTCAATTTGTTCAGAGGCATGGAAGGGATGGTAGTGCTCTAGTGAAATGTTCGACTTTTCACCCTGATAGACCTGTGCAGTTTCTATAGCACATGCCTGTACACTGTCTGCAAAATTGGTCCCTCATAGAGCAGCCGCTTGGACACATCGGGTCCCCTTTGTGTTGACATGCAACTACATATACGGTCTACGCCCACGCCCCAAAGAGCATCCGAGCCTAGAATCTAAAACCGTATCTGTCTACAAAGGATAGGCCTGCCCTTGTTCTGCCATGGCTAATCATTTTTAGAGTATTTAGCCAGCCAGAGTAGTTCCACGATAAACCGCAGAAGAAGTGAATGAGTACCTAACGTATTTATCACCGATATTTACCCTTCGCATAAAAGTAAATAAGGATAGTAAACACACCAGAACTTATCTATTTATTTACTTAATCTTCTTGATCTATGCAGAGGCCTTAACTAACAATGTATGATCACGCTAAAACCACGGCAGAGTGAGAGTAACCAGCTAAAACAGTGCGATTTTTTTAATGATAAACAAAAATCTGTGAAAGAAACACTGAATACGCAAGCAGAAGTTTGGCGACTGCATACTAAGGACAACCCTCACTTCGAAGCGAATTACCCTTTTCCTTGAAACGCATTCTTATCTTATCCATTCACAGCTTGGTAATTAAGGTATAACATACCTCGTACGAATTTAGCTAGCCACGACTGCCGTTCGTACATAAAGCAAGGTGAATCTGCTTAAAATTCGTAGACACTGTTGATGAGTTCAGTTAGAAGGAACATAAAGAGAAGTGGACTGCGCAGGTGGGACGTCACTGCCCACCGGCAAGGCATACGTGGTGCTATCCTGATGCTAGCGTTTCACCAGTTGTTGCCTTCATTTCTATGGAACGCTCACACTGCACTACTGAGAAAAAAGGAGTATGTCTTGCTAACATCTTAAGCTCTTTTGTCTGAAAGATAGGCAAGGAAAGAGGAACTGCCTAACCTTCATACAGGAGCACCTAGAATGAATAAGAAGGGGAAAGCTTTGAATTGGGAACCAAAAACAGAGAGGCAACAGAACAGTGGTAGAATGGAAATTTCTCAACTGTTACCTTATGGCTAGAGCTTTCAACACCGCAATGCCAAAATCATGCATACCCAGCTATACGAAAGTCATCTGAAATGGACGCGGTAGACCAATTTTTAAAGGTTCGAGGGGTCAACTGGAAAGGGTCAATCCTCCTGAATGGTCTCTTGAGCGTGGAGCTATTTTTGGAGTCAGTTTTCCGGTGGAAGCAAATATATCCCCTTAGCTCAGCAATTAAATAAATAGTTGAACATTAAAGGATATTCCTAATCTTGCGATTGTAAACGCAAACCTACCGGTAGGCATTTCCGTTGGGAACGCATCCAATATTTGCTTCAACTGCCTGTTTTTACTACTTTCAATATTTCAACTTTTCTGAGGGCTTGAAAACAAAACATTGAGTCAGAGACAATACGACTCTCCTGGAGTTTCTTTAATCCAAATATTCTCAACATATCGGTATATAAAGGATAAAGGATAAAGGACGGCGTTACTCAATCCCTTCTGGGATGCGCCAGCGCATTCTACTTCTACGGGATGTCGTGGAGGCGACATGAATGCGTATTTGGCCATACAATGACTTGCGGTGGCCAGCCGATGAACAAGTCAGCGCTCTATCCTTCCCATACGAGTCTGGTACCAATTCACCGACCCCGGAGGGATGGAAGGCTTGGTTGGCCTGGAGGCTTGGTTGGCCTGGGCGCGTGTAGCGCAGTCGGAGGAGGCGCGACTGTCGCGTGCACCCGAGACCAGGTTCTTGGTTCGGATTTTCCGCCCAGGCTAACCAAGCCTTCCATCCCTCCGGGGTCGGTGAATTGGTACCAGACTTGTCTGGGAAGGATAGAGCGCTGACTTGTTCATCGGCTGGCCACCGGAAGTCATTGTATGGCCAAATACGCATTCATGTCGCCTTCACGACATCCCGTTGAAGTAGAATGCGCTAGCGCATCCCAGAAGGGATTGAGTAACGCCGTCCTTTATCCTTTATCCTTATCGGTATATGTAGCTAGAAGCGTTCAATACACTTGGAGAAGACATTACTCTTTACCAAAAAAGTTATGTGAAGACCTGTTGTACTCTTTGCTTGGAAAATGTTTTTCTTCAAATGAGGATTCCAAACTTAAGAGCAGCGCTCAGGATGGGGGAGAACGTGCGACTCATAGAGTTGCAACAATATTTCTTTATCAGAACGCTTGATGTCACGTAGAATAAAAAACGGAGAACTACAAGCTTTACGAACTAGACGACTTATTTGCGAAGAAAACCTAATGTCCTCGTCAAAGTTACACCTAGGCTTTTTTTGGCGAAACAATGTGTAAGCCGCTTGTAAGTTGTTTGCCATAGGTAGGCACCTCATCATCCCAAATATGGATAAAGGTGCAGCTCTCTATGTTTATTGGAGTGACAAAATGAGAAACTCAAAGATGCACCCCTTCAACAGATCTTGGAAGAGCAAAGGCACGTACAGTTTGGTGTCATCGGTATACACCTATAGTCTAATTCCAGTGGAAATTATTAGGAAAGTTCAACGGCATCAATCATAAATAAAAAAGAAGAGAAAACACCACCCTGATGAACACCACATTTGCCGGCGTACTTCGCGGAGAAGCATTGTCCCTCTCTCAATTCATTCCTCTATTTAATATACAGGATCTCAGCCAGCTCAGCACTTCATCTTGAATACCAATCACTTCCAGTTTGGATGTACTTTATGGCAGTCCCTGTCGGATACTCACGATAATCAAGATGGACTACATCTATGACCTTTCTATTATTCACTGCATATGAGAAATGGTACTCAGTTACATAGTTTGCTTGTTGTTGACGCCCAAGACAAGAAGTCCTGCTGTTCATGGAGTCATATTGAATTTACTCAACCAAGCCAGGAGGTTTTGGCAGACGATTATTTTCGTCACCTTTACCGCAGTTACAGTAAGAATGAAGGTCGAAAATTAGTTAAGACATTGGTGCTGGGGCTCGTGATGGTGCCATATCACGTGATCTTCAGCAGCCTGTTCCTTGGTCGTAGCTTTATGCTGATGATGTAATGCTCCCTTGGGAAGATAAGATTGAACTCCAGCGGTCCAAGCTTGGTGCGATCGCTTTGAGAGATTTGGGCCCAAGCCTTACGTCAAAAAGACTGACTAAAATGAGTCTCGCTCCATTAAGGTGAGCGGCATTGGGCTACCGCGTACTTCGATCTTTCAAGTACTTGGGAACACCATTCGCCTCCGATGGTAGTACAGTCGTAGGAGTGAACTCACACATGAATGCAGCTTGGTCCAATGGCGCTCTCCGAGGGGCGTACTCTGCGACAGGAAGATAACAGAGCACCTGAAGTCGAAGATCTACAGAGCAGTTGTGCGGCCAGTAAGTACATATGCACGGCGCTGAGTGTTGACCAAGAAAGTTGAAAGGAGCCTCAGCGTAATGGAAACGAAGATGCTGCGGTGGACGGCCTGAGTTACGCGGCTGCATGAAGTACGCAATGACTCCATACGGCAGAGGTTCGTTGTTCGTTGTCACCCCGATGATTGAGAAGACCGGCGAAGCTCGTCTGCAGTAGTAAGGCCACGTTCTTCGCGCAAAAGATGACACCGTCAGGAAGATTGGTCTTAACGTTGATGTGTCCGGAAAGCGGCCACGGAAGCGGCCAAAGCAGCGTGGCTTGAAACGCCGCATCAGAACTTGAAGTTGGCTAGATTGCACCCTGATTAGGCATCCTTTATCCTTATTTGATCGGGAAAAGTTTTTCCAACAATCTAGAAAAGCGAAACCTGCGACAAACGCCGAAGAAGAAGAAGAAGTGGAGGAAGAAGAAAAAGTGCTGGGGGTCTTTGGAATAAAGGATAAAGGACGGCGTTACTCAATCTCTTCTGGGATGCGCCAGCGCATTCTACTTCTACGGGATGTCGTGGAGGCGACATGAATGCGTATTTGGCCATACAATGACTTGCGGTGGCCAGCCGATGAACAAGTCAGCGCTTTATCCTTCCCAGACAAGTCTGGTACCAATTCACCGACCCCGGAGGGATGGAAGGCTTGGTTGGCCTGGGCGGGAAATCCGAACCAGGAACCTAGTATCGGGTGCACGCGACAGTCGCGCCTCCTCCGACTGCGCTACACGCGTCCCGTCTTTAGAATAGCCCGTACAGTAGCGTACACATGTGGAACCTCTCTTAAGAGCAGGGGAGGTTGAACAGGCGTACGAGGGCTGGGAAAGAGAATATTGGCATTGCCTCTATATGCTATAATATATGAAGGATCCCATGGTACGGTTCCGAGGTAGACGAGCTGAAGCGCTTGAGTATTGCAGAGACATCGTGTGGACGAATATACTTGGCTCGAAATATATGTCTAAACAATGGATAAATGGCGGCGTCATTCAATCCCTTACGGGATGCCTCACGCTTTCCACGTCTACGAAATATAGTGGGCGAAGGCAATTTCAATGCGTTTTTGGGCAACAGAATGCTGTGTTGATGAGGGCGATGAACATGGGTGCGGCATGTGTTCTGAATCCAAGCGAACGTTGCACAACTTCTTGAGCACTTCTTATGAATCTGCACACACGTTGTGCGATGTCAGCGACACGTCTTTTGAATCCAAATGCGCCCTGCACGGCCACTTCCCAAAGCCCTTACTGGTCCTGCAGACATACAGACCGACAGAGCTCCGTCCCTGGGAGACAGACGTCCCGTCTCAGAAAGACGCCTTAGGCGCTTATTATATAGTAGGATATATTTGCAACATCCTTAACTGTGATATCCTTAACAGACTCGCGACACAAAGTGAGCAACTTTTATCCAAATGTGCTTAAAAAGGAAGACAGTATTTATTACATGTTCACAGAACTGTATTTCGATGAGGCAATGAATATGAGATGACCTTAACGGTTTTGTCTGAAGTGATGATAGGAAAATGGTACGAGGAGACGGTAACGGAATCCATGTACAGTGTGAAAAGGTCAGCAGTCACAGCAGCAACAGCAGAGATCGTCGCAGCAGTTCTCTAGGCAGCACCCGCAGCATAATCCTGCCAGTATCGCGGCACACAGGCCTCCGCCACCAACCCCAGAACGCTGTTGTGGCTGTTGAACGCTGAAAATGGAAGATATTTAGACTGACAGCACACAGCTAACAAGCGACTCCTACACAGCTAGGAGGGGTGATCGATTTAGTAGGTGTTAGGCTTCTAGTGATAATTCAATTTTCATACAAAAAGTTTGTATTACTTAAACCATACCCTTTAACAGTCGGAAAATTTCTCATCGCGATTTGACTACATATGAACTAAGCTGGCAGCTCTTCAAAGCTAAAGTATGTAGCACCTTCCAAACAAGTAGACTAAATAGACGTTAGCATTATGTATATCAGTTTTTAGATGAAGGCCAGACGGTGAGACTCCAGAGGGCTCACTCCAGTCACGCAAACACTGATCAACATAAGTTTTGCCGAATGTGAAGAATATGCCCATCCTAGACGACCATTTGCACTCTCAATAAAGTGTAGACGCTAGATATGTTGGAAACAACGGATGTTGGAAGTGAGATACACTGAATGTTAGAAAGTGTGAAAAGGAACTACCCTTTGCTAATCTTTCAAAATTCGTTAATCGCTGGAACTAGACGCAATGATTTGCTGCCTCGTCGTGATCACAACATGTGCCGAAAGTTCTATAAGGACAAGAAAAATAGTGTTGAAATTAAATGTCATTAATTTGACAAAGGATGGCAGGTAGGAAACCAACCGAAAATTTTAAAATAAATCTATTCAGAATAGCGGCCGTAGATATCCTTCTGACACTTATATTTAAGCTATTGATGAAATCTTGTTATTTAAATGGTTGATCAAGATTCCTTCCAGAGACTGTTGTTTGTGAAAAGCTCTTTTTAACCTTTCGAGCGCTCATGATGCAATGGCGCACCAAATGTGAATGTCTAAAAACCACTTAACGTTCTGTGTCGGTTCAAACATATAAGATTTGCCATTTAGGTGTATACCTCAAGAATCCCCAACATCTTCGGAATACTATTATATATCTTTTCGCGAAGCATAGGTATTGAGTTTTTCGCGAAGTTCAACCTGGTGAGTGAAAACCTGGTCGAAAATTGAGGGGGGGGGGGGCAATTGCAAAAGCTGCTGAAAGAAGGAGAATCGCTTAAAAGGAACTCCCAGCTGCTAGACTCCAGTTATTCCTGGAGGACTAGGACGGTTGGAAAACAAACGAGAGCCTGACAGACCGACACTGTGTGGTTGAGAATTACTAAAAACTTGGACGAAGGAATGCGTGAAACCATGAACAACAGCCGTTCAGTTAGATGGCTTAGTGCGTAGGCTTTTGGCGTATCAGGTTTTCTTCCACTCCATGAAACCTGAAACTGGTGGTGTGCAAAACGCGACCCAGTTGGGTGTCATATTGCCTTACCCACACGGAGGTCGCCTCACGTGAGCGGTAGAGCTCCATCTCGAATCGTGCGGAAGAAGTGCTGCTTTAATTTGCAGTCCTTGATAGTGGCATTTCAGTTGTTCAGCTTTATTTATTTATACCTGATTATGCAGAGGCCGACGCGTAGCGGAATCACAACAACTCACCCAAGGTCTCTGATAAATATGGAAATGCGCAAATGCATCAGAGCCAAGATCTGGCTTCCAATACATACCATTTTCACGTCAAATCGGATATTTTTCGCATGAAATTGGACACCCTTCTGAGCAAGTCCGCTCTTGAAACCAAAATAAGCATATTCAAAATGAGCGCCCTAGGATTGAACTACACTTCAAAACGGTTAGAACAATCATTTGTTTAGGTGTAAATTAGTATAACATTCGTTGAAACTTTTTACCTTACCTGCTCCAATAAAAAAACACCCTATTTGAATTCATACAACATTCAGTTTTTATAACTATTCTTGTTATACTGTTTACATCTGTGTTACTCCACGCAAAGACAACTTTTGCTATCAATCGAATTAAAATTGCGACGATCTAGTTGATTGCATGGGCCAACCTCATCTTGTAGAGCGGGAAATGATTGTTACTTTCTCGTGCATAAAAGTGAAATTTATTATTTACCTTAAAATTATTTTTTTGCAAAATTTCAAACTGTGTGTTGATTTATTGGCGTGAAACCAAAAATTTCAAAGAAAGTCGTAATTTTCCTTAAATAACAAATTATTCTAGCTATTTTGGAGAGACATTGAACTATTCTGGCAAGCACTCATTTTAATTGGCAAGATGTTCAGTTTGATTTCTAAGGCGTCAAGCTTGCTATGAAACGTTTCAAATTTGACGTGAAAAGCCTTCAATTTGGTTCGAAAAGTGACCAATTTGATTTGACATTGTCCAATTTGACGTGAAAATGGTAGATATCAGTTTAAGGACTCTGTCAACTTTTGACGTGTTTAGTGGGTGTTTTTAAAGAGAACTTTTAATGTCAGTGTCCAGACGGGTACAGCACCCTTGAACTGGAGCAACGAAGGGGAGAGAGTCATTGGCCGAGAGCATCCTCATCCATCGTGTCTTCGAGCGTTTACAAAGTGTGACAGGCAATAGGATGGAGAATAAGCAGCGTCTCGTATTAATACACATTTTATGCAACAGCGGGTGCAAAAAATAACAGTTAACTTGGCATGAAATTGAATGGGGTATGCAAGCAGGTTTCTGAAATAACAGATTTCAAAACTCTGGACGCGAGCAGTTTATCTCCGTGCGAATGCTGCTTCAGTGAGGGCGCCTGGATTCTGAACTCGTTCTCTCGATGCAGGAAGTGGAGTTTAATTCTCAAACATTAGTTGTGAACAGAAGAATGACGAAGAAACTGTAACTAATGTATGGCCGCCACGCTTGTTCGAATGCATGCTCATGCGACAGAGTGAACATGTGCAGGAAAACCTCCTACAGAGGACCCTCGTTTGATGCTTTCGATGAAGCTCCCTCACATCCCTCGCGTGATGGCCCTCTTCCCATTGATGTTTGAGCAGCGGCGTGTTTGTCGTCGATCATCGACGGCAGATTCAAAGCCGGTCGATTTAGTCGGCACGCAAGTGGATTTCGAACACTATCTCTTCACGGTCGATGCGCAGACGACAATTGAGTGAAACGATCCGGGGCAATGATACTCCACTTTAGGTCGGCGAAGCTCAAGTGTGGCCAAGAGAAGTGTAGGAATGGGCGCAAACACCACATGACGTAAGGTAAACAGTGACTAACTAGTACTAGGTACTACGAAGAAAGTCAACCTCTCTCACTCTTCTCATATCTATCGGATAGGAAGACTTAGGTCGTATCCCAGAGTGGTTAGGTCTCAAATTAAGTCAGACTTCCTCACGTGTCGAAATCTTAAGGAGCTCAACTTACTTATACCTACTTATACGTAGGTGATGATGAAAATATCCTTAACATGTCCACGTCTCGATTTAGGCACCTTGTTGCTTGTAAAACCTTTTTGTAGGTGGTGTCGTTGTAATTTTCTTGAATTTTTCATGCTGTTTTCGATCGTTTTCTTACGCCTGTTGTAACCCACGCTCGAATAAATAAACAAATAAATGAATATGTGAGCAGTTACAGCTCTCACGATCTCCTATGTAGTATCCAGCTTGCGGTACACAGTATTTCCCCAGCTAGTTTTTCCATTGCCTCAAGAATAGATAAAGCAGTGGAAGTTTTCACTTTTATATAACATACGCTGCTATGATTTCAATAAAAAACGGCGTTGGTTAAACAACCTTGTTCAAAGAAGTTCAAAATAGTAAAACCTGAAGAAATGTATGTCCTTCTAATTGCAAAACTCCATATACAATAGATGACACTGCCAAGTACACTAGATGGTGCTGCTAAATAAGAAGGTGCCGCAGCAATGGCTCATAGCATATTGGTCTTCTTGACCTTTAAGATAAGCGGCTAAGTTTTAGAGTACCTGAAGTGGTACATACTTTATGGCCGTTCGAAGAGCCGTTCAAAGAGTAACATTTTTAAACATATTTTGGGTCGCCCTTTAAAAGTGAAAGTAGCATGAGCGCTTTTCTATTGCGCTTGTTTCGTCCTGCTATATTGTAGTGTTGTTTCCAAAATTGTAGACTGCTCCTATAACATTTCATCTATGAAGATTAGTAAGGAGAAGGTAGCAGACAGCAAAACCGGTCGAACAAAACTTTCCAGGGTTTTACAAGCTGCAATATGTATTGTAGTACAGTGTGCGATGCATCCCACAAGGGGGTTGATTAACGAGGACCTTTAACTTTATACTAAAATCTTTTTTGTTATCGACGTATATTTAAAAGACAGGCTCGGTCATAAAAGTCCATTCCAACGGCATGGCCATCAATTATTCGCTTTTACGGGGGTCATCCAAACTGGCATCTCCGTGGCAAGTCGTTTCACTTGTGTGGTTTGTACTAAAACGCATTTGAGCAGAATGGGAACTGCTGGAAGAGCACGTAAGATTGCTTGAGTAAATATTCCATCTGCGTGCCAACAGTATCGACTCTGACCATGGGGACCCATGAGGTTCAATTTCGCCTGATCTCGTGTGCGCCGCACTGTTCAACTAAGTCGGCACGACAGGTATGGCCTCCGTTTTCCGGCCACAACCTGCTGAATCGATGAGGTGCACGTCAGCCTCGAAAAAAAAAAGATAGATGCACTTCGAGCAATGGTGTCTGTTGCATTGTTGACTCAAATGGCCCGTGAAACGCAAACCTTCTGCCGATTTTCCGTCCCGCTGTCAGAAATTTCCACCACCCGTCGTAAAGTTTCCTGTGAACCATCAAACAGGGAGGAGAGGTATGTCAACAAGAAGCGTCGACCATTTCGGCGAGTGAGTCACTTCGACAGGTGAACACAACGGAGACCTGGTCGAAAACACACATCGATTCACAGCGATCGCATAGCAACCACGCATGTTTATGCTCCAAACAATGCTTCGCCCGAGACACGGGAAGCAGAGGACGGCCAGGTGGAGAGAAATGTGTGAAGTGCATGGTCGTTGGTTCCTTTATTACAGCGGAGTTTCATGTGGATCTTGAACTTATCCGGCGTTGTCGACGGGGATCATCGACCTTAAGTTCATCACCAATAGGTTCATATTTGTGCTTCAAGCCTTTTATTTTCCGGCGGATAGTAAGATAGTATTTGCCAAGCAGCAGTGAAAATTTGAACTGCTATCAGGTTTTCTAGTCATGCAAGACGCTGTGCATGCCAAATATTCATTCAACTTGGCGCTACTATGTGTATATTTGCATCGCAAGGAAATCGGATGCGGGTCGCTCTCAAAGGAGCTGATCAGAGCGGCTTTCACATTATTCCATACACACTCTTCCCCTGAGTGGAGAATAACATACGCTCAGGGTGAAGAACGTCGAACGTAGGAAAGAATAGGAGGCTACGCTCTACACAAGTGTGATTGTCCGCTCGGGATTTGGTCAGGCATGGAGAAAATCCTTTTTGAAGCGTATTGGAACACTCTGGTTTTTTAAAAACTTATTTGTCTAGAAAGGTACAAACGCGCTGGTAGATTCCATAAAAAGTACCGAAACTCCACTTCAAAATGTTGGATAGTAGCGTGAGCAGCTCTCATCCATTTTTGGTCTTATTACCACATCTTGCTAAATGTGTGAGAGCGAAACGAGGAAACGATTTTATTACAATTGACTGATGTCTGACCGCGACCGAGACAGCTCCTTCGGCATCAGCGACGACGTCAATATATGTAGGTCGCTATGATTAATGGTTGTTAAATGAGCTGAATTACTGATAAACCTTCTTAGAAAGTGGAATAATGCAAAAACAGATATACGTGTCACTTTAGCACCTTCATTTCCAACTCCACCACTTTTTTGTTGCTCAGTATGATTGAATTCCCTTGATCCAGCTAGCATTGCGCTCAGAAAACAAAAGACCTCAGAATGACATAAATTAAGAGCAACGGCCCTTGGAAGACTTTAATAGGATTCCCCAGGTCAGAGGTAAAACGCTGGCTCGTATTTGAAAAGGTTTTGGAATGTTTGATCAAATTTATAGGTTAGATCATATGTAATGCTGTTCAGGCAATCGTTAGAATGATACAGTTAGTGACGTTTTATAGAAGACCGATCTAATTTTCAAAAAGTTTAAACATTTGTGTTTACAAATATAGGTGCTGAGAAAAGAGGATGCTTTGGTAACATCGTTGTTGTAAAGTAAAAAACAAAATGGGATTTTAAGAGCAGTACATGGCACGAGGTTCTAAAGTGGTTGAGCTGCTCCAGTGCTAAACTCATCGGTCACCATGTAAATGTGTGAAGTTGTGTCTCGCTTAAAATAGCTATAATCTTCCAGATTATAAAGACTAGCTGATCACACCTTTGCATCTGTTTTTTACGCCTGTATACGTCAAAGAGATTGAGAATAGCAGACCTACAGTGAACAAAAAAGGAAATTACCTCACGATCACTAATTTACTGTCTTCAGAAAACGGTCAGAATCCATAAAATTCGGCATAGGTAACCTCCTTAAATGTATGCGTCGAAGAGATTGAGAATAGCAGACTGTCAGAATTCATAAAATTCGGCTTAGGTTAAGAGGTTACCTATGCCGAATTTTATGGATTCTGACAGTTTTTGAAAAGAAAAGAAAAACTGTCATAATCCATAAAATTCGGCATAGGTAACCTCCTTAAATTGAATAATTTTCATTGTTGAAAAAGAGTGCTATATCTCTCGAACAACTTTATGTTATCCTTCCAGATTTCCTAAAAATACGAAGTTTTTCTCAATTCCAGAAAGGAACCGATCGATGTCAAATTTAAAGCAATTACTATGTGCAATTACTATGGTCCCTCCAATACAGACATGACATTTAGAGAATGTTGGGTTCCCTAACCTTTAGATGTAATTGTGGAAATAGCGCACCAGATTTCGTTAGAGATTTTGAGTCTTATGTTGAAGGCCACAATTCATCTTTGTAGCCTATAAATTTCGAGCAAGGCATACTAGGTGTTTCTAAGCAGCAGCTACACCATTAGGGAGTGTTTGTTGATGGTAACTGGTTAGAGAAAAATTACAACGCCGAAAATTATTGCTTAGTGCTGAGGTAATAAATAGAATATGAATCGAATGCACTATCCTAAATGAGCAAAAATGGAAGGAAGACGAGACGAGATACCTTTCTATCAGTGGGGACTAAAAACGCGGTATTCTAGGTACATTTCCTATGAAAGGAGTTTAAGAATAAAAAGAAGAGAGAAGAAGAAGAAATTTTTAAATATCGAAGCCTTCGTTACAGCTTTCGTTAACCTTTCGTTAACAAAAAGCATGAAAAATGCACCCGTTTGTCACGAATTTGATTAAATGATTTGATTTGATTGCTTGATTAAATGACTTTTTGCAGTCATTGAACTGTAAATGATAATCAAAACTTTCAAAATGGGTTTCTAGAGCTGTCTAGTACTTGCCCTATGCAATCATTTCAGGATCCTCACGTAGAATGTTAATGGTAGGTCTTCAATTTTCACCCAAAAAAACTTAAAGGTTAGAGGTAATTGGTGCACTTGTTATCAGTCGTTGCTTGTGTTTGGGCACTAATTCCATCCTGGAAAATGAAACGATTTCTGGGTGAAAACCCTCCAAAGGTCTTTAATGGTGCCCCGGGCTTTCCCAGAATCTGATACAGGTTGAAAGGTGCAAAGTTGCAATTTAATCCGCAACAGAGCGATGCATTGTATCGATTCTGTTTTAGGCCAAAAATAAATTACGTCACCGTTTGAGCTCACATTTCATTCACCTTCATCTACTTTCCTTCGCCCGCTCACAACTTAGTAAGTACTCGAGGTTTGGCCTTCTGTATAGTGATAAGAAAGCATTCTAGCTACAAGTTGTTCAATGTGGAAAATTACTCACTAGACGGTTTGCGGAGGCCCTTGTGGATAGTACCCAGGCTGCTGAGGACAGTAGCCGGGTTGCTGGTTGTAAAACGGCTGTTGCTGAAAAGCAGATGCTTAGACATTAAGCTGTGTCTTTAACACTGATACTGGGTGATGTTCCAGTGTCCGCTGTAATCGCTTACCGGAGGGGGATAATTACAGTGCTGGTGGCTCATGTTGCTTTGTCGGCAGGGGTGAATGCGGTAGTCAATGGGTCGAGCCCCGCCTTTTCACCGCGGGAGGAGGGAACCTGTTCCCCAGGTGGGAGTGAGTCATAAGCCGATGACGTCGGTCGCCGAACTGCCTTCTGAGTAGCGGGAGTGCAACGTGATTTCCTTATAAGTCACTATGCTAGAAACAATAGAAGGAAAGAGCGTGACTCGCCATGTGTCATTGGCTTCGGATGAGGCGGAAAAAGAGGGAAGCTGGGAGGGTCCTCGGCAAGAAGAGAAGATGAGAAGAGAGTTCACTGAAAGTGGAAGATTCGAAAACTAATAGAAATCCCGAAAACAAAGAGTCCTTATCTTTCCCTTTTTGGAAAAATAACTGCATTGCGTGCACGTGTGAAGTGCATATGCCCTCCAACTCGACACCGATTTGCCTCTAAACACAACTGCAAGAAGAATAAAGATTAAAGGAAAAGAACGACGCTGATCAAATCCGTTCCTTGGATGCGCCTCGCATTCTACTTCTACAAATTGTCGTGGAGGCAGTTTGCGTATTTTGCCTACTCGTTGGTTTGCGGTAGGTGAATCAGTGTTTTATCCTTTCCACACGAGTTCGCTAAATAATTAGCAGGCCCTGCAGGAGTTGGAATCTTCGCAGGACTGGGTGGAACCCGACCCAAGTATTTTGAGTCGCACTGCTTGCGTCAGCAAGCGCCTCCAAGACTGCGACGTCACACACCTGCGAAGAGAATAAAACACAAAACGCAGAGACGGATGGAAGGAGGGCTTTCTTCATCAGCTTTCGAACAAAACCCTTTCGGACAGTTATCGTTTGGTTGTTCATCTTAAATGGAGTAAGGTTAAGGCTATAAGGGAGCGTGTGGCTTGAGTTCAACTAGAGCTGTTTTGATTCGCAACATAGCTGTTCAATCTACATACATATATGGCCAACCGACGACACAATGTGGACGCAGTAAAAAAGCTGAGTAGCAAAGAAAACGGATCATCCTCAGTGTCTATGCAAGCGTTCTTTGCTCAACGTGCTCAAGTTTAAAGCGCAAAGAGTTCCACAGTTTTTGCCGATAAAATGGCTTCCCTAAGGAGGCTAAGGCAAATGCCAGACTGTAGTGAATCCATTTCAGTCTGTTCGTGTCACACGAAGTGTACAGGTCTTTCGAACTGGTGCATTTCTATGGCACTTAACGAGATATGAGTGCAGAAATTGAATCTCCCTATTGCATAACCGCTATACCGCGCACCCGAACCCGAGAAGAAACGCGTCATTAATTCTGCTGGCAGACAGCATTAGGAATGGCAGCAAGAACAGATCAGGGCGCGATACCTTGATGAAGGAGTAAACCTCAAAGGGAATTCATTCGATGGCCCTTAAAAGGTTGACAAACGGGCGGGACGTTGTAATTGCGTTTGTTAAAAGGGTAATTCAGACCTTTTTCGACATGTGTTCTGATAAAGAAAAGAGGAAAACGAAAGGCTGATGATTGCTGTGAACCAAATAAAAACCTAAGAAGACCAAATCAAACAAAAACAAAGTAGTAGTTTGGCTCCCGTAAAGTCAATGACTGCCGTTTATAGGCCTGGTATCCTAAGGCACTGCAAAAACACCGTTACAGTTGTAGTAAATATGCCTGTGACGACAGTTGCAGCTATATCATCATAGAATGTACTTCTTCGCACTTTCCGAGAGTTGACGGAATACTGGCCAGACGTGAAGTTCATAGCTGCCTTGTAGAGGTCAAGTGAGCAGAAAACTTCACCATTGCATGGTGAACATTGCTTGGATAAAATTGGGTTGTACCATTTTCGTATCTTAAACTGGATACCTTCAAAGCGAAGTGGGACCCTTTGAAATCAAGCTGGATACTTTTAAAATGAAAGTGAACACCTTTCGAATCAAAAACCAAAGTACTTCAACCTAAAGTTTATGAAATTATGGAAAATAAATAGGTGCCTGATATCAAGAAATATTACTTGACATCTTTGAAAACTGGTCACACGCATCCGTCAAAAATATACGCATGAAAATTTTCTTATTCTCTTTACCACGAGGATAGACTCCAACTCATTTCACTGGAAAAGTGCTGTGTCATCTGTTCATAAAAAAACAACCAATCTTCGTTACCTGCACATGAGACTACTCTTAAAAACTCTTTTTTCTTTCTTCAGCTAGAAGTGGATTTTTTCGGCTGCGTTTTCACTTTCTTGGAACACTTTATATAAGAGGCATATAAATTTTCCAAGAAAGGCAAAATAATATTTTCGCTCTAAAATATATTTTGCTTTTTTGACAAATCAAACATGTGCAAAACAGATTAACGATCCAAAACCGTTTTCAGACATTTTGTAACGGTTACTGAAATGTCTTAACATTCTCATAAAAAACACCCCAAGCCCATAGAATCTTTTCATCATGGTTATCCGCTGATCACGTGGTCGTTCAAAATTGCTCTAATCTTCGCATGGGGCAATTTCACTGGCAACCCCTGCTAGTGTGAACGACATCGGTCTGCGGCCACCTTATTTCATGAGTGTGGGCTCGTTATCCTTCCAATGAGTTTGGGTGTTTATAAAAGTGCCAGAGCATACCTTCCGTTGGTGTGCAAATCGCTAACACCGGGAGTTATCTTACACCGTGTGATGTAGAATAACTCCAAGCTCTCATAGCCGTACATTGAGATGGTTTTGTGAAAGTTAGTCTTCTTTACAAGCTTACAGCAGATTTACGGCCTTTTTTGTAACTGAACCCCCACCACTAATATCCTTTATCTATACCTAGATTCCGATTATAGAGATAAATAAATAAGCAAATAAATAAATAAATAAATAAATAAGATATCCCTGGTAGTTAAAACCTGCTTCAGTTTCTAAAAGCCCCGCACACTTCTGCGGCGACAGGTGGGCGGCGGACGGCGAAAACGATGGGTCATGCCGTTCAGCGGCGGCCCATCGTTATTTACTTATTTATTCGCTTATTTATTTATCTTTATGATCGGACAATCTATAACCCGCTGAACGGCATGACTCATCGTCTGCGGGCGCGCCCAGCGGCAACGGTGAGGTACTGCATTCTTTCTAGTCGAGACCAACTGGTGCATAACAGTAACGCCACTGGATCCCCGCCCTGTGATTAAGGATAGGGTAGCGGCAACGCAGCAGAAGTGTGCGGAGGCCTTTAAGCCATCTAGACAGCCTTTTGAACGCATGATGTTTGATCCAGAAAATTTGAACGCAAAGCATTCATGAAGAAGAATGAATTAAAAATGATAATGAATTATTCGATTGTTATAAAACTCCAAGTGATAAATAAAAGTGATTCATGGAACGGTTTCTTTTTGAAAGAATATACGAGAGATAAGGAGAAGCATAGGCATTCTCGAACATATGAGTGTTCCGAACCTCTTGGTGTACCTCATTTACCAGTTCTTCAGGATGCAAATCTTAAGTCCTTTTTATGTGACATGAAATAGCCATGATCGACGTGAGAATTGGATCAACATGCGCTCCAAAATTTTCACTCTTGCTGAAAGCCTTTTTGGTATTTCACGCTTTGATTATGAAATTGAGACCTATCTGATTATGGGAGAGAGTACGGATCTAACCTTCATTCTTCTTTCAATCGAAGGAAAACGCGGAGTTGGTGGGGAGCAGGCTACTATAGATCGTTACGACTCCAAGCAGCTGGTGCGTGTTGTGCAGTGGTAGGCGATGGCTGTCGCGTGCATTTTAAATCCGAAATTTTCGAAGCCGTTTTTAATACCTGACAATGAATCCC
This sequence comes from Heligmosomoides polygyrus bakeri, assembly GCA_947359475.1. Taxonomy (NCBI): domain Eukaryota; kingdom Metazoa; phylum Nematoda; class Chromadorea; order Rhabditida; family Heligmosomidae; genus Heligmosomoides; species Heligmosomoides polygyrus. The sequence continues at coordinate 70,867,752 of OX375868.1, read as the reverse complement.
TCACCCATGGGGGCGATGTATTGCTACCGATTGTACGAAATTCATAAAAACTAACTAGTGAATAGGCTACTCACTCCAAGCCGTTGTACAGACTAAATAATGCACATTTTATCGCCTCGGCCATGTTCCGTGGGAGTCGAATGCAGGGCGCGTCATTTAAAAGTGTATTTCCATCTGAATTACTTTACGCTTCAGTTCCGTATTATAGGGCATATTAGCCAAGACGCAGCTTGACTTTAATGTGTAGTGTTACGCAGCAGCTGCGCCTAGAAAACTGTACCATAGTGTGAATCCAAATGCATGGATGTAGCTTTGTTGTGGCGAACGTCTGGTTGTTTGTTTGCACTGCTGTAGTATATAGGTGTGCCGTATCAGCGACAGGATATCGTTTTCCGTTGCAAATATGGTTTGTTATCTTTGTTTATTTTTCACGGCAACAATCACCAGTTTTGCTCACTAATCGAACGCTGCCTTTCTTAATTAGAACGAATTTCTAACGCATCAAGCGGTTCGAAGAAATAGATTTATGGAAGCTCATGCATAGACACTCTGAATTTGTTCATTGGCATATAGATACATACCTTCAACCACATATGTACACAAACTATGTACACAAACTGCATCCTATCTGAATGAGACGTACTGTCAGATTTGCACTAACATATGTAGCACAGCGGTTTTCCTTAACTGGAGAATATTGAGATCCACTGCATAGAGCTAAGTAGCGTGGAGCGAGACTGCAGTTGCCAGGTGACAGCGTTGAAATAAGAAAAAGCAATGAACGTTTACCAATTTTGAAGACCTACGTCATCGAAGACCACACAGACCGCGACATTGCTTACTTCTTACGTGAAGATTCCAAAAGGACAAAGGGAGCCAAGTGTTTCCTGTTTGGGATGCGCCACACCCGTTTCCTCAAGAGAACTGACTGGCGGTTTGAGTGCTTAATTGTACTGTTGGAAGACTTGCAGTGCAAGTCCGTGGCTAGCTCACTTAAACTACGTCTTGCGCCAGCTAACGGTTACTGATGGCTAGAACTTTGTTCCGGACGATAACCATGTTGTGAAGGTGGCGAGCCACTTGATCTCTCCAGATTATCGCCTAGGCGGTCTGTAGTACTACTTACGCTAGTTAGGAAAATGGTCACTGCTACCGAATTCCTCATCATGATTTTCGAAGAAATACGAAAGCCTAACTGAGTTAATGGGCTAAATTTTGAGGTAATGGGCGAAATTTTGTTGTGGGGTCGGCATTATTTCTCGAATTATGGATGAGGTGGATAGCCATGATTTTGGAGTTATCTAGCTCAATCGTGTGTAATCCAGCAGTGATGGTTATTTTCCAAGGTCCCTCAGACCGCTGTTGCCGCACAGCACATAGTCAGAACAGAGGCCGACACCGACGTCCCAACTAGCCCTCGTTTAGTAGAGAAGTTTTGGTAGAGTCGTTTTGAGATCAGTAGATGATAGAAAGTGCCAAGGAAGTGTTAAAGGTATCCCATTGCCTGTATTCATAAATGCCAATTTTACTGCTTCGCGTTTCACCGAAATCCACGACAAAATCGTTGTAGGAAAATTTTGGATATGAATGCTGCTCAATTTGAGGGGAGTCACTGCTCTATTCATGAAAAATGAGTAAGGCCACCCTTAAATTCTCTTTTTTTTCACAGTATGCTTCAGAAAAACATCCGATATAAGAGTGAAGACCAAGATATGTAAACTTGCATTTTTTGCCGAACACATTGTTACTCGATTATTTTATTTGTTTAATATGATCTTCCCAATTTGGAACCCAAAGCTGTAGGTACGCGAGTAATACAACCTGCCTGTACTCATGTAGTCAGATGTCTATTAGTTCGAACAACAGTATGGCTCACTTTAGAGCAACTAACGAATCGTAAAAATTATTTGAAAACTAGGCGAAGGCAGTAGAATAGGAAGAAAGCTCCGATTTCTGAGTTTCTCTGCAGCTTCGATGACACATTAGTTCTAGCTTCTGTAGTGAGGCCGCATTGACCAAGGAAGCTGGACACGGCTGTGAAGAGAAACGTCACAGTTCTGTTTAAACCCTCCTTAACTTTATATTCCCTCCTTAGAGTTAGGAGCCATTGAGAAGAAAATGAGACGAGAATCCGAGAAATCGTTGGTGGAGCGCGCATGTTGGTATTCCAGACTGTCGTCATCAAGGCTGCTACAGTCTTGTTCTTCTTACTACTATCGACCAACGCTTGGAGAACAGGTAAGTCCACTAATCTTTTTCCACTACCATAAAATGACGTCCTAGACAACGGTGATCACTGACAAGATTGTTTAGTGGTGTTCGGTGACTCCGCAGAAGGGCTTGACGATGACGAACTGGTGAGCTATGTTAACAACAAACAGCACCATTGGCAGGTCAGTTAGATTATAAAACCGTTATTCTCCTGATATTCAAAGTATGGGGATATTAGGCTAAAAATAGCAAAAGGGCTTTCTTTACTACTTTTATCCGTAACACGGTCCAGATCTCTTGGTTGACCACGTCACTGCACAACAAATTGAATAATGAAATTGGCGAAATTATTTCTTTGAAAACTTGCACTTGTTTCTCTGTTTGCTCTCCAACTGGTTACCAATCTTTAACTAAAACTTTGTTGCACTAGAAAAAGGAAGCACTTCGAAAAGGACTAGCAGGAATTCATTTCAATGACATAACGATATAAGTATAGGAACATATTCTAAGACTTCGCAAGCCTACGCTCTAATTTTGTCTTTTATATAAAAGTGTCACTGTCTGAATTCGAAAAATAATAGACAACTCTAGGCCGAACTAAACGAACACTTCAAATCGGAGAACGAAGAGATTCGAAAGTCGATGCTTGGCGTACAAAACATCCATCTTCCATCAGAAGCTCTCGGCCGGCTAAGCGAAACGAGGTATGCACACATTTTTTAGGAGAATTAAGACCACATTTGCTCCACCATCCATAAAGGCTGCACACTTCATAGAGGACAAGATTTGCAATAGACTATCCATCCTATCAGAGAAGGAATGGATTCTTTACCGAGACAATTCTTGACGTATGGGCGCAATTTCCTCCTCTCATCCAATTCGTTTTGTAGATATCTGCCACAGGGTAACTCTAAAAACAAAGGGATGGACTATGTGCTCTAAGCAACCAATGACTCTAATGCTACTGAACTGATGCTGGAAACATTCATTTCCTCATTCGTCGGCATTTGCTGTAACCGTTTTATGTCGCTACAAACTCTCGATGGCACGTGACAATGCAATCGGAAGGAACCTTGGCTGTCACTCTCACACCGGATAGAAGCGCTTGGTTCGGATTCTGCCTGAGCCAACCAAGCCTTCTCTTTGGGCGCTGAATTGATACTGGCGAAGTTAAACAACACTGACCTGTCCACAGGGCGGCTACAGGAAGTAATTCACTAAAATTTACTTCAAGAATACGATTTGGGTCTACCTACGCATTCAAGTTGTCTGCTATCCTACAGGGGAGTGCGCGGCGCATCCCAAATGCGGATTGGCTTACGCTGATCTCTGTCCCCTGTCCTTTATAAGCTCTCACACCTAAACGTTTGCTTCAGAATATCAAGAACCACGCTCTTGTGGTGCTGCACAGAGCAGAACGAAGATTTGTAATGCAACCCTTGACTGCTTATTCTTTTCTCTAAAAGGTGAAGCGAAATAGAGTTTCCACTGAAATCTTTCATTGGCGTTACCTTCATCTTCAGTGTATAGAGCAATTATAAGGGCTGTGCCTCCAAAGAAAACATCGAGCTTCTACCGTGCTTCAGCCGTTCGTCATTCCCTTCTTGTAGGTTTCTCAACGTCACAGTGCCTGAAAGTTTCGACGCTCGCGATTGGTGGCCGGAGTGCTCCTCCATAGGATTCATTCGAGATCAGAGTAGCTGCGGTAAGTGTGATTGAAGGCTGTTAATGGATCTTTGATGTTGTGGAAAACAACTGAAAGCCAAAATCAGCAATTTGAGTGGACCAAGTGGATATGAGGAGAATTAGAAATGTTGGCTTTCGAAAAAATACGGGCGACCCTTTTCTGTGCGCTCTTGATACCACCAGGATAAGGGCTCGAATTTTAGGTTCCTGCTGGGCTTTTGGAGCGGCAGAAGCGATCACAGACAGAATCTGCATCGAATCGAAAGGATCCTTCAAACCAGAAATATCAGCGGATGAGATTCTTGCTTGCTGTGACACCTGCGGAGAGGGGCGAGTTCCACCGCTTTTATTGCTCCATATTTCATTTTAGAATACCTAGAAGCAATTGTCGCTAACCGTGCGGACCTTTCTTTTCGTCTCCCCTTTAATTCAGACTTTTAGATGCCGTGGCGGTTATCCAATAACAGCGTGGGACTACTGGGTGGAGAAAGGCGTGGTTAGTGGCGGAGAGTACGGAACAAATGTGTGTTTTATGTTTTTGAATTTGCCTTAAATTTGTTTTTTCAAAACGAAAATTGAGTGACGGGCACTGCGATGTAAACGATTAAAATTTACGGCGAGATCTTCGAGCATTCTAGGCCAATAAATTTTTGTAAACGGATCTTTAATGCCCATAATAAGTTTTTACAATAACGTTTTATACAAGCAGATTTTGTCAACAACAAAAACACGTAGTTCACCATTGCTAAAAAGTTTTGCTAGAGTGTAGAATATAACCCATCAAAATTGTTTCAAATCATCTGCATCTAAGCGAACCCTGCTGAGTTTGTGGTGATCCACTGAGTCCTTTTGTACGTAAGGAGCTGGACCAGCCAATCAAATAAGTTCCTTTTTCAAGTTGCAGCAGAGTATATGCAGTAGAGTAAGAAACGGTTAATATTTCCCAAAGACTTATATTCCTTCTATGCGCAGGACGGCATTTGTCCTCACGTACTGGGATATTCGTACTATTCTATTCGTTTTCGTCATATAAGTTAGATAGAAAAATTTGAATTGGAATTCAAATTTGCAAAATTCGGAGCCATACTGGCGCAAGCATGTCTTTTTACTTTTATATAACACTTTTGCTGGAAATGAGTGACCGAATAGAGGCACTACTGCTCGCTCTCAAGATTTAACAAATATGTTCGCCAAATCATCAACTGCCTCAGGATTCGTGCATGCCATATCCTTTCCCTTCATGCCACACTCGTGCTAATGTCACACCGCCTGAGGAGTGCAGTCACGTTCCGTTTGCAACGCCGAAATGCGACCGTAAATGCAGGACGGACTACGAGCAGAGCTACGAACAGGACAAGCACTTTGGTGAGTCACTTTGAACCATCTGTTGCTCTCACCTTTGATGGAAGAGTTTGCGGAAATCTGTCTGCAGGACTCCTGTCCTACGGTGTGGACAGCGACGAGCTCTCCATTCGAAAGGAGCTGATGACTTACGGATCCGTTGAGGTGGCATTCCTCGTGTTTGCTGACTTTTTCCACTACAGCAGCGGAGTATATAGGGTACGTTGGCTGACGATGTGCTGAAAACTCCGTTCAATGTCGTATTTTCAGCACACCGCCGGTAGCTTTCAAGGTGGTCACGCAGTGAAGCTGATTGGCTGGGGAGAAGAGAACGGCAATCCTTATTGGCTGCTAGCCAACTCGTGGGGCAGTGATTGGGGAGATAAAGGTTGAAATTTTGACAACATTTCAAACCTTCGGAATGTCCACATTTGTTCTTTGAGAAACCGCCTTCAACAGTCTAGTTCTTCAGAGCAATGTTTTTGTTTGCTCACAGGAGTTTGTGGTAAAGACTAGCCTAAGTATGTATGGCAGTTAGGGGGGGGGGGTTGGGGTGTCTTCCGCTAAACTCCAGGGGCCGCACATCCTGGGGTCGGATTCATCAACGACTTACAGCAATTTAACAGAGAAAATACAGCCGAAATCCCTGATAGCGCGGCGAAATGTTCCATCATATTGCTTGCTAAGCAGCGCTACCAGGGATTTCGGTTGTATTTTCTCTGTTTTATTGCTGGAAGTCGTTGGTGAATCCGGCCTCACGATGTGTAACCTGATGTTGAAACGGAAAACGTTACAGTACAGTGAGGTGGCAAGTAATCCATACGCCCATGCTTGCGTTAGGCCGGGGGCATACTTCCATCGCCGCGATGCCATCGCGGCGCTCAGTTCATGACCATTCCGCCGCACGCGGTCGAATAGTCAAAGGAAACCTCGCCGCGGCCGCCGCAACAGTAACGGTCGGCATGCGCGATGGCTTCCCGCGCCCATCGCGGGCATGGCATACTTTTTCGCGCCGCGCGCGGTGTTTAGCGTTGGTCCTGGACGGATCGCCGTCGCGCCCCATTGCAGAGCGATGGGCGATGCGCCGAGCACAGAGAAATTCAAATTCTTTCACGTCGCTCTGCAAAACTCATCGCCGCGATTCCATCGCGGCGACGGGAAGTATGCACGGGGCCTTAGGGCGCGAAATTGATGTCGGAGCACGCGTCTCCACTGTCATTGCGTCGGCGTCCGCGTGGAAATTCGATCCATATGTCACACCGACGCCGTTTGTCTCACTTCGATTCCGACTATTGCTAAAGTTGGTCTGTGGCGGAGCGGAGCCCAGAGCAAACCAGAACTGAAATTAACCCCACCTCGCCAAGCCAAGTTCGCAGGGACGAGTATATCGAGCCACAGTCCCAAGGTGATCCTCTCCTCGTAGTTACTTACCAGTAGAAACTTTGGCAAGGGCAGCTAGCTGGACCACACCCGGAGTTCCTTCTCTTGCAGATCCTGCGCTCCCGAAGAGCGCAGAACCCAAACGTACACTTCCCGTATGAGCAGTGCGTGCGGTTTTCGCTTGAGTAGCTAGACTGGCTACGCTCCGGAGCTTCTTCCCCTGTCTGATCCTGCAAAGTCCAACCGTGCACTTCCCAGTTGAGCGATGACAGCAGTTTTAGCGCGGGTAGCTAGATAAGCCACATCCTGGAGTTTCTTCCCTTGCCTGACTCCGTGGTCGAAGAGCGCAGAACCTAACTGTACACTTCCCGGATGAGTTCCTAAACCTCCATAGAAGAAGAAGCAACTCGAGTAAGATCCTTCATTTCGGAAACGTCTAGAATCGTTTCCTAACTAGAACCGCTCAGAGGAGGTTCAGCTGTGGAACAACTGCAGTTAAGTACTTCACAAGACAGGCCATGTGAGACCATTGGGAAATGTCAAGGAACTAGGGAAGCAGTGCGCCCGAAGGTTTCTGCGCTGCATACGGGCGTGTGGATTATTGTTCCCCCAGTAAACTACATGTGGTTGCACTCCACACCCTGGAGTTTCTGGCGCTTGATAGTAGACTCCAGAAAATTCAAAAAGTGAACAAAGATAACGGCTTGAACCGGTTACTTTGAATTTATACTCTCGCTGTATTACCGCCATTCACCAATTCTTCGGAAACCTGGCGAAGTCTGGATTACCCAACGAACGCGTCCCGGCTTGGCTATTTATTCGGAGTTTCTTCTTGCAACAACAGTACAACACCAGAATCAGTACCTCTCACGCCTGGCTCAACATGAAAACATTCGTTCTTTGAACCAACAACGGACAGACTCCTTTAACGCCGACTTACAGGCTGGTTCTAGGAACGGCAGGTTCCATAGTTCATATATATTTCCAAGTGATCTCCTTGGAGGAGACCAATGCCCGGAAGAACCAACGTAATTGAGGGACGGAACACGTTCCTCTCAGAGAGAAGGTTCTTCCGCACCGCATTGCCAGAAGCATTTGCGAGTCCTAACGCAGGAAAGTTGGCCGTGATGGAAATCTCAAGCTTTAGCAAACTTTCTGTTGACCTGTGTTGTACATAAATATGTGTATCTTCTAGAAAGCTTCTCATAATGAAATCCTTCATAATGGAAGCATATTTCTCCGAATAAATCAACCAGTCCCTTAAAAAAACATTTCCATCGATTAATTGAAAGTTACTACAAATGAGAATTATGCTGTTATAAGTGCAGTAGACGTCGTGAAGTTGGCACCACACACTATTCAGACGTCGCGCTTGCCGCAGCGATTCTTCCCGGGCTCGCCCTGTGTGAGAAGCCGACTGAATTGCTGTTCGCAAAGGGACAGCTCAGTTGTTCAACTGCCCTCTCACCATTCTCACTGGGGACAGGGAGCGACAGGGCAACACCGTGTGGCTGATGCTTAATGGAAATTCTTGGATCCCTCTTTTTGGGCTCTAAAGAAGGCAGTACCAAACATTGGCCAAGAGGCATCTATGGGACCTGGGGCTGGATTCATCAACGACTTACAGAGATTTGATAGAGAAATGACAGCGGAAACTCCTGAGAAACTTTAACGCGACTTATCAACAAGCGATATGGTGAAATGTTGGCGTTATCAGGACTTTCCGCTGTAATTTCTTTGTCAAATCTCTGTAATTCCTTGATGAATCCGGCCCCTGATGTGTAGCCAAGACGGATCTATCCTAGGCGGGTAGGGGGGGGGGGCACCTAACTAAACATTGTGCAACAAATTGGCGCGGGATCCATGGAGCGGGTTCCAGAGGACAAAATAAGCCCTAAGCTGACAAAATTCACGAAAAATACAAAAAATGCAACAGAAACAAAAAATTCACCACGGTTGTAAAGCTATCTGCGCTCCTCACCGTGACGGATCCGGGTTAAAACATGTCAAGCGGCGGTCAACACGCGGTATGCGGCTTTATATGCTCCACTCCCCCTGATAGATCCCGGTTATAACATGTGAGGCGGGGTCAGTTGTATTTGAATGTGCTTTGCCCACCGCCCGTCTTTACGGCTGCCGTGATTTTGTTGTTTTTTGTTTGTTTTAGGTCCTATTTTGGTGGCGATGTCCGTTCCTCCACGTGGTGCCACTGGAAACTACTCGCTCTGCGAGTTAAGCCGAACACGGACACTCGATTGCAGGCGACAGGCCCTTGTGACAGGCCGGCCTACGAAGACCCATGTCACATCACATGGTGTATGACAGCTCAAGTGTTTCGAGATAGTGCTACGGCGTCCGCGGGAGCCGACGCGCACTCGCAGAGTCCGGCGAGTGTGAGAAGTATGCGAGGGTCCCTGATGCGAGGACGGCATCGGGGGGCAACTGAGCTAGTCCGAAAGTCCCGTAACGTAAGCAGGACCCGCGTGGCTACGCTGAATGTGGGTACGTTGACGGGCCGCTCGTGCGAGTTGGTTGAAGCACTGGAGCGTAGAAGAGTTGATTTCTGTGCGGTGCAGGAGACGAGGTGGTCCTGCCGCAAGTCAAGGGACATAGGACGTGGCTTCAAGGCCGTTCTATGTGGAAGTCCCAGGACCACCAGTGGTGTCGGAATAATCGTCTCCGAACGATTTCGTGACTCGATTGTAAGCGTTGAGCGCTTTGACGATCGATTGATGAAGATCGTTGTCGCCGCTAAGGAGCGACTCTATCACTTCTTCTCTGCGTATGCTCCGCAGACTGGCTGCTCCGATCAAGCCAAGGATGAGTTTTGGAACCTGCTGGATGAGAAGACAGCAGAGGTACCGTCGAAAGATGTCATCATAGTCGCTGGTGACCTTAATGGGCACGTAGGTGCTACGAAAGACGAGTACAGCTGTCATGGTGGTTTCGGATACGGATCACGTAACGCCGATGGTGAGCGCATTCTTGAGTATGCGGAATCGCATAGCCTCACCATAGTGAACACCGTCTTCCGAAAACGCGACTCACACCTTATCTCATACTACAGTGGGAGCTCCAAGTCTCAGATAGACTTTGTCCTTGTGAGAGATCGCGACCGGAGTCTTGTCACAGACGCGAAGATCGTGCCGTATGAGACGGTCGCCCCACAGCACCGACCGCTGATCTGCACTTTGAAGATCGCTCCTCCGAGGCTGAAGCAGGTCGAGCGATGCGGTGCTGCAAGAATTAAGTGGTGGCGAATGAGAGAGAAGGAAGCAGCTGTGATTTCTCGCGTGCGGTTACCGACAGTCACGACTGTCGACGAAACTTGGAAGAAAACGACCGACGCGATTCGTCAAGCTGCACAGTCGGAACTCGGCATTACGAAGCCTGGGCGACGGAAGGTCGACAAGCAGGCATGGCTGTGGACAGATGACGTGAAAGCAAAAGTGCGAGAGAAGAAGTCGCTTTATCACATGTTTCTCGGCGAAAAGACGGCCGATAACTGGCGGAAGTACCAAGAAGCGAGGAAAGCTGCAAAGAAGGCCGTGGCTGTTGCAAAAGCCACTCATTATGGAGATGTCAACGAGAAGCTCGAGTCACGCGATGGCGAGCGGTATCTGTATCGGCTTGCTAAGAATCGCCATCGGCAGACCGAGGATATTGAGAAGTTTTTCGGCATCAATGATGAGAACGGCCATCTTCTTACGGACCGCAAGAAGGCATTGAAGCGATGGCGCGACTACTTTGAGGAAATCTCTACAGTAGAATTTCCTCATCCAGCCATCCCTTCCACGGCTCCAACCCACGGCCCCGTTCAGAAGATCACCGTGGAGGAGATTGAAGCGGCTTTGAAGAAGATGAGGCCAGGCAAGGCGACTGGGCCCGATGACGTGGCAGCTGATTTATGGAAGTCCAAGTACTGGTACCCTGCTGAGTGGTTGGCGAAGTTCTTTAATCAGGTTGTGGAGGAGAAGAAAGTGCCTGAGTGTTGGCGTCAAAGTACGACGATTCCAATTTGGAAGAAGAAGGGCAGTCCTGCAGACTGCTCCAATTACCGTCCGATTCGCTTGCTTTCGCACAGCATGAAGATCTTTGAGCGAGTTGTCGATGGACGAATTCGGGACATCGTCCAGCTTTCCAGCAATCAGTGCGGCTTCGTGGCTGGCTGTGGCACCGTTGATGCCATACACGCCACTCGCCTCCTGATAGAGAAACATCGCGAGAAACAGAAGCCAGTGCATATCGCCTTTCTCGACTTGGAGAAGGCCTTTGACCGCGTACCGCGTGAAGTGATATGGTACGCCCTGCGACAACATGGAGTTCCTGAAGAGCTCATAGAGTGGGTGCGAATTCTCTACTCTTGTCCAAAGAGTCGAGTTCAAGCTGCAGCTGGGACCTCGATGGAGTTTCCCATCTCTGTCGGAGTACACCAGGGTTCTGCGCTTTCCCCACTCCTCTTTGTTGTCGTCATGGATGCCATCACACGAGATCTTCAGAAGCCCGTCCCTTGGACGTTGCTTTATGCCGATGACGTGATGCTCGCTAGCGAAGATAAAGATGAACTCGAGCGAGAGTTGCAAGCTTGGTGTGATCGCTTGGAGCGGTTTGGACTCAGATTGAACGTGAAGAAGACCGAGTATCTAACGACGGACGTTACCGAGTCCAGCTCCATCAAGGTTAACGGCATCGAGCTTCCACGCACTGCGGTCTTTAAGTACCTGGGATCAGCAGTCGCGTCTGACGGCAAACTGATGGTCGAAGTGAATTCACGCGTGAGTGCAGCTTGGTCCAAGTGGCGCTCGTTGACTGGCGTGCTCTGCGACAAGAAGATACCAGAGCGCTTTAAGTCGAAGATCTACAGAGCAGTCGTCCGGCCGATAGCAATGTACGGCGCTGAGTGTTGGCCTGCGACCAGGGAAGTTGAAACGCGCCTCAGCGTCATGGAGACGAAGATGTTGCGCTGGACGGCAGGAGTCACGCGCATGGACCGCATCCGAAACGATGCTATTCGGCAGAGGTTCGGTGTCGCGCCGATAACTGACAAAATGCGCGAAGCTCGCTTACGATGGTACGGCCACGTTCTGCGTGGAAAGGAAGATAGCGTCCGCAATATAGGCCTTAAGTTCGAGGTGGTAGGAAAGCGGCCTAGAGGGCGTCCGAAGCAGCGCTGGGCTGACACGTTACATACGGACTTGAAAGTAGCTGGTGTCCACCCCGATCTAGCGCTGGATCGGGAAAGGTGGCGTCATGACACCAGAATAGCGGACCCCGCCACGAAGCGGGACAAACGCTGAAGAAGAAGAAGAAGAAGAAGAAGGTCCTATTTTGTTTTCCTTAAGAGGGTCTGTGAGTCTACTGTCAAGTAGCACATTATTTGGTTACCCCCCTCCCCGACTAGGATGGATCCGCCAAATCTATATACCGCTACGGAATAACTGCATCTAACCGTAAGTGGTTTTTGTTTGATAAATGATTCTGCTTCAGGTTTCTTCAAGATCCTCCGGGGCTCGAACGAGTGCGGCATAGAAAGCGGTGCTGTGGCTGGTGTGGCAAAGACCTGAGCGAAGGAGCAGTACTAAGAAGCGGGATTGCACTGCTTCACACGCTCATTGCTGTGCTTGCGGTTCGTAGAATTTGAACGATATCGGAACAGAACTCACTATGAGAATAGCGATCAAAGATGAAGGTTTTGAAAGGATGTCGCGTACCAATTTCTCGTTGAAGCATTCAATATGTATTGATGTGAAGCCCCTGCATTCACCTCCTCCATCAGAGTCGCGGATTCCGTCCTTTGAAGAAAGGTTCGGAGAGGTTGTTTCTTTCCGACCTTTATAGCAAAGATTGTAGTGTCACCAAAACACTGAAAGAGACTGGTAGTCTCCCAATTACTTGCTACTGCGTAAAATTTGACCTTGCGTGTCGCTCCGTTAACGAGTGCAGCAGTTCTCCATGGCTTGATACTCTTCCAGAATTTTAAAGACACATTTTGGTTTCTAACATTTTTATCCCACGGATCTACCTCGATAGAGAGCCTTCGGGCTCTCTTGTTAAGAGGGATCTCGGGCCGATTGTCGCAGGGCCACGTGGCGCGTCCCCGGGTGGTGGATAGGGGAATTAAACGCGAACCAAATGCAACCGTGTACTGCCCAGAGACGCAGGTGGAATGCAGGGGATAGACTCCTTGCTCCTGCTGTGTCGGGTCGACGCGTTCCTTGGGCGTGGGAGCGGCATGTTCATGCACATTGTGCGTGGATGTGTCCGTGAATGTGCGGATTGTAACTGTGTGGGCTCGGCCAAAAGCTTGCACTCGGTAGACGGGGAGTACATGTAAGGCCATTCGATGCCGCCTTAAGCAGTCTGGCTGGCTTCGCCCGCACGACAGAGCCCGACTAGCTACCCGTGTGTACTCCAGTCAAGAACAGCAGCACTAAAGGGCCTCATTCCCCTGATCCCGAAAGAGCCCCCATTTCTGCATCGATGGGAAGGACGAGTACGGAGAGGCTGCTAAAATCTCAGGGCCTAGCCAGGCTGCGCAAACTGAGAAGGACTAGGATGACGATCTGTACTTACAACGCCCGCACGCTCGCATCGGAAGCATCCGTCGAGGACCTGATGATGCAAGCCAGGAAGATCAAGTACAACGTCATCGGACTGACCGAGACGAGAAGACACCACCCCCTACACGCCGCCTACGACTCCGGAGAAGAACTATCGAATCGGACGTCTGCGACTAAAGCGATGTGGCTCCGTGCCAGCTTTGACTGTATTCGTCGCGTATGCCCCAACATCCGACTACGACGACGAAGAGGTCGAAGCCTTCTACGTGGAGCTGGAAAAGTTCTATAAGGAAGACCGCACCTTCTACAAGGTGATCGTCGGCGACTTCAACGCCAAGATCGGACCGCGAAGGTCGCCGGAAGAACTTCACATCGGAACCCACGGTTTGGAGTGGAACGAGCAAGGTGAAAGGCTGTCTGAGTTTATCATGTCGACCAACACCATCCATGGAAACTCACAGTTCGAGAAGCCTCCCTCTCTACGATGGACCTGGGAATCCCCCGGTAGCCAGTTCCACAACGAGATCGACCACATCATCTTCAATCGCAAGTATTGCCTGACCGACGTCTCCGTTGTCCTTGGCGCAAGGTTCCGCCTTTCGCGTCAAGGGGAGAAGGCCGTGAAGTTTAAGAAGAGGAGTCCCAGGACGACCATCAACTGGGACCTTGACACCTCTCTTGTCGGCCTTTGGGAAGATACCGTTAAGGACAACGTCGACGAGAAATACGACAGCTTCGTGCACCATCTCCACGATAGTGCTAAGGAAGCTGAGAGCTTGAAGACCACCAAGAGACGTTTGTCTCCGGAAACACTCGGGCTGATACTCCAGCGTGGAGCAGCACGAGCGTCAGACAACTACAACTGTCGTCTGACCTTGCGAAGCTATGCAGAGCGGCGATAAAGGAGGATCTTAAGGAGGGAAGGGCGGAAGTGTTGGCTGAAGCTGCATTCGCAGGTTTGAGCATCCGCAATGCCCGCCGGAACTTCGCCAACTTCAAGACCAAGATGACCGCTCTCCGACGTCCTGACGGAACCGTCACCTCTTCCAGAAGGACCATGGAGAAGGTCATCCACGACTTCTACTCCGATCTCTTCCATAGCCACATCCACCTGCCCCCACGCCATCTTTCGCAGGATGGATACGTCGTCCCCTCTGTTCTCCCTTCCGAGATCCGACACGCCATCTTGTCGGTGAAGAAACGTACAGCACCCGGTCCCGACAGTATGAGACCCGAACACCTGAAGAACCTCCCGCCAGCGCTCATAAACACCCTGGCGCGGCTCTTCATACGCTACCTGTCGGAGTGCAAGATTCCATCTCAGTGGAAGACCAGCAGGGCCGTCTTGCTGTACAAGAAGGAAGACGTGCACGACATTGGCAACTATCGCCCGGTCTGCCTGCTGTCCGTAGTCTACAAGCTGTTCACTCGAGTGATTCTGAATAGGATCAGCAGAACGCTGGACGAAGGACAGCCATGCGAACAAACAGGGTTTCGGAGAGGATTCAGCACGATTGACCACATACACACCATTACGAAGCTCATCGAAGTGTCGCCGGAGTACAAGCTGCCGCTGTGCCTTATGTTCGTCGACCTGAAGAAGGCATTCGACTCCGTCGAAACTGAAGCGGTCATCGTCGACCTGCTCACTCAGGGTGTTTCTATTCAGTGCATCAGAGTCCTTCGAGAGCTGTACAGTGGATTCACGACCAAGATCTCACCATTGTACAACGACGTCGTCATCGACGTTAAGAGAGGGGTTCGGCAGGGGGATACCATATCCCCGAAGCTCTTCAGCGCCACCCTCGAAAACGTCATGCTCGAACTAGAATGGGAAGACATGGGAGTGAAGGCCGACTGCCGGCAACTACATCATCTTCGCTTCGCTGACGACATCGTGCTCATAACATCAGGCAGGCGGAGTGAACGCTGGCCGACTTCGATCGTGTATGTGGAAACGTTGGACTGCAGCTGAATCTTACGAAGACGATGTTCATGATGAACGGACAAGTCTCAGATGCCCGATTCTCGCTCAACGGAACGAACATCTCCGAATGCTCCAGCTACGTGTACCTGGGTCGCGAAGTCAATATAGCCAACGACCTAGCGCCGGAGCTGAGCAGGAGGAAACGGGCGGCTTGAGGAGCTTTCAAAGAGTGTCGAAGAAGTCGCGAAGAAGACGAAGAACGTCCGACTCCGTGCTCACCTATTCGACTCTACCGTTCTTCCTGCGCTAACATACGCCTCAGAGACCTGGGCTATACGAAAGCAGGACGAGCACGCCATCGGCGTCGCGCAGCGTGGAATCGAGAGGACGATGCTCGGAGTGACACGACTCACGCAAGTGAGAGAGGGCCCCTGGAGTTCCGAGCTTCGCCGACGCTCGAACGCTTCGCCGACGTTCGAAGATCAGAGACGCTGTCGCGTGGGTCAAGTTGTCGAAAATTAGGTGGGCCGGCCACGTAATGCGCTTCGCAGACACCCGCTGGACGAGAGCCGTCACCGACTGGATTCCGTGGGATGTCAAGAGAACACCAGGACGCCCACCAACACGTTGGTCGGACTTCTTCGTGAAAGCCCTGAACGACCGCTATGACGCTCTTCGTGTCCCTCGAGCGAGGAGGATCCATTGGAGCACTCTGGCACGCGAGAGGGACGAATGGAGACGCTGCTGGCGCCCGCTCGAGCAAGTCGGTGATCAACGGGACGACAGGTGATACAGGTGAACGTTTTCATCAAGACTGCTATGTGCAGCTGTCCACACTCTTTAATTCTTTAGTAAAACATAGTAACAGTAAGTCCATTAAAACATCTGCTTTTTTATAGTGTTGTCCCTTTTCATCATCACTTTCGGCGGATCTGAATCTGACTTGGACCACTCTGTTATTGCATAGGGCGATTAAAGTCGGTGCTTTGAAATTCTCCAACCTTTCAAGGATCAAGGGTAATGGAAGGAGGAACGAAGGCTTGTTTCCACCAGATTTTAGGTGGTTGCTTTCTGAGAGCGAAAACTTGCCGTGCCCTGCTCCATGCTCCACATTTGACGGCTCCTCGTTGAGTAGAGAAAACATTGACACTAGCACCGGTTGGCTTTCGCAGTTTATTGTGTTATGGAAATACGCATTTGAATTGGTTTTCCGTGCGGTTACGGTACACTGTTGGCAAGGTTCAGACCAAAATCTGTCAAAGAATGAAGAAGGAATTTCTTTTTGACACGAAGCTAAGTAAAGCCGGTAGAATTTGAACCAATCTTTATTCGTTTTCTGTAGTTCTAAAACTATAAGTTTTACTCTCTGCGGTAACATCCGTAAACCGAGCAAAATCAAAACGACGGCAAATCTTTGGTTGCCGTAATAGCAATGACAAGGTTACGTGTAGCTGCTGGGTGACGACAGCTTGACGTCTAACGACGACGAGACAACAAGATGCGGTTTTCGAGACTCAGCAGATCGGACGTCAAGTAGAGAGCAGCCGATAAACAGCGTGCGCTCTAAAAACACACAGAGCACGTCACCCGAGGTAACACTTAATACGTCAAACTACTTGAGCGAGAAAGGCAACATATACTTCTGAGCGAAAACCATTCGAGGTTTCCCTACACCCGATTTAAAATGCCTTTGCATTTGTTCAAACGGCTTTCCTAAGGGTAAATAATAAACAGGTAATTAAATCCCTCCCACTCATACAAATCCTTTTCAACGTACAAGGGTCTTCTGGACGTCGATTTCCATCTTGAAGTTTTCCGCATTCATGTCAACTTCTTGTTTTCGGCCTTTTCAGCTTTAAAGCGTCCTTTACTGCAGATGTACCATAGATGGTAGTTTTCGAATTTACGACTGATTAAGCTGCTAGGAAATACTAACACACATGACGCTGAGTGATCCGCCTACAAGGTGGCATCAAACTCTACTGTTGAAGGCATGACAACGGTCTAGACAGCAAAAACCTTTACAACCTAATTGCGATATCCTCACAACTTCAAAACAAGCTCAGCGAATTCAGACGGGAATCAAAAGCGACACGCATCTCCGCTCAACTCTCCCCTTTTGCGCCGCTTACGCATACCATTCATGAGTAACTTCTATTGTTCCTCGAGTTAATTTCTGTTTTGCACTGTGCTTCACCACTATGGTCAGTCATCACGGTGTCGGCATGTCTAATATTACGAGCTCTCCACACTATCATTTATTAATGTTAGATTTGTGATTGAAGCTGATTGTGTGCGTATTTACGAAAACCCCCTAATAGGTCGACCAAACTGGAACGAATATTCGGAGTGTTTTATGAACGGGGACAGATCTGATTTCAAATGTGTCGAGTGATTTTGATCGTTGTCAAGAACTCGATTTTTTCGCCTTTATGGTTCAATGGATGTACTTGCTTGTAGTTAAACATAATTAATGAGGAGATCCCCAACGGATGTTAGGTAAGCGTTCTTGGGTGCTGAGCACAAAAGTTGAACCAGTCGCGGAGCAGGAAAAGCGGACCAATCGAAACGAAGAAATGACTATGATGCCCGGTTCATAAGTTATCAATGTTGTGCAAATTTTTATCGAGCTGACGCCTAGCTGTTTTGAACTTCAGAATCTTTTCTTATTGTTAGCCTTACGAAAATGATTAGAGGCATTTTCCATTAAAAAGTAAAGTTGCTTACTTGCAACAGCTTCTAGGCTGTTGCACTCTCCCTTCTTGGTGCTACCACTGTCGCGGCTTAACTCTAACCATAAAATGCAATCGAATTCTTAGGTCGACATGAATGAAGTGCTCTCCTTCCTCATATCGCGTCGAAATCACCTCGCGTGTGAGAGCTCGATGGCAGCAGGACCTCATTATCACAATGGAACCCTCATCACTTCGCTAATAACCAGCCTTTCTCTTCGTGAATCACTTATTAGATTTCAGGCATGCTATGTCGGCATGCTTTACCGTGCGCTCTATTCGTATGCACACTAATAAATAAAGAATAGTAAAGAATAAGGGACGGTGTTAATGGGCCCTTATTTAGGATGCGCCACGCATTTACCTTTACGAGATGTCGCGGAGGCAACACACATGCGTATTTTGCATGTGCGTGCTATGGCTTGCGGTGTCCGGCTGATGAATACGCCACTATTTTATCATTCTCATACAAATCTGGTACCCCATGGGAGGCTTGGTTGGCCTAGGCGATGAACTCAGTTCGAGTGTCCGCGAAAGATCGCACCTCCTCCGACTGCGCTACCATGCGACCTGCAAAGGCCGCTTAAACTGAAGTTTTTGTTCCTTCATGTTGGCCGTCATATACTTTTGCGAGACAACATTACAGCGAAATTCGTCAATCCGGTTTTTCTTTCAGCGCTGAGTTCACTCTTCCAAGAGGGTCGAATAGTTTCTGTTTAAGGCTATAAGGACACGCACAAGCTGGGACATGCTGTATTGAATGCGGTAGACAAATCGCGTCGTTGTTTTCCGATCAACCTAATTAATGTCAGTGTCCGTCGAGTCGTGTCGTCAGACTATTTTGTTTGCTGATAGAGCTTTGATCATTACCCTTTGCCTCATAAGCACCTTCAAAGCTGTTCGGCAGGTGATTCCTGCACGAGAATGCTCTTCAAGATAGCATAGACCAATACATACAGTCAGATCTTTGTCTAATAACCATTCTTCTCTTCCTTACATTTTCAGTCCGGTCTATCAGGGAATGGACATCAATCTAGAATTTTCATCCAAAAACAGTAAAAAATAATTTTAAGTGCATTGCTGGTGCAGTGGAGGGTGAACGTTCGTTTTTGAAACACGCAGAATGTTCGGATTCCCAAACTGTTTAATTAACAATGGGCACTTTTGTTTGCTACGGAACCACAACTGTTTATCTTTTGGTCTCAAGTGGGTCCTGTTGTTCCTTTTAGCTAATGACGTTTGTTGTGATTGACGACGTATGTGTCTATTGTGAGATCGAGTAGAGCAGTCGGAGGAAGTGCTCGCTCTCATCTGCACTCGAAATCCATTCAAAGTTTACGGCTTCCCGCCCAGGCCAACCAAATCTTCCATTCTTCGGGATCGGTGAATTGACACAAACTTGTCTTGGGAAAATGAAGCACTGACTTCACCATCGGCTGACCAGCGCAAGTCATTATATCAAAGCTGCCTTGCAAATGCTTCCAGACGTCCTTTAGAAGTAGGATGCGTGGCGCATCCCAAAAAGGATTGATTACCAAGATCCCTTACCTTTTTTCTTTAGGAAGTCGGTTCCTTTCTATTCGATTGAAGTTGGCAACCCCGATAGCTTACTGTCTAATTGCACAGGCACACAACACCTTCTAAACATTGGATATGAAGGGGAAACAACTAAAACGGTACTTCAAAAGAATCGAACGCTTGACCCCTCGCCTGAGAAACAGTATCATTGCTTTTTCTGCGCATTCGATGTTTAGAAGATATTTTGTTGTGAGACTGTGCGATTTCATCGTATAGACTTTCAGCTACGTATCTTGGTGGATTCAAGGACTTCGCAAAAATGGAGCATACTTTTTAATTTTATTTTTATTTGAAGAGTTAGATTCTCGCAGCAGCGTTGATTTCAGCGAATCAGACACACACCTGATACCCTTCCCTGGTTAGAAAAAGAAGTCTTGCCTTGTGGAAGAAGATTTTGAAAACGAATTCCGACACTTCCTGAGTTCTGCTTGTCCAAATTTCCAGAAATAGAGAATTGTCACTTTAGATGTCAGGTGTTTTTACCATGGCTCAAAATATTAGCACGACACGATGTTGTGCGATCATTTGAATCTAAAGCTTAAAAAGCTGCGGAAACTTTTGGTCCGGCCTACTACTTATCTCTTTAATTGCGTTCTCAAACACGGCTTTTGCGGTGCTGAAGTGATTATGAACTCGTTTGTAATCCCTAAATTTGTGTGGGGACTTATCAATTCAGTGATAACTGCCCATGATTAGCCTCAAGGGAGCCGGCCGGCAGATCCGGTATCTTCTAATTAATCCCTAATTGTTAGTTACGGGCAAAGTCAATTATATGGTGCTGGACTAAGTATTACTGCTGTACTTCTGCGGCGGCGCACTGTAAAAGGCTTGTAAAAGCTGCCAGCTCCTCTTCACGAGGTGTAATGAAGGTGTAATGCCTGGCATTCTTGTGCACGACATCTTACTTGTCTCCTAACGAAGTCGACAAAACGCTTGTCCTGCTCTGCGTGCAGCGGAAAGGATTGTCAAATGGAAACACCAGTGAAAACATACCGAGGGGGGTCGCGAGAAATTTCAAGGGAGTGAAGGCCCTCTGAAGCAAGGCGTCAAGTGCTGCTGATTCTGAGGGTGTGCATCGGGCTCTTTTCTGAAGTAAACCAATATCTTCCAGCTTTTCTCTTACGGTTTAGATCAGTCCCAGATTTATAGGCTAAAACCTTGGCGACAAGCTGTATGAATTGCCCTCACCCGATGCAGAATTGGCGCCGTCGGTCTTCTTCGTATGTTGCTGCCCTGCGGCGAACGTTGTATAAAAAAAGTAGAAAAAAGTAAACTGTTGAAGAGATGGGTGGTTCTGGCACTATCCTGTACAGAACAGCAAGCTGTTTTACACTTTCGTTATACGAAGTTCGAAGTTTCATTCGAAGTTTTAGTTGTTAGTCCTACCTCGCGTGACCTCCGAAAAGCCCTATTCTCGTATAGAGAAGCTCTGCGACTTGAATCTCGCTTCATCGCAATAAAAATTTGAAACGGTGATATATTTCAATGCAACAATTTCAAACCTTAGACTAAACTTCTGGCTTAACAGGAGAAGGGTGGGAATTAAATGCTTTAAAATGGCATAGCTCTGAAAGAAACAAAAACGCTCGCGAACTCCAGAAATTTGGCCAATGTTTGGCTTTCCTTCTCAAAGCCCTTCAGATTTTGGCACGCTAGATGGAAACCCCTTTAATAATTGGTCACAGCACCTTTCCATGATTAGATTTAACTTGCGTTTTCAGAAGGAAGCATCAAAACCGCATCAACTTTCTAAGAACCTATGGGCCTATTATAAGGAACTATCATCCACCTTTTTTACGAAAAAGCAGTTTAAAGCAAAATTACATCGAAAGGCCGACATTACTTAGGACTGCATCCCTTGCTCATTTCAAATTCTTCCTGATTTTCCTCTTAGCCCTAATGGCACGTTAGATGTAAGCTGGCACGAGGAATGCAGAATTTTCTCTGAAAAGGACTCTTTCAAAAGACGAACTTTGACAAATCGAGCTACCCCTCTCTCTTAAACCAAATGAAGTGCATTGATGATAATTATCTTCTGCGAAGAACTCCATCAGCGTTTGCATTGTGCATTGCCTTCTAGCCAGAAAGGCAGCACGGGGTTTCGTCCTCATTCAGTACAGTAATATTTTGGCTAGTTTCATCGTGCTCCTGACAGTTCCCCTTTCTTTTATCCCGTCCCATTCCCGTGATTTAATTTGAAGGAGAGTCTAGAATACCTAACAGAGGAGGCCGCAATGCGCCTTTGATTCTGCACTTCCTCTTACCTCCTTTGTCGTCGTTCATGCGAGTATGCGTGTATCATTACCCTTAGTGCATCGGCTTTGGTGCCTCTTTGCGCCTCTCTGCATATCTGATTTCGCTCCACTGCTCTGGCAGTCCTTTCTCAGCTCACCCTATTGCACGATGGTTTTTGAACGTGGCGGTCTTCTCGAACCACCTCAACACAGCGGTCCGTTTCGCCATGTTTACCTGTCTCCTCATGCATGCACCTCATTTTGAAAAAGGAACAGTGCTTTGTTTTACCACAGAAAGTCTAGATAATTAGTTTGGTAAATTTGCAAACTATCTTTTTTAGGGCTGTTTTTGGAATATAATCGCAGCGCCGAGGAGGTCAAATGGAAGTTTTACTGGAAATGGATTTCACAATGCGTGCCTTGAACAATGTAGTGGAAGAATGCTTAATCTCGTTTTTTATTTATTTTTATTTTTTCTTTTTCATAATTATTTTCTACAAGAAAACTAATGGTAGCCTATTCCAGTTTGTCCCTGTATCGAAAATTTGGTGACTTTTAGAACTGAGCTCCAACAAAATAGTGGAAGACCTCAATTTTGGTTTCAGAAAATTTTGTTCATGTCAGTGACAAAATATGTTCCCTGGTGCCATCATCACGGAAGGTCAGAAGTTTTCTGTGCCGAGAGCAGGAGAGTTTTTTGAACATTTACTTTGTTCTTTGATCTTTTCTTAATTGAGGAGCTATTTCATAGCCGTAAAAGAGATGCAAAATTTGAGCAATTCTTGAGGAACCTTAACTAACTAACTCGTAGCTTATGGCAAATGCGGTTAAGGCCCAATGCTGTTTTCTGTGCCAGTGCGATTTATTGTTTGGGGGAGAGGAGCGGGAACCAAGGTCAAACTTGAGGTTCGAGAATCGATGTGGGGGAGCTGAATTCGCTTTGGCAGAGGTTGGTCTCGTATTTTTTCAAAATTTTAGAGGATGTTTATATACCTTGATGGGTTGCTCTTTCCAGATGTGGTGTCGACATCGTGGAGACTGGCGCACAGCTTCGTTCACTGGAGCAGACATGCTATGAGTACAGAATTGAATCTTTGAAGGTTTCGGGTACTGATTGTTAGACAGTTAAGAGTAAAGGGCAGTTTTCGAATCGATCAGGTCGAGTTTACAAGTTTCGAAGATTTTTCGTGGATGTCACGGACACAATACATTTTCTACCTGAAGAAGCAATATCCTGATATTTTTGTTGATTTTTGCCGAAAATCAAACAGGAATCGAGCCTCACTAATGATGTCGAAAATTGATGGTAAGAAGCTCGGTTTTTTTATTCCTTAATAATCAGTGCTCACGTTTTATCGGCAACAATCTCATTTTCAGACGTCTCCTTCTGATGGAAAAGTTGTTATAGTTGTTTTGTTACAAGTCCTTGGTAAGGACCCCGTGATCGATTTAAAGAACGTTCAAATCGTTTTTTTTTGTTAAAGCACTTTAGTCAGCCCTGGCAGTTAGCTCTTGAAAGGTTATAGGGTACAAGTTTATATCAAAATGTTGTTTCTTCAGGTGGAAAACGCGCATGCCCAAAAAATCCCCAAACGTTTCGGTCGCCGTGGTTGATTCGTAAACTGCCCGCAAAATGCCTTTATTTTTAACCGCAGACCAATCACCATTAAAAACTTCAAAGGGACCAATTTTTTGCTCACACCATGTCTCCTCCAATGATCAAAGCTGCACGAGAATCTTCACGATGTCGAAGCCACCCTTGGAAGAACAATTTATTAAGTGGTACAAAAATCACATCGAACGTTGAAAAAATCAAGAAATAAGATGAAACAGAGGAAGCGAGGATGGGGAGTCGTAGCAAATCCGCCGAAGAAGGGAGTGGATCAAAAAATTTCGGCAAAAATCTAACCTCATGCATGACCCTGCTCGGAGCGCATGCAAAGTTCCACGAAACTACGTAAACTACGTACACTAGAAAATAATACAGGATAAGGAACGGTGTTATTCAATTTTTTTTGGATGCTACATCTTTTAGAGGATGTGTTGGAGGCAATTTGAATGCGTATTGGGCCTAACCGTTAACTTACTGTGGCCAACGGATGGACAAGTAGGTGTTTTACCCTCTCAGATGAGCTCTGTGCCAATTTTCCGACCTCGAGAGGATGGAAGGTTCGGTAAAAAATCCGAATCTGGGATCAGGAGCTCGCGACAAGCGGCACCTTCTTCGGCTGCTCTACTACGCACCTTACCTTAGATAATAGATAATAAAAATTAAAATGGGCGCGCGGCCAGAGAATTTCCAAAGTCGAGAAGGGCTCTTTGAACCGAGGTCCTTAATCACTCGAAACTTCGGCAAAGTTTAACGCAGTGTCAAATCTGTGTATGTGGTCCCAACAAGGATTACGCGCTCATTTTGTTTTGTGATTTTTTTTGCGCGCGAAAAAATTCTATAATTTTTATGAATCTCTATCTTCCTCTTTCCTTCTCACTTCGCATTTTTTCATCTGCTTAGTGAGCTAAAAAGGAATTGCTCTAATCATTAACTTGTTCATGAAACGAGATAGTTTCAAAACCAGCACATCTGGAAGAAAAGTAGAGCCCGTCGTGAAGTAGTCCTCCCACAAGATTAAGGGACAAGTCAGTGGTCTTGTCTCACAGCCAGGCACGAAATACACAAAGACGGAGTGAGACATGCAGAGTTTCTTAAGTTTTCCGCTGGTCAATGACCGAAGATATGCCGATTAATCGTGACATGAACTCTGAGCACGAAAAATGTGCAGCACTGGGGCGGGTGCGGTAAGCGAATTCCCCTGTCATGCCTGAAACGTGACGTCGGCCTCGCTCGCCCGTTTCAGAATGAGCTTTCCATTTGTTGTGAGCTGTTGCGGCTGCCAGCCTTCTGTATCACTCGTCGTGAGGAACGCTGGCTTCCCATGGCAACCGGAGGCAGGTATGGCCTGTTAGCCCAGCCTTTTTCTACTCGAACACCGTCTTAGTATTCATGAATCATTTTGAATTCCCACGAGGACCGCTATAAATTTCAGCCGGGGATAATTCCAGTAACCGTTTTTGCGCCACATTCCCATAATTTGTTAGAGGAATAAAAGCAGTCAGCAGCGTGTGCCACCAAAAAGGGCATGCCTTTTCTATCAGCTCCCTGAATTAACTCGACATCTTTGATTCCTACTCAGCGCTTAAATAATACTGCCACTCCAAGGAGAGTAGTCCACAAACCAGGCGAAGGAACAAGGCGCTGTAGCCGTACGAACGTGTCCCTTCCCTGTCGACTCTAATTTTGCTTGGTATGGTGTAGTTCAACAGCAGAGATTCTTCACCACAACATAATTTGTCTTCTCACGATTCCAGGAGTAGAGGAGCGATGATTGTGCATCTGGCTGCACCGTATGCAATTGCTGTGCAATGGTAACATGGAATTTGTTTGGTCTGCAGTGCGCGTTTCTTAGTTTTTGCATGCCGGTCTGCATGCCCGTGGTTTTGTGATCCCGTCCAACCGCCACCGTCGACTCTTCTCCTGCTTTGTTCATTGCGATCAGCTGCCTTACGGCTCGAAACTGAGACGATCACCAACCTTTCTAGACTGGAAGAGAACAAAACAGGAAAACTTGCTCTAACCTCAGTGCCGGACGTTCCTCTTCTACCAAATAGTGAAAATGCGAGGTGCCATTGAGTGGCTTTCGTTGCTCTATATATATTAGGTTGGCAACTAATTTCGTGGACTCTCAAGAATCTTCAGCAAAAGTATTTATTAACAAATAACTAATGCCAATCTTTAATTGAAATAAGATCCCTCAGAACGCAGAAGTGCTTCCCATATATCAGGTAATTGGTCTGTCCCACGGCCATAGAATTATTGTGCTTTTAAGGCCAAGAATCTTTGGAGGTGCATTTTGACTCGGTCCACATTATTAAATCGTCTTCCAACCAAGAAGTACTGCACCGAACTAAAAATATGGTAGTCACTCGGCGCATGGTCTGGGCTGTAAGGTGGATGAGTTTGACGCTCCCAGTCAAGGTCTTCTATTTTTTGAGGCGTCCGGTTCGCTATGTTCCCTCCGTTTGGTGGTGTCAAGAAGGTATTAATTTCTGGGAGCTCCTCAAGAACAGTTCCAGCATTAATGCTGTAATCTACTCTCCTCAACCTGGCCGCGCGCAGGCTGAACTCCGCTGGAATCGGTTCAGAGTGATTTTCAGGAGCGGAATTATCTATCAGCAAGATAACGTCAGATCACACGTCACGAATCGGGAGCTTCAAAAAATCGAAGACCTTAGCTGGGAGCGTCTAACTCACCAACCTTACAGCACAGGCTGTGCGCCAAATGACTAGCACCTTTATAGCACGCTGCAGCACTTCTTGGTTGGAGGGCGGTTTATTAATGTGGACCATGTCAAAATGCACCTCCAAGGTTTCTTGGCTTCAAAAGCACAAGAATTCTACAGCTGTGGGATGGGCCAGGTAGCTGATAAATGGGAAGCAGTCCCGCGTTCCAACAGATCTTATTTTGGTTGAAAACTGTTATTTGTTATTTGTTTATGAACACTTTTGTTGAACGCGCTTGAGAGTCCACGAAATTAGTTGCCAACCTAATACTTCGGTGTTCCTACCTTGTATTCGAAAGTAGAAATTTCTGAATTACGCACAGAGGGGGGATTGAAAAAGTGTAAATAGTGTACAACGCCGTTTACACTGACTGTACCGTTACTAACTTTTGTGCTACTTTGTTGTTGTCGTTCGCTATCACTGCACATCACGTTGTGATAGGTAATAGTATCGTTCTTAGAACAGATCTAGCCGCACTAGCTAGCTCAGTGGTGGAAGCACCTCATTGCAAAATGCCAACGTATCCTTTCTTTACTTCACTTCATTCAAGCCTAAAGCGGCTGTTACTGAGACTGTATAATAATCACGTTTAATTCACACCACAATGCTCAGTGAAAGATGAGAGCTGGACTTCTTTCTTACACTGGAATTTTCCGTCGCAACCAGGTATACAACTTGTAACCATAATACCAGACTCCGCTGATCTTTTGCAGGTCTTGTGGTATTTTCCGACTTGGAACTCAAGATTTGAGACCACCTTCCTCAATGAAACCTAGTCTTCCTGACGCTGCAATGCTCTTCCATAAAATTGTATGGAAAGCATCGAGTTGTCCTTCTATCTCAGAGAGGTTGTGCAAACATCAATGTAGAAACTCCACTTAAATGCTTCATTCGCTTTCAACGTTTAGCTGAATTCTTCGTATTTTAGAATTTTCAAATTTTTGATTTCCAATTGACAGGTTCCTCAATCAATTTGAAATCACGCAACCCAAAAGTTAATATAAGAACGAGAAGGTGTCATACCTATCATATTGCAGTTTATCGAAATCGCACAAAATGATATCTCTAGGAATTTAATAAAAGGTTTTTAGGTTGGGTAAATTCGCCACCGTGTAATTGTAAGCACGGATGTGAAAGATGAGGTTCAGTCGATGGCTTCGACGACCACAACTCAAAAATGCTGTAACAATACCCACCATAAGGAAGAACGCCATGGAAGGTGGGAGTGGCGTCCATTCTGGTCTCTTTGGTGCAGTCGTCATGGACCGAGATTAACACGCTGCCATAAAAATTCCGCTATTTCATTTTCTTTGAAGCAGCAGGGGTACTCATCAGCGAGGAATGTCTCCACCAATTGCGCCGAAAGGGCATTGGACAGTGGTAAGATTCCCAACCGATAGTTAGCGTTGTCAGGAAACGATCCTCGAGAAGAAAATTCGAGACAGCAGCGCGTCCATAGTTCACTGAATTTAAAGATTTTTTCGGCAGAACTAGCCATGTGCTTCAAATCTAAGGGTATCATAGGTAGCAAATATGTACTCTCGCGTAGAGTTTTTGTTTTCTTATCCCCAGGCGCGTGCAGTTCCTTAGGTGAGACAGTGATTAAGCAATTGGGAACGCCTCACTCTGGGAATCTAGTCTGTCCTCTCAAAAGCGGTGCCATTACCTAGCCGACGTGCACCGTTATAGCCGTCGCTATGGAGAACGCACTTTCCGCTGCTACCGTAACTGAATGACTGAATGCGCCGAGCTTTGAAGATAGTCATCTCCATGGCGCCTCTGAAGGAAATGCAACCACACGGCACGTTTCGAAAGCTGACATTTGAAGATTATTGAATTGGCCCCAGAAGAATTCCCACCCAGTTGTGCTCCAGATAGGGAAGGTTTCCGCTATTTCCACTGTTTTCGCTTCGTTGTGGACCTGTTGTTGTGTGTGCAGAGTTTCGAAATTAATAAGTTCGAATACAACTGATACTGTATCTTTATATTCACTCCTTTAGCCTGGATTCATTCTCGGACCAGCACTGGAGTGTGCTTAGGATCGTCATCGTGACGAAAATTCATCAATGGAATGAAGTGGTATACACATGTACTACCATGCAGTACATGCATAACTTGACATCGTTGCGGATCTATACTTAGATCCTGCCACCCTTAGCGTCGTTATTCATACACAGTGGTCCAGCTTATTCTGCAATGACGCACCCCACACCAGCACTTCTCCTCCACCATGCTTTATTGTGGGTAGGCGGTTCGCGGTGGAGCATCTTTACTTTTGGACAAGCTCTTCCACGTGCATACTGCTCTAAACAGTTGAGTTTACTTTCTTTGCTAAATAGCACGCTTTCAAATTCATAGGAAGAACTATGTGTTTGCTCCTACGCATATATGCATACGTAAGCATCTGCTTCCTGTATTTCTCGTTAACGAAGGCATTTTATTCTGCACCTCATCCAAATAGCCTAACTAGTCGCAGTCGACGTTTCGAATTCCTGATGTTGTGGAGCAGATAGCACTAAATTTTGTACTTTTGCCCGTTTCCGGCCGTTATAGATCGCCGCATAAAACTCTGGCCGAGAAGTAATCTTATATAGGTCAGGTTAGTTAGCGTTTCACGAATAGTGCTGAATGTAAGAACTTCCGTATAAGATGGAACGAAATCGTTCTTCTAGATTGAGAAGAATAACTTTTAGGCAATACTCACTATAGAGTGGCCCTACAGAGTATTGCAGCAATAATGGACAATCATTTTGGGAGACATTCCTCAACTGCTTGAAACCGTATTGTAACTGTTATGTAGCATGACCTTAGTGCAATGCTTCCCACAAATATCACAATTGTACCTCCTCTTATAAGTGAGCATATGGTTGGCTCTCATTTAAAACGACCGGCTATCTTTCCCCACTCAGCGTTTGAGCAGTAACATTATGAAGTCGCCAAAATGCTGCAAAATGGTCACTGATCATTCTGTGTCATAATACCGTAAAGCCTACTCCAAGACGTTCTCCAATGTAAACGCACTACTGCGCTAAAGTTGAAGACCATTATTTTACAGACCATGTGCAGTTCAGCAGCATCACAGAAAGAACCTACTAGGTTGGCCGGAATGTTCTGGCAGTGTTTGTGCAATCGCTTTTCGCTCGTTTATTACTGAGTCAATAATTTTTCTTATATAATAATGCGGAATTCTTCGCTCTATCTGACGAGATAAATTGTGTGTGCAATGGTTAAAATTGTGTTTCTTCAAAGACTTATTGAAGTATGCCAACAAAGCGATTCCAAACGATATCTTATTTCAATGTCAAACTTTGCCAATTCGCCATCGAAACAGCCTGGCAATTCAACCACGTGTGAGGGCCGAATGGTGTTCGAGAAAGGGCTGTGCAACAGTATCACCTGTATCACCTGTCGTCCCGTTGATCATCGACTTGCTCGAGCGGGCCCCAGCAGCGTCTCCATTCGTCCCTGTCGCGTGCCAGAGTGCTCCAATGGATCCTCCTCGCTCGAGGGGCATGAAGAGCGTCATAGCGGTCGTTCAGGGCTTTCACGAAGAAGTCCGACCAATGCGTTGGTGGGCGTCCTGGTGTTCTCTTGACATCCCGCGGAATCCAGTCGGTGACGGCTCTCGTCCAGCGGGTGTCTGCGAAGCGCATTACGTGGCCGCCCCACCTAATTTTCGACAACTTGGCCCACGCGACAGCGTCCCTGATCTTCGAACATCGGCGAAGCTCGGAACTCCGGAGGCGTTCTCTTACTTGCGTGAGTCGTGTCACTCCGAGCATCGTCCTCTCGATTCCACGCTGCGCGACGCTGATCGTGTGTTCATCCTGCTTTCGTATAGCCCAGGTCTCTGAGGCGTATGTTAGGGCAGGAAGAACGGTAGAGTCGAATAGGTGGGCACGGATTCGGACGTTCTTCGTCTTCGCGACTTCTTCGACGCTTTTGAAAGCTTCCCAAGCCGCTCGTTTCCTCCTGCTACTCCGGCGCTAGGTCGTTGGCCATATTGACTTCGCGACCCAGATACACGTAGCTGGAGCATTCGGAGATGTTCGTTCCGTTGAGTTAAAGCAGCCTTCCTAGAATTTGGCGTGCTCGACCAACAAGTTTTCTCACTGATGGGAATTATTGAAGTATTTTCGCGATGGAAAAAAATGTTGATTCGAATGGTGCTTATTTCCACTGGAGACAGTGAGAATAGCGAAAGTTATGATTCTTTGAAGTGGACCAGTCAGTGGCGATGTCCGTTCCTCCACGTAGTGCCACTGGAAACTGTTCGCTTTTGTGAGCCGAGCTGAACACGGACACTCGAGTGCAGCCGACAGGCCCTAGTGACAGGCTGGCCTACGAACGAACAGCCCATGTCACATCATATGGTTGATGGTGCTGAATGTTTCACGAGATAATGCTACGGCGTCCGCGGAGCCGACGCGCAATCGCTAACCCCAGCAAGTGTGAGAAGTATGCGAGGGTCCCTGATGCGATCACGGCATCGTGGGAAACTGTGTTAGTCCAAAAGTCGCGCAACGTAGGCAAGACCCGCGTAGCAACGTTAAATCTGGGTGCGTTGACGGGCCACTTGGGCGAGTTGGTAGAAGCACTGGATCGAAGAAAGATTGGCTTGAATGCGGCGCAGGAGACGAGGTGGTCCTGTAGCAAGTCAATGGACATAGGCCGAAGCTATAAGGCTTCTCTGTGTGGCAGTAACACCAGCGGTGTTGGCACAATCGTCTCCGAACGGTTCCGAGACCTCCACGCAATTTAACCGAGTTTCTCGCCTTGCGCAAGTATGTTGTACATTGAATCGCAAAGTACCCCAGCAACGTTGTATGACGTTGTACTTTCGTGACAGCTTTGTGTTGATTCAAAAAAGAGGAATATGTCACAAGAAGTCCTAGAGTAATTTTGAGTCGAGGTAATAAATCGCTGTCTCCGTAGAATAACCAATTTTACTCTCTTTTTACTGCTTAGCAGTTTTATGACCATACCTCCACGTTTTCATGTTAGAGCGGAAATTAATCTAGCGCTTTTCTCAATTCATGCTCTTTCTATCCAGAACGCAAGGAACGCACTCATACAGCTGTTCAACTATGGACACCGTAGGATTTATTCAGCAACATTGGAGTACCGCTCTATTTTCTGCACAATGACATTTAAATGTGTTAAACGCTGCATGTGTGGTTTATATAAGGACTGCTACTAAGTAGCAGCACAGAATATGCTTAGAAACTCTGGAGAGCTAAGCCGCCGAGATCGTATTCAGATACTCTAAGTCGACCTGAATACGCGTTTTCAAAGCTACTGCAACAGTTACAGCACTGTGACCGTTATCTTAGCGTTCGCGCAAACATACCGCTAAAGGTTCTGAAGCTTCTCCCCGAGCGTATTCAGGTCGACTTCGAGAGGTGTTCTATGGAGGTATGTTTATGCGGGAGTTTGCCGCGCGCATGTGGCGATTACTCCAACTCAATCAGTGCCCGTTTGCTATAATTGCCACTCTTTGCTATTAATCTCTACTCCGCATTAACTAATGTTCGGCCAGGCGTCGCGTTTCAAAGAAAAACTGCTCACTCCTCTGCGCAATAACTCCGACAAATTTAATGCTCTCATATTAAGCTGGTGAATATAAAGGTGCTAACCACCGAAGATTAGTTGGAACCCAACTTAACGGTACGTCAAATCCACAGTGTAAGCACTTATCGAAGCACAAGGACCCACCTCAGTGAAAGACCAGTAGAATCCACTACAAGAAGACGTTGGCACTAACGCTGAATCTGCCTGTTGTCTGAGGTTTACAAGCTATTCACTCGAGGCATCCAGAGTAGAATCGGCAGAGCACTAGGTGAAGGACAGCCATGCAAACAAACCGGACTTCGGGCGATCAAGCGCATACACAGAGCTCATCAAAGTATCGCTCGTAGAACAGCTGCCACTGGACCTTACGCTCGTCATGATCACCATCATCATCTTCTTCAGCGTTTGTCCTGCTTCGAGGCGGGGTCCGCTATTCTGGTGTGGTGACGGCACTTTACGCCATCAAATGCTTGATAGGGATGGATACCAGCAACCTTCAAGTCCACATGCAACGTATCAAGCCAACGCTGCTTCGGCCGCCCTTTAGGCCGCTTTCCGGGCACATCTATGTTAAGGCCACTCTTCCTAACAGTGTCAATGCTAGCTCGAAGAACGTGGCCATACCACCGAAGGCGAGCTTCACGTAACTTGTCAGCAATTGGAGCGACAGCAAACCTCTGGCGTATTTCATCGTTGCGAATACGGTCCAGACGCGTAACACCAGCCGTCCATCGCAGCATTTTCGTTTCCATTACGCTGAGGCGAGTCAACCTCCTTGGTTGCAGGCCAGCACTCAGCTCCATACATCGCTACTAGTCGGAGGATGGTTCTACAAATCTTCGATTTAAGGCGTTCCGGTATCTTTCTGTCGCATAAAACGCCTGCCATCGAGCGCCATTTGGACCACGCTGCGTTCACGCGCGAGTTCACCTCGTACGTCAAACTACCATCAGACGAAATTGCAGATCCAAGGTACTTGAAGTTTGTCGTTCATACTCAATGGACCTGGATTCGTTTACGTCTGTCGTCAGATTTTTGACCTTTAGCTTGAGCCCGAACATCGCCAAGCGGTCGTCCAAGCTTGCACTCGTCGCTCGAGTTCGCTCTTCTCTTCGCTTGCAAGCATAACGTCATCTGCATACAGCAGCGTCCAGGGTGTAGGCTTCTGAATGTCCCTCGAAATGGTGTCCATTACGACAATGAATAGGAGCGGGGAAAGCGCAGAGCCCTGGTGAACACCGACGGAGATAGGAAACTCCGCCGATGTGCCGTTTGGCGCTCGCACACTACTCTTGCACTCCTTGGGCCAGAGTAAAGTATGCGCACCCACTCAATAAGCTCTTCGGGAAGACCGTGTTGTTGTAAGGCGCACCATATAACCTCACGCGATGCACGATCAAATGCTTTCTCTAAGTCGATAAAAGCTACATAGGTGCAGCGCTTTCTGCTTTTCGCGATGTCTCTCTACCAGAAGACGAGCAGCATGTATATGGCATCGATGGTGCCACAGCCCGCTACAAAGCCACATTGATTGGTGGAAAGTTGGACGATATCGCGAATACGTCCATCTACAATTCGCTCGAAGATTGTCATGCTGTGTGAGAGCAAGCGAATTGGACGGTAATTCGTGCAGTCCGAGGACTGCCCTTCTTCTTCCAAATCGTGATCGTCGTGTTTTCTGCCAACTACCAGGTACCTTCTTTTCTGTAACAACCTGGTTGAAAAACTTCGCTAGCCTAGCAGGATTCCAGCACCTCAACTTCCATAGGTCGGCCGCCATATCGTCGGGGCCCGTTGCTTTCCCTGGCTTCATCTTCTTCAAAACCGCACCCGTCTCCTCCACAGTGATTTTCTGCACAAGACCGTGCGTAGGAGGGACGCAAGGGATGGGCGGATGGGCAAACTCTACTGTAGAAATTCTCTCGGAGTAGTCATGCCATCGTTTCATAGCCCTCTTGCGGTTCGTCAGTAGATGGCTGTTCTCATCGTTAATGCCCAAGAATTTCTCGATGTTCTCGGCCTGACGATGGCGTGCCTTGGCAAGTCGATAAAGATGTCGTTCACCATAGCGCGTCTCGAGTTTATCACTGAGATCATGATAATGGACGGCTTTTGCAACGGCTACGGCCTCCTTTGCCGCTTTCTTCGCCTCCTGGTACATATGCCATTTGTCTGCGGCCTTGTCGCGCAGGAACGCGTGATCTAATTTTTCTTCTCTCGGACTTTTTCTCTTACGTCGTTAGTCCACAGCCACGCCAGCTTCTCGATCTTGCGGCGTCCAGGCTTAGTCATGCCTAATTCAGCATGCAACTTGTAATATCGTATCGGTGGCATCTTTCCATGTTTCGTCGACGGTTGCCACCGCCGGTAACTGAATAAAAAACAAAAGCTGCAGCGTTTTCCTTCAACCGTCACCACTTGATTCTTGGTGGACCGCATCACTCGACATGCCTCAGCCTCTGAGGGGCGAACTTAAAAGTGCATATCAGCTGACGGTGCTGTGCGGCGACAGTCTCGTACTGCACCACCTTCGCATCTGTAACCAACTTTCGATCGCGATGCTTCACGAGGATGAAGTCGATCTGTGTCTTGGTGCTCCCGCTATAGTACGACACCAGATGGGAGTCACGCATTCGAAATACGGTGTTCGCGATGATGAGGTTATGCGAGTCCGCATACTCAAGGATTCGCTCACCATCAGCGTTACGTGCTCCATATCCAAAACCGCCGTGACAGCTGTGGTCAACTTTCGCACCCCCTCCCCATATAACCGTTGAGGTCACCTGCGATAACGACAGCGTCTTCTTACGAAACCTCTGCTGTCTTTTCATCAAGCAGGGTCTAAAACTCATCCTTGGCTCTCTCAGAGCAGCCTTCCTGCGAAGGGTACGCAGTGAAGAAATGATAAATACGCTGTTCAGCAGCGAATATGACCTTCCTCAAGCGGTCATTAAAACGTTCCACGCTTATAATCGCGTCTCGGAAACGTTCGGAGACAATTACACCAGCTCAGTGGTGGTCCTGAGACTGCCGCACAGAATGGCATTGAGGCCTCGGCCTATGTCCCTCGACCTGAGACAGGGCCACCACGCCTCCTGTACCGCACATAAGTCGACTCGTCTTAGCTCCACTGCTTGTGCCAACTCGCACGAGCGGCCCGTCAACGTACGCACATTCAGCGTAGCTACGCGGGTCTTGCCTACGTCACGGGACTTTCTGACTAGCTCAGTAGCCCTCCGATGCCGTCCTCGCATCAGGGACCCACGCATACTTCTCACACTCGCCGGGCTCTGCGAGTGCGCGTCGGCTCCCGCGGACGCCGTAGCATTATCTCGATACTCACTTAACGTCATCAACCATGTGATGTAACATGGGATCTCCATAGGCCGGCCTGTCACTAGGGCCTGCCGCCTGTACTCGAATGTCCGTGATTAGCTTAGCTCGCAGAAGCGAACAGTTCCAGTGGCACCACGTGGAGGAACGGACATCGCCACCACTGGGCATTACGCTCATCTACCTCTGGAATGGAAGGTCGTGGTCACTTCTCTGGCAACACTCCTTCATAGCACTGCACATTAATCTGGCAGAGCAGATTTGTGCGTGCGAAGTTCAAATTGCATGGATTCCCCAAGAATAAGTGTCCACCGCGCTTTTTTCCTTTGTTTCATTTTCTCCTTCAAGTCGAGAGCAATTATAGTGCAGCGGTTCC
The DNA here is from genome assembly GCA_947359475.1 of Heligmosomoides polygyrus bakeri. Lineage (NCBI taxonomy): Eukaryota > Metazoa > Nematoda > Chromadorea > Rhabditida > Heligmosomidae > Heligmosomoides > Heligmosomoides polygyrus. The sequence goes on along the minus strand of OX375868.1, from coordinate 70,832,484 downwards.
GTCGAGCCGGGCTTTCTGAGTATCTTAAACTTCCAATGCACATTCTCCTGTTTGCCTATATTGGTTAATTAGTATCTGCCGTTATGACTGTCAATTTTTTAGACGAAAAGCGAAATGGAATGAACGCACAGTTTCGAGTAGGGCCTCTTAAATGCGTATGCGGCGTAAAAAGTGACCCGGTGGTATGGAGGTTTGGGCAAGAGCCGAAACGAAACCTTGATTCGGAGTTGCACGCAATAGCTAGCACCCCTTCGACAGCCCCACCAAGGATTAGATCAGGAAAAAGCGAACGGTGGACAGGTGAACGATAGTCAGCATCTCGACTTCGTCTGCTTCCGTGCTCTCATAGAGTAGTCGAGGGCTGCCCCTGGTGACGTGAACCTTGTTTCAATACTGGCGTCAAAGAGGTCAGGATCACCGTACCTCGTTGGCTTTCACAGGGCACTGGTATCGTAGTATTCTATTCAGGTTGGGTCCCATCGGTGATAGAGCAGCAGCTGGTAGAGCACAACAACCTTCAGCTGTTGCTCTGTCACGATTTACAATACTAAGAAATAAAGGATAAAGGACGGCGTTAGTCAGTTCCTCTTGATACGCTACGTATAACACTTCCACGGGTTTCGCGGAGGCAGTTAGAATGCGTATTCGGGCTTATACAATGGCTTGCGGTGGAGGGCCGGTGGACAAGGTAGTGTTTTATCTCTCCTAGACAACTCAGGTATCAATTCGCCGAACACGAAGTGATGGAAGGGTTGATTGTCGGGAAATCCGAACCATGAACATAGAATCGTGTGTCCGCGTCAGCCGACCCCTCTTCCGACTGCACTACCACAAACCTGCCATTTATGTACATATAATGTGCTCTGGCAATTAGGGCTCATCGGTGTAGTGGCAACTAGGCTCTGGCCCTAGCTGCCACAGCACCGATGGGCCCTAATTAATCTGTAGTAATCTAGAGCCTACTGTATAGGATGCACTGTGCTGTTTCGGTGCATCCGCAGGTCCCAATTTTCTTGAAATTGTCACCTGTGGTGAAGCGAGAAACAGACCTCGCCTCTTTCAATGGGCGAAGAAGAGGTAATTTTCGGAAGCGCGTGTGGAGATCATCCCGGCCCCTATACATCAAAGGGAACTTTCCGACTTGAAAAAGCGATCGTTGCAGTTACTGCATCTGGCTAATGGCAATGAGAGGGGTAACGACGTTCTGTTGATAGTCGTTATATTTGATTCGATATACTCTGACAGGGTGCGTGTAGCGCAGTCGGGGGAGGTACCGGCTGTCGGCTTGCTCATCGGCTAACCATCAAAACACGCATTCAAATCGCCTCCATGACAGAAGTAGAGTGCGTGGTGCATTCCAAAACGTCGTCCTTTATCTTTACCCTTTATACTGCTAGGTTTGGGCCACATTTTAATCAGCTTGTCGCCTCTGTTGGAGCCAATGTTCTAGCGTTATATGTCTAGTTAATCATACCCAGGCATACTGGATCATCTCGACCTCCACCAGAAATACTCTGACGATGCCAACAACGGAGAGCAACGTCACAGAAGTTTCAAAAAATCAACCGCCGAATGGCAAATTAATTTAAAATAGGAGTGGACAAAGTCAACTTCTGTCCTCTCCTTTTTTCAATTCCAGATACCACAGCAGACATCTAAGGTTATGGTTTTCACCTCTCTAAAGACGTAGCTTTTCTTAAGACCACATAACTCTGGTACCAACTAACATTCTCGATGACAACGGTTTTCCTCTTTAATTAAGACGTTTTGTCCTCGTTAGACCTAAACAGATGTGCTCGTTGACGCAGGCAAACAGCCGTAGTCAAGCAGTAGGAAGATTAGAAGGAAGAGGTGTGAAAAAATGCTGAATATCCAACGATGTGGACAATCTGAATAGGCATTTAGTTAACGACGCAATTGCGTGCTTCAAGATTCACTCTCACTGACGTCTCACTCCAGAACGTGCGTCCTTTAATCGGTCAGCTGCAGATCCATAGAGAGGGAACCTCCTGCAAGGAACAATGAATTTGCTTCAAACGAGGCCAACATTCCGTCACTTTTGAGCTGCTCTTTCACACTATTCTATTGATAGTCGTGATTTGTTTGCTTTAGCCGTGGGAATGCTCCGTTTACAGCGTCATATCCGGCTTAATTAGGCCAATGAGCTCATGCACGACGGCCGCATGATCTAAGCTTTTGGCCGGCTTTAATGAAGGTTGCCGCCCTCGAGCAAGCATGACGCGATGCCGTCAGCCGCAGTATGGCCAAACCTTCATATTTCACAATGTACTTTGACTGTTTGAGTGCCTCCTTCTTCTCTTTTGATATGTGGACTGTTTCTCACAAATGCACTGGCCAACGAGGTCTTCAGGTAGTCCGGGAAAAATCTTACTTCAAAGAGAAGTCATACCATGTTTAGTAGACTAATTCAATTACCTGGTCATTATAATTAATTTGGTCACATCAGAAGTGGATGACGGTCGAACATTATAAAGAGAGCGTGGATGCTGGATGCTTATTGCGATTAGACTACCGAAACTGTGATAATGCTTGACTACGATGTAATCTTGCCAGATCTGTTGTTTCTTATCATTAAACAATTTGCGTTAAGCTCTTCAGAAAAAGCGTTGAATGGACTTCATTAGGCTATTCTACCAAAATTTTTACTCTGCTTAACTCTGGAATCTCTAGAAACTACAGCCCCCTTCATGCACGATAAGCGTGGAGGGAAATGGAAAATTAACGGTGCAGTGCCACCTAGGTTCGAGTTTATGAGTCTGAATCTTCGTATGGCTTCCTTGTAATCGATGTGGCCCTACTGAGCTATCGACCCATATAGTTAACGACTTCTTTTTGCGTCACGCTTAGGCGACTTCGCCTCCTGAGCCCGGCACGAAACATTGCTCGCGTTTTTCACTGAATGTGAGACAAGATCGTATACGGGAGTTGCAAATGACTACAGCCCTGCCAGGTGGTTCCCATCGAAGACCACCTTTTGCCACTCATTGGAATTGACGTGGGTGTGTGAGCAGCAGCCGCAAGGGCAACCCGACTTAAACATCTTGTAGGCCAGATGGAAGGGAAGATCAGAATGTACAGAGTGCTATGAAGGTGCCAGGTGTTCTGGTATCGATAGACACTTTTTCTTTGAGTTGACTTGTGGAGTCATACATAGCTATGAACCCGAGTGTCGATATCTCCCTTTATTGAGCTCGAGTCGACGATTAATCTATATTGTTGGTCTTTTCACAACACAGCAACGTAATGGAGTGTCATCTACAATCTTCAAGGCGGTTTTTTATAGATTTCTTATCTATCGATATCTATCCCCCCTTACAGCAACACAGTTTACAGTTAACAAACAAATTAGACCAAATACTTTCGAATGGTGAACTACACAATGCTGGTGAGGACTGTCGGGAAGTTCTTGAGGTGTTGAGTCTTATCCTATCAGGACCGCGTTCTGTACGAATCTTCATCGAAGCAATGACACGCCGGATCTCTTAAGTGAGGACGAGCTGGCGTCACATCGATCCTGCACTAGATGGCATGGGGCCGGTGAACGTGGCTATCGAGGAGATCGGAGTAAAAGTTGTGAATGGCTTTCCCCATATCCCTTCTGGAGCTTCATCAGGACGTCGTAGATGCCCACTCCCGCCTCCGCAGCCTCAGCCAACACTTGCGCTCTTCTCTCGTTAAGATTCTCCTTTATCGCCGCTCTGCTCAGATTCGCAACTTCGGATTGGTACTAGTTGATAGTTGCCTGACGCTCATGTTGCTCCATGTTGGCGTATCGGCTCGAGAGATTCTGGAGACAGCATTGACTTTTGTGGCCTTCAAGCTCTCTGCTCCGTTTTCACTGTCGTGGGTGTGGCGCAGAAAGCGTTCGTACTCTATGTGAATGTTGTCCGTGAAAGTATCTTCCTAAGTGCCGGCAGGAGAAGTGGAATTCAATCCCAGTTGGTGTCGATCTGGCTCCTGTTCTTGAACTTTGCGGTTTTCTATCACTATGGCCCGATCCCGTGTTAAGCCTGAGACAACTGAGGTTTGGTCAGGCATACGTGGGTTGAAGATGATATGGTCGATCTCGTTGTGGAATTGGAATCCGATATGGAGTTTTTCAAGCGACCTTCGTGGTCCAATCTTGGCCTTCAACTCGGCAACCAGCTCCTGGTTGAGCATCCTTGTGGAACTCCTCCAGCTCCAATTATCAGGTGGTATGAAAGTCTTGCAGTGTTTGACATTTTTCTTCTTCCTTTGATGCAACAGTGCAAATCACTCTACAACTTTATCACTATTGTTAGTCGCTACAGAGTTCTACCTAATAGGCAGATCAGCAGTTTCCTTCACCGAAAACAGGGAAAACTGGGAGTCAAAGAAATCGCTGACCGCCCTTTCAACGTCTTCAGCTTTGGTGAATTTGGTCTTCGCAAGGAATGCCTTAACAGGGCGAAATAAGTGGCAGTCAGAGGGGTAACAGGTGAATAGTTGGGAGCGTATCCCAGCCCAGCTCCTCCAATTTTTACGTCTATTTGGTTACATACGCCTAGCGTTGTTGCGAAGGAGATGGACGGAAGCACGTCTCGGAAGTTTTTTTCGAACAGCGATCGCCGGATTATGAGGTTGATTGGCGTAAATGCTCCCGGTGACTGTGTGCCTCTGCGGGAGCAGCTCGACATCTAACATTCCTCGCCCCTTTTTGGGTTGCGCTGGCGGTACTTCTCCTCGAGGGAGTCACAGGGAACGACGCATGTTAGAATCGCTGATGACCCAACTCTCATCTCCAGTAATCTGGTCTTCCAGAAACTCTTTTCGGTGTAGGCGCAGAGGGAGAGATTGACAAACAGATACCTGAAAGAAGCACGTGCGGTTAAGACATGGGGGATCCATCCAGTCAGCAAAAGCACAAGCAGTTGTGCACAAGATTTTTCGTGCTTTAACTACAAAAAGCAGCGATGTGCTTCTTCAGGCCTACAAATCATACATCAGACCATTGCTTGAATACGGAACGGCTATTTTCAACCCATACAAATGTGAAGTAATTCAAAAACTTGAAAGAGTTCAGAACGGTTTCACCAGGAAACTTATGATCAGGGCAGTGGGTTTTCTCTATGACTGCATCCCACCCGCCAACGAAAGAAATCTAAACTTCGGTCTCCGGTCCTTGGCTTGGAGAAGAAAAAAGCTTGACCTCCTTCTGTTGCACAGCATAATTCATGGCCGGACATGCCTTCACCTAAATCAGTTTTGTACTACGAGGTCCTCTATAACAAGAGGAGGTACATCGAAGATTGTCGTGCCTAGGGCTAAAAAAATTGCAGGGTACAATTCTTTATCAACAGGGCACTTCCATCATACCTTAGTCTTAGCAGAAAAGGAGCGATTCCAGTGTGTATAAATGCATTTAAGAAAGTAGTAGACAAAATTCTGGAACCATGACGGCATTCTCGTTTTCCTGTTCTCCCTCACTCCACCTTCCTTCATGTTTCTTTTCACTTAGTTGTTTTACGCTTTCTACTACGTTTTATGCTTTACTGTAATTGCTATCTTAGTTTCCGTTTTATGTTTGTGGAGTTGCACAGTCCGCGGTTTGTTCTTATTCTATTCCTGAGTTGTTAGTTGTTCCACATGGTGTACCAATATAATAAACAGACAAACAAACCTTTCTAGCCGAGGGACTAGAGGCAGCTGAGGACTGTTGGAGCGCAACACTGGGGTGCTGACTTCCGGGTCCTGTTTGACAGCATCGAGTATGACGGAGTCGTCTACTGCGTGAGGGCGTGCTGACCGCGGTTTGTCTTCGCAGACCGTGTCTCCTTTGAATAGGGCGAAGCGGACCCTACGACCTTGACCAGTGCTGATAGAGGTAGAGTCTAGTGCACTGTTGACGTTCCGAACCGTTGCCGTCGCTCCAATGCCATGAGTTCCGAACCCTTAACTGTAATTCTGGACCGCGCTCATACGGCCCTACATCCTGTCAAAAAAGCATCGCAAGAGCTCACCATGAGTTGGGAACCTTTTCTTGTCAGCATCGTACGGACTCAGACTTAAGGAGAGCTGGTGTTCACTCTGATCTAGCATATGATCGGAAGAATTGACGAACACCAGAGGGGCGAAACCGCCACCAAGAAAACAGAGGTTAATGAAAATGATGATGGTATATACTCTGATTTATTTATTTATTTATCTATTAATTTAATTATTCGTGGGTGGAGGATACATGGTGCACATCCGTGAAACAGAGTATGGAAAATAGTACAAGTTAAGTAGTAATTGAAAATAATAGAGCACAAAACAGTACTGGAATTGCTACAACTACTTAGGTAACAGAAATTTCTTAAATTAACGCAATGGTAAACAGAAGACATTTCCTGTTCCGAAAGCAGTATGTTAAGCTCCCGCAAGCTACTGCACGTCAAGAATGTGGACCTTTTCGTGGCCCTTGCAAGAGGAACATGCAGCGGAGCCTACTTCTTGTTATTAGTGCTTTGTCAGGAAAATTGGAAATAGTTTATGAGGAGCTTGCCCGCGAGGCTCTTAAAAAGCACCTTCAGGCCAGGAGCCTTTCTTCTATACAGGAGGGATTTTAGACCAAACATCCTATTTCTTTCTCGTCCGTTTGGGATGAGCGAGTAACTTAAGAGAAAGCATCGCATTACTAATTTACGAGTGTCAATGTCCCTCTTCTTGGAAGAACTGAAGACCGTCGCCCCAGACACAACCACGAGCCGTACATATGTCTTGCAGGCTGGCAGAAGCGTTTCAGGATTTTTACGTTTAAGAACGTTGAAGTAATTATATGTTCGACAGTTCGCCATTTCCACAGTTGTTCTGTAATGTAAATCAAAATTGAGCTTCTTAGTCATTAAGAAGCCCAGTTCTGAAACATCGTCATTTGCCGTTCAGTAACTCAGATGAGCAAATTAGGTTCAGTCAAATGCGCGGACGATCCGGTTGAATGAAGCAAGATTCCAGGGAAGGTATTATATATCTGCTCTGGTGATTTTCACTGCCCCACATTAACCCCATTCACTCATTAGAGAGCTAATTTCCCAGAGAGAAGGAAGCAGTTAATACCTCATCAGGTTCGTAGTCGAGGCCTGAATAATCATCACCTGATAGACGTTGTTTGCATGCCGCATTCAGAGCACAGCCCGATGCTGCCTCTCATCTCGTCAGGCATCTCACCATCAGTCAAACAATTTCTTGAGAGGAGCACAATCTGCTACGACGAGTCTACATTTCACTTTCCTTTAAGCCGGCTGGCTATTTTCTGAGAGCTATACAATCACTGATACATCCGAGGATATAGAAAAATTGAAAAGGCAGCATAAATCAAAAAGAATGTTTTGGCGGTTTTGATTGGTCACCTGTTAACGGTAATGAATTTCTTCATACTCACTGGATTTAGTCGAGATAAGCACTGTTCGAATCTGCACACTTTCCAACGTAGTACTTGTTGAACAATTCCATCATCGAACAATCTGGGTGACCGAGATGCGACAATGTTTGGAAAGGCTGTTTTGCCTTATCCTGATTTGCGAATGTTCAACCAGCGAGAAAGTTCTGAAAGTGCTTAAAATGTGGTAGTCGGTTGACGCAAGATCTGGTGAGCATGGCGGTTAAAGCAAAATTTCAACTACTTGTACGTTTAATTTTCGCATGGTGATTTGTGAAACGTGAGGGCGGACGTTGTCGTGCAGATGAATAAGACCTTTCTGTTGACAAGTGCCGGCTGCAGCTCACGCTATTTTCGGTACATCTCACCGATTTCGTTACAGTAAGACTCTGCTATGATGGTTTGGCCTGCTTCCAGAAAGCTGAAGTGAATCATGCTGACAGCCTACCACCACACTGTTACCATCGTCTCTTTCTGATGGGATTTCGGCTTCGGCAAGTGCCTTGGGGGAGGGGGGGGGGGGGGGGGTTGTCGACATCAACCTAGTGTCCTGGGACCAAATTCATCAACGACTTACACCAGCTTAACGGAGAAAATACAGCCAAAATCCCTGATAGCGCGGCTTATTAAACGATATGGTGAAACATTTCTCCAGCGATAAGCCGCGCTATCAGGGATGCGACAATCTCTGGCGATCACTCAAATCGTGGGACACTCATTCTTTGATCTTGTCCACCGTTTTTTACCCCTTCCGCTGTAACAACAGTTTCACTGACTCCTATACCTCCAGCAATCTCACAGAATGTTTGTGATGGATTAGCTTCCACGAAGGCCTTCAAATCCTCCTCCTATATTGCCGTAGGTCTGCGGCTTCGGAGTGTATCTTCGAGCTTGAAATCTACAGAACGAAATCTTGAAACACCGTTGCATGGTCCATTCTCCAACACTATTCGGCTCCTACACATGGCTGATTTCCTGCTGCTTTGATGGCGGATTGGCCCAATGAATGAATGGGCTGCAATATCTTCATATGGCCCGTAAATACTTCCCGCAACCTCAAGGACTTGCTATGGGACATTGTTTAGCCCCGGTTTTAGCAATTTGCTTTACGGGTAAAATTGAACGACCGGTAATAGAACGGCTACACAAAATGTACTGTCGATACATGGATGATTGCAGTGTTGTAACAGCACCTCAGTCCGGAATGGATGACTGTTCAACATTCTCAACACACAATCACAGTACATAACGTTCACGCGAGAACTTCCGTGTGAAGGCTGGTTACCCTTTTTAAACCCACAGATTAGGGTGACGGACGGTCAGCACATTGTGAAATGGCACCGCAAAAGCAGCTTCAAAAATACCATCACCCTCGCAAGGTCGGAGCATCTTTCAGCTGTGAAGCGAGCTGTGCTCCGCAACATGTTTAGAACAGCAGTAAGGATGTGCACGGGTGATAAGGAGCGGGAAGAGACCCGTATGTTAGCCTGCAGAATAGTTTACCTCAATGGGTGCGAAGGGCAACGAAGGGCTGCAACATGGCTGCAACGTTAACGCATTTAGCAACAAGATTTGTCTTTCAGCGCCTCTCGTTTCGAAAAAAGCCATTGCGGATGTACATCAGTGCCTGTTGCGAGCGGATTTAGATACGAACGTTGTACTGATAAATATTCCGTGAGACAACATTAAACGTCAGCTTGTTCGCAGGTTGTATGACCGCATATGTGTGTAATGCACGACTGCGTGATTTGGAAGGACAGGAGACTGCGCATAAAAATGCGCCATTTACCAGCCGACGAGTGTTTAACCTGCGGTGATTTGTATGTTGGGGGAATTGAAAGGGTTCCGAACATCCGCGTTAGGGAGCATTTTGCTGGAAAGAAAAAGCAGAGATTATCATCCTGCTTGGAAAGCACCAAAGGAAAGCCCTCTCCGGTGACGATGTTAATATGAAGCGCATAGTGTTAAACCATGGGGACGAAACAGAAGCCAGAAAGGTTCTTGAGGCCTTCTGTATTTACAGTCGTAATCCATCCATGAACAATAGAAACGAGTGCTTCTCCATTACCAGAAAATTCCTGGCTTTTTTCCCTTTGTGCTAAGAAGTCGTATGCTGCTTCGCGTACATTTCCAATCCTACCGTATTTTGAGCAGTATATTGACCAATTCAGTATATCTCACTTGTCTCACTTGGTAGCTAGTTGAGCCGGTTCTTGGCGCTGGTAAGATATCGGTGAGTTAGTTGGCGCAGATTCGGTCTTTCTTCTCACTACCTCTTACTCCTACTCTTACAACCTCTCTGCTCATCCCTCACCATTATCGCACCAGCTTTAGCCTGCAGTCCGGCCACCCAAATTCAACAGGCTCCAAGGGTTTCATTTTTCAAATTTGACACCCATATTCGCAATGAGCATTTGGAGCCCTTTCGAATGATCCTGGTCTCCACATGAACTTCCATTCTTCTTCTTCTCCTTCTTCTTCTTCTTCTTCTTCTTCTTCTTCTTCTTCTTCTTCTTCTTCTTCCTCTTCTTCAGCGTCTGTCCCTCTTCGTAGCGGGGTACGCTATTCTGGTGTCATGACGCCACCTTCCCCGATCCAGCGCTAGATCAGGGTGGACAACAGCAACCTTCAAGCCCATATGTAACGTGTCAGACCAGCGCTGCTTCAGACGCCCTCAAGGCCGCTTTCCAATTATCTCGAAGTTAAGGCCTACCTTGCGGACGCTGTCTTCTTTCCCACGTAGAACGTGTTCGTACCATCGTAAGCAAGCTTTTCAGCAATCGGCGCGACACCGAACTTGGGCATGAGTGGCATGTTTCGGATGCGGTCCATGCGCGTGACTCCAGCCGTTCAGCGCAGCATGTTCGTCTACATGACTCTGAGGCGCTTTCCAACTTCCTTGGTCGCAGGTTAACACTCAGCGCCGTACATTGCAACCGGCCGGACGACTGCTTTGTAGAACTTCGACTTCAGGTGCTCTGGTATCTCCCACTTGAACCTCCATGGGAGGTCGAAACCCTTCCTTAGTAAGCACGCCTGCCTAGAAGCATGTTGTTCCTGTGAGGATAGACGCAACGTCTCTGACCAATGAACTCTGTATTTCTGGCTTCCTTCAGACCTTGAGAGAGACGAGTTCGCGAAACAAAGAAATTTATACCTAACCTGGCACGTAAAGAAGATTAAACATGTTACAAAATGCCCAGGTTTTAATAACGTCGGGCTTGGACATTAATAACAGTAATGGATATTAATAATAGTGGTTAGAACGTGAGGAAGAGGACCTACTCCCGATGAAGTATGGTCATAGTATTCTTACCCCACTCCATACGTTCATCATGCAATTATGAATTTTTGTTTAGCCTAAGTAGGCAGTATAGGCTTCATTCGAACCAGAATTCAACGCTTGCAGTGATCTATTGGTAGCCTTTCTGGGTGTTCGTGTATATTCCAGGAACGAAGAATACCATTAACTGAACGGTACGGCTGAAAGTTACGACGAACGAGTTATTTGTACATAAGCACGCATCTGTTTGCTTTTGCCTTAGGATTTCTACGGTCTTAATTAACCATTCACCTTACACACTGCAGCCTGCGAGCAAGATATTGCTGTCATGTCCAGTTCTCCGCCAGCCACGAAACTGTCGAAGCATTCTTCAGTCGCATAGAATAAGTGCGCAAAGTTCGATCATTCGGGGCATCCAAGCATGACCTCTAACAAGAAGGGCGGCGCTCTGATGCACGTAATTATGCCTGAGCGGATTTCCATGCATTTCCTATTCATCTTGATTCCAGAATTCCGCTCTCCTCTTCTATACCTCAGAGTTCGAATGCTTATTCAATATTGTTCTTCTATGGTACATCTTTCATGATCATTCACTGTCGTCAAGTCCATCCTGTCCGACTACTAGAAGAGGTGCATAGTTTGATAGTTGTACGAATTTCCTTGAGTAAACCTACTGCATACCATGGAATCATTTGAATAATTACGCTGTCATGTATGATATGCGTACCTGGGCCCGTGGAGAGCAGTCGGAAGAGGTGTCGGATCTATCCTGCTTGGGGGGGGGGGGCACATAACTAAAAGTTATGCAACAGTTTGACTAGGGATTCACCAAGCGGGTTCTAGAGGACACAATAGGACCAAACCTGACAAAATTTCAAAAAATTACAGCAAAGATAAGAAATTTCACGACGGTTGTAAACCTATGTGCGCCCCTCACCATGACCGATCCGAGTCATGTCAAGCGGCGGTCAACTGTGTTTGAATTCGCCTTGACCGCCGGGACGTCTTTACATTTGCGATGATTTTCCGTTTGTTGTTTTTTTGTTTGCTTGCTTGTTTTTAGTGGGTTTTTGTCTTTTTGAAGCGACTGTCTGAATCCCAAGTTAATTTATTGCATAACTTTAGTTATGTGTCCCCCCCCCCCGACTAGGATAGATCCGGAGGATCCCTTTTGCTGTCGCGTGCACCCCGGGGATCGGATGTTCTTCTTTTTTCAAGCCAACCAAGCCTTCCATCCCTCCGGGGTCGGTGATTTGGTACCAGACTTGTCTGGGAAGGATAAAGCGCTGACTTGTTCATCGGCTGGCCACCGCAAGTCATTGTATGGCCAAATACGCATTCATATCGCCTCCACGACATCCCGTAGAAGTAGAATGCGCTGGCGCATCCCAAAAAGGGATTGAGTAACGCCGTCCTTTATCCTTATCCTTATTATCAGAATAAGCCCACAACTCTAGCGAAAAATATTTTTCCGTGGCGTTTCTTTGGCGTCATCAAATATTCTTGACGATCATACCATTCTTCTCATGACGTAATTTTCCTGTAAGCAAACATTCTCCATCGTAAATGCGCTTCCTTTCACTTGCCTGTTTTATAGGACAGAAGTGTGAATTTCTACCCGACTCGTCCTCTTATCAATGAATTTCCTTAAAAACAACGCTATTTTAATTTAGTCGCATAGGAAGATTCCTGGCACAACAATAAGGTGAGTGGCAGTGTTCACTCCCTACGCCTTGGGAAGGCATACTTTTGCGGTATTGACCGTACCAAAACGCTGGCATTGACAATAGCTAGAAAGTTCTCCTGATCAAAGCTGTGCCAGTTTTGCGTTTTCCTGATCGGAATTTGGGTTTTCTATCATTTTGATTCGTTCCGCTCAGCACTTCGAGCTCCGGTTTTTGAGAAGAAAAAATCTAAAAGGGCGGATTGCTCCTTTCTACTAAAGCATCGCTCTTATTGTGGTTAATTGAGAAAAGGGGTACATGTTTGTCCTTCAAGTTTCAAGCTGTTGTAGCAGTGGTGACAAGCAACTGAATTCTTCGGCTAGGAAGCACAGCTAAGAATTATGGAAAAAATGCTGCTTGCTCGAGGCCACCTCCATAGCAGAGCATGCAATACGTCACATTGCTAGTAGACTCGTCTGGCCCCATTTATAAAATACGAATAATTTATTGAACACTTTCAGGAAGGTGTGTAGTGGTGAACTGGATTGTTTTGCATATTATTACGTTTCCGTAATACCAAAGGATTTCCTTGCTAGCGACCAGCGATGTTTCTCTTGGTTGCAGTGCATAGGAATGCTTTGAAAAGTCCCCCAATTGCTGCATTTTGGGAGAATATCAAGGTGCAGTATTAAACTGTTTGCTCCAGAAAATGACATCTTTAGTATAGAGAAGGTACAGCACAACTTTACTAGGAAGCTTTTTCTTAGAATAGGGACCTTCGAATACCCACGTGTACCGAAAGCATCAATCAGAAATAAAAATCTCCGACTACCATCACTAGAATCTCGCATCATGGTTTTCGATATCTATCTTGTACATAAGTTGCTGCACTTCACCATCGATTCTGGGCCTTGTAGATTCTTTAAGATGAAGACTTCGCAAACGAGAGGTGGCCCTGGTAAGCTACAATACCGCTCAAATTCTTTGCAAAAAAGACGCTTGGCGACGGATTAATCCGTCACAAAGCGTCACATTGCCATAACTCTTTTAGTTGTTTAAAATCTAATTAACACCATTAGAAGCCCCGTCTCATTTTCTATCCAGCGATCTAAACATCATCTAAAACGATTGCACAGTGACCTAGTTATGAAGCTTTTGCTTCCTCGGCTCCGTTAATTGATTTACAACCCCTACATATAGCTACCACACCAAGAACGAGCAATGTCTTTTTGCGAGCAATGTCTTTCACTTGTAGGGCAGGTAGTTTATACCTGAAATTCTCCAAGCACCTTCAGTTTCCCCTGACACCGTTTGTTGCTTAGACCTGAAATTGGTTGAATAGTATGAGTGTTTATAGGTACTGTCACACTGTTTGTCCGTTTCCGTCCCTGTGTTCCTTTTTGTACTGTTTGCTTTCTAACGTATTGCCTTATGCAATCGTAATGAACAAAAACAATAACAATAACTGTTTAACTTCTATGTACTGTCTTCGAAATGATAGAAAATGATAGAAGGATAGAGGATGGCAGCGCAGATCACCTGTAAAACTAGCCTTTTATTTAAAAAAATGGGTAGCGTTCATCCTGCTTTCGTTTATGGACATCTAGTCATTGTGAAAGGCTATTTGTTGAAAAGAGTTCTCCTTGTTCGGCAAAATCTTTTGTCGTAGAATTGCAGTTTCTGCTAATTCTTCAATTTTTATTTATTTATTTATTTATTTATTTTGACGTGGACTAAGGCCACACGTGAAAATAGAATATTCGAATAAAGAAAACCCACAAACTCAATCAAAAACAAGTAAATACAATTGAAGGCACTCAAACACAAAACGATTGGGTCCTTGCAGCAGATAAGAAGCAGGTCATCTCTAGAGGAAAAGTCAAAAGGAAAACTGCAGTTCTGAGCTCTGGTATGGTTTTATGTGTGATGACGAGAAGACGCCACTGGTGTTCGTAGATTCTGGAGTGAAGATCAATAAAGAAATATACTTTAAATCGGTCCTGGAGAAAGTTTCAAAGCCATCGTCCATTTCTCACTTCGGAGACAAGCCATGGTGCTTTCAGCAAGTCTCGGCTCCTGCGCACAAGTCGAGTGTCGTCCAGCAATGGCCATCACATTTATCAGATTTGAACCCACTTGACTTTTCGGTCTAGACAGTTTTAGAGCACAAGATCTCAGCTTACAAGATACAAGATACAAAGATTTGGATTCGCCCATAGCTGCAGTTACGAAAGAGTATAGTGATCTCTATGAGGACTATCTGCGTCCCACTTGTAAGCATGACTCGTCTGAGAAGCTGCAGACGCGCAAGAGGAGGACACTTTGAATGAAGGTTGTAATTTTGGATTGTTAAGGACCTTAGTAAAGACTGTAAAGTGTTTTTCTCCGTTTTGAACTGTTTCGTGACTACGGCACTTCGACTATAATTAATGCGCACCCAGGAGTAGTGAAGACTAGCTGTGGTAAACAAGAGTGCACTACAGCCGTCGAGGACTTTTGTATATGAAGGTACACCCTCAATCTGTCTGTTCCAAACGTCAACGCACAAGCAAATTACCGCTACCATCTAATCCGCGAATCTAGCCATATGTGCAGCGATTACTATCATTACCTATGCTACACCATAGACCTTTCTTGATTACACCTTAAAAGAAGGTGCAGCTGAACGTTGGCTCATACACAGTCAATCAGTTGAGGTTCTTCCTTTCTTCTTTTACTTCCATTGCTTGAGAATCTTCTTAGTTTCCCTATCCAATTCATGCAAGAAGCTCAAATTCGTGCGACATTAGGCAAAATAGAAGAGCTAGGTCTTGCCCCCGAAGAATGGCAAGATACATATGCATTGAGAGCTCCAATGTTCATCACTTCAGAGCAGAATGCACGCCTCGTCCGGCGAGGTTCGGTGCAGATGTTGTAGCACCTACTCTATTAGGGGGACCAAAAGTAATGAGACTCTCCATGCCGTCTCCATTATATCTCGTGACTGCAGTCTGGTTTCGTGCTTATCGTATTTGTATGTTTGTATGCTACCTATTCAAGGCCACCTGAGAAGTTACCACTTCCGCCCTTTCCAAAAGCATGCCAAAACCGCAGTCTGTCTCATGCCGAAACCCCAGCCTGACGAGTCAACCTGTGTCGCGCAAATCTCTCCCGATTCCCAACCCCGAGAAGCCTGGACTCAGTAGTCACGCAAGATGAGAAGTATGTACGTCTTCTACTTTAATCCTGTCAATCGGTCAGTCTGGGTGAAGCCTGTTGACCCGTTACCGACCTTCGTTCTTCGTTCGGCGAGATGTTCACGGCGAGAAGCACCTTCAGAGCTTTTGGCTCTGCGCCCATGGACCGGTATACTGGAAGTTGTTTACTAAAAGCACGACGATGGACTCCAAGGCCATGGTAAACAAAATAGAAGAGATGGACCTGCGACTCGAACTTATTCAGTCGCAGCTCGTCAAGAAGGTCCTCCTCTTCGACAACGCCGCACGCCATCGGGAACAAGTGACCACGAATAAGCTTGCCTGGCTGGGCTACGTTCACATGCTTCACCCATTGTATTCGCCAAACATCTCTCCTTGCGACTACCACCACTTCTTGGGCTTATGGGACTTCCTGGTCGGAAGGGACACAAGAACCCAAGCAGTCCTTGACAACCATATCGAGCAGTTGATCAGCACCAGGGCCAAGCAGTTCTCGAAGGATGGGATCAGGAAGTTGGCTGAGCGATGGCAGCAAGTCATTGACCGTAATGGCAAACACATTCCTCAGCATCGTTGACTTGTAATTGAGTTATAAAGAGATAAAGAATTTTTTTCAATTTTTCTCATTACTTTTGGCCTCCTAATATTTGGCGCGAGTAGCGCAGTCGGAGGAGGAGCCGGCTGTCGCGTGCATCCGATACCAGGTCCCTGGTTCGAATTTTGAGGGGCCTGGGCGACTAAGCCTCCCATCCCTGCGGAGTCGGTGAAGTGGTACGTGACTTGTTTGGAAAGGATAAAGCGCTGACTTGTTCATCGGCTGGCCACCGCAAATACGGCCAATTCGCCAATAAGGCATTCAATTCGCATCCATTACATCCCGTACGAATAGAATACGTCCACATCCCAAAAAGGGAATGAGGAACGGAGTTTCTTATCCTTTATCCTTTTATACTCTTTTTAGGGCGAGCGGTAGCGCAGTCAGGAAGAGCGGAGTCTACCATTGGAACTCGATTCAAGGTTCTTGGTTCAGGTCCTTCCCAGATCAGTCAAACTTTCCCTCTCTCCAAGGGAGGTGAATTCATATCAGACTTGTCTGCGAAAGAAAAGCTTTGACTTCTCTATCTGCTGACCACCGCGAATACGGGTATTGCACGGCAAAATGCGCATTAGAACTGCGTCCACTACATCCCGCAAAGGACTATGAGGCATCCCATAAAGGAATTGATTAGTACCGCCCTCTATACATACTTTTTTCCATTTTGTTTTGAACAAAATATTCACTTTATATTCAAAAGCTGTTCTCATCAGTTCATCTACATTCAGCAAGATAATTAAAGACACCAAAACCAGTTAACCTACCCTTGTCGCCTTTTCTGAGGAACAGTTCCTCTCTGGAGTCCTAGGCGCCGTGTAGCGGCTGGTCGTCTCCGTAATTCTGAAATCTGAGTCGTAGAACTTGATCTTCTGCCACAAGCTGTACGCCAGACTGGACATGATATTGAGCTTTAATCGTATGATCGCTGGCGCTGTCACCAACGGTCAATTAAGATTTCATGGAGTTGCTGTGCGTGAGATATTGTTGTCTCGTGCTTTTTTGTAGTTCACTTGGTGTGAGACAGAGTTTGCTTAACAAGGTCATGTGTTGGAACAGAAGCATGGATCACTGAGACCGCAGCTCAAATAGAAGTGACAACTCAGCTGATACGTTTTTTTTGCGTTTCGGTTAAGAAGTTAACTGTTAGTGTTTGCTTGCTTATGTACCTCTCTGTCAGTGCCCTTAAACGTAATCTAAACATGTTTTTGGAAGGAGAGATGGCACTTCTTGTTATAAACTACTACTAGGAACGAGTTATATAGAATCTTGTCGTTTAGTACAGCTAAGCTCTAGACCTCTTACGTTGAACAACTGAAAGGAGGTTGGTCTAAGTTTTACTCACAAACCTGTCCATCGGCCAGCCATTGAAGCTCATTATATAGGCAAAAACGCACAGTGTCCTCTCAACGTTGAAACAGAATTCCACTGATTTCAATCGTGTTTGCTAGGAATGTGACAGCAAAAGAAAGATCAGGAAGGCCACCTCTTCAAAAATTCGGAGGCGATTGGCGTCAACACATTCTCAAGCTTTTTCGGCTTCAGCTGTTTTTCCTGAAGCTAAGGTATAATTGGATGCATTTCTTGAGTATTTATTGCCCTGTATTACTAAAGCGTGGCACATGCTAAAGCGTATATGGGCGCATGTAGCGCAGTTGGAGGAGGCGCGACTGCCGCGTGCACCCGATACCAGGTTCTGGTTCGGATTTCCCGCCCAGGCCAACCAAGCCTTCCATCCCTCCGGGGTCGGTGAATTGGTACCAGACTTGTCTGGGAAGGATAAAGTGCTGACTTGTTCATCGGCTGGCCACCGCAAGTCATTGTATGGCCAAATACGCATTCATGTCGCCTCCACGACATCCCGTAGAAGTAGAATGCGCTGGCGCATCCCAGAAGGGATTGAGTAACGCCGTCCTTTATCTTATTTCGAGGCGTAGATCACAGTCTAGCGTAAACGATCAAAGGAACAAAAAGTGAACAAACTTGCCAACTTCTGGCTTGATATTGTAATAATAATGACAATTACGCCACCATCAGCAGACAAATCGCTAGGTGAAATGTTCCGCTTGATAAGCAGTGCTATCAGGGATTTCGGCTGTATTTTCTCCGTTAAATTGCTGTAAGTCGTTGATGAATCCGACCGCTGGAGTTCAACCAGCAATAGAACGTTTAAAGGCTTGGCCAGACAGCTTCTACAGGTCTTCGAACTTCCATAGCAACAAAGTGAATCCACTGAGAATCCTGTAGGTCAGAAAATTGTATTCGTGATTTTGCAAACGGGCTCGAAGCTTACACGTTTCTTGTACGTTTGTGTGAGGTTGTATTTGCTTATGTGGCATTGCTTATCTAATGCATGACTAATACCTGATAAATAAATAATCAGAATGAATAACGAAGTGGTGAACAGCGGTGTTACCCTCTATCCGTTCTATGATTTTTTCACTCACTACAATAACCGAGCTTCCTATCCTTTTTACATCTCATCTAAGTGAAGCAGTTCCTATTATCCCTTCAAAATCAGCGCATGCAATTCATTTGTTGCGACTCTCTCCTTGATATAAAGTGCGCGCTCAAACCTTCGTACGCTGCACTTCCGGAACGCGCCTAATGACACTAACCTACTCAGCTAATTGAAGCCCATATGTTAATGAGAGAGCACTGTGAGAATTATCCGAGCATTCGTCCAATTGTTTCGCCTTTCTTGATATGTGGGCTTTACTCACCAATAGTGGATATCCGGCTTTTCACCGCGTGGTCATGGGCCGTACGTGAGGTGTGGAAAATTCTCATGTTCTCAGGGCAAATCATTCCCAGATTATTCACTTTCCAGGATAATGGCTTAACCTAAACTTAAACAAGAGGCAGAAAGAAGGCGGCATTTCTTAAAACTGTACGGGCTGTCCCAAAATAACGTGATGAAGGTTTTTTAAAGTTACGACAATGAAACAACTGGCAAATTTACAAATCAATACATAAACAACAACATAGACACTAGGCTTAGGCGGATTCGAGGTGGCCCCCTTTGGCTCGAATACGAGGTCAAAACGCTTGGTGAAGTCTTTGGCGATGGACCGTAGGTCATCTGGAGACAGCCTTTCTCACTTCCGACGCAGAGATTCCTACTGGGTCTCCAGGCTGTGGTGGCGCATGGCGCGACCCTGACCTTCAAAATGGAGTAGATTTATTTATTTATTTATTTATTTACTGCACTCAAAGGTGCGCATAACCTCGACCACATCGTTAACTAAGTCTAAAACCATATCCTGTACTAACAAAAAAAAACAGCAAAAGATAAACAAAACACAAATAACTTATGATAAAAAATTTACCAAAAAAACTAACGAAGGAAAAAAATCAAAAGCACTCGCAAACAATGTGGCAAGGCAAAATACTAAAAGCGTGCCCTAAATAGTCCTGTTCAAAATCACTAGATATCCGTTCGTCCTTTTACCTTGCCGTGCCTTCATTTTACACTTAAAGACCGTAAAATATAGAGCACAATAAGATGGTGTGGTTATGTAGTCTAAAGTCTATATGTACTACAAGGCAATCCCTTTACCAAAATTTGAGTACGCGCTTTAGTCCGTCGGATCCAGACCCGAGGATTGCGGTGGCCATTCCGCAGACATGATGAAGTCCGGAAATTTTCCTTGCACAATGCTTGCGTGCTTTTCGTCCTGTACGCAGCGATTGAGTCTTGTTGAAACGTCCACTGCCCTTTGCTGAAGTGCTACTGAAATCAGAAAAGACAACAGCCTCAGAGATGTCCCGTCGATACACATCTTCATTTAGTTTTTACTTCTTCGTCCACAAGAAAGGGGCTCGTTCCTTTGCTGTAGATTCCTCCCCAAACCATGAGGCGCCTGTGGATTTTGACAACGTTTGGCAATGACTCAATGACTGAAGCCTCTCCAGATCAGGTACTGCCGGTTTGGGGGCTGTGAGCCTACTCCACGGGGAACAACTTCTCGTCCGTGAAAAGTGTTCGCTCCCACCCGCGACCTGCGGCCCGCAGCTTGAGCTGTCGGCATCAATGGAGCCGTTCGCGCTTCATCATTCTTGTCCATCATCAGCTGGACTTTATAGAACTTGTAGGGCTTCAGTCGGCGTTTCTTTCCGGCGATTCGATGCACGATGTGAGACCATCACCAACATCACGGGCGATTTTTCTCAGGAGACCCTCGGATTTGGGATTTCTCGCTTCTCGATGATATTCCGGATCTGCGGTATATTCACAGTGCGATTTCTTCCTTGTGCTGGAGGATCACCTTCACGGCCAAGCTCCTTACATCGCCGAATTTCTGTGGAGTCAGTCGACTGAGAAGGTTAACGATGTCGCATTGCTGCATGCCTTGACGATGGAGCTCCGAAATCCTAGTGCGATAGTTTGACATCTTGAAAAACACCGTAACTGGTCCAAAATGTAACTTGAAAAATTATAACACAAACAGAATGATACGCGCAGAAAAATGGCGCTATTGCCGCCATGCTGCAGATAAATAAATTCGCTTGGGAGAACGTAAAACCTTCATCACGTTATTTTGGAACACCCTGTAGATTGAAGGCATGTTCCCTCACATTAATAGGGGCGCTGTTTGTAGTCGACCTTCCTGAGAACATGTTTCATGTTTCCTCTTCTTATTGCCCACCGTTGTTCTCTATTATTGCAAGTGATCTCTTTACGTGTCTCTGTTATGTGAATTTGGAGTGAGACTCCCGTAGCCGTCGACGGATAGCACCTACGTAAGAGAAGCGCTGTGATATTCAGTACTTGATTACTCTATTGTTTTTTTTTCACTTTCCTAGGAAGCGTGGATTTGAATGCCTGCTTTCCTCGACTTGATCACTTTCGTGTTTCTTCGGTGACATCTAAGCGCAAGATTTTGCTAGTTCCAGCTAGAGTTTTGGGCACTTGACCGTGGCTTCCCTCTCTCAAAATCCGACGTCATGATAGAAAGCAGCCGATCGCCGTGGACCTTTTCACACGTGTTTCTAGGTTTCTTCAAAGCATTCTTCATTTCGGCTTAGTATAGATAATAATATATGGTATGAATATTGGATCGTTGCATGTAATGGCCGATTTTGATTGAAAACTTTGACAGATCATAACTTTGCTCAAAAGCAACTTTATTAATCTAAGTAAGCACCATTGCAATTACTACGTCCAACGCGACAATAGCTTAGGCATTTTTGTAAAAATGAAAACTACGAGATTCAATAAACCATAAGAAGCCGTTTTCGAGATCACCTTGGTTGCTGAATTTGTTACCCTTCCCATCTAAATGCTTGAAAAAATGATAATCGGTAGGGGACAGATCTGGTGAATATGCTGGATGCGGCAGTGTCTCGTATCCCAATTCATCCAGTTTCTGATCAACAATTTCTAAAACGTGCAGACTCGCGTTCAGATGCAGTAGGATTGGGCCTCTTCGACTGACCAAAGCCGGCTGTTCACTTCAATTTCGGCACCATATTTTCCCGCTAAGGTATTCTCTCCAGACTTAAACAACTTGTAATGGACTATGCCAGCCGTTCTCCACCCTACCATCACCATGGTCTTCTTCGGATGGAGACTTGGTTTGGTACCTCCTTGGGATTCTCATTCTTTTCCAGCTATTATGCGGAGCGACGGGATTGTCACGAGGGTCCATTTTTCGTCGCATGTCACGATCCTGCCCAAAGAACGCTCCCTAACATTGAGCAGCCTTAAGAACACAGGTGTGGAGGCGCTTCAGCATCTGCCCGGTGGTCAATTCGTGCGCGTCAGTCAAGTCAGGAGTGTCCACTGCTCCTATTTGTATACAGATTGAGCTCACCTCAGATGCCGTGATACTGTTGTGTAGTGGACACCCATATCTGTGCTATCCCTCGGATAGCTTTGTCCTGCTCTGACTCAACGGTTGCTTTTAAAACTTGATAGTCTGGCGATATCCTCCGACCACCAGGAACAGGCTTGCCCGTGGAGGTAAAACCTGCAGAGGAAAACGTTTCGAACCAATGGTCCCACTGCAGCTTGAGAAGGAGACTCCAAGCCAAACGCGTTCACAATATTACGACTTGCAGAATGCTGGAGCTCGAACTCGTAGAGCATAATCACTCGAAAATCGTCTCAGTTTATTTTTCCCAGAGCCCAATCATAACGTTAAAAACGAGGGTAGGCGAAAATATCACAAGTAATTTGATAGAGGAGGAGGAGAACTGATAGAGGAGAAACCTACAAAATGGTCTGCACATGTTGGCTGGAAAGGTGATTGCGCACGAGAAATAACTGCCCATCCCCCATATTTTAACATACTCCGAAGCGGCAGCTACTTTGGCAACAACCTAATAAATAATTAGTTAGCAGTGCAAGCAAGAAAAGAGAGCACTTTGAAGTTTCAAGCGCCTGCACTGCGGCATTGGGGTGTTTTGAGGCAAAGAGAGCTATCTTAGCTAATATTAGGTTCTACTCTCCCAGACTGGAAGGGCAACCATCCCGCAGAACAGATCTTCTACAAGTTCTACAACATATATGTAAATAACTAGTGAGATATGTATCACGAGGACCATCAGGTTAAGGGACAAAAGGGTAAATCCCGACGTTCATTAATCCTTGACTATCGCTATGCTTTATACTCCTACATGATAAGGTGGAGGCAATCTGAATGCGTATTTGGCCTATAATGACTTACGGCGGCCGGCCGATGAATAGGTCAGTGTTTTATCATTCCCAGGCAGATGTATGTAGCACCAACACGCCGACCCGGGGAGCGGAAGGGTTGGTTGGCCTGCGCGGGAAATTCGAACCAAGAACCTGTAATCGGGACAGTAAGCAGCTCCTCCTACTGCGCTACCACGCGCCCAATGTACATAATGTTAAAAATAACCTACTACTTTTTACATGAACTTGGCAGCACTCAAAGATTTCTTCCTTTTCTTCCCTGCTACATACATCTTAAATCTATAGCGTTAAGGTATTGGCTTTGATGCGGGTGGCGGAGTCGAACCATACCTTCAAGATTGTTTCGTTGGCCAGACATGTCTATGCGGGACAAACACTGATTCCACTTACTGATTCGTTCATGCTCTACGCATGTCTTTGGTTAGACGTGTCATGTGCTCACTCAAACTGCAACGATATCCCTCGAAAAGAAGACCTGGGGCCGGCAAGGCATTTATTTATTGCCTGCTGCACGGAAATGAGGAACATGTTAGCCCTTTATAGAATGTTGGTTCTCCATATCCTTCTGGCAGGCGCTCGCATCTGAGCGCCTGAATTCTTCGGCGGTGCCTCAACACAGGCTTGCCATCTATTTCGGTGGTTGCAGCTGCTTTGAGTTGATCGCAAACACTCATTTCCAAATGGCTTTTCGCGGCATGACGCGGCGTTCGAGGCCTAATCGCATTGATATTGTACCCATTGCTATAAGTCGCCGCGTACTTCCCGTTTACTCCTGCATTCCTCGCAACTTACGTAGTTGAAGCCTACAGCACTGTAGAAAAAATAATTTTCAACTGCTGAAAGTTGTTCGAGAATGAATATCGCCTAAGGATTGATATGTTTCGATCTCTTTGTGATTAGACAATTCCAATATTTCAGGTGATGTCGGCCTTCCTTTTCTTGTTCTTCATCTTCTTGCTCCACATCCTCATCTCGTGCAGTTTTTCTGCACATCTTTCGGAAAGCCCACTCTTCCGTGAGCAGTCGGCTATCTCGCATTATCAAGAACTTCGCCGTAACACTCCCATCGTCGAGATTTCTATCGACGACGTCCTTCCAACTTTTCTTTGGAGCTCCTCGTTATCACTGATCCATCGCGCTAAATAGAAAATGCAGAGATTAATAATGAGGTGCATTCATTACTTGAACCTGCGAGACATTAAAAACACTTTGGCATTTAATTCCACTTCAGTTCCACGGTTACGTAAATGAATATTGCAGATATCATGCACGACAGTGATTTCATGGTGTTATCCGAGTGGACCCAATCCATCTGTCAATCTACGATTAGTTCGGCGAAGGCTTGAGTTTCCGTGTTCTTACACTAACTAGCTTATGCTCAATTTCTAAGCCATCTAGAAATAGAATACTGATAAGTCGGCCATCGTGTTCCAGAATCTTCGTTTCACCCCTACATTCCAAGAACTTTTTTCTGTCGTTGATAGTGGAAGTGGTTTTATTGTGCAGTGTGATTGCAGTAATTTGCAAACCCCCGAATCTTCCGGAGAAGAATCCGGTCTTTAAAAGTCTAGGATGGCAGCTTAATAATACGCAATGGAATAGTCTAAGATCAACCTATGGCTTATTTTATCCGATCCTGGCCAATAAGTTATTCGTCCATGTTAAACTCTTCATAGCAATCTTGTCGTGTGCTGCTGTTGATACTATTGCATTGAAGTTTTTTTTATAGCTGATGAGCAAGTAGCGGGCCTTTCTTATTTCTATGTGGACTCCCTTTATTTCTTGAGAGTTGGGCTCTGTAAGATGAAATGGCGTTCGAGCTATGAACGCCTACCGTATCCAGCACCTCTCCGCGTAAGCGTCAGATTAACTCGTGGATTTTATGGCTTGAGCGAATCCTACGTATGTTCCAGCTTTAACTGCTCTCCATCAACCTTAGAAACAGATTTTGCTCCCTGTCACATTGTCGAGAAAGATCGCATTCCTTTCCCACTATTTTACTTTAAGCAAACCCACCTTCCAGTGGTTGAGCTGTATATTTGAGGGGTGTTCTAGATGTCTAGCCCTGAAGACAAGGGACTATAAACTGTTCGGCACATATAAAATAAGGAATTGGTGCACAAGCATAGTTTGTTAACCGCACCAAGACTTTAACTTTACATCGATATATTTTACTAGACTTCGTTTAACAGTCACCAGACATCTATTTAAATAAATATATTATAATAGCACACGGGATCGTTGCCATGCACCTTATCCACTACTTATAACGCCTATTGTTTGCTGTGACTTCTTGGTCTACGGAATGTTGTGGTGTGCGTTCAAAGAATTCGCAGCAGTGTGCTATTATGGAACTATGTGAAGTCGCTCTACGATTTTAGGTGACCTCCTGTTGTCCACTTTTTATTTCACTTGTTAAGGCATGGAGCTTGAGCTCTTTGAAGGATACTTCTCCCAGCAGTAGCTTTAGAATGTTTGGGGCCAGTCCTATAAAGGTTTTTCCTCCCTCTCACGGAAATGTCGACATTGCTCGATCAGTTTGTCTTCGACAAGAGCTTGCATCGAACACAATACTCGGTCTAGTACAACGCGATCAGGTCAGCTTAACTATGGCTTTGTTAAACTCATTGTTCCCATTCCCACACAGAAAAATAGGATTCCTGTTTCATCAGAAACCTTTGGCGAGGAGGTAGCTATTCTAAAACGCTTCAATTCTTATAAAGAAACTTGAAAACGGGAGTCCAAGGCAGGTGTACTTTCGCAGCAGCCATTATGTCAGGCTTGTTAATATCTTTACGTACTCTCTAATTCTCAGGACCTCGCCAAATTCGCCACGTCTTTTTTGTCGAAGTAGTGCAGCCATTCTTAAATTCACACATTACTCATATTAAATTAATCCATGGTTTTAACAGCAATTCTGGAGTTGACTTGAAGAAGCTGTCAGTCCTAAATATAGAAATACACCGCCTCCTTCATTCTTTCAAAACTTCAAATTTTCAGTAGGGTTTCATCGTCAGTAGTTTCTTCCTAACTTTTGCGATTTGTGTTCTGTTGCGGCAACTTCATTCTGAAGGTGTTGAAGCTGTCGTCAAGCTATGTTCTGGAACTGACACCGAGAACACATCTCCAAGTCGGAACCAATTCTTCTGTCCAGTCCATGTGCGCTTCTGATAAAGCATTTTCCTGATCGTTCAATTTTTCTCCCATGGACCAGTCTGCTGGTCAACGGCTGATTCCAAGATGCGGCTCTTAATTTTTTTTCTTTAGTCAGGCATCTGATAACGATAAGACTACTGCCTTCTATCAATGATGGCTTTCCAAAAATGTGATTCGACAAGGGTAATGCTCAGAAAGCACTACCCTGTTTCAGGAAGGGGACTGTGTGTGCGGTTTCAGATGAATTGCCAATCCGTAGTTCGTCCTATAAATTCGAGTCCATTCGAGTAATTCAGGTGTTCTAGGAAAAAATTCTTTCGCTTTCCTTTCCTTTCAAAAACAAATTCTTCAAAGGCGTAGCCTACCATTGTACCATCAGCCCCTTGAGCAGGTTTTGAGTTCCTACATTCTCTGAGAGCCATGGAGAAATCATGTAGAGGTTCTCAAACTCGGGAACGAAGGACTTTCACGGATATAAATAAAGGTGTGGTTTCATCAGTAGAAAAAGTGTTCGTACAGCGGAATCCTAAGGAACGGCCAGCTTTTAATATCTTGTTTTCTTGATAGCTGGTATCTCTGCTACGAATTTCTGTGGCTTGCTTCTCTCTGCCATAATTTCGCTCTCTAGACACCTCCTCGTGGCGTCGTGGCTTCATTGGCTACCCAACGAATAGTGTTCCAGAAGATCGATTTTTCAGAATTTCATTTTTTCGGTCCAAAAACGTGGAAGAGACACGTCATCCTATGGGATTGTGTCACAGCGAGGAGGACAAGACGGGCTTCGATAAGAGCAAGGCGATCGACAGGCAGATCAAGCAGGGAGCCGCCAATGACGAGCGGACCGTGAAGCTGCTTCTGCTGGGTGAGTCCGACTGACGTGTGAGAGCGCGGCGTGGGACAACTCTCACGCCGACGTCACGCTCCCGGCAGAACGACGTCAGGTGACGGCTGTCGCGCAGTTGGTTCTTGCCGCCGGGCACGTATCTCCTTTAAGGGGCCGGCGAATGCGGCAAGAGTACGGTGCTGAAGCAGATGCGGATACTGCACAACAACGGCTTCACCGACGACGAGGTGATGCAGCAGAAGCGGGTCGTCTACAACAACACGGTGACGGCGATGCATCAGCTCATCAAGGCCATGCAGCAGTACCAGATCAAGTACACGAGTCCAGAGAGGGAGGTACGTGGAGAGCTGGTGTCCCACTCTGTAGTTACCATGCTGCTCGTGCTTCCAGGCAGATGCGCACATTGTTCAAGACGTAATCAAGCAGGGGCGCGAGTCCGACGCCTTCACGCCTGAACTGGCTGTGGCCATTAAGGTAGTGTTTTTTCAGCAGTGTGTTTTGCGGTACTTCCTTATGAACCTGGAAGGGAGCGGGGGGGAGATGAGTAACGCTGTAGCTGTTCTATGCAATTTACTATCTTAATCAATAACAAAAGGATTCTGGCGTATTATCGATAATTTGCTTAGTTGTGGGATGTTGAGAATCCCATTGGCAAAATGCGGTGATCCTTTTCCATTTCTATCCAATGACCCATTTTCAGTGCTTCACATGTTCAGGCTTTTTTGAGGTGGTGTACTCTTCACCTATTTGCAAGCATGAAAAAACAATCTTCGGAAGAATATGGAAAATTATTAACTAAATATCACGAGTTCTACGAAGTACTGCTATGACTAAGAAACTTTCTTCATCGAATTTCCTTCTGCAGATTTCTATAGAACCCAATAATCTTTTAACTCTACTTTTCTGTTCTTGCATCATGTCGCACTGCGTGCTCATTTGTAATAACCTTGGAAATGGACTCAGAAATGCCAGGTGGAATTCTTTCTGCTCACACTCTAGTACGCGGTCATTAGTCAAATATCGCTTGCTCGTGCGTAGGTTTCGTACTAGTCAGCAAGGTTACAGTGAAGCTCCTTACAGAGAAGCTGGTCCAAACACTTTCCTCTTTGAATAAGCGTTTCAATCTTTTTACAAAATTTTTGATCTAATATACGTATAAATTTCTTGGGTAAATTTATCTATCGCGTAAAATTGTATCCATTGAGCAGACCATAAAGTTCTTCATTAGCTCATTTGTTTGACGTAATCCTGTCATGTGTTTTTTCCCTACACATTTCTTTATTAATAGCGGACTGTTCCATTAGGCATCTGTGCCATTAGGGAAATAGCCCCATTGTCCCTCGATGGTAAAAATTTCAGTGCTATACTAGCAACCGTCCTGTCTATCTATTCACTTTCTATTCGGAAGCAAAAATAGCATTTGCCTTCAAGTTCCTATCTCTAGGACCTTGTAGACCTAAAAATAATGTATCTGCCTGAGGGCGTTCCAGACCTCGAAGCTTTCAGAGTTAAACCCTCATGGGAGACAGCTTGATCCTAATGGTAGCCCAGAAATCCAATACGCTGGAGGTTTACGTAGCTCTTGTTGTGGATCAGTTTTTGGTTATATACATGCATAGTGTTATAGACCCATAGTAGGTAATTGATAACCGTGAGGTTTTCTTGTAGCATCTTAACAGCAGTGGGGTATTTCTGAAGCACTAAAAATATAGTGTTTATAAGGCTCGAAGGTGCATTGGGTCATTCACGCTGTTGAGCTTAACGGTAAATACTACCTGAAAAAGGCGTTAAGCGCCGCAATTCAATCTGCTGCACTGCTGCCACCCGTCAAAGAATGTACAGGGCGCGTAAAAAGTATTGACGCACTAAAGTAAACGTTAGAAGTAACAACACATCATAAAATTTAACAAGTTTGTAAAATGTCAACAATGAATTGGCGAACAGAAGAGCATCACTTGTATTTTATATGGGCTTCTTTGCTGCGAATGCAGGGGCGAAGACGACGAGGAAAGGCATCGACGGTGCGCCGCAAGTAGTCCACGTCGATTTCGTTCTATGCTTCGACCTTCAGTGACTTGATACCTTGGTGCATTCAACCTGTCAAAGTGCTACATACTCTTCAAGGACCTCCGAAGTGGTAATTCTGGAGGAAGGCTCGCTGCATGGGAGGCGCATCCGGCCAGTATCATGGTTTGTGCATTCATCAGAAGCGTCTCTCGTTTTCGTGGATAAAGGAGTAAAGATAAATCAGAAGAACTATCTGTTTTGATGTGCTAAAGAAGCAACTGGTTCCTCGGCTCAAATCCCACCTTCAGAGTAAGTCGTATGTCTTCCAGAAGTATTAGACTCCTGCGCAGAATCGAGGATTGTTCAGGACTGGTGCCGCGCCATTTTGAAAATTTCATTTCGGCAGAGGAATGACCCCTGTATAGACCGAATTTGAATCCGCTGAATTACTCTTTATGGGAGGTTTTGGAGAACAAGGCTTGCGCTACTTCCCACAAAAGTATGTAAGTCAGTGAAGGGTTCCTGATTGGCAGAACGCTATTAGTAGCCAGAGCCATGCGGGAAATGGATGAAGAACGACGAGACTGAGAGCGTTCATTCTCGGTTGTGCTAATTCCTGTCAATCTTGTCAAATTGCACAGCGAACAGCGCATAACTTTTTGGGACTTCAAAAGATCGGGTGCACAATTCTCTTTTCCAGATTCGTTTTTCAAAATTTTTCCAATTTCTGTTGAACCCGTAGCTGTCTGAAGGACCCTTGTTTCATTCAGCTCCGCTGATGAGTGCTTGAAAGCATCCACTCCAGAGCATAAAATTTTTAAGCAGAAATGAGCTTCAAATATAAGATTTCTACACTCCTAGGAAGGTCAGCAATTGAGACTTTTGAAAATGTCTGTCTAAAAGCCCCTTGAATTTACTTAAGGTGTCAGGAATTGGAGATGCTTTTGGTAATATAGTGAATCTGGAACCAGACCTTTGTGTAAAGAACGAGGCACGCAGTCAACTTTTAGATCATGGAAAATGAAGATTTGCCTGTGCATCTCTAGTTGTGGAAGGCAAATCCACAAAACTGTTCCTCGGATAGAGTCGCCAATGAACTTAGGATTTTGTGGACCATGATGACTCGTTCCTTTTTCTTCAAGTAGCGAGCGACGAGATGTCAAATATTTTATTGCGTACAGAAGCAGACGGTAGGGTCGAGTAATCATAACCACGAAGCCTTATCCACAGCTTTCTAGTGAACTTGTTCTGTACTGCTTCAAGTTTTGTTATGTTGCGACTTGAGGACGGGTTAAATACGGCTGGACCATATTCAATTTGTGCTTGGTTGAGTCGACCTTTCAACTATCCTCGAGTAAACTGTGGTAATTTTCAATGAGAATGGGTCTAGCGCGCATAAGGGTTCAATCCCAATGGGGGGCCACTCCTTACTCACAGCCAAACACTACATAGTGATGGATACTTGCAAAATAACATGCCTAACCCCTACTGTGGCTATTGCAGCCTTCTTCCTGAAATAAAGAGGAAATTTAGACGAAAAAACGTCGGACGAAAAGACGAAAAAAGGCGCGTCGACAGGTTCACCGTGCCGATACGTACAGGGATAGCCGTACAGTGGCCTTGGGTCGATACGTGGAGCCCGTAGGCATGGGTGGATACGTGGAGCCCGCAGACATCCTTGTACGTATCGCCACGGTGAGGCTGTCAACGCGCGCACATGCGTTCCGGCCCGAAGCCACCGTGGCTCCCCCCATTGGGATTGAACCCGCGTAAGCAAGTTGCCCAAAAAAATTGAATTTAACAATCATTAGAAAAAATTTCTTCGAGTTTTCAATGTGCTTAGGGCAGCAGCGAGTAGGATCGGGTATAATTAAGGCATTCAATGTATTCGTACTGGTCACATTTCTATTTTGCTTTTTGGACATAAGTTGCTGCAATATTCATGTGCATGCTTCTTCTTCAGCGTTTGTCCCGCTTAGCAGCGGGGTCCGCTCTTCTGGTATGATGGCGCAACACGATCAAACGTTTGATCGAGGTGGATACCAGCTTCCTTTAAGTCCATGCGCAACGTATTAAGCCAGCGTTGCCTAGGCCGTCCATTGGGCCGTTTTCCGGGCACATCTATTTGAGACCAATCTTCCGAACGGTGTCGCCGTCCGCACGAAGAACATGGCCATACCACCGTAGGCGAGCTTCACGTAACTTGTCAGCAATTGGAGCGACAGCAAACCTCTGGCGTATTTCATCGTTGCGAATACGGTCCAAACGCGTGACACCAGCCGTCCAGCGCAGCATTTTCGTCTCCATTACACTGAGGCGGCTCTCAACCTCCTCTGTTGCAGGCCAGCACTCAGCACCGTTCATCGCTACTGGTCGGACGACGGTTCTGTAGATCTTTGATTTAAGGCGCCCTGGTATCTTTCTATCGCACGGAACGCCTGTCACTGAGCGCCATTTGGACCACTCTGCGTTCACGCGCGAGTTCATCTCGAACGTCAGACTATCTCAGGCGCAATTGCAGATCCAAGGTACTTGAAATGTGTGGCTCGATGAGCGCAGTGCCACCGATCTCAATGGACCCGGCTTCGCTTACGTCTGTCGTCAGGTACTCAGATTTTTGGACGTTTAGCTTGAGCCCGAACGCCGCCAAGCGGCCACACCAAGCTTGCACTTGCCGCTCAAGTTCGGCCTTGTCTTCACTGGCAAGCACAACGTCATCTGCATATAGCAGCGTCCAAAGAGCAGACTTCTGCAGGTCTCGCAAAATGGTATCCATTACGACAATGAAAAGGAGTGGGGAAAGCGCGGAACCTTGGTGAACACCGACGGAGATTGGAAACTCCGTCGATGTGCAGGCGCTCGCACTTGACTCTTAGGACAAGAGTATAGAATGCGCACCCTTTCGATCAGTTCTTCAGGAACACCGTGCTGTCGTAAGGCGTACCATATGACCTCACGATCACGATCAAATGCTTTCTCCAGGTCGAGGGAAGCAAGATGCAGCGGTTTTTGTTTCTCACGATGTCTTTCTAGAAGAAGACGAACAGCATGAATGGCGTCGATGGTGCCACAGCCGGCCCGAAGGCTGGTCGGTGGAAAGTCGGACGATTTCGCGAATACGTCCATCCACAATTCGCTCAAATATTTTCATACTGTGCGAGAGCAATCGAACTGGACGGTAACTTGTGCAGTCCGCGGGACTGCCCTTCTTCTTCCAGATCGGGATCGTCGTGCTCTGCTGCCAACTACCAGGAACCTTCTTCTCCGCAACAACCTTGTTGAAAAACTTCGTTAGCCACTCAGCAGGATTCCAGCACCTCGAGTTCCACAGTTTGGCCGCTATGTCGTCGGGGCCCGTTGCTTTGCCTGACTTCATCTTCTTCAAAGCCGCTTCCGTCTCCAATCCACGGTGATTTTCTGCACAGGACCGCGCGTAGGAGGGACGCAAGGGATAGGCGGATGAGCAAACTCTACTGTTGAAATTCTCTCGAAGTAGTCATGCCATCGTTCCATAGCCCTCTTGCGGTTTATCAGCAGGTGGCCATTCTCATCGTTTATGCCAAAGAACTTTTCGATGTCCTCGCTCTGGCGATGGCGTGCTTTGGCAAGCCGTTAAAGTTGTCGTTCAGCATCGCGCTTCTCGAGTTTCTCGTTGAGGTCATCATAATGAGAAGCTTTTGCAACGGCAACAGCCTTCTTAACCGTCCTCTTCGCTTCCTTGTGTATACGCCAATTGTCGGCTGTTTTGCCGCTGAGAAAAGCGTGATATAGTCTTTTCTTTTCTTTAAATTTTCCTTTGACGTCGTCAGTCCACAGCCAAATCTGCTTCTCAGTCTTACGCCGCCCAGGCTTCGTCATGTAGCATCGAATCGGTTGCACGTTTCCATGTCTCCTCAATAGTGGTAACCGTCGGCAACCGAATACGAGCAACAACCGGTGCGTCCTTCTCTTTCACCCGCCGTCACTTGATCCTTGCTGGTCCGCATCGCTCGACCTGCCTCAGCCTCGGAAGGGCGATCTTAAGTGTGCAGATCAGCGGGCGGTGCTTCGTGGCGACAGTCTCGTATGGCACAACCTTCGCATCTGTTACCAGCCTTCAATCGCGATGCTTGACAAGGTTAAAGTTAAGCTGTGTTTTGGTATTCCCGCTATAGAAAGACACGAGATGGGAGTCGCGCTTTCACCGCCAGCGTTGCGTGCTGCATAAGCGAAACCGCCATGACAGCTGTAACCATCTTTTGCAGTTCCAACGTGGCCATTGAGATCACTTGCGACAAACAACGACAGCGTCTTCTGGCCGCACCTCTGCTGTCCTCTCATCAAGCAGGGTCCAAAACTCGTCCTTGGCTCGCTCGGAGCAGCCTGTCTGCGGAGCGTACGGAGAGAAGAAAAGATACATGCTCTGTTCAGCAGCAACAACGACCTTCATCAAGCGGTCACTGAAACGTTCCACGCTTGCAAGCGCATCTCGGAAACGTTTGGAGACGATCACACCAATGCCGCTGGTGGTCCTGGGACTGCCGTACAGAATGGCCTTAAAGCCTCGGCCTATGTCCCTCGACTTGCAACAGGACCACCTCGTCCCCTGTACCGCACATAAGTCGATTCGTCTTCGCTCCAGTGTTTCTACCAACTCGCACGAGCGGCCCGTCAACGTACCCACATTCAGCGTAGCAACGCGGGTCCTGCTGACGTTACGGGACTTTTGGACTTCCTCAGTTGCCCTCCTCGCATCAGGGACCCTCGCATACTTCTCACACTCGCCGGGCTCTGCGAGTGCGCGACGCCGTAGCATTATCTCGACAAACAATTAACGACCATGTGATGTGACATGAGATCTCCATAGGCCGGCCTGTCACAAGGGCCTGCCGCCTGCAATCGAGTGTCCGTGATTAGCTTAGCACGCATAGCGAACAGTTTCCAGGGGCACCATATTCATGTGCATGCTTATTCACATTGAACTGTGCCTTTTAAATGGTTATTGTTCACAACCAATATCGATGTATATTCACAAAGGGAAAGCAGGCTTATCCATCATT
The DNA here is from genome assembly GCA_947359475.1 of Heligmosomoides polygyrus bakeri. NCBI lineage: Eukaryota > Metazoa > Nematoda > Chromadorea > Rhabditida > Heligmosomidae > Heligmosomoides > Heligmosomoides polygyrus. The sequence goes on along the minus strand of OX375868.1, from coordinate 70,798,642 downwards.
CTTCAGAAACTTTGGAGCGATAAGGCCGTTCAAGAAGTCTATGAAGCTAAGCGACTAGAATGCCATTTGCATGAAAGCACACGATTGTAAGTTTTATAGCTAACTCGTCACCTTAGAAACCTTTGTTAGCCTTCTTTTCCACTTCGAGCGGTGTGTTGCTCATTTCGTCTTATTCTGGTTTTTCATTTTATTTCCAGAAAAAGTACTAACCGTTTTCAGCTTCCTAGATAGTGTCGACAGAATATCAAACGTGAACTATAAGCCCACCGATCAGGATATACTGCTCACACGAATAAAAACCACCGGCATAGTTGAAGTCTCGTTCATCATCAAGAAAGTGCACTTCAGGTACGTTTCGTGGCTACCGGAATTTCGGCTGGCCAGATTATTCATTCAGAAGTTAGGCAATCAAACTATTGATCCCTTCAGAGTATTCGATGTCGGCGGACAACGATCAGAGCGGAAGAAATGGATCCATTGCTTTGAGGATGTGAACGCCATCATTTTCATTGCCGCTGTTAGCGAATACGACGAGGTGCTCTTCGAGGACGAGACCACGGTCGGTAGTTCTACTGCTGGTGACGTTTTGTACCTAGAATCCAACAAAACTTCACAGCTCTTGTTGGCATTCAGCGCAAAGCCACCTAGGTAACCTTCAGCAGACTGTTGTGTTCTGCTCTACTTACACCTCTTGTTATTCAAAAAGCTTCCTGAACCTCATTTTGTTTGTTTGAAATGTTGATCTTTAGTTTCGGACATGAGCACTTAGTCAGGTCTGAAAAAGCAATGCAGTATGTTATACATACAACAGAGAAACGACGATGGCAGAGAAATTCGGACCTGACGTTCTACCAGATAGCGAATAAAGAGGTCCAACAATTTATTCGAATAATGATTCGTATAGTCGAACAAGCACAACTATTCATGAACATTGCAGCTAATTTGCTCTCTGCAATAGGTCACTCATCCTGTTCGGAAATTCGTAGCGGCACTAGAAGACGCTCTAATCCGTTCTTTGCGCTCACTTGGCATTTGCGTTACAGTGTGTTCCATGCCTAAAACAAAGCCGTTGAGGTTACGTACAGAAAAACGACCTTCGATAAAATTCTCGTGCGCCTAATATTCTCCACTCTAACGCGACAGCAACAAATGGAGAAGTGCCCTTCCGTTCATTGTCCTTGAGATCAGGATCGCCTCCAGCTTTGAACCACCAGCTCTGAATCCCCTGAATCCCTTCGGTGTTTCGAAGCGCCTGCCACAAAGTACACTAACGGCCGGCGCACAGTTTTAGTAACGATTCTTGATTTGCAATTAATCCTACAAAACAATCACAATCGAACATGCTGCATAGAAGGACAAACTAGGCTGTAATTTTTTTCGCAACCCATTTGGCTCCTAGCATTCAGATTTCTGAATTAAATACATTGACTTAAATGTTTATATAAACACAGATTTATATATTATAAGTTCAAACTTCATCAAGTCAAAGACAATCTAGCTATATTTTTACAGAAAACATTTGACGAATAAAATTATACTTAAATTAAATACCTTCCAAATCTTTTATTTGCTGAAACTGTGTATTTAAGTTAACATAATATAAATTAATATTATTATTATTATTTATATTTATTTAATTATATTAATAATTATTAATGATAAATAAATACTTAACAGTGATAAGGGTACCGTTTTGTTTTGTTATTGGTTTCATTGCACTCTGTTTTCGACACTGAGTGTGAGGCGTGAAACCTTCCTCAATGATACAACCAGTTTTACCATATTTGAATTATAAATGAGAATAAGTATGGGTATCATTATACATATCAGTTGGCTAACACACACTTCCTTATTTGTAAATGTGCCACTACGGCGTGCGGTAATAGCCAAAGTGGGTAAGTCTTTCAATTTTTAAAACTGATGTTAATAATAATAACTATATTAGTTATTATATTTATTATAGTTATAGTTATAATATTTATAAAAAAATAATAATAATAAAATAAAAATAATTATATATAATAAATTATAATTATATAAAAATTATGGCTTATAACTACAATGTATATATTTAGTTTGTCATAAAATTTAATAATTGGGGTTGTTATTTCATAATAATTATTAAATGTCACTATTAGAGATACATTTATTGTCATAATCATACAATAAATTATAATCATAAGTTATAATTATACATTTCATTTTAATTATATAGTCATAATTGTAACAATTACATATAATTATAATTTTTATATGAATAGCCTTTCAATTAATCCCTTTTAATTTAGAACGTTCACTTCTTTCTACTTCTTTCAGAAATATCTTTTTGTTTAACTCACATTTTTTTTACTCCTCCTTTGTCTTCAAGTTTAAACACAATTTTCTCAAGTAGTGTCTAATTCCTCATCCTATCGTATTCATTCTTTCTCTTCTTTTTTACATCTAATCTCTCTTCCTTTTCATTCTCCTATCTCTCTTCAATCACAAACAGATTTTAAAGATATCTTAAAATATGCGCTCCTCTTCTTCACTGAAGAGCCACGGGAGGAGCATTACACAAAGGTTCGTCTGAAGATAGTGGCGAAACGAACCTTTTTAATATTTTTTATGCTAAGTAATATTTATTTTGTAATTAAGGATGGCACTTTACACATTTATTTACTTCTTCGAACCTCTAATTTTATTTGTTTTGTATTACACGTTGTATCCTCCTAAGTGCGATTTGTTTTGTTGCCACCGAAGAAGCTGTGCTGCATCCTTCGAATACCATCTTAACAGCAATCTAGCGAGGATAAAACACTGAATTGTCCACCGGCTGACCACAACAGGTCATTGCATAGATGAAACACACATTCAGCTGGCCTCCATCCTGTAAAGGTTAAATGCCTGGCGCACCCCGCAAAAGTAGTTCAATGCCGAACTTTACCTTTTATCCCTTATGAAAATATGTGTAGCTAAAGTCATAATGGCAGTGGTGTTCTTGTACCCAGTTTGTGGCTCCTCCATAAGGCAGTACGCGTATTGAAAGGCACAGCACCTGGCTTGCCGTTGTCATGTAAACGAGGAAATAGGTAATTCAATGCGCCGCCTCAACGTTAGGCAAAACAAATCTGCTTACGACATGAGCGCTGATTTTCCAACGGGGTGTGAATTCAGCCCTCGTTGTTTTCCTGAACATTAACATTGAACATGAACAATGACTAATAGTACTGAGAGCTTTAGGCTAATCTGATGAACCATCAAGCCTTTATTACGGACATACGAAGGTCGTGAATTTCTGGAAGCTAATGCAAGAGAACTCACACAAGTCGGTTCATGAGTAATGTCTAGTGGGAGACGGAACATTTCTGGAAGGATCTTAACCCATTTAAAGGCGGTCCCGCATGTCTAGCATCAATTGGAATGGTGCCCGATGGAAAAGATCGGTAACATCCGAAGGAGTGATTGTATGTGTAGAATGATTTTGGACAACCCACACAACCTGACGAACTTCGGTCACAGAGCCAAGTGATTCTACGCGTCGGTCCTCCCTGCACAGCTACACTGATATGTGAAGGCGTGGACAATCACTGCTTTTCTGCACGTTTGAGGCGCTAAGGAGTGCCAAAGCGATGCCAACTGAATGGCAACTGACGAGCCGGATGTGGGATCTCGCAATGCAAGTGTAGGAAGAGCAGATCATTTTCGTGAACCTGCTGACTACGTGTCGCAAAACGCGTCAGAGGCAGAGAAAACAGTCAACGGAAGAAAATAACAGTGGACCGAGTCGCTAAGGGCACAATGCATACTCGATGAAGACCTCCGAAATCTATGGCGCCGTGTTAATCGCATGAAAGAAGTATACGGTGTTGCAGTTGGAAAATCAAGCAGCTCCTAATGGTTGAAACGTCAACATGATTTATGACCACTCCGACCAACGGAAGGGGAATGACGCCTTGGCCAACCTCGGCAAGGCGCTCATCTAATCATACGTATGTAAGCATGCTTGAACAATGGCACGAAATAATCGATTTTTATGGTACATGGTACATCATGGTTTTTATGGTGCACATCACTGCTACATGCTAGGGCCTATGCTCTGACGTCTCTTCGTTCCTACCTATTATAATGCCCCGCGATAGATAATAAATTAAAAACGGCCGACGACCGCCTTAGGGGGCTGTGCGTTTCTAGACCACTAAAGAAAATTTTTGAGCTATTGAAAACTTTGACTGGAGAATGGACCTTCTTATTACTCAGCCGTTTCTTTTTACAAGGTTTATGGCTTCTGGGAGGCTTTCTCGCGAATACGAGTTTGCCTTCAATTGTAGTTTCAGCACCTGAAGCATATGACTGACAGCCGAGTTTGAGAAAGTCACGAAGCCTGAAGATAGCATCTTTAACAAAGGCAAAAATTTTCAACGGATTGGCTCTATTCCTCCCTCATTTCTTAAGATAAGGAAATATGTCTCTTCCATTGTGAATATCTGTAACTTCTAGTAGATTCTGGACTAGGGTGTAGCTGCTGTAGAGCTGGTACCCAGCCTTCGCCTTCTCGACTCAAAGGCGGACATGTCGATGGCAAATGGCTCAACATTTCCTCTGCCATATCCATGTTCTCGAACTACGAAGGGTTTTCGCGATTGGTGAATATCACGTGTTAACACGTTGGCGACCAGAGCGATTTCCGTCCGTCTGTCGTGTGGGACCACGTCTGTCGTGTGGGACCAAGCCCCCCACGACACGACATCCCTTCGCCTAGGGGGTTTTTGGGATGCTGAACACGAATCCGATGTACGTTTTACCGAATACAGCCGAAGGCCACTCCTATCGACAACTAAGGTGGTCGGGTCAAAATCACCGATTTGGCTCCTCTTCTCTGCCTAGTGTGGCTGCCTAGTTGATTATGAGTGAGAAGTCCGTCTTCAGTTCCTTTATCATTGATAACATGCGTGCCCTGCACGCATGTTATCAATGAGAAACGAAAAAGTGGAAATCACGCATACAATACGGTCGCACGGTCAAAAGTGGGAGAAAAAACGCAAAAATAGCGTCGCAAAGCGTCGCACGCTCATAACTCCTTCAGTTTTAGGTTTTTTGAAAAAATGTTGGCACCATTCAATTTGCCTCTTCGAGATCTACACAAACATGTGTAAAACTTTACCGGAACACCCATATTTTCGCCGTGGGTGGTCCAATATTGACTGGACGGGCGACTAGAGCAGCTTATTTCCCAGGATATGCGTGCTTTAGGAGTATCTCAAAGATGGCGTACGTCGCCAGTGCTCTGTCATGCCAGGAATGCCTTGAGAGTTCGCCGCGCACAATGCACACAGAACCTAACCTATCAATCGAGTGGGCGAGCGCATGTTCCCTGCGCTTCTATCTTCTCTTACTGGGAAATGCAAAATCCTCAAGACTATTTCGAACCGCTTGGAGAAGGTTCTCAAAAATTTCTAGTCACCACACTCAGAATTACATCCAATCTGTCCCAGCGAAATTTTGGTGTGCGCCGTGTACAATGCGGACAAAGAAGAACCTTTCAATCGAGGGGGGGGGGGGGGCAGCGTTAAACTGAGCGTTTGGAGAATTTTGTCAGAAGTCTGCAGCCTCCTAGTCAGGTGTTGCTCTAAGGCTGTCCAGCGAGCCTTTGGAGTGTGCCGTGAACAATGCATACAAATTCGCACCTTTTAATAAAGGGGGGCGACCGCTCGCAAATTGCACGTGCGGGCGTGTTCGGAGCGCAATAGCTCTGTCAAGTTCGAATCGTTTCGGCTGCAACTTGTGGGTCTTGTAGGCAGCAGAACGTTCTACTAGTATGTTAAAGTAGAATGGCTTAGCTTAGGAGGGGGCAATGTTAGAGCGGTGCGAATATGCAGGTTAGGCTTGCGTGACGCATTTTTTTCCCGACTTCGGTGGACCACTGCGAGAAGAAGCGGGGAGCTAACGGCTTCAGAATGCGTACGCGAACAAAGCACTTGAGGTACTTTACGGTGACGTGCTCAGAACTCTTCACCTGCCTAAACTGCCTTAGCCCCATCTGCCGTTTTAAGGCAGCGGACTTAGCGGTTGAAGTTTCCTGCCCTCTTACTCGCCCATATTTGGGTTTTCGACACTCCCTATAACACCTTTCTGTTCTGCTTGAACATCTCTTTCGAATGCTGTCAATTTCGACCGATTTTGGCAATATCGGTTTTTTGACAATATCCCATCGAGGACGTGGGCGCGCTAGGCCGAGCTGCGCGGATGACGACGTCATCGAAACCGATATTTTCCAAATTGGCCAAATTTCCTCGTGCAAACTGCGTCCAAAATCGTCTAGGGGTATTTGGGGCGCTGATTACGAATCCGACGTCCGTTTTTGAAAATTCCGTCGGCTTCGGTAGGTTTTGGATTTTTTCTGGGTAACTGATGGTGGTCGGGTCAGAATCATCGATTTTGCTCGAAATTCGTATAGGGTCGGGGACTTATTTGGGGTGCCGAACACGATGCCGAAGTACATTTGGACGATTACGGGAGGGGACCGCTCATATCGATAACTGAGGGTGATCGGTGATCCTGACCCGACCACCCTCAAACGGGAAGTAACCTGCTCAAGTCGTAAGTAAGTGAATTTTCAAAAACGAACGTCGGATCCCCTAGATTTTGGACGAAGTTTGCACGAGGAAGTTTGGCCAATTTCGAAAATACCGGTTTTCGACGACGTCATCGTCCGCGCAGCTCGGCCTAAAGCACCCACGTCCTCGATATTGTCGAAAAATAGATTTTTTTTTGAAATTGGTCGAAAGTGACACCATTCGATAGAGCTTTTCGTTATGAACAAAACGATGTTACGTAGAGGGTCGGAAACCCAAATATGGGCGAGTAAGAGGGCAGGAAACTTCAACCGCCAAGTTCGCCGCCCTAAAACGGCAGAGGCAGTTTAGGCAGCTGAGAAGTTCTGGTCCCGGCGCCGTAAAGTACCTTAAGCGCTCTGTTAGCACACGCATTCTGATGCCGTTAGCTCCCCGCGTCTTCTCGCAGTGGTCAACCGAAATCGAAAAAATGCGTCACGCAAGCCTCACCTGCATTTTCGCACCGCTCTGACAATGCCTACCCCTAAGCTAGGCCATTCTTCTTTAATGTACTAGTAGACCGTTCTGCTGCCTACAAGAACCACAAGCTGCAGCCGAAATGATTCGAACTTGACAGAGTTATTGTGCTCCGAACACTTCCGCGCGTGCAATTTAGCGCAACAACGGCAGACGCTCTCCGCGCTGTTACTCGCCCAGATTACAGTTTTTCCAACTCTAAATGACACCATTCAACTCAGCATGCAAAGCTCTATCGAATAGTCTCAAGCATGGCCCAACTCGAAGACATCGATTTTCGATGACGTCATTGTCCTTCCGCCGCGGCCTCGTCCTCGATGCGAAACAGTCAAAAATTGATGTTGCCGAAATCGGTCGATATTGATAGCATTCGATAGCAATTTTCAAGCAAAACAGAATGGTGCTATTGGGAGTGTCGAAAACCCAAATATGAGCGAGTAGGAGCGCAAGAAACTCTAACCGCTAGCTTTCGCCACTCTAAAACGGCAGATGGGGCTAAGGCAGTTCAGGCAGCTGAGGAGCTATGAGCACGTCATCAGTAGTAAAGTACCTTAGGCTCTCTGTTCTCGTACACATTTTAAGGCCGTTAGCTCGCCTCGTCTTCTCGCAGTGGCCCACGGAAGTCGGAAAAAATGCTTCACACAAGCCTCATCTGCATTTTCGCACCCCTATAACATTGCCCACTCCCAAGCTAAACCATTCTACTTTAGCGTGCTAACAGAATGCTCGACTGCCTACAAAACCTACTAACTGCAACCGGAAAGTTTCCAACCTGACAGAGCTATTGCGCTCCGAACACGCCCGTGAGTGCAATTTGCGAGCGGTCGCCCCCTCGATTGAAATGTTCGCATCTGTATGCATTGTTAACGGCGCACTCCAAAGGCTCGCTGGACAGCCTTAGAGCAACTCCTGACTAGGGCGGCTTAAAATTCTGACAAAACTCCCCAAGCGCTCAGTCTACAAGCTGCCCCCCTCCTCGATTGAAAGGTTCTTCTTTGTCCGCATTGTACACGGCGCACGCCCAAATTTCGCTGAGACAGATTGGAGCTAATCCTGAGTGTGGTGACTAGAAATTTTTGAGAACCTTCTCCAAACGGTTCGAAATAGTCTTGAGAATTTCGCATTTCCCAGTAAGAGAAGATAGAAGCGGAACATGCGCTCGCCCACTCGATTGATAGGTTAGGTTCTGTGTGCATTGTGCACGGCGCACTCTCGAGGCATTCCTGGCATGACAGAGCACTGGCGACGTACGCCATCTTTGAGATACTCCGAAAGCACGCATATCCTGGGAAATGAGCTGCTCTAATCGCCCGTCCAGCCAATTTTGTACCACCCACGGCTAAAATATGGGTGTTCCGGTAAAGTTTTACACAAGTTTGTGTAGATCTCGGAGAGGCGAATTGAATGGTGCCAACCTTTTTTCAAAAAACCTAAAACTGAAGGAGTTATGAGCGTGCGACGCTTTGCGACGCTACTTTTGCGTTTTTTCGCCCACTTTTGACCGTGCGGCGCGAGCGGCATTGTAGCGCGCGTGATAGCGTGCGCGTGCAAGTGAGATACGACATCGCACCTCAAAATTAACCAGTAACAATTGGTCCTCAACTCTCAAGTGAATCAGTAACAATCGTTCCATTATTTTTGTGTTGATGAGCAGGTATTACCACACATAAAAATTGCTGCTGAACGCGATTATAAAAATCAGAAATTTGATGTGAATGCAACTTTAATTATTACCTGGTACTTCGAGAATGAGACGAATGATCACTCTTATTTACCTTGTCTGCCACAGCGCTCTGTATTCGGTGAAACGGGCTTCGGATTTGTGTTTAGCATCCCAAAAAACCTCTAGGCGAAGTTTGAGCCAAATCGTTGATTCTGACCTGACCACCCTAGTTGTTGATATGGGTGATCCCCGACAGTATTCAGTCAAACGGGCGTCGGATTCGTGTTCGGCATCCCAAAAAACCCTCCTATGCGAAGTTTGAGACAAATGGGTGGTTTCGAAATAATTTTATTAAAGGTGCGTCCCAAATTGGGACGCATCGTCCGACGCGACCGAGAAGGTACGTCCCAATTTGGGACGCATTGTCGTCAACGTGTTAAGCCAATGGTCATCGAATTGCTAGAGCTGGAGCGGCGTGTCCGTTCGTCTTTTCCTGCCAGAGTGCTCCAATGGATCCTCCTCGCTCGAGAGACATGAAGAGCGTCACATCGTTCGTTCAGGGCTTTAGCGAAGAAGTCCGAGAAAGGCGTTGGTGGGGTTCTCTTGGCATCCCGCGGTACCCAGTTAGTGAAAACTCTCGTCCAGCGGGTGTCTGCAAAGCCCAATACGTGTCGCCCACCTAATTGCCGACGAGTTAGTTGTGTAGGCCCAGGCGACAGCGTCTTTGCTCTTGGTAGATAAAAAAGATTAAGGATATAGGACGGCGTCAATCAATCCTTCTTGGGATGCGCCACACTTTCTACTTCTACGGGATGTTGTGGAGGCAGTTTGAATGCATGCAATCTGAACATTTGGCTTATAAAATGAATTACGGTGGCTGGTAGATGAGCAGGCCATGTTGACCTTACCAGACAGATCTGGGACCAATTCTCCGACCGCGGGGGGAATGGAGGGCTTAATTGGCCAGGGCGAGAAATCTAGAAAAAAAAACGCTTGGAGTCGTGTGCACGCGACAACGGGTACCTCTTTCAACTGCGCTCAACTCTCGCAATGGCAGATAATATGGCCATATAATTTTACAGATAATGATAACTTTATTCCTAATCTAAGAAATGGAGAAAGTATCTCTGTTTTGTCGGCATCTGGTAAAACAAATCTTCTTGCAAAGGAGTTTCGGAATGTGTTTAAGCATTCCGCTTGCAGTAGTTCTGCCTTTCAAGACGATACATTGCCTAGTTTCCCCAAATGAGACCTACACTCTGTGGTTCCGTAAGAAGAAAATATTTGACGTAATAATCAAATGACCTACGTCCTTCTCAACGTTCATTGATCTTCTGTCATTAACGTTTATCAATTAAGTGGCGGATTGCATAGTTTATCCATTGAAATTAATTTTTAATATGATCTATTAGGGGGAGGCCAAAAGTAATGAGACACCCTATGCCGTGTCCATATATCTCGTAGCTGGAGTCTGGTTTCGTGCTTGTCGTATTTGTATGTTTGTATGCTACTTACTGAAGCCCATCTGAGAAGTTACCTCTTACGCCCTTTCCAGAAGCATGCCAAAACCCCAGTCTAACGAGTCGACCTGTGTCGCGCAAATCTCGCCCAATTCCCAACCCCGAGCAGCCTGGGCTCAATATTCACGCAAGATAAGAAGTACGTCTTCTACCTTAACCCTGCCAAGCAGCGAGTCTGGGTGAGGCCTGGTGACCTGTTACCGACCTTCCTTCGGCGAGATGTTCACGGCGAGAAGCATCTTTGGAGCTTTTGGGTCTGCGCCCATGGATCGGTTTACCGGAAGCTGTTTACCGAGAGCACCACGATGAACTCCAAGGCCATTTTGAACGAAATAGAGGAGATGGGCCGGTGACTCGCTCTTACTCATTCGCAGCGCTTCAAGAAGGTTCTCCTCTTCGACAACGCCGCACCCCATCGGGAACAAGTAAGCACGGATAAGCTTGGCCAGATGAGCTACGTTCACATGCCTCACCCACCGTATTCACTGGACATCTCTCCATGCGACTACCACTACTACTTGAGCCTACAGGACTTCCTAGTCGGAAGGGACACAAGAACCCAAGCAGTCCTTGACAGCCATATCAAGCACTTGATCAACACCAGGCCCAAGCAGTTCTGGAAGGATGGGATCAGGAAGTTGGCTGAGCGATGGCAGCAGGGTTCTTGCCCCTAATGGCAAATATATTCCCCAGCACCGTTGAGTTGTAATTGAGTTATAAAGAGATAAAGATTTTTTTCAATTTGTCTCATTACTTTTGGCCCCCCTCCTAATATATGAGAACTGAGATTCCCACGAGGTGGAAACATGCCTTTATTACACCAGCTGGCAAAAAATAACCATTTAATCACCCAGGTAATTACCGACCTGTCAGTATAACCTCTGCGTTCGTTAGAGCCTTCGCAAAGATTGTTAGGAAACACATGTTGGATCATATTGAGGAGCATAATACCGTCTCTAAGGACCAGTTTGGTTTTTTGAAACAACGCTCGGTGGAAACAGTTGTTCTTTCTTCACTAAGCGACTGGACTAAATCCATAGACCGTGGAAAACGCACCGTCATTAAATTTTCGACTTTTCAAAAGCTTTCGACAAGGATCCTACGGAAAAATTATTGTGTAGGATGAGAAGAGTAGGTATACATCCTACGATTGTAGAGTGGACAAAGAGTTCTCTTTGGGCACGACCTATCAGGTCAAAGTAGGAGGTGAGTACTCATCTGTGTATTTTGCCCCATTCGGTTCCACATGGTAGAGTACTCTCACCAGTACTTTTTCTTTTGTATACGTGTGAGAGGAAGGTTTGGAGTTTCTTGTAAAATGTAAAGGTAAAGGGTCTGTCATAAAGGTCTGCAAACAAGTCGAAAATCAAGAAGTCTCCTGTGATGTCCAAGCAGCTATAAATTCTGTAGAGAAATGGGCAAACACCTGAGAACTACCTATTTCGGCTGAAAAAATCGCCTTGTCTCGTGGTACAGTCAAAATACCAAAGTCATTGACTGTAACTTCACCAAAGTCATGGCCCAACCTACACACTTAGTGGGTCAGTTTTAGAGCATCTTACTAGTGCCCGAGACTTAGGTTTCCATTTTTCCAGTAACCTTAACTTCAACTAGTAAGGAAGGCTAACTACCGATTCACAGTTTGTTTAAAATATTGAAAACCAAATACGAACCTGCTCTGGTTTTACCTTACAAATTTTAGGTAAGGCCCATTGTAGAATGTGGTGTTTCTGTTTTCAGTCCGTCAAAAGAAGTGCATAAAACTCCTTGAAAGTGTTCAGAATAACTTCACCATAAACTTGTTCTGAGATGTCGAGTCCGAGTGTCGAGATGACGATATTCCGAGTGTTCTGACAGAGCTAAGATGCTTAGTTTGCCTAGCATTCAGATCAGAGCGGATTTAGCTATGCTGTTCGAAATTCTGAATGGAAGGCTTTCCATTGACCAAATTGGGTCTTTTGGTGCTTCTTTGACAACTAACAGAAGAGGGCATCTCAGACTCTCCTGCCATTTCCAAGGTCGAATGTAATGTCAAGTTTCCTCATCTACAGGAATATAAGGGAGCTCAGCATCTTGCTTTCTGAAATTGAGAACATTGTTAACATTTCACTGTCTTCTTTTAAACGACTAACTGCAAAAAGTTTTCGTTAGGTTTATTTCGTTTTGTTTGTTTTGTTGCTCCGTCACTTGCTCTTTATACCTTCTTTAGCGTTTTATTGTTACAATCGCACGGCATGTGATTCCGATCCGTGCCTTGTAATAAATAAATAAGTAAATAAATTATTCCTAAATGTTCCTCGAAATACTAGTTTCGCTCGGGTCGAGGTTAACCTCAGGAAGTTAAAATAATCGTTAAGGTAGGCATTCAACAAAAAAACAATGTCCCTTTTTTATAACTCCATGTGCATGAAATTTATATCACCGAACAAGCCAACAACAACATAGACTGTAGACCTGTTCATGGCGCGGTATCTATCGATGTCATTGTATACCTATCAGCTTTCTTAGTTATATGTAGCTTTAAAGGAAAGAATTTCTCTGTAGTTCAAAGTGTGCGTGCATAGTTAACACGCAACGCATGTCAATGGGCGAGTTAGTGCAGTAGGAGGAGATATCGATGTCGCGTGAATCCGATGCCAGCTTCTCTGTTCAAATTTCCCGCCCAGGCTAACCAAGCCTTCCATCCGTCCGGGGTGGGTGAATTGAAACCAGCGTTGTCTGGGATGGACGCGTTGACTTGTTCATCGGCTGGCTACTACAAGTCATTTTGTAGGTCATATGCGCATTCATATCGCCTCTACGACATCCCGTAGAAGCAGAATGGGTGGCGCATCTCAAAGGGGATTGTGCCGTCCTTTATCCTCTTCCTTTATGTATGCAGGCTAGGGGCTGGCTAGGTAATTCCCCATGGTGAACCTGAGTCTAATACAATAACTCGTGGTTTATTGAACAATATTCTGTTTACAAATGCTGATTTGCTGATTAATAAGATGAATAGTGCTCAGCACAGCATCGCTAGTGCAGAATAATAAGTAGTTCCGGTTCGCCTTCCGATCTAAGAAAAGAATAACTCAAAACACTAACAGAATGGTTAAAATGCGAGAACCTGGAACACGGATATAGAAATTCAACACATCTCTTTCTAGCAGCTAGCAGCCATCAAGACTTGGTATATGTTTGAAACGAATGGACAAAGGACCATGCGCATGTTGACTTATTTATCTATTTGAATCTTGTTCCAGATGATGCATTTTATGCTCGCTTTATAGTTACACTCCGCATTAGAAAGGTTTAAGTGTTTTGAGTTACCAGTTAGGGTATGTATGTAATGCTCGCAGTTTTCCATGATTCCATAAGTCAATACACTAATTTGTTGACCATCTCGTTTTATCAAAAAATGAGAACGTGGATTTTCGTTTTGATTTCGGCAGAACGTGCCTCCGATAGCATGCAACGCAATCTGCTTCAGAATCGAATGCTGGAGTCACAGCGTCTCTTCGAATCGATCTGCAACAGTCGATGGTTTATCAATACGTCAATAATTCTGTTCATGAATAAAAAGGACTTGTTCATGGAGAAGATCAAGCGTGTTTCCATCAAAACAGCCTTTCCGGAATACTCAGGTTTGTGTGCTTGCTCGGTTCGATTTCTTACCTCTTCGCTAGACGTTATCCGAAACGACCACAGGTAGATGTTACGTTACCTAGCGACAGTGGCGATTAATAGGCGAACAAGTGCTGTCGCTACGATGCGGACAAAAGCCATACCTTCGTTTCTCACGACGAGGGATTAGCGATGCAAGTTTGTAACTGTCTAAATAATTTGGAAGAGACTCAGGCTCTTTATTTTCTCTCAGGAAAGCATTCAGGCTATGATGGGAAGGACGCTCACTTTTTTGATTAGCCTGCTTTGCTTGTAGTCGATCACCAATGTAAATTAAAGGAAGCAGTCCTTAGGATGTGAAACCTAGGGCGATCGGAAAGTATTCGCCGCTTTTTATACTCAAGATTTTTTCTTGAATGTTTTGGAAGTTCCCATGTAGGCATTACATATACAAGGCCACTACCCATCTGAATGCGCATAATATGTATATACGGCTGCGACTTCCTTGTTTATTTTCACTGGCTGAACTGTCTACCCATATTCAATACGTTCCTCTTTACGACTTCGGATCTAGCCACTCCGTCGCTGAAGCCTATCCAGAAGAGGCTCCATAGCCAAATACATTAAACTTTTTATGTATTGGGCTGTGGAGCCTCATCTGAATGTCCGTGCGTGCCCGGTTCCAATGATTCATAGCCGACAATAAGAATCTCGAAGGCGAACCTCACTTTGATCGACTCACTGCGATATCGCTAGATGAATTGAAGAAACTGGGACAGCAATGTACGATATTTTTCTCCTGCTCTCAACTATTCATGGTCTGCTGTGGACAATGGACTGTGGTCTTATGAAATGATGAAAAAGCTCGGTCAGTCGCTCCCACATGAACTGATCGACGATAACGGCCAAAGACGACTGGACATTTTCACTCACCTGTTTTTCCAAAGCCGCACCTTTCACTGGCTGGACACCTTTCACATTGCAGGTGAAAAATGAGTCCTCTACATAGCCAAACCAGCAAACGTGCTTGGTTCGAAGGCAACGGAACGCCGAAATCTTTCGGTGAAGGTGAAATCCATGAGAAGAGGGTCATGCTGAGCATCTGGTTGGGTATTCATGGAATCTACCGTGTCAAACTGCTGCCTGAGAACATAGCGGTTATTGCCAACGCAGTGCTCTACCCAGCTGCAGGAGATTCGCAAAGAACACTTCAAGCTTGACAATGTTTGCGTGCTGCACGACAACGCGCGCCGTGACATCGCGATGATGACTTTCCAGAAAATTCCTGAACTCGGATAAGAAGTTCTGCCGTACTAGTCGTCCAGCCCGGACAAGGCCCATAGCAACTACTGCCTGTTCTTATAGCTTCAGCATCTTGTGGAAGAGAAGCGCTGGGAGGATCGTGACCACCTTGAAAATGACTTTCGGGCTTTTTTCACCTCCGAGTCGTCAGAGTTCTACGCCACAGGAATCCATGGTCTTGTGAAATATTGGCGGACGGTAGTCGATCTTCACGAAAGGTATTTGGTTGAATAATCAAATGTTGTTTGAAATCTGCGTTGTTTTTGAATTTTGCCGCATTTCGGCAGATACCTTCCGAACGTCCTTAATTAAGTGATTTTGATTATGCGTCCAATATCGCTTGATTCCCCTACCAATCGTTTACGAGGATTGTTTTTGCTTTACACGCACACGAAAAAAATTGAAGGTAGCATGCTTTTGTACACCTCAGATCACAATGGGAGCTCAGTTGTGATCAGCTCTATGATTAAAGGTTGCAGTTTCCAATGCTTTAACAATGAAAGGGGACTTCTGCTCAGAAAAGGTTTTGCAGAGATTTTATTCTGCAAGGGGTTTTCCAATATAAATTACCGTTCATTTACCAAGAACTGTCTATTGAGTTCAAATCTCTTTAAAGAAGGAGCAGTTTCAAAGTGAAATGATTTGTAGTGTAGAATGACACAGTTTATTGGTCAACAATTGATGGGTGCAACAAAAGTCTCATGCTTGGTCGGAACTCACCTTCCGCCAAAACTAATTTTCATTCTTTGAGCAATAAGAGCATCGTCTCAACGATATTTGATGTCACAGACAGAATTGGTGGTATAGTTCTATAGTCTATTGAATTAAAGACAAACTATTATACTTTAAAAAATTGCTTGGTTTAAAACAGGGTACTTCTCTCATTTGATGCGCTTTGTAATGGTGGATTCAACTAAAATAGTGTATATACTCTGCAAACGACACAGAGATTTTTTTGTTAATTGAAGAACGTCGAATAAAAGAAGCTGCAAAAAGGGTTTCACTTAGTGGGTAAGTCAGTGTTGATATTATGTTTTTTGAATTGAAGGGAAGGATCAATACGAAGTACCAAACCAAAAAATTGCTTTTTTTGCCGACTATAAACACATTTTATTATTTTCGCAACGATGTTGCCACTGGACTACCACAGCGATAGGGCCTTCCGGAATTTTTCTCCATTACTTCACTGTCTCGTACTTCAGGACCACAAACGTATGAGGATTCGATAAAATATATCAAGCAGCGATTCGAGATGTTGAACCAGAATCCGAAGAAGACGATATTTGTACACGAGACGTGCGCCACTGATACGGATCAGGTTCAAAAGATTCTCGACTCAGTGATATCAATGATCATTCAACAGAACCTCCACAAGAGTGGCCTCTATTAGAGGAAAATCAGTGAAGCGCCATCAAATACCCATCGCCTTATTGCTTATTTATATATGGAAGCAGTGAATAGTTATTCTGTTTAACGTCGCTGTTTTATTGTTTATTGCATTTCTCATTCGCCCTCACACGATCTCTACTACACTTTCTACACTTTCATTGCTGTTGCATTATACGGTTACAAGTTGGTAGCTAAGACTACGCCACCATGGTAAATCTTACTTATAAACCGATGTTCTTGAAAGCGTTAAATGAAGTTAGGTATGTTTTCCTTATGAATTACAAGCTGCTTTATTACTGAGATGTTATATTGTCGGAGTTGAGGTCTAACGAGTTCACGTTGTAAGCGTCGAAAAAAATACGTTCCCTACCGTAACGTATTGCATCGAGACAAGGACATCGAACCTTTCTATACCATATACACGTGCATTGAACGTTTTCTTCTGCACTATCCCTGTACATAACTACACACTGCAATTGTGATAATGTCTACCTTTCGCTGAAAATAAACTATTGTTTCACTCATAGATATATTTTTCAAATCTTCTCTGTGGGCTTCCGTTGCCTCTGACACAAAATTATTTATTAATCTGTTTATCCGCAATTGTACAACTAAGAGCGGGCTATCAGAGCGGAGGAACCCAACAGTACCGAGACCGCGAGGGCAGTACTTCTATAAAACAAAGGCGACGTCGTTTACTTTCTGTTTTCGAGGAAGAAGACACTGTAAGCGTACTGTGAATGCACTATTTTTTGTCCATCTGAGGTCTCGCGGGTGAGAAACTCACGAAAAAGTAGCGGCAACTGGTGCTTGCTGCGACACTCCCGCGAGCAAAGCTTTTTAAAAGTACCTTGTAGTAAGGAGTAGTGAATAATGTATATATATATATATATATATATATATATATACATGCGGTTAGCAAATCGTCCTTTTTTACATGTGAAGAGTGACTAATTATATGAATGTGGCAGTAGGTACGGGAAGTGAATACGCGGAATAATATTCCCTGGTTTTTGTTTATTTTTGTTAACCTACAAAGACTAGGGCTGTCGCGACCGGCTTCAACGCCGATCCAGATTAACATGTGAAGACGTATTTGTTGCGTACTTACCTGTGCGAGGCTAAAAATACCGACAAAGGCATAACTAATGATAAGTGGTGGGTGATCCTCATCAGCCGTTTATGGGACTATCTAATAGGTTCCTCGTGAGAGGACTCGCAAAGGAAAATTTAGAATTGTCGGCTGCTTCTCACGAAGAGAGCTAGCACAGCTGACAATCAAGTCCTGGTTTCTCCGAAGAGAATTCGCGAAGGATTTAGGATTGCTTTCTGGTTCCTCCGAAGAGAACTCGCAAAGAAAGCTGACAAAAATCCCGTCTGTTTCTCACTGAGGAGAACTAGCTCAGACTTTGGGATTTTTCCACCGTCGATGCACCAATTTGGTGGATTACCAGTGGGGTGGCTTTAGTATTCAGTGGAACAAAAGTTTATTCTCACGATTTTATAGTAGAACCCACAATAGTGGTACATGCATCGTATATGACAATTTCTGTGGGCGTAGCCACGATAGGGCAACATTCTGGCGGCACTCGGTATCACAAGTGTAAACCTAAAAGAGGGTGCCGCAGTCGAGCGCCACGGGAGATTACGTTCATGAGTGCCTACTTTTTTTATATCGCTTGGTTATGCCTGTGGATGATATTCAATGGTGCTTATCTTATATTGCTCACCTAAGTATCCTAAGTCTTATCATTCCAATCGAGATGTCCTATATTATAATACACTATATTATATTACAGTAGTACATTAATATATCTGGACATAGATCTAGTTGGGTATCTACAATATTATGCATTTTCTACGAAACACAGAGTAGATGGCGTGTTACAATGAAATATTGAACGAAATATGGGTGCTAATTTTTTGCAAATGTATCCCATAGCTGGAAAACACAGAACTTGAGAGGAATAGAAGGAAGTATTGCATGAAACAGCGGTGATAATGTGCTGTAAAACCTGGAACAAAGATGTAAGTGTTTTCTCTGTTTTGTGACGCTCTTCCGATTGACACGATTTGCATCTTTCACTGCAGAAGGTAGCATGATGAAATCCTACGCGGCACTCCTTCTGGGACGTATCGATGTGATCCTGCGTGCATTATTGAGGAAAGGTATGTATGCTTCGGACACTCCATTTAGTGGAAGGGCACCGTTTTGGCAGGTTATCGTTACAGCACGGACTGTGACGTTGAGCATAAGGGAGGAAACAAATGAAGTAACATTTTTGAGATTATGCTGGAGCTGCTAGTCGACGTTCGCTCTTCACAATGTTTCCTTTCATTAGTTTTATAGCACTTGGCTTTTTGTTTAGCTTCCTGAAAGCGGGAGAAGCTGAGGAGGTTATGGTATTTTGTCTAAGTCGCGTTCTTTTTTTTTGGTTCTGGACTGCCATTCATCGCTCGGATCTCGTGAGGAATCTGCTTCAATACGATATCTTTTACCAGAACTGGACTATGTCTTATCGTTAGTCCAGTTCGATTCCAGCAACGATATGGTAGAAGATATCGTTGCTGAATGGGAAGGGCGGATGTCTGTGTTAAATGTCGTCCACTTTTGGTGAAAGATATGACGCGTCTTTCCGTTGATCTGCGAACGTTTTGTCATGAGCCTTCTTCCTTACATTAACAGTTTGTGGAGATGCTACCACAGAGAGGTGGCAGTGCTCAGTTTTCTTTTGTTTCAGAGGATCCGAACAATGCTGGTCTAAAAACGGTGTTCTGCGCAAGCAATCTGCTGGTAGTCTTATTGTTGGGTGGCACAACAGCCCAATTTGGTCGACTCAAGTCCGATCGGAATTCGGGGTTTAACGAGTTCACCGTCCGTTGTGGTATTCGACAAGAAACTGCTCTTGTCTCTCAGAAATTGCACGTTTAAACTTGTTAACGTGGCCGCTTGAAATGCGTTTGTGAAATGGTGTATCGAAACCGCGTTTTGAAAATAGCAGATGTCTGTTGAGTCAAATAAGTCAAGTTGCTTCCTCCAATACCATGCATTGTGCATTGATATGACTCACTTAATTGAAGTCCCAGTTTGCTTGCGAGGTTGGTTTTAATCAGGTTGTACTGTGCACCAAGTGTATGAGAACCAGCACATTTACAAACGTGTTAGTGTGGTTGTTCCTTATTTGTGCCTCTGCAGTCATAATAACATATTCCTTCTCCGTGATCTTGTCGTGCGTTGAATTTGAGAAACTAGTCACCGTATATCCATTATGTTCCTGTTGGAAAGATTGTTGACTTTTATTCACCACATGATAGCTGGATTGGCTGCGAGAGGAATTAAGTTTAGTTGGCCTCGTATTCGTGTTCTTCTGGCTGGTAGAGAAATGTTGACTATTTTCTGTTCTAATACCCCTTTCCTGAGATTGTCGGACGTCTTCCTTTGGCCATAGTGTGATATCGTGATCTAATTGCATTTTGGCCAATATTCGAAGAGTAGTCACGGCTTCTGTGGTCTAGTACAAAGCATTTCCAACACGCTGACGGAATACTCAGTGAGTTTCCACGATCGATTGCAGTCCGAGATGTTTGGTACTCCTTAATTTAGTGGTTAGATCTGCAGCAAAACAGCCATTGTTCCACCACAGACGGTTTCGGATGTGAGGTCCAGTATTGTTTATTCGATTTCCCCTCAGCGATTCGAATCGACGCTCGAAGCGAGCTCAACAACACACTTCCTCGCCGAGCTGTTCCAGCAGTTTGGCTACAGTTAGCTGCGAGCTTTCTGATCCCCTTTTCACACAGTCCTTTATAATTTTGTACGGAAATTTTGCAAGAAGGAGTCTATCCATAACGGACCGTGCCTTTTTCTCATGTCGTACCCTATGGTGGGTATCCGGAAGGCAAGATCATTGACATTTTCGAGGGTTTCGACACGTTTTTCGCTCTTTGCGTTGGTCGCTGGCAGCGCAAGTAGGCGCTGTACGATCTGTGACCTATCCATTCCTTTAATTCCATATTTTGTGTAGTACATCCACAATCAGACTGTAATTGGAAGCCTTCATTGGGATACTTCGGATGGCGCTTTGCGCCTCTCCGTGGATGGCGTCCTCGAGGTAGAGGATTTCTTCTAACTCTCCTAGTTTGAATTTTGATCGACTATGAGAGAATATGCATCCCAGAACTCATCCCACGAGTGGTTTTCCCCATCAAAATGCGGTAGTTTGACTTGCGGGTACTTGACCTGCAACGCCGGCGATAGTACCATTTGCAGAAAAATGCAGAATAACCTAAAAAATTTAGGTGCTGCTTGAAAGGTTCTAGCATTGCTGCTGGTAAAGGTTTTGAAGATGTTTGTTCATTCAATTGAAAAGTAGATCGAGATTGCTTCGAATGTTGTCTAA
Source organism: Heligmosomoides polygyrus bakeri (assembly GCA_947359475.1). Taxonomy (NCBI): domain Eukaryota; kingdom Metazoa; phylum Nematoda; class Chromadorea; order Rhabditida; family Heligmosomidae; genus Heligmosomoides; species Heligmosomoides polygyrus. The sequence continues at coordinate 70,777,695 of OX375868.1, read as the reverse complement.
TACGGCTAGGCATTTTGCAGAAATTTTCTGCGTTCAGAGGCCAAATGCGCAAAGGATTATCGAACATAAAGAAACTTCGTCTGATCTTCTTTATGAAAATTTTACGGTTTCTCTGAATTCAGGACCGTGACTGCCATTCTTCCCTTTGATTCAAAATCCTATGACGCATGAAAGATTCATCCAACGCTATTATCCAACAGTTCAACCTTAGCGAAAGTTTTATGATTCAACCACTTTCAATGGTAAGCTTATTTGATTGCAGGTCCAAATATCAAAGTTGAATGGGCGGAGAATTCTGGAACTTCACTAAAAGCCCCACGAAGGTCCCGTTGTGTAATATGGACAACAATAAATAATAAATAATAAACAAAATGATTCTGGTAGTTGTGTAATATGGACAACAATAAATAATAAATAATAAACAAAATGATTCTGGTAGCTTTTTTCGTCGAAATTTCGTCCCTTGTGTGGGCTTGGGCGAACCTGGTGATGCCGCTAACTAGGACTTTTTGCTGGGAGACGATACATCGCTGCCGTCGCTTCATAATATATTGCAAATCATAAGTGTATACGTACTATGGAAATTTTCTTTCAGCTTCTCCACAAACAGGGATATATTAGGTTCTAAGGAAAGTTTTGGCAGTTCTCCACATTATTTTTCATAACTCAGCTTAAATTGCACTGTTTTATTCAAGATTAACACCATCAGAATCAACACAACTGCTAACGTGACACCTGCTTAGATATGCCATTTTCGTAAAAATCTGACGATCTAGACTGAATATATTCTAGAAACATAGATTCTAAATCAGGTTGGTTTTTAAACACTCTATCATTTAAAAAGCTATCTAAATGCTTGAAAAAGCGAAAGTCAGTTGGCGCTAGGTCTTGCGAATATAGCGGGTGAGAAAAAGTTTCGACCTACAGTTCGTTCAAATTCTGGAGGACCATCAGCGAAAGATGCGGTCGGGCGTTGTCATGTAGAAGTAGCACGCCGTGTCGATTCACCAGTGAAGGCTGCTTCTTCTTCAATTTTGGATACATTTCTACCAGTTGCTCGCAGTGCAGCTCTGCTGTTATCCTTTAGCCAGGAGGAGGAAACGAAAAGTGGACTATTCCAGCTGCAGTCCACCAGACTGTAATCATTGTCTTTTTAGCAGTGTAAATCCGGCTTCGGAAAGGTTTTCGGGGACTCGTTGACATTTTCCCACTGAGCAGAACGCTTCTTATTATTATATATGATCCACTTCTCGTTGAAGGTGACAAATCGATGAAGGAACTGCTCTGTAGAATTTCTTCTGATCAGGGAACTCGCGAACTCCATTCGCCTCAGCGGCTGCGCTTCGGCGGGGTTGTGGGACACCTACCTCTTGAGTTCTTCAACAAGCCAAGTTGCTTGAAGTGATTAGCAGCAACTGTATGGGAGAGCCCTAGGTTTCTTGCTATCTCACGAAGTGTTCTCGAGGGTCTTTTTCGACTATTTCCTTCAAGGCATCGTGATCAACGAGCGATGGTCTTCCAGCTCGTGCCTCGTCTCCAATCGATTCTCTTTTTTTATTCCAAAACCTACTGTTCCAGCGAAGAACGGTTTAGTCCGAAGCGGTACTTTCCCCCATGCAGTGTTTGCATTCACAACTGTTTTCATCCCCGTCCACCAAGTTTGAATTCGTAAAGTAGAACAGTTCGGAAAGTCCTCTTGTCCATGCAATAATTATGGTTCCCTCAGAAATCAGAAATGCTGAAGAAATAAATGAAAAGCACTTCAGCAAGAAAAAGAACTTTTTCCTCACCTGAGAAGCGTAACTTATCGATTAGTTGACCAGCCCTTCAAATTTAGTGCAAGCTGATACCAAAGGGGTGCGAAAACTGCCAGAACTTTCCTTTCAACCTGATAGCACTATTATTTCATCAACGCCTGCGTACTTGAAAACCTTTTTACCAAAAAAGTGTTTACCGTTCTTCCTAAAAATTTCTGTAGAACTGGACCATAAGAGTTATATTCGGTGTCCCCACACTAGATCCACACGTCTAGTCATAGATCTACCACACCTATTTTAGGATGGACCAATATTTATTCGAACTAAAATTCTGGACTTAATCTAGTTTGTTTGTTTGTATTTGAACACAGACACTAGCTGTGCAAACGTAATAGCGTTTATACGCAATCCCGCGTGCAAATCCGAGTAGTATCTGGGTTGAAGCACGTTTGTTAATCGTTGGAATTGACTCTAAAAGACTGGGGTACCATGGATTTGTCAAGGCTCTAGAAAATTTCAGGCAATCTTTATGTCGCCTTAATCAAACGAGTATGCTGCTTTAGTGTTTTCATGATATTGTTTGCTGTGAAGAAATTAAGCAGGGATCTCACTCGTTTCAGAGAAGCGGAACAGCGAGCCAATTTGTAACTCATTTTTGTTGCGATCAGGATACAGATAGGGTGCCAGGCCATCATGAACCCCTCAGAGGGTTTTGACACGTTTAGTACGGAGTTGGGGAAGGGTATATAGAGCTCTCCCCAACTGCTATCACTATCATTCTCTCTACACCTTCTCTCTTTCCCGTCGTCCCTCACCTTTCACATCACCCCAGTGACAAACCCGGTCACGTTCAAGCAAGGTGAGAGGTCGCAAACCGTGGTGGTTCGAGTCTGGGTCCATCTACTTCCTCCACGCATCTACCTCTTGTGAACGCTTATGCAGCAGAAGACAACGTTAAGTTGCTCGTTCCAGTAACACGAATGAAAAAAAAAACTATTTTTCCTGCTAATGCCTGCAACGCGAGATCAGTCTTCATCGCTCATCCGAAAGACTTATATTAGGTTGTAACGAAATAAATGGCACTGAACCACTGTAAATTTAAACAGTTAATATCTCGGCTTGTAGACAAGTTTATTAATCAAAATAAAAACCTTCTGATTCTACACATCTTTGCCAAACACCAGCTTTTCTATCCCAGTAGCATAAAAATCAGAAGTTCTGAAATTGACGAAATCTTCGAAGGCGCTTTCGGCATTGTATTTGAATATTTTCCCTACCAAGAAGTCGCCAAGATGCTTGAAGAAATGATAGTCTGTTGGGGAGAGGTCGGAAGAAAACGGAGGATGTGGTAGAGTTTCTATGCTCAGCTCATTCAATTTCTGCAACGTCATTCGTGCTACATGGGGCGAGCATTGTCGTGCAGAAGGAGAACTCGCCTTCGGTTTACCAAGGCCGGCCGGATATCCTTCAACTTTTTCATCATTTCTTCAATTTCAATGCAGTACTTCTCTGCCGTGATGGATTCACCGGGAGGGAGGAAGCTGTGGTGAATAATTCCCAGCGAACACCACCATACTGTCACCATTACTTTCTTTTGGTGCAATTCCGGCTTCGCAAAAACCTTGGGGCCCTCATCGCTGTCCACCCACTGTGCCGATCGTCGCCTGTTGTCGTACATTATCCATTTCTCGTCACAGTTTACGGTGCGATCAAGGAATGGATCCGTTTCGTTCCGTAGAAGCAGTGCGGACGAGATCTCATATCGTCGGTTTCTTTGCTCCTCAGACAGCTCGTGAGGCACCCATCTTTCCAGCTTTTTTGTCTTTCCAATTTCCTTCAGATGTCGGGCAGCTGTGTTGTGACTGACGCCAAGAACCTTCGTTATCTCCCTGGTACCTTTGTGTGGATCCTCCTCTACCATATCTCTCAGCTTGTCCTCATCAACATCACTATGCCTCCCACGACCTTCATGTTTTTCCAAGCTCTCATCTCCATTCCGGAACTTCTGATACCAACGATACGCCGTCCGAAATGTGGAACATCCTTGACCGAATGCGGCGTTGATCTTCTCGTCCGCCTCCTTAGCTGTAGTGCCCAGCGTGAATTCATACAAGTAAATGCCTCGGATTACCCTTTTGTCCATCTGCAAAAAAGTCAATAAAACTTTAAAGTTTTCCCACTTTTACATAGAAAATTTGGTACTCGCCGGTAGAGCAAAGTTTGCGCTTCTAAATGATATGCCACATGTTACGGTTTGTTCTTGATCAAACGCGTAAAGACGCGCCAAAAAATGGCGCGAGCCAGTGCCATTTAATTCGTTACAACCTAATAGATCTGCTTCGGTTCTGCTCTCTGAACGCTGACCTTCTGCGATAGGAGGGTATGCTTTTCGAAGCTACCTGTATGACTTGACGAACGGCTCCTGCGGCCCAGAGAGCGATCCTTCTGTGGGAAGACTCACCTTCACTACGAATACTGGCACGCGGGATATTTCGTTATTGCCAGGTATTGTTTTTTGTGGTTATTGCTGCTACTGCCTGATATTGCCCTTATTGAGATATTGCTCTCTGAAATACACAAGGATATTCTAATGACTATTTATTGTGAAGACGAAGCAGGCTGCTAAATGACGACGACGGCTGCTGGCTTGTGGTAGCTCCAGAAGATATCGCAGAGGAGGATCGTCTGTCGACTGACTCCACCGTTTCTTGGCTTAGCTGTCCATATCCGCTGCTCCGTGTCGGAATGAAAACATCTTACACATCTTATCAACTGTAAAACGAAATAAATTCGGTAGATGTCGCGTAGGTGAGCAGCATTGATAGTTGGGAGCGCGCCAGCCAACAGTAATCAAACAGAGCAGAGGTCCAACAAATGCCAGACCATCTGGATACCAACTGTACATGCCTCCTCTGATTGGCATGCCCATTCCAGCGGTCTGATTGGTTTAGGCGTTCCTGCCCACCAATGCTGCTCACTTACGCCACATGTATCACAATTTCTGCCCGGGGATTCCTCAGCTCAGCTAGCTGATAACAAAAATCGTATTACAAATAATCAATGAACGTACTGAAAACTTTCCCACCATATTAATCTATGGTTGCGTTTCACAACACCTTCCTTTCTGGTCTCTCCTTAGTTGTGCCAGGCGTAGCTGTTTAACTTCCTTGCGCCCTGTAGTGAGGGTTCTGTTAGCCAACCTTTGTTATCCTTCGGGCGGTAGCATTTGGATCGATGGGACCATACTCGTCCGATGCGGGTGAAGCCAAGAACCCATGGCTGCAGTATGATCATCCAGTGTGGGTCTGTAGATAATGGAGTAGGCTGTCTCGTCCCCCATCGACGTACTCGGCTGGGCACCTGTTTGGACGCTCTACATGGAGAAATGACTATACCCGTCACTTCCGATCGTTTATCCCTGTCCTTGTCACTGATTACGTTCGCCTTCTAATCCCTTTGTGATTCGCATTCTTCATTTTGTTAAATTGCTGTAAGTCGTTGATGAACACGGCCCAGGAGGTTGTCTTTGTCTACTTGGTACATAATCGAGCGCTTACAGATCACAATTATGGCGGTTGTTTTTCGTTTGAACGGTCGTTACAAAACAGCTTTTGTGATCCTTTTGTGGTCCTTCCAGTGACATCGGTATGTAACCCTCCATCAAATATTTGGTGAGAAAGGGAAGAGAAAACAGTAACTTTGAGTACTTAGCTTCGAGGATGTTAATTGATGAACAAACAGATGAACATCCACCTACTGGGCCTGCACAAAGAAACAGCGCGTCACTTGATAAACAAAATTGCGGTAGGACGTGCCATACGTGCCATGTGGGACCATTACAAAGTGAAACCCTCTTCACCGCCTTCCCTCCCTAGCGCCGATTATCCGGAAAACGGCGTCGGATGCTATGTAAAATGTCCATTGCCAGTAATTTCCCTCTTCAACTAGGTAAAGCATAAATACGACTCAAACGTAATGGCAGCCCTATGGCGAAAACATAGATGAAATGTCGTGAAAGAAATGAATATTAAATTACAACCTAAACAGTGCCACCGCTACACGGTTATATATTCCTGAATATAGTATGCACAAAAGCATCATAAAGGGGTGTGCAAAGGCAAGCAGATTTCTTAACACAACCAACCTGCCATCATCTTTCCCGGTCTCCCAAGTTGAATGGACAAAGCTTTCATGCTATCTAACGATAAGACTTCCTTAAATGTACCTCCTCCTTCAAATTTAATGGATAAAAAGATAAAAGGATAAAGGACGGCGTTACTCAATCCCTTCTGGGATGCGCCAGCGCGTTCTACTTCTACGGGATGTCGTGGAGGCGACATGAATGCGTATTTGGCCATACAATGACTTGCGGTGGCCAGCCGATGAACAAGTCAGCGTTCTGTCCTTCCCAGACAAGTCTGGCACCAATTCACCGACCCCGGAGGAATGGAAGGCTTGGTTGGCCTGGGCGAAAAATCCGAACCAGGAACCTGGTATCGGGTGCACGCGACAGTCGCGCCTCCTTCGACTGCGCTACACGCGCCCGAATGTAATGGATATGTATCTGTTATACTTGTATTCATCTTCAAAGGCACACAGAGTCTGTAAAACACAAAGCATTTCGAATCAAACAATGTTAGGGAATAAAGGATTTTGGCGAGCGAGAAAATACATGAAACGTCATGAAAGAAATGAAACTTAAATAACAATGTGAACAATCCTGTTTGCTCCAGATAGAAGTAATATTTGGCACCTATTGTGAGCAAAGTGGTGAAAGGCATTGGCTCGTAAAGATTTGGCATCATACAGCTCAGTCGTAGCTGCTCCCGAAGAAATTCCCGTACAGTGAATAGTCGAGTGAGGCGAAATACAAAGAGAACTTTTCCCAAGAGTAGTCCAATTTACACTTGGCTAACGCGGCTCCTTCGCTTGCTATCATAGGAGGAAGAAGGTGTAGCGGCAGGTGTACGACTTTTGCGAGGATAACCTTGGGAAGAGCTCGGATCTAGAAGGGGTTGTTATAATGCAGTGTTAAACTGACTGTGCACATTCCGCTTACCGCTTGGACCCGGTCGCGAGGCAAACGAATAGGCCGACGAAGACGGCTGGATGAGGCGATTTCTATTTCGTGAAGGGCCTGCCCAACTGCGACTGTGCGCTGTAATCAGAATGGATGATACGAAACGCTACACTAATCATAAAAAGGCCAATAATGAGAGAGCGCAACTCGATGCGTCACTCTATTCTTTTGTCGACATAGGCGAATCTGAATGTTTATTTTCCTTCTGCACTTCTGCTTGGATAATAGATCATTTTTCAAAGTGTCTGTCCTTGTGTGGGTTACTTGTGAAGCAGTGCTACATGGATAATCGGAAGCTGACGTAGAGACACTATGTACCTCAATTATTTATTGTCCTCTTTGACAGATCTTCGTTCCCATCTAATGGTAAGAGTTAGCAAGTAGACAGTAGATGTTTACTGTTTGCCCTAAGCTTCACGATGAAACAAAATCTGATTCCGACTAAGACCTAATAATCTCTACAACAAGAATTAATATCTAAATAGACAATACACATTTGTATTTTCCAGAGAAATGAGTCCGCTGGTGCACTATACAAAGCAGTAGAAACACCATGGGATTGAAGCGATCTACAGCTCCTTTAAAAGCATGAAAGCATACCGTAGCTGCCTGCAAAGCAAATGTCCCTTTCACTCACGCATTTCTTCTGCCTGCTCATTGTCTAAAGCGAGAGATGTCTTTTTCTTCGGAGATTCGTAAGAACTGAGGTTTGATGGAAGTAGGAACGGAGTACGAGAAGAAGAAGCGAACGACGGCAGTTGATATGACGAATCTGCAACGGTGTCTGACACGAAGACAGTCGAATGGGAAACGCACACTCACTATAATCACAGGATGTCGTAAATGTGTCGTTAGAGATCGAGCTGTCAGCACGGTTCCCGTTAGAGCCTCCCAGCTGAAAGCGGATGTCGATTTCGGAAGGCGACGGCTACAATGTAACTGTCATGTCACGTTCTAAGCCTTGTGGGAAGGCTTAAAAAGAGGCACGATCTACGAAGACTAACCAGTGGCAGAGGCTTTGTCTTGCTCTCCTTCCTCATGGATCTCATGGACAACGGTAGACTCTGCTTTGGAATGGAGGCATTGCTGCTTCCCAGTTTATCTGAAAGGTCTGTTTCTCGCTCATTTTTAGTGCTCAGAGAAAAACAATAATAGCCAACATACCAAAACGATTCTGTTCTGAAAATCTGTCCAAGTCGCAGAATCCTTGGTTGTACATGCCTCTGTCGGCTTCCATTTTCTCGCTTGACGTGCTATCCTGTGACAAATCGAAGGCTCCGTTGTAGTGGCCGCCGTAGGGTGGATACGGCTTGTCATCCTGCAAACAATGTCGTCTAATGACCGATCAAACTCACTATATGAGCATCATTGCCTGATGGTTGAGGCAGAGCGACACTGGGATGATCTCGCCCTCGAACTAGTATTAGGGGGAAGCAAAAGTAATGAAACAAATTGAAAAAATTTCTTTATCTCTCTAGAACTCAATTACAACTCAACGATGCTGAGGAATGTGTTCGCCGTTAAAGTCAATGACTTGCTGCCATCGCTCAGCTAACTTCCCGAACCCATCCTTCCAGAACTGCTTAGGCCTGGTGTTGATCAACTGCTCGATATGGTTGTCAAGGGCTGCTTGGGTTCTTGTGTCCCTTCCGACCAGGAAGTCCTGTAGGCTCAAGAAGTAGTGGTAGTCGCATGAAGAGATGTCCGGCGAATAATCGCATGGAGAGATGTCCGGTGTGCTTTTGGTGAACCGCTTCCAGTATACCGGTCCATAGGCGCAGACCCAAAAGCTTTGAAGGTGCTCCTCGCCATGAACATCTCGCCGAACGAAGGTCGGTAACGGGCACCAGGCCTCACCCAGACTCGCTGCTTGGCAGGGTTAAGAACGTACTTCTCATCTTGCGTGACTATTGAGTTCAAGCTGCTCGGGGTTGGGAATTGGGCGAGATTTGCGCGACACAGGTCGACTCTTCAGACTGGGGTTTCGGCATGAGACAGGCTGCGGTTTTGGCATGCTTCTGGAAGGGGCGGAAGTGGTAACTTCTCAGGTGGCCTTCAGTAAGTAGCATGCAAACATACAAATACGATAAGCACGAAACCATACTCCAGACACGAGATATGTGGACACGGCATGGGGAGTCTCATTACTTTTTCCTCCCCCCCCCCCCCCTAAAACAGTCCAAAATTAAAGCTATTTCCATGGCTCGTTGGGCATATCTATTGTTGGCACTTTTTTTTGTTTGCTCATACTTTTATTCTGTGCGTGCTACAAATGTATAGACTAGCAAGAGAAAGCACGTTCACTCAGGCTCTAATACAGCGTGACATTCGCAGGGACGTGTGCTGAGGAAAGGACCAGGTCGTAGCCCCGGCGGGTACCTTATGCCGTCGAACAGTGCAAAATCGTCAACGACTGACGTCGCACGGCTGCATGTTGGCGTTGTAGCGTTGGCCGTTGGCGGAAAAGGATGTGACAGAAGCGTGAATGTGGATGGCTTATATGCCGTCTGCAAAGCTTCAAGAAGAGATTTTTAAGGTTCACAGAAGGCACACCATCTCTGCCTCTGGAGCCTGGAGATCTTATTCTGGTACAACAGCGACAGATGTTCGCCGTAAGATATTTTAACAAGGTGTCTATATTATTTATTCCAGGAGGAACTATATAAAATGAAAGACTGATAAAATTAAATAACGTTCTAGGCCAAAGTAGGATAAATAGAAAAAACATAGAGAGGAGCTCTTAGAGGAGCTAAAAGCCGCACAGCACCTTTAGCACATGAAGGCCTACCTGAAACTCAATTTTGTCCCGAAGCTTCTCGAACATGCTGAGTATTTCAACGAACGTCGGGCGCTCATCCTTGTCGTAAGCCCAACAAAGCTGCATTATCTTAAACCTGGAATGAATTTTTGGATAAACTGCTTGGGCGTGGAGTTCAGCTCTATACCCAACTTACAAGGGATCAGGACAGTAGACTGGTTTAGATGGAGTGCCGCCGTTCTTGACATGCGCGAGAACCTAGAGGAAGTGAGCAAAACTTTGAAGTGTGTTTTAGGCCTACAACAGTCAATGGGATTACCTGAGTGTTGTCCATATGAAAATATGGCTTCTGCCCAAGTCCAACAATCTCGTACATGAGAATTCCAAATGCCCAAACGTCGCTCTTTGATGAAAACATGCCCTCCATGATACACTCCGGAGCCAACCACCTACATTAATTATTAGCCGAAGAAAGTGTCCAAGTTAGTGGGGGACGGAAGCGTCACCTGAGCGGAAGGAAATCCTCTCCTCTGACTCTGTAATACTCGCTGTCGCAGACACCTCGAGAAAGTCCGAAATCAGCTGGAGAATATTTGTTTAGGATGAAGTCTTGAGGAAAATGTCACACTGCATAGTTCACACATGTTAGTGCAAATTTACCACCACATTAAAGTTCTAACAGCTTCGAGCCGTCTAGGTCTAGTGCATAGAGCACCAAGCAGAGGTTGGACTGAGATTCACATGTAGAAGTGCTGCTCTACAGGAAGCGATGAAGGTTGTGATTCGTGTCGTTAGTGTGCTACAGTTCGTTTGATCGGCTAAATTGAAGCACTCCAAGAAGCAGCCGTCGAAGTTCCTTACTAAGAATAAGTTCCATTTGCTTATTGAGATGGATGCACTGTGAAAAAACCCTTTACTATGCCGTTACCCATGTGAAATCTGCAAAAAAAAAATAGAAATGCAGACAAAGAGGTACGAGTATTTGATTGTTCAGAAAGTCTTGAGCTGTTTGACATTTTCCTTGTTTTTTTATTTACCATACAATGGAATCCATTCTACAATATGATCGCCACCTTTAGTCAATAGAGTCTCCCAACTAGTGGGCTGGTCGGCGATTCCCTTCTCCCAGAACGGGGAGACTGGGAGTCGAAGAAATCGTTGACCATCCTTTCAATATTCTCCACTTTGTTGACTTTTTTCTTCGCAATATATGTTAAGTGTGCGATATACAGTACCGTCGGTAAACGTTCGCCAAAACGCGGCCGGCGGCGGATTAATCCGCCGTTTCCGCCGCTTTGCCATAACTCTCTTCAAAGTCGCTTATATTCAATGAAAGGCACATTGTTGGAATCAGAACAACGTGATCTACCCAATGGCGTAAAAATCATAACAAGGTTTCAAAATTTTTGAGTTCGAGATGACCTAGATTAGTCGAGCCCGTAATTGTCTTGACCTGATCCACATTCGCCCCTGAGTCTCCTCTAATTGTGCCCTCTGGCAAGGATCGACTTGCCCAGTGGAATTTTTAAAATTTTAAACGCTGTCAAAAATGTGTTTCATACTAATTTTGGGTTTTGTCTCATCACGGCGATCTATTTGATATCAAATTTGCCTTGTTTGGCCCCATGTACATCATTCCATGCGTTCTCAACTGCCGGTTTTTCCACTTTCGCTAATTAATTACGACCGCATCACTTTTGCTCTAGGGCTGAGTTTTGCTGAAGTTTTCGACTTTGAGGTGTGGATTACAACTGTGGGTTTCAGGCTTAGTTTGATTAAAAGTAAGACAGTAGTCAGCCGCCAAATTGGCAGTGCATCAGGGTTCCAAGGAGACACGTCCTGCAAAGGCTACTTCACGTGTGTAGATCTGTGTCTCCACGAGGCGGATCAGGATGAAAGCTGGATATGTGGTCAGACACCATGCAGAGATGCTGTCCCATAAAAACGATGAAGCTGGCAGCTCACGTCTCGGAGTTTCGCTTCCATGGAAAGGCAGTTTTCTTGAAATTCAACATTGAGATTTGACACTGACGTCTGCCCAACCCTCGCAGAGGAGCTCCTACCACTTAGCAAAGCCCATATTTGCGATATCTTTCGAAATTTTTTCACTCGACTTTAATCGAATTTATTACTTGAGACAGGTCCGATACTGAAGCCCACACTGTTGCCGTAATTGCAGTGACCTGACCTGCCCCTGCAAACATGTATCCTTTGGACATGCAATCGCTGCTTCTCTCCTCTCAGTACTCACACTAACCCAACGCAGGGTCAGGATTGAGGTTCCAGAATCAAAGGGGGTCGTACTGTGACGTCGTCTTTTTCTGGGGGGGGGGGGGGACGTCGTACTCCTCCTCGTTTTAACTGAGGACTCGTATTTTTTTCGTAGTTTCTTGTACACCTCAAAGAATCCAATTCTTTTAATTTCGGCAGTCTTCAAATCAGTGTGGTCCGCTTCAATTTCGCAGATTCCACCTGGACGTTATGGACACGACAGTTCTTTTTAAACCTGAAAGAGCGACATTTGCATGCAAAATTGCACTCTATAAAATATCGAGTGTTAATTGCTAGTAATCACTCAAGTGCTTCCCTTACAAATGCTATCTGATTTACTGTCTTTTGTTTATCTCTTCACACAGTAAAAAAAATAAGCTTCGAGCTTCGATATAATTTGGGGCCGTCTACAAAATTGTCGTTTGCATGAAAATGAAATTATTTTTACCTAAAGCAGACAACAATATAGCTAAAATTTTGCCTTAAATAGACTCACGTTTTGCTCGGTATACAGAGGAAAATACAGATTTCTGAAGCAAACTTCAATATGATCTGGGGACTCCATTTTTCCTATTCCAAAAAAAGTGTCTGAATAGTGGAAACCCCACTGATCGCACAGAATATCGCTGCGTAACAAATTGATTTTTAGTGGTCAAATCTTTAAGGTTTTTCATTCGCACAGAAAACTATTTCCGTGACAAGTTAATCCTTCGAATAGGCCATTGGTGTCAGAGATCGCTGTTGCCTACACTTACACTGTCATAAATCAGAGAGCTTTTGGAAAGGCTCGATTTTTGGTCGATTTTTACGGAAAATCGACCAAAAGTCGAACCCCTAATAATACCGAAGATCGTAGCGGACAGCCATGTTTTTTTATCGTACGATATTTAGGGCTTGAATTTTTGTGAGGTAATTTTTATGAGGTATTCCGTTTTCTGGTGTTGCTTCCCAGAGATCCCTGGAAGACACATATTTCCATGACAAGTCATCCCTTCGGTTTCGACTCGGGCATAGATTCAAACAGCAGTTCAGAAAAAAAATTTCTAAGGAAACCACTCAAGTCATCATTAATCGATATTTTAAGGAGTGCAAATAGTTAGTGTGAGTAGTGAGAGGAGAGAAGCAGCGATTGCATGTCCAAAGGACACATGTTTGCAGGGGCAGGTCAGGTTACTGCAATTACGGCAACAGTGTGGGCTCCAGTATCGGACCTGTCTCAAGTAATAAATTCGATTGAAGTCGAGTGAAAAAATTTCGAAAGATATAAGGGCAAATATGGGCTTTGCTAGGTGGTAGGAACTCTTCTGCGAGGGTTGGGCAGACGTCAGTGTCAAATCTCAATGTTGGATTTGAAGGAAACTGCCTTTCCAAGGATGCGAAATTCCAGAAACCCACAGTTGTAATCCACACCTCAAAGTCAAAAACTTCAGCAAAACTCAGCCCTATAGCAAAAGTGATGCGGTCGTAATTAATTAGCGAAAGTGGAAAAACCGGCAGTTGAGAACGCATGGAATGATGTACATGGGGCCAAACAAGGTAAATTTGATATCAAATAGATCGCCGTGATGAGACAAAACCTAAAATTAGCATGAAACACATTTTCGACAGCGTTTAGAGTTTTAAAAATTCCACTAGGCAAGTCGATCCTTGCCAGGGGGCACAATTAGGGTAGACTCAGGGGCGAATGTGGATCAGGTCAAGACAATTACGGGCTCGACTAATCTAGGTCATCTCAAACTTAAAAATTTTGAAATCATGTTAAGATTTTTACGCCATTGGGTAGATCATGTTGTTCTGATTCCAACAATGTGCCTTTCATTGAATACAAGCGACTTTGAAGAGAGCTATGGCAAAGCGGCGGAAACGGCGGATTAATCCGCCGCCGGCCGCGTTTTGGCGAACGTTTACCGACGGTACTGTATACCTCATAATCAGAGGGGCAACATCATGGAAGTAGAGCAGAACAGCGTTCGCCAGTTTCTGAAGCCGAGTGGCGTAAATGCTGACGGTGACGGTGTGTCCTTGCGAGAGCAGCTCGTATCAAAGGAGGTACTTCTTCTGGTGAAGGTCCGTTTTGGCTTGCATCGGTGTGTCTTTACTCGACAGAGCCACATGATGTGTTAGAATCGAGGATGATCCGACTTTTATCTTCCAGAAACTCCATTTTGTGGGTTCGGAGAAAGTAGAACTGACCCATGACTATCAGGTAACCGTGTGGTTTCGGTCAAGAAATGAGGTTGGAGTCAGTACTTCTGTAGCCATAGACCCGGAGGTGGCTGAGAACTGTTCAACGTGCACATCCGAGTGTTCATCGCAAGCCTGCGGGTGCTAACCTTCGGATACCATGGACAGCGTCGAAAACGGCGGCGTTTCGCTCTGTGGTAGTGACTGACCGAGGTTTGTCTTCGAAGTCCGTGTCTCCTCCTTTGAAGCGAACGAACCCGCACATGGCGCCGTGGCGGTGCCTATGCTGTTGATGTTTCGAAAGGTTGCCACCGCCCATTGCCAGTGCCTCGACACCGCTCATAAGGGACGATGGCTCGGTGCTTTTGAGGAATTGACATTGTGATTAAAAATAGGGAACGGGACGCGGCTGCATATGCCATAGAGACGTCTCGAGAATGATCTACAACTTCTACATAGTAGGTCATGGCTACCGTACGAAATAGAAAGATCTGGAATATGTGCAAAGTTGGCTGCAGACTTTCTGACCAACGTAACAAATTGCAGTTGTCGGCCGACCAAGTCGCAATTGCTACAGTTAGTATAGGTCTCTGAAGTTCTACGAAGGTGATTATACAAGTTTTACGTGTGGGATACGCTTCAGCAGTATGGCACTGCTTAAAACTCCTTTCTAGGGGAAAACTCCAATGCGGAGGTATGACAGATCACTACACGTCACTAACAGCTGCAAACTGAGTGGTTTCAGTTCGCCGATCGAACGAGCGTCTGCTCTCTAGTATGAGGCTACAATTCCTAGCTGCTACGTGGTTGTTAGCAGTAGCACTACGGTGCCGCGGCTAACTGGCAGGCGCTCTAGTGAGCATTCACCTGAATTACTTGGATCGGTCTCGTTTGGATCGGGTGGGAAACGCAGCGCACCTATCTTCGTCACACGATGAGGGTGGGGATTTCTCGAACTGATCAAGCAGTTTCTGGCGGCCAAGTCCCGATGAACGTGTCGGTTTGACTCCAGATATGCGCCTCCGCGGCCGATGTCAATGAGCATGGACAGCACGTCTCGCAGTGAAAGCTGAGAAGGGTAAGAGTCCGTCGGCGAGCTGAATGAAAATATGTTCAGTTTGTTTTATTAGTTGTGGCCGTGCCGTTTTCGACAAACCTTGCCCGCAGGAAATTCAGGAGGTCACCGCCTTCCATGAGCTCGAGAATGAGATACTGCTTAGGACCTTCGAGGCACACACCCAGCAATTTCACAATGTTTGGGTGATCGAAGTTGCTGGAAAGCAAAACTTATGTGAAATGTTCTCTTTAAATGAGACGTTTCCTTTAGACATTGGTGGAGATTGCTTGGGAATAACAGAAATTTGACCGTACATCCAGAACTTACTTCATTAATATGGCTTCCTTCATAAACTTAATTTTCTCGGCTTCCTCGTATCCTTGACGTAGAGTCTGAAGGAGTAAAGAAAGACTATTCAAGTGGCTGTAAAATGGTTAGCACATACCTTTACCGCTACTTTCGTTTCACGATCTCTCATAGGCAGACGGGTGGCAACTCCTTCCCACACCTCTCCAAAACTCCCTGTACCTAACTTCTTCTCCAGGCGAATATCGTCGGATTTGACATGCGGAAGATCTAGAAAAATCGCTTGAGTCGGAAAAGGAAATTTCGTTGTCAAGGACGTCTTAGCGGTGAAGGAGTTCGCTCAACGCAGGAATTTATTTCACTTTGTTCGAGAAGCAAACGGAAGCGAATGATGCGGAGGAACTACATTCAAAGAAAGCGAGAAGTGGACAAACGTTTGAGGGTAGCGGTTGTCAAAGAACTACAAGGTGTGCGAAACCTCAAGTATGTATGATCGAGGTCGAAGTCGCTATTGCTTCCGTACAGTCTAGGCCTCACTTTTTATCTCATTCAACATTTCCGGCGGCATCGGTTGGCAAGGAGCGTGTTCGAGACCAGCGATCTTCTCCAGTGTTATGCAGTTCTTGTCTTGATTGCGTTCCTTCTTCAGCCTCGTTGCTCGAGCTCTAGCTCTTACTGAACAGGAAATATTTGTCTGCTTTATACAAAACCTTCAACCAGACCAGATGTCTTACTAAACATACTCATAAGAAAAATGAGCGTTAGCAGAATCAGAATGGTGACAAGGGAAACGGAGAGGACGACGTAGAGCCACGACTGAGAGCCATCTTGCGCAGGTGGTGGTACTGCAATATGTTATTCTACGAAATACGACAGCATCATCATGTGAACTGCCTTTCACATCTGACATACCCACGGTCTCACTTGAATAGCCATAGGCTCCGAAACCTTCGGCGTTTGTTGCTCTCACTCGAAACTCCCATGTCTGGCGGTCACTCCTCGCCGGCCTCCACCACAGCTTCCAGCCGTCCAAACCACGTTCTGCAATCTCCCACTCCGTCGAGCGGTTATGTCGCATCTGAAGCCGTCTACGCATTCTAACGGTTCCTTAAATACTTCGGGACGCTTACCTCTACTGCGTAGCTCGTGATTGGAGAGCCACCATCGCTAGATGGCTCCTTCCAGGAGACAATCCAACCTTCTTCGTCCATACGAGCCTCAACCTGCAGGGGTGCCGTTGGTACACCGGCTAAACGGCAGATTACTCCACACGTTATGAAGAATTGTTAAAAACCCC
The DNA here is from genome assembly GCA_947359475.1 of Heligmosomoides polygyrus bakeri. NCBI lineage: Eukaryota > Metazoa > Nematoda > Chromadorea > Rhabditida > Heligmosomidae > Heligmosomoides > Heligmosomoides polygyrus. The sequence continues at coordinate 70,760,985 of OX375868.1, read as the reverse complement.
AAGGCTATTTAGTGTCTGGTTATGGTTGCATAGTAGTGCCGCTCAAACCAAAATGAACTTGCCAAGAGGACAACGGCGGCAAAGGTACCTTTTGTTTTTGCCTGATGAACTCCCTGGTAGTAGAACTCCTTGAACGCAACTGCCCTGTTTTCTACAGAAATAGTACCGGTGTAGGAAGCGACGAATCGGTAGTCGTACGAAGTTGCGGAGAGTAGGCCGTTTATAAGGACTGTAATTAAAGCGTGTAGGGGAAACTCCGACGAATTCAGAGAGTTTGGAACTGAATAGTATACAATTCCACCCATAAGGAAGGAAAAACCGAAAACATGCGCGACAGGCAAAGCAAAGGTAAAACGAGGAGCTTTCACAGAAACAGAGTTACAGAAGCCTAAACTTACCAAGAATGGTAGAAACCGAAGGATCAAACGAGGCATTAGAGGGAGACTTCCACCCTCCAGCAGAGCCGCTCTGAAACGCAAGTGCTTTCATCAAATCTAATACATGAGAGTTTCATAGTGAAGGCTGACCTCTTTATACTGAACTGAAATCAATGACGGCGGTTGCTCAGCCTGCAAACTGTTCCACCGAAGCAGTAGTGACGAGCCAGTCACATTATCCGGCCGGAGTGTTCCAGGAATGTCCTTTGTCCGAGCGGAGGCCTTTAAAACTCTCATAACACCTAGAGAACTCCTACATTTACATGCATAGAACACCACCTCCTGGGATATCGCTTCTGAATCTTCGAGAAATTGAGAGTTGAGATGAGACTTATGAATGGACGTCGCCTGAATCTCGGCGTTCCCGAACTATAATACGAGCAGGGAATGAGTGATCTAACCCAGAATTTATACTCGGTGGCTGGGCGCAAGTTGGCTATCTTCGCTCGACACGGGCTGACAAGGCACGAGGCCGAGTCGGTAGTAGTAGGTGAGAAGACGCCTTCCGCATATTCCTGAACGGCGATACTCGTCGGCACGACAAGCCCGGGCGCTTGTTGTGAGATCTGAAACTACACTGTCACGTTCTGCAGAAAAAGCTGAAGCAGAAGCTCCTTTACAATGGGGCAGCGGGACTGAAGACCTTGAAGCATTATGCAGATGAACTTTAGCTGTTAGTTTGGACCAAAATTGATGTCAGATGCATCTGCACATTCAGTTTCTCAAGGATCGGTTTGTCGGCTAGAACAAAAAACGAATTGGTTTTCGGTCTACACCAGCTACAGTATCAATGGTGTACAACCCCAGATTTCCTAAAGAACAACTCCCGTTGACGCATAGGAACAAGTTTATATCGTAGAGAATAGCATAATTGAGAAAATGGTCCACACAGCTGAAAAAATGGGCATGAACTTCTCCGAATGAATGCTATTCTATCGTCAGCGAAGTAATGGAGCCAGCATTGTTATGCGTTTTCAGCGCTCCATTTCTAATCGAGCGCATAAATAATTTATACATTTGAAATTATATTTCTTGCCATCCAGTGTTTGCTCAATTTACGATTAGCTTCACTGCTGCTATTTCCTTAAGACGGCATGCATCAAAGTCTTAAAAAAGAATAGAAGAGTTTGGTTTCCAATGTGAAATGTCTGATGCCGAAACCATGCTGGTGCTTCGCAAAAGACATATGTGGACATGATCTTCCTTCTCCGATTTGCACATCGGGGACAACGGTGAATTTGGTCCCTTAAACGAAAACATCGCCTTCATACGCATATTATATCTGAAAAATCCTTCTAAACTTAAGTAGATTTGAAGTATTTTACAAATAAATTCAAGGGTTTATTAGTACCAAAGCTGAGCTTTAGCAAATATGCTACTTACCTTTATTGCATTTTGAATGCCTTTGTTCAGTAGGCAAAAGAAAGTCAAAAACAAATCAGAAATCAATTTTGGACCAACTCTACAGGCTTACATGATCTTCCGCGCCTAATCTGCGCATGAAGCTTCGCCGAAGGTGACATGGATTTTGCATTCAAAATCAGTTTATAGAGCATTGAAGCGCTGTTTAAGCAGTCGTCAACGGATCATCTGTCACCTTATACTTGATTTCGGCTATAGGAGCATTCAGCGTATCCGGTAGATTCCAGTACAGGTATATAGTATCTGGAGTAACGGCTACGGCTTGCAGTGATCGCGGCGCTGACGGATATCCAAATCTGAAACACAGCTTACGCTTTCAAAACATTTCAAGCGACATTAGTTTATCGTACCCGGTCCGAAAAGGCTTCGCATCTGAGATGCCACTCGCGTCAGAATACCGGTTCAGCCACGCTACCGTAACGTCATAGTCGGTCTCTTTATCCAGAATCCCATTTTCGACGTGAATTTTCTCGGTGTAACTTCGAATATGTTTCACCTTGTCGGAGTTCTTTCGGTTAAAATAGACCTGAAAGTAATGGAATTCTGAATCAGAATGTGATAGAAAACCCTTGCACCAGGCTTTTATCTGAACTCGACAAAACACTTGAGGACTACTTTATAAGAGCACCTACAGGGTTGAGTTGTGTCTGTGCGTCTGCGTTTCTAAGACGTTTAGCTTTTATCTACGTACACTGCTTCTATTTAGAACAATTCACCAGAATTTCGTCGATAATTTCAACAAAATTCTGAGAAACCTGAACATGTACTTCCTCAACAAACATCCTATGTACTGGATCTACCATTATCACATCAATGTAGACACTTTTTAGAGGGAACTGCTCACTTTTCAATAAAACTGGAAACCTTTGAAAGTGAACTGAGCGGCTTTCAAATCAAATAAAGGTATTTCAAGCTAACGCACTCTTTAAAAAAAGTGTAGACCAACTTTCAAAAAGAAAATAACTTCTTTTTTTGAAATTTTGTATTATAATTAATGCAGCTGCAGACAAACGCAGAGCGGACACAAATGCACCACACAACACACTGGTACATTTGCAAACAAGGGACCAAAGTAGTTTCTGAAGCTGACCTCGTAATGCGTCTGAGGAAGCGAAACACCATGGCATATGTTTGGCGGAGGTGGTTTTGACACCTCTAGGAAGGCACCCGTCTTTCCTTCGTTCACCACCGTGAACTGAATACCAGCAGAGGACGGCAAAGCGAAACACGATCGATCTGAAAACATTCGCTTCAGCACTTAGGTTCTCGAAGAAGGCTCCACGGCCGGACATCAGTGGGCGATTGAATAAGATGGAAACCGACCGGGATACGGCTGGCTGCTCTGACTGACAGCAAGGATTTGGCGCAGCGGTGGATAGGCGATCGGGAAAGGGCAGACAGTCTCACGACCGTAGATGAGCATCTCCGAAGAGGTTACAAAGACGAACAACTTGTCAGCAATCGCGAATGCCGACATGGCCTTCAGACCTTTTTCTGAAAGAAATCGCGGCACTGGAGGGATCGGTAGGCTTTCAGAAGAGCGTTGTAGTTGAAACTTTGAGCTGGACATTTTCATGACCGGAGGCGGGATACCAGGAATAATGAAGTGGTCAAGATGCAAACCAAATTAATGTATCTAAGGTGCAAATAAACATAATAGGCTTAACGAAGTCAGTTTTTAAGACAATTTTAAACTAAAATTCGTTCTCGCATACAGCGCTAAGGAAAAATGGCTTCTCTGCCCACAGATACAGAATTTTTACCAATCGATTTCAACCAATATTGCTGGTTTATCCCAAGGTGCTGAAAAGCAAAATATGGTGGTGTGTTATGAGGAGATTGCGCCGCGCATTCATCCTATGCATCGCATTGCCTGCAGTACTACCAAAGTCAATGCTTCTAGCATGCGTACAAATATAGGACCAGCAAGCGCAATTATATTGAGGGAGACACGTCACCAGTCTCCACTGCGCAACTTCAGGTATGCAGCATTTACAATATCAACCCAGTAAATATCAAAATTCCTGAAGGCGTGCATGGTACAACATTTTTACACGAAAAATTCGTAGTATCGGAGTAATCCAGTACAGTGTACTAATCTGCAGGCGTTGTTTTAGCTAAAAAAGAAAGTTTACGCTCATTCAAAAATGTGCGCATTTCTTCTTAGTATGGGAGTTTTTAGCACAAATTTTCTTAAAACGAAAAATTCCCTGCTTTTGTTAAATAGGGATTAATTGCCAATGCTTCTGCGAAAACTGTTCAGTTTAAAACGAAAAGCATCCATTTTATGATGAAAGGTAAAAGACAAAGTGAAATTCTAAAAAAGTAGCTGATAATAGAAAAAATAAATAAATGAAAAATGAATATTAGACACTATAATAGGTGAAGAGAGAAAAATTTAAATTTAAATTTAAAAGTTTTCAAAACATAATGCCTCAACTATGTCGTTTGTCGAGCATATCAAAGTCAGCGTTGAATGACACAGGCTGTCTACAAAGAAAAACCAGCAATTTTCTACAAACGTTTCATACTCAACACCTATCCATAGGTGTATGATGCGTGGTGGCGCAATAGGAGGGAACACCGACTGCCTCGTGTAGCCCGTATCGAACTTCTCGGCTCGGATTTTTTTTACCAAATGTGCAAATTCAAATTGAGTTCACGACATTCTGTAGAACTACAAGGCGTGGTGTACCCTTCAAAGGGGTAGATTAACGCTGTCCTTTATCCTTTATCCATAAGTCCTGCTACGAAAGATAAGGAAAAGCACATACAAATGATGAAGTGTCACCAAGGACTAGCTTGACCCGCCGTACTACTTATTAGCTTGTTAGCAAGAAACAGATGCAGTCGAAAACTGCTTTTTGTTTTTATTGCAGTTTAGCCTCTCATAGACTCCATCATCTACTAGTACTCAATAGTTGTGTCGACAGTGCTCTTGGTCGTTTGTCACGACAAATTTTACTATCTCAATATGCATACACTCTATGATATACCCAACTTTAAGCAGAAGATTTCAGTTATAACGAAAAACCGCAAGGGATTAGATCGCCATATCTCCTGAACGTACCTCCGAATTTGTTCCAATCGATACGCACCTCATTGCACTTATTGTTCTCCTCAACATCAATAACCACTAAGCCGTTCCATGTTAGGGCATAGACTTTGGGTGAAGAAGCACGGTTCCATGCGAACTCTGAGTGAAACAGAAATTAATGCTGAATGCAAACATCAACGACGCACAGAATGTCCTTTTTTAAAGAGACTCAAAAACTATTAAGTAATTATAATAATAGTATAATATTAAGTTTTAAGAAAAGCTATTGCCGTCTTTGTCTTCTAACTTCAAATAATAATAACTTCGCTCACTGCCGCGATTTCCGTTGAAACAAAATCTATTAACCCTGGACCATCGCTGTCAGTAAAACCCGCTAGTAGGAATTTTTAAGTTTTGAACAATTGGACTCTGAGACTTTATAAACTGTCGGAAGGCGTTTTTACTCCATTTTCGTACTGCACATACTTGTTTTTTGTGAGAATTCTCCACTGGAAGCAAGGGGTGGTGACTTCTATTTATCTGAACAGGGTGCATTTTCAGCTGATTTTTGTGCTTTGTTCTCAAATTCTCATTACCATGTTCTCTCGTAATTCGTTGGCTTAGTCAATGTTTTGCAGTGTGAATTATGTAGTAAAATAGTTCATCAAATGCCACAAGTGATGACTGGAATATGTTTGAATGTTAGCTAGAGACTTCGCGATGCTTGGAGAAAACTAGTTTCCTAACAAATTCTTCGCAAACCATATTCTGCTATTGCTCATGATCCTGGTCTTTATAATAAGCAACTACTATTTCAAAAAACGTTCGTTCTTGTTTCAATAGAAAATAATTCAAAGGTTGCTGTTGGCACACCTACTTGCCGAGGGTAAGACCGTGGAGTTCAGACTGAGTGAGCTTCTTTTTTTACTGTGCAAGGAGACGTCTCAGCAGGATTCTTTGTGTTACTTCAAACCTTGAGCTAAATTAAGGGGATACTACTTAGGCTCCGCTTCTTCCTACCCTACGTACGATCGTCAATTCTGAGAGAGGATTTCTATTATTTTAAGATTGTTTACCTCTATTTCAAAGTTTCTCATATTTGTACTCCACTGCTAACTTTGTAGACAATTGATTCTTAACACAACACTCAAACTTTGATGTAATTCCGACCTCGTTTTTTCGAGATTCAAGCCACAAAGCTTCATCACATGAAAATCGATCACCTTTTCTGCGGTAATAAAAAATGGCCTCTACTCATCAATTATAAGAGATCAACTTATGAATTTCGCGTATTTCAAACTACATGTTTTTCTCCAAGTGAACCAAACCTTCTGTGAAGTCGTGGAGTAACAATGGCACGAAAGATCAAGGAACAAAAACGGCAAGAACCTTCCCTAGAAAATAATAATATTATGTTAAAGATATCAAATTGGGGAAGTTAGGTATTACAGTTAATATAAGTTCTATTCGCCTGTAAACGGTCCAGGGAGCGCTCGGAGCGCAGTCGTGTTAGGTGCCAACTGTCGCAAGAACCCGATATCAGGTTCCAGGTCCGGATTTTATGGCCATGCCAACTAAGACTTTTATCCCTTCGGGGGCTGTAATTGGTATCGGACTTGTCTGGGAAGGATAAACCACTGACTTTTTCATCGGCTGGCCAATGCAGGTGGATTTTACGTCCTTCCGGATCGATGTGTTGATGAAAGATTTATTTGGGAAGGGTAACACACCAATTGTTCACCAAGTGGCCACCGCAAGTCGTTGTAGAGGCCAAATACGCATTCATACCACCTCCACCCGTAGAATTGGAATGCGAGGCTCGGCCGACAAAGGGATTGATGAAACCATCATTTATCGTTCCCTTACTGCAAGGGGTAACTAGCAGGCACAAACAGTGACTACGGAATTTCGGGAAAAAAGTTCACTTGTAACGCTACGAGAAGCTTCTATGAACATGCATGCCTACCATTAGCATGCAAAGGGAGCTGTCAAACAAAAAAAAAGATAGAAGTGGATATTCAAAGTTCCTTGAGAATGTGACCGATTTGTGGAAATTCTCATTCTAAAAAACTTTTTGAGAAGGTTAGCTGATGTACAGTGATAGGGCATCATCTGCTTATGCAGTGTGGTGGTAGGGAGTTGCGAACTTTGTCATCGTTACCTGAACAAGAAATAATAAAGCAAAAGTCGTGAAGAGTGACCGACACTGAGTTGGTGCTCATAGAAATTATCAAGCTACAAATAAGTTCTTACATCAACTGAATGCGTCAACTGACCAGTATTCAGTGGACCCATAAATGTCTGGGAGATGCAGCCAGAAATTGAACCACACCTGTCATCATCCACGTCACGGTCTGACTCGCCAGGCAGGGCACCACTAGTGCTAGGTTCTTCTCGTGACTTCGAGCCAGATTCATCGAGAACAGTGAACCGTTGCGTGTAAGAAGGTACGCAGTGCTGGAATATGTGTTTTGAAAGCTCTCATTCTTCCCTTCACATCACAGTCAAAAAAACATCTCCGTGACATATTACGTTGTGGGGGAAACCTCTCGCGATTTTCGAAGCATCACATTTTGTTGAAAACTCAAAAACAGGAAAGCAAATTAGGGGATGGAGTAACAACGAGCACACTCTGTTACTTTTCTCTTTTTCTCGGGCAGACGAGCGTGTCTTCAGTGAAAATTTTTTCTGCACTGACTTGAAGAAGTTCTTCCACTAGTGACGCGATCGCCAATCGTGCGGAAGTGTCTACTGATATTGCTGACGTACAGAAGAACTGAAGGCCATCGTACACAAAGTGAGGGGTGGTGTTTACATATCAAGATCAAATGCTGCCGATAATCAGTATGAGTTTGACGAGCAGCTTTAGCAGCCTCAAATGCAGGTTCTCACTCGATGAATGTTACGATTTGTCTCTCTAATGCCATGCAAGGATAAACCTTCAGTGATGAGAACGACATCGATCGCTCCTTGAACTTCTTCGAGATAGAACCCTATCCGATACACTGTGCACATAGTCCGTCCGCAAAATGGAGAAATGTGAGAGAATATGATGGCTGTCACTTCCTATAAGATGTTTTCCTGCCTTTGAGATTTCAATAACCGCGATGCTGATCATGTGGTGCTGATGTGATGCTTCAAAAACTGCAAGAGCTTTTAGCAGACTCTTTTAGAAGCTCAAATTAAAGTGTCAGACCCTCACTTCTTAAACGGATCGTAGGTCAACTGTTTTGCGTCAGTGGCTCCAGTCGTGAGTTCGATGAGTTTCCTCGGAGTTAGCAGTGATGTGGTGAGAAAGGCGTCCAACGATAGCTGGTAGAGCGCCTGACCAGACACAAGCAGTAGGCGGTGGCCAACCCAGTCTGATGTCATCGTGTCCACTCGAGACACATCGCCGCCAATGGAAACCTTAACTCGAGTCTTTGAGCATACATAAGCTGCAGTGACCGCATGGTACCCCTAAGCGCAACCAGCGCTAGATCTGGTTCGAGATTAGATCTCATGAAAAAGTCTTAGAAGCCATGACAGCACCTTGTGGACGATAGTGTCGATGTCGTTGGTGTCGATCTGCACTAGAACCGGCTGTAGAGAGTCGTGTTCTTTTCTGATGGCAAATAGATCGTTTCCGATGAATGCTATCGCTTGATACTCCATCTAAACATCCACTGCACTTGAATCGATCACATCACAGTAACATTATAAATTCTAGGGAGGCAAGTTGAGTGCGTATTTCGTCTTTGCAATATCCTCGGGCGGGGCTCAAGTTTTTTCAACAGGTTCGATTCCTGTTCAGCCCAATCAAACCTCTTAACTACTCTGAAGGTAGGAGAACTGGTACCAACTTGACAGTTATAAATGATATTTCTGTCGCTTGATCACGACAAGCCGTTTAACAGGCTGAGGGCTGAGCACGTATTTAAATTGGCTCGATATCTCGCAGAAATGGAACGTTTGGTGCATTTCAGAACATGATCGGCTTTTAGGGACGTCTAGCCTTTACCCATTTATTTCGTGTTTCTTTCGCTAAAAGGTCACACATTCTAGTGCAGATGAGCCTCAAAAGGTCTTCCGAAAGCACTGCAGAAGGAATCCGTCCGAAAGCGAGGTTACGAAAACCCTTCCATTGTCTTTCTAAGACTGTGAAATCCAAAAACAGGTCTTAATCCGACCAACCATGTCCTGTTCTCCCACTTGCCTTCTGCCTGCTGCTTGCTAATCCTTACTCATATAGGCTCAAGTGCAGAAGTGCTAAAGCCTTACTACGCGATTCACGTGGGAGATCTGACGCTTCTCTCTCTTCGACGGCTCGTCCTGCGTGACGTTGGTGATTGCGATTAGAGCGTTCGTCGAGTCAATGGCGAACAGACGAACCAGTGGCTTCAGTTCTGCAAGTAGTGGACTCAAAGCAAAAGAAGTTGTCCAGCAGCTAGATTCTAAGCAGCTAAAATGTAGTTAGGAATGCCGTCCGAATACCCTTTTTAGAAGTTACAAGCAAAGTAATCACTTAATTATTCGCTATTTCTAGAGAAGCCCACGAACCACTGCTGTCTATTGAGATTTTTGGCGAGAACTCTCCGACATTGTTTGGCTCGTTGGCTGCCGCTACCGAGCACTCCACCTGAAATGGCAAACTTGACGAAGGAAGAGGAGACCTATACCAATAGGAAATAGTGCATACCTTTCCGCTCTTCACCTCAAAAGAAATATGGGTTACAGTGCTACCCACCGGTCCGCCTTGGGTGGTCCCGTCGTCCTAAAAATTCAGGGGTCAAAAATGAGGCAAATTTACGGAAGAGGCTTGAAATCTAGGGAACATGCTAACCTTCGTGCAGTTAATAATGTACTGGAAGGGAGCGGCATTCCATTCGACAGGAGGTGACCAGAATAATGAGATAATCGCTCGAGCACCATCGACTGTTTTCTGAATTAATAGTATTGATCATTGGTTTCAAAATTAAAAACTGTGTTTACGATAAATTAAGGAAAGTCAATAGATTTCCTTCAGAACAATTGAAACCCCTTATCAAATTTTATTGGCAAGCTTTCGCTGTTGTATCATCTTCTTGATGACTAAGTATCATGCACATATAGGCTATCGTGGGCGCGTGTAAGGCACTCGGAGGAGGTGCCGGCTGTCGCGTGCATCCGATACCAGGTTTCTGATTCGGATTTCCCCCCAGGCCTTTCATCCCTCCGAGCCTTCCATCCCTTCGGACTCGGTGAATTGTTACCACACTTTTCTGGGAAGGATAGAGCGCAGGCTTGTCCGTCGGCTGGCCACCGCAAGTCATAGTATGGCCAAAAAGTATTCAAAACTCTTCCACGACATCCTGTAGGATAGAATGCGAGGCACATCTCAAAAGAAATTGAGTAACGCCGTCTGTTATCCTTTTTATTATAAGCTATCGCTGATATCGTAAAACATACAACGATAACCTACTGATGACGCGATCGCAGTCCTCAATATTGAGTGTGGGAAGGAGTCTCAATTGTTCTGAAGAAAATCAATAGGTGAGGCTCAGGAACAGCTCAATTCTTCGAACTCGACAGAGTTGGGTTGTTGTGACAATGCACACCTCTTGAGGTTATTACGATGGATCTTTTTATACCATTTCCACATTAAAATTAACACTCTTCATCTCGGGTGGGACACCTTTAAAAATATAATCGACCCCTTCAAACCAAACCAGACGTATCTAGAATTCAAATAGACAATGTTTAATCATGATCTTTCCTTGAAATTTATTTCACAAATTCCCGCTTGCAGAGCATCCTAAGAAAAAGTAACTACTTTGTCTGAATAAACCCAAATTACCTCAACAATATTTTCTGGTTCATACTGAGGTCATTAAATTTGCTGATGGGTTAGAGGTAGGGAGAAATTACGCGGCGCACTCGTTCCATACATATGTAGCATCATTACCTTGTAATGGAATGACAGTGAAATTGCTGTTCGCATCTGTTTAAATCTAGAAACAGCAAAAGCACAGTAAGCACACATTCATTCTGCACTGCATAACTTCACATGTACGGCATTTAAACCATCAGTCGAATAAATATTGCAGTGTTCTGAACGAATGCACGGCACAATCTCTTCATACCGACAACTCATTGTGTCCGTGCACCTTAGAATGCATCCAAGGCCGTGTTTTCACCAAATATGTAGAAATTCTCAAAAATTGCATGCATTTTTTTAGAAAAGCGTATTTTGTCACGGAAAATTTCTTTTAAAAAAGTTTTTTGCACTCTCTCTCTACAAAGCGTCTTTTTGATTTTAGCAACGTACATTTATTTTTGCTTTAAAATTGTCCGGTTTAAAATGAGAAAGTGTCCGGATTAAAGAGAAAATAGCATATCTCCAGACGGCCTTTCATTCCGATGTGCTCATCTTCTTTAGAGGCGTCTGATCCCTCTCACTGATTAGTTAGGAGCGCACCCGAAACTCACTCTGTTATTACGCGGAAGAGAACTCTGAAGAAGGCGAACACATCGAAACGAGAGGCAATCTAGACATAACAAGATTCACTCTCACTTGACTGGGCCAGTATTGTATCATTTAGAAGTAGGATGCAGACCACATTCCAAACGAGTTCATCAGAATCGAGACTTTCTTCTTTTATCGAACACACGAAAGGCATCTCAGCATTTTCACAATTTTGCAAGGAGCGTTAAGATTCGCTTAACGCGAGCCGTTTCTGATGCAGCTCTTTTTCTGTTTCTTTCAGGGACAGAAGGACATTTCACTACTCTTGGCTCCACAGTGATAGCTCCACCCCCTACAAGGATCTGCTTGATATGAAATGCGACGGGCTTCACCTGCTGCGTGGCATACAGCCGCACATTAGTTGGAACAGCAGGAGGCTTCAAAGGAGCCTGTAGTCCCGTCCTGCTTGCGTTTACCGACATCCAAGCAGTTATTCCTGAAAGAAGCCAGTATATCTTCACCTTGTAGAGACTTAGCTCCAAAAAGAGAAACGTCACTCATTCCGTCAATCAACTGGGGATGTTCAGATTACTTCCCTTCCACAGAGTCGAGACCATTTTTGGAGATATCTTATCTACTTCCTCCTTTCAAGCTGCTTTCGCCTAGTTCTTAAAAGTAATTCGGAGACCTGCGAGTGCTTGATCTACACGATGTGAATGAGAAAGGAATAAAACAAAAACGTGTCACTGAATTCAGGCTGACCTCGTTAGTCTTTCCGACTGAATTAACACCTGTTGCGCTTGAATGGCTGTTTAAATATCAGTGGATATCGTCGAGAAGTGGTGCTGGAAAAACCAACCGACGATGTTGGCATCAAATCGCTGCGCTGAAGACCACGACTGAAGAAGATCTGACGGAAGGTTGTACTTTGAAGAGGTGGTGGCAAGAATGTGAGCGTCTCCAGCAAATAGCTTTTCCTTGTAGAGAGAAACCTAAATCAATATATTTTAAAGAAACTGTACGGAAGCGCGTGCAGGTTTGGAATGCGGTCAAAATAAATTGCCTGAAATTGTCATCTACAAGATGCCTTATGACCATTTTTTTATCTCTGCACTTAGCAGAATGCTACCAAGGAACCATGTTGTTTTGTGAAGGAATTATCTCACTGTAACGAAAATCAACGAAATAAACAACGAATGTTAAAAAATGACAACCTTGTAAAGAACAGTGCCGGGCTCCTGTCTGGGTTCGACAGCCCATGAAAGTTCATCTTTCTTCGAGTCGCCCATAACCACAGTTTCAGCTGTAACAAACAAATATAAAAAGTGAGGAAGCAACGAATAATAAATGAATGACTAGAAATTCTCCGAGAAAACAGAAACTGCTAGAAACATCAAGCCGCAGAGCAGTTTGTGCAAAATCTACAACGTAGATAATTTTAAAAGTAAAAAATTAGTTCAGCCTTCTCTAAGAAACTACGAATGTAGCAGGAGCAAGGCGTTCGGATGTTCGACATCTTACCCTATCTTAGCCGAAATCAAGGAAAGGAATCGCAAAGGGCATTGCGCAGTAAACCGCCCGATATGCCGGTCTGTGAACCACGTACACAAGTCTGGTTGTGCTTCTGATGTGATTTTTTGAAGAATGGCGACTAAATTCGTTGGTCTATTTGGAGACCCCGTGCAAACTTCTTCCAAGCGATATTCATATAGCATAAGGTCTTCCAATGTTCGAAACAGAAGAATTATATCAGGAAGCTTGTGCCAAGGCACAATGGATTTTAAATTATTCACTAAGAAGGCTCTCCTAGAGTTCTACTTACTGGTTTATACTACTTGTTTTTGACTGCTGTTTGTTGTTGCATTTTTACCACACGACTGTCTTATGTAGTCGCAATAATTCAATAAATAACACAGCCGCGCTAGATTGGTGCGTATTTTATTCGTGCACTCGGAACATTATCATTCGAAGTAAACTGTAGACGCTGGTGTACCAGTTCGCCAGTTGTACATGAAAATGTGTAATTTTGAATGACTTTTAATAATATTTTTTACTTGTTTTCTTGCTCGGAAATTGGGCGCGTACAGTCGTTCAAAGCACAGCAGAAATTGGACGACCCCAGCATACATAGGCACGGTGTCTTTTACTTGAAATGAAAGTACATCTGAAGTGGAGCATGAGAATCAGTCAATCTTATGCATTCATCTCATAAGCTTCTAGGGCGCAGTTCTTTTAAAAAGCGCTGATACAAGTCACTATATCAGTAGATGACTCGTTATAGAGGGCCCGTCAAAATGTTTCTAAGCCTCAAAACGATTGTTCTGCTCCTAAAACTTGCCTTTAAACCATCGCAGGGCTTAGAGGCAAGTTTCAGGCAGGCACACTGAAATAAAATGTTGGCCCCTTAATGAGAGCAGCACCTAAGCGATCCTTGTAGGAAAACACAACTTAACACATTGGAGCCAAGAGCGGAATTTCCTCTCACGCGCTGAATTGAGCAGAAATGAGTTCCACAAGAAATAAAAAACAGGTTGAACTAGGTTGAGGTTTTATGTTGTTGAAAAACACTGTTCAAAAAAGAAAAAAGAGTTCGAGGGAGCAAGTAAAATAATAGTAGTAATAATAGTTCGGTTTGACCACCTCAATTCCTATGGAAGCAGTATCGAATGGAAGCGTAATGAAGGCCTAGGTATGACCGGAATAAGACCGGACTCCTAGGTGCTTCCGTTTGACTAAGCTGCTCGAAAGTGATTCTCTATCCATCGGAATCACACCATAACTATACTGAGCGCCAAGCAGACGTTTACAACAATTTAGTGTAGTAAATTATCGGCGTTTTAATTATTATTCATCCAAATGGACATTTTATTTTTAGTCCCTTTAGATGTTTTGGTTCCTTACTGCAGTCTTCTTGTATTTAAGCTTCTGAATCGATGCGAAATACCAAACTTTATCAATTGCAGCGCATATTGATTTATTGTCTTTATTTGTCTCGTCAGTGTTCAGTGTTGAGTTTATTGCATTGTGTTTGTCTGAGTTCATACGGAATTTGCGTGTTCATTTTCCTGTTGTGGCGCACTTATGGTGCATCTATAAATAAATAAATAAATAAATAAATAATGAAGAAAGGGTTTGAAGAAACAGTTGAAATAATGAAAGCGTGTACAATGGTTAAGAAAGAAATATAATTAAAAAGAATAAATAAAAAGGAAAAAGGGAAAACCCCCGCAAAATAGCTAAAATCGACACCTGGAAGTTCCAAATAATTCGACACGTCAGTTGGATTCACAGGCACCACAGTATTCACGTCGACAAGGGCGTAGTTGACATTCAGCGAGCCGAGCTTCTTGTCGCACTGCCCAACTCGACCACGCTGCGTAACGAAGATAACCTTCTCATTAGTCACCAGAAGCTGACGTATTCTGAAGGCTAAGATTTCAGTGCGATAAGGCAACATCGATTGCGTGTTATAAGAACTATTTAAAAGAAAGAATGTAAACTGACTGAGGAAGGTCGTTTGACGTTGCCAGTGGGCGCGGTGTCCTATGATCCTGGTTAAGCTCGTAAAGAACAGTGGATCCATTAGGAAACTAAAAATGGTACAGTAAAAGAAACACGCTGTACACGTGAAAACGCCATCTATCACCTCTCACATTATGCGCAGCCCTATAGGGGTGTCCACTATAATACCCACCATAATGATTGAAAAAGAGTGCGGTAGGCGCATTCTTTCTGTTCTTTTGCTGTAACCGTCTTGATCTTCATCCTTTCTAGAAAATTCACACACCACCGTGATCCCCTTGACAGATCTACCCAGCGCCACAATTTTTTTCACTACTCCATTTTTTGGCTGCTATTTTCTCAAAAGCGCCAGGAGATACTCATTAGCGAGGGACGTCTCCACTAATTGCGCCCAAAGGACATTTAGGTGCACGGATTTAAAACCAGCGTACATTGAGAGGAAGCGGTTCATGAGGAAAAATTCTATAGAAAAGTGAATAAGAACTACTGGCATATTATTATGTACCAGTCGTTCGGCGGCCTAACGGCCGCCTACGACTGGTTGGGGGCTTCGCCCCCAGACCCCGAGAATAGGACGCCATGGCCGCTATGGGTTTACCCTATTCTTCCCTAGGCCTTCTGACCTTTAAGTTAGTCGAGATGAATCGATTGGTCTACTTCAGATTCGTGTACAACGACCTTGATTACCCCCTGGGCCGAAGTTTCGCGCCACTCGAACGCCATACATAAAATCGATAATATCGATCGATATCGATTGCCTCCAAAACCCCTCCCGTCGAAGACCATCTAAATGCCCAGGCATGGTTGCCGACGTGTTCGGCACGTCCACGGCTTGCCATGCACGGTCGCCGACGTGTTCGGCTGCCGCGCCCTAACTCAAGTGTGGCGGACAGACAGTGTGACACACACACACACACACACACACACACACACACACACACACACACACACACACACACACACACACACACACACACACACACACACACACACACACACACACACACACACACACACACACACACACACACCACACACACACACACACTAGCCTACACGATGACATACAACTCCAAAATCCCTTGAAAGAACGACGCTTTGCAACGAGTAAACGTCAGAACTTGCTTCAAATTAATTTGTAAGAACTCTAGCTAGGGCCAAACGATCCGCTGCTCATGGAGCATTTGATATGCAAAACCGCTCAGGTCGACAAAGCGTGACCCAATTATGGAGTATTTTTTCTCTGAGCTTTTAGTTAATTAACGACCTTCCCGAACCCGCCAGTGGCGTCGCTATTTGAAATCCTACCAATCAGTTTCATCAAAACCCGAAATTATCCATTTCACTCGGATGATCTGAAATCTGCATGATATGGCCATCACAGTAACATTAAACAGCACGTAATTTGGTTGAATTGGAGGCCATCGGGCAGATGGTCAAAACGGGTGGATGTTTACTTCCATGAGTTCTTCCTTGGGCACCAACCCCTCCCTCAACTAGGCTTGTTTAGTTGGAAATACAAGATTTATATGTCAATAGATAGAGCTCGAGCTGGTGAGCTCAAATATGTGCTTATTTCACAAGTACTTGATTTTTAAAAATGTTATTTAAAAAAGCCTCTTTGGAACGCTCCAAAGCGGCTTTTTCGGCAATTGACCAAAAGACATGGTGGTAGTGTAGCTAAGCAAGGCTATTTTCAGGTTCGACAAATCAGCTCTCAGAAATAAAAAACTGATATATTTATCAGTCATCGAGTCTACTTTTCGTTTTGCCACCTTTCGTTTGCCGCGAGCGATTTTCTACATGTTTAACGAGTTGTAATAGTTCTATTTCAGCCGTTAGAAAGTTGGAGTTTTTTTTTCAATTTTTGAATACCATCGTTTGTTGGATTTTGAAAACTGGCAGCACATAATGAAACAGACATTTTAAAATATCTGCTAATGCGTAATACTGCTGTTCTTTCTCGTTTTCCTCGATTTGTTCTTCGGGTTGTTTCTGATGACGAAAACGGTTTCATTACGATTTTGCCACGTCTACAGCTTTCCAGTGGTACAGGGTGATGCACAACCGAGTTGGTCAACGTTTCATCCCTTTTGCAGTTGCAGTCGAAGTGCGCGACTTGGGATTGTGGTCGGGCTCGACCTGCGCTCGGCAGCCGGATCGCCGACGACCCTTGTGTGGTTCGCGCCAGGATACCCAATGGCAGTGTGGCAGAGCAATAAAACAACACTGATCGATCATTAGGAAGGCGTTCGATGCCTACTATCCCGTGCCACTGAAGTTACCGTCCAGGTCTATAGAGATTCACCAGTAACTCTTCCACATCTGGCGCCTTTTCCCTACCAAAATCAGAAAATGAATTCAATGACGTGGTATTTGAAGTTGCCGCTCGGAAGCGTAGGAACCCTTCATTTACGGGAGTAGGACATAATTTCAACAGATTTTTCTGCTCTCACACTCTCATTATGCTCCCATGTGATAGCCTGTCTGCTAAATTCCATTGCGATCCATAACAGCAGTTGTTATGATGGATTAAATTTTGCTAAAAATTTTGAAAAACATTCTCTATATCTTATTGCGCACGATTCGCATGATTGAGACATTTAATACATTTGATACTTGCTGAAATTTACATATTTTCTAGTAATGGGTTCAGGTAATTGCGACCACGGCTACCTAGCTGGGGTCGCAATTATCTGAACCCATTACCTCCCGTTGGGTTGTTCTTCAGAAACGCAGATTTTTCTATTCCGGTTATTAAAGCCGCTTTTATACTGTGATGATCATCATGTAGATATGAAACGCTGTAATGCTTAAACAGTTCGAAAACATGCGTCACTTGAAGTGATGAGTATTTTCTTCAACATTGCCTGCTTATTGTTCAGTTTATAGGAAAGGAGCTGACCGAAGTATACATCAAAAGCAATGTCCTTGCAGATGGTAAAAAATGGGTATTCCAAGTTATAGGAGTTTTTAGATTTGGCCTCTACAATATCTTCGTTTGCCATGACTCTAACTGCCAAAGAAGATTTTTCTCAGACTGGGTCGGTAACAGTGTTTTTCCGAACACTGATAACAGGCCGAGCTTTTCCGTGTGCATAGTAGACCCACTTGTCTACGGAACGAATTGCTTTGTTTCGACGTGAGGAAGCTTGTTTCTTCTGAAGCGTTCGTCGAAGATGCCCAGATTTGGAGGAAATTTTGGACGGCGCCTGTTTTGTAGAATTGCTCTGTTGTACTAGCTCTGATTTGAAATTAACCTACACGGACATCTACCAATAGAACGAGCATTCTATTCATATAAAATTGCACGGATTCGAGCTTATCGACATTTCGAAGTTATGGACCCATCACTCGAGTTCTTCGTCTGAGAGTTGACCTCTGCCACGCAACACCGTTTGTGCCGCCCTCGCCCCTTGGTACGCCCAGCGGCACCGCTCCATTCCTACAGAGCTCAAGGGCTAGATACAGCAGCATCCTGTGACCTCTTAGCTTTATTGATCGTTTGTTGTTTTCAAGAGCGAGTCTTACCCCTTTTCGTCATTTAGTATTCAAAAAATGGCTAATCTCGTATGCTAACCAGTTGGATAGGATATGTCGCCTTTCCGGTAACCTAATCGTTTCGTGAGAGCTCACATTTTGTCATACTATTGCTTATGACTTGAGCAACCCACGGCATTTTTACTGTCGATCTAATTTGCGGTGAGTCATGAAGAAGAAGTCGAAGATATTCATTCTATTGCTGGTTTTCATCAGGATTAAGGTTCAAAATGTGCGCTATTTGATGTCAATTCATACTCGCATAGAGTGAAGAAAGTTCATATGACTGCAGAAAGGATCAAATCATCAATGTACCATAATTAAACTTTATTTCCTATCTGTTAAAACTGCTTTGCTCAAAGGAAAAAGAAGTCGACATCCAAAAACCACTGGTTGCGCCATGTACTCGGCTTATATTCGCGATATTACATTGACCCAAAAATAATTTCGGACTTGACCTTCGTCATTCAAATTAATGCTATCTTTATCTTATCACCTCCACCAAGAGTATCGCCTTAATAAAAACTAATAGCGCTTTCGTGCCTTCACAGTCCATATTACAGCTCCACAGTCGTGAAGACCTAAACATCTGGAGTTTGTGAATTCGTGGGATTCAGTTTCGTCATAACAACGTAGATCACTTGTAAGAAAACACTTGGTTAGATAGTAATTTGTTCTGCAGAGGTCTATAGCGTATGTAAGGTGTGAACTCTTCCACGCTCAATTTATCTAAACTCCAGAGAGACGATTTCCAATTACGCGATAGCATAGCACCTTACTAGTGAATCTTCTCTTCTTTTCCAGATCTCATTTTCACCGAATTTGCAACTGTTGGCAGTCATTTTGCTGCTAGAAAGTGTTCTTCACTACTCTAATTGTTGCGCGGAACTTCGGATAGCCCAACCCATTTGAACAGTGGCCAAAACCCATCTTGGGTGTAAATTCGTCTTCGAAAATTATTATTACAGCCTGCAGGCTAGCAAGCCACTTCTACGGAACAGTTTTTGTTATCCTAATAAAAATCTGAATTCTATAATACATACGATTGAGAAATGGCTGCTGTAGTTGTGAAAAATGAGTCCTAGCCCTGAGAGTGGCACGAAGTGGCAAGCGGTTCTGCCTGCTATCAATTATTCAAATAATTTGAGCCATCTTTAAATTACCCAGGCCTTGTGTTCGTCTAACGAACTCACTTAAATTTTGCTAAATTTATTTATTTATTGCACATGTTTGGGCCCTAACGTCTCCGACGTCTCCGTGCTGCCTTCATTTGACACCGACTCGGATCACCGTCTTGTCCGTGCCAAGCTGACTCTCAAAAAGAGGATGTTCAAGCGTGACACCCATAAACCGGCACCGGTGAGGATCCCCACATTCAAGTCTGAGGAGTTGGAATATGCGATAAAGTCGTATGATTGGAATCTTCTTGAAGATCCATCGGAAGACTACGACCTTCTCTCCAAAGGACTGTTGAAATGTGCTAGCAGCTCTTGCGAAGCCACATCGCCGTCTGCTTCAAGACTCAACGCACATGCGATTAAACTCTTGGAGCAAAGAAGAGCTGTTAAACTGGATCCTAATGCTTCCCATCTGGAAAAAGTCACCATCTCAAAGGCCTGTCGAATTGCAGTGAAGGAGTCCATTCAAGCCTACAGAAGATTGAAGCTGTTAGAAGCGGCTGGGAAAGGTTCAAGCATAAAGCGCTGCAAACGAGATCTCTGCGATCAGAAGGCAATAATGTCAGCCCTCGTGGATAAGGATGGAACAACGCAAACGTCTCGAAGAGCGATGGAGGCCATCGTTCAGGAATTCTACACAGATCTGTTCCGTTCTTCCATCACTGTCCCGAAATGCTTGATGCCACCAGCTGAGGAAGTACCTCCCATTCTGGAATCAGAAGTTGCTCATGCTATCAGAAGGATGAAGCTGGGCACTGCTCCCGGACCGGACGGCATTTCTGCTGATCTCCTTCGTGCGGGTGGCAGTGCCGTCTGCTCACTTCTTGCCAAGCACTTCAACCACTACCTTCGACTTGGTAGGATTCCGGACTCATGGAAGGAGTCGAAAACAGTTTTAATCTTCAAAAAAGGTCAGCAGGAGGATATCAACAACTATCGACCCATCAGTCTTCTCTCGGTTGTGTACAAGATCTTCACCAAGATACTGCTTAACCGCATGGAGCGTTGCTTGGATGAATATCAGCCAGTGGAGCAAGCAGGGTTTCGCAAGGATTTCTCCTGCATGGACCATATTCAGACTGTCTCACAGCTCATCGAAAGGAGCCGCGAATACCACCTCCCACTTGTTCTTGTCTTCGTAGATTATCGGAAAGCGTTCGACTCTGTGGAAATCAACGCCATTCTGAACGCCCTTGTGCACGCTGGTATACCATCGCCCTACATCCGACTTCTCGACGAATGCTTCTCGAACACATCGACTACCATCCAGCTGTTCGATCGAAAGCTTAAAATTCCTATCGGGAAAGGAGTACGGCAGGGAGACACGATTTCTCCCAAGCTATTCACAGCGGCACTTCAGGATGCCATGAAAGACTTGAACTGGGACGATAAAGGCTACCTTGTCGACGGTAAACGGATCAGCAACCTTCGCTTCGCCGACGATATTGTTCTGATCTCTACCAGCACGGCAGAAGCCGAGGAAATGCTGAACGAGCTCAATGTGGCAGGTATGAAGATTGGATTGGACATGAATATGTCCAAGACACAATTTATGGTCAACCAGTGGTGTGACACGGGACTCGTAAGGTTAAATGGAGTCGCTCTGCAACAGGTCGACTCCTACGTCTATCTGGGAAGAGAGCTGAACATGGATAACGACCTCGCTCCTGAAATCGCCCGCAGGAGACGCGCAGCATGGGCAGCCTTCAGTTCGATTCGCGAAGTCACCGATCAGGTCAAGGATCCCGGCCTCAGGGCCTCGATATTCAACGCCTCTGTACTGCCTGCGATGTGTTACGCGACGGAAACCTGGCCCGACAACAAGACAATCGCCAGAGCGATGCAAACTACGCATCGTGCACTGGAGAGATGTCTTCTAAGGACAAGCCTTCGTCAGCAATGGCAAGAAGGCCTACGAAGCTCGGAGCTACGGGAGAAGTCGCAATTAGCAGACCCGCTGCAGTACATGAAGAAGTCCAAATATCGCTGGGCCGGACACCTGCTTCGACGAAAGGACGATAGATGGAGTCTCCGTGTCACAGAATGGCTCCCGAGAGACCATAAGAGACCACTGGGACGACCGCCAACGCGATGGGCAGACTCATTCTCAAGATCTTTCAGAGAGCGGAGTCTGCCTCACTGGATGCAAGCAGCCAGAGATCGAGCGGTCTGGAAGAGTTGTGGTCCCCGCTGAGAAGACCTCCAGCCGACAAAGGACCATCAAAGTAAGTTTGTGCCCTATACAAAAAATGAACACAATCAAAGAAGAACGTAACATTAAACGGGCTCAAGTGTTTCTAGATTTGATCCTTCCTTCTGAGTTCAGTGATACTCATAGCCTTAGACTCGTAGCCCCATACTCATAGCCTGATAACCAATTTTATTGAATCGTAACAGTGCAGCAGAAGCAAGCTCTCATTGGTAAATATGGAATAGTGACTTCTGTGAAAGGAGACATTATATTTAAATGAATGCATTGTTTCGCATGGAACAATAAGCTCCTCGTCAAAGCAGAATAATACTCACAGCCTTAGAAAACGAATAAGATCTTGCTCGAATAAATACCATTAAAAGTTTAGGGCCAATATAAAAGTAACGCATAATTCTACAAAAGTACATATCCAACTGGTTAGCATACGAGATTAGCAATTTTTTGAATACTAAATGACGAAAAGGGGTAAGACTCGCTCTTGAAAACAACAAACGATCAATAAAGCTAAGAGGTCACAGGATGCTGCTGTATCTAGCCCTTGAGCTCTGTAGGAATGGAGCGGTGCTGCTGGGTCTCGCACCAAGGGGCGAGGGCAGGACAAACGGCGAGCGTATTGCAGAGGTCGACTCCCAAACGTAGAACTCGGATGATGGGTCCTAAACTTCGAAATATCGATAAGCTCGAATCCGTGCACTTTTATATAAATAGAATGCTCGTCCTATGGTGTAGATGCCTGTGTAGGTTAATTTCAAGTCAGAGGTAGTACTTCTTCTTCTTCTTCTTCTTCTTCTTCTTCAGCGTTTGTCCCGCTCCGTGGCGGGGTCCGCTATCCTGGTGTCATGACGCCACCTTTCCCGATCCAGCGCTAGATCAGGGTGGACACCAGCTACTTTCAAGTCCATATGTAACGTATCGGACCAGCGCTGCTTCGGACGCCCTCTAGGCCGCTTTCCTGATACTTCCAACTCAAGGCCTATCTTGCGGACGCTCTCTTCCTTTCCACACAGAACGTGGCCGTACCGTCGCAAGCGAGCTTCGCGCATCTTGTCGGCTATCGGCGCGACACCAAACTTCTGCCGAATGGCATCGTTTCGGATGCGGTCCATGCGCGTGACTCCAGCCGTCCAGCGCAGCATCTTCATCTCCATGACGCTGAGGCGCGTTTCAACTTCCTTGGTCACAGGCCAACACTCAGCACCGCACATCACTACCGGCCGGACGACAGTTCTATATATTTTTGACTTCAAGCGCTCTGGCATCTTCCTATCGCAGAGCACGCCAGTCAACGAGTGCCACTTGGACCAAGCTGCACTCACGCGTGAATTCACTTCGACCATCAGTCTGCCATCGGACGCGACTGCTGATCCCAGATACTTAAAGACCGCAGCGCGTGGAAGCTCGATGCCGCTAACCTTGATGGAGCTGGACTCAGTAACGTCTGTCGTTAGATATTCGGTCTTCCTCACGTTCAGTTTGAGTCCAAACCGCTCCAAGCGATCACACCAAGCTTGCACCTCTCGCTCGAGTTCACCTTTATCTCCGCTAGCGAGCATCACGTCATCGGCATAAAGCAACGTCCAGGGGACGGGCTTCTGAAGATCTTGTGTGATGGCATCCATGACGACAACAAAGAGGAGTGGGGAAAGCGCAGACCCCTGGTGTACCCCGACAGAGATGGGAAACTCCATCGAGGTTCCAGCTGCAGCTTGAACTCGACTCTTTGGGCAAGAGTAGAGCATCCGCACCCACTCTATGAGCTCTTCAGGAACTCCATGATGTCGCAAGGCGTACCATATCACTTCACGCGGTACGCGGTCAAAGGCCTTCTCCAAGTCGAGGAAGGCGATATGCACTGGCTTCTGTTTCTCGCGATGCTTCTCTATCAGGAGGCGGGCGGTGTGAATGGCATCAACGGTGCCACAGCCAGCCACGAAGCCGCACTGATTGCTGGAAAGCTGGACGATGTTCCGAATTCGTCCATCGACAATTCGCTCAAAGATCTTCATGCTGTGCGAAAGCAAGCGAATCGGACGGTAATTGTAGCAGTCAGCAGGACTGCCCTTCTTCTTCCAGATCGGAATCGTCGTACTTTGGCGCCAGCACTCAGGCACTTTCTTCTCTGCCACAACCTGATTAAAGAACTTCGCCAACCACTCAGCAGGGTACCAGTACTTGGATTTCCATAAATCAGCCGCCACGTCGTCGGGCCCAGTTGCCTTGAGTGGCCTCATCTTCTTGAAAGCCTCTTCAATCTCCTCCACCGTGATCTTCTGAACGGGGCCGAGGGTTGGAGCCGTTGAAGGGATGGCTGGATGAGGAAACACCACCGTAGAGATTTCCTCAAAGTAGTCGCGCCACCGCTTCAATGCCTTCTTGATCAATTCAATTCAATTCCATCCTTCAATTCCACAAAACTGGCGCCGTCCAAAATTTCCTACAAATCTGGGCATCTTCGACGAACGCTTCAGAAGAAACATGCTTTCTCACGTCGAAACAAAGCATTTTGTTCCGTAGACAAGTGGGTCTACTATGCACACGGAAAAGCTCGGCCTGTTATCAGTGTTCGGAAAAACACTGTTACCGACCCAGTCTGAGAAAAATCTTCTTTGGCAGTTAGAGTCATGGCAAACGAAGATATTGTAGAGGCCAAATCTAAAAACTCCTATAACTTGGAATACCCATTTTTTACCATCTGCAAGAACATTGCTTTCTTGATGTATACTTCTGTTAGCTCCTTTACGGGACAAATATAAACCGAACAATAAGCAGGCAATATTGAAGAAAATACTCATCACTTGAAGTGACGCTGTTTTTGAACTGTTTATGCATTACAGCGTTTCATATCTACATGATGATCATCACAGTATAAAAACGGCTTTAATAACCGGAATAGAAAAATATGCGTTTCTCAAGAACAATCCAACGGGGGTCCCAGACCAGGTAGTCGCAATTACTTAAAGCGAGCAAGACTATCACCATGTGAAATCAGCGAACAATGTTTGAGAATTGCTGACGATTTTTAGGTCACTGAGAGCACCGCTTCATGATCTTTCCAAAACCGCGATTAAATTTAGAAAGTGATTACTTTGAATACTGCTTCTAAAAATCTATCTCAGCGTGAGACATTTTGGCATAAGCTGTGCTACTCACGACACTAGCTATGATCGGAACGCACCAACAAACTCATTTTTTGAACGGGAACCTATGAGAGGAGTAAACCGTGGAGAACTAAGAAATAGTGATCTCGGGCTGAAATTAATCGGATGATAGAGGAGCACGGAACAAATCCAGTGCTATATTCTGTTCACACCGTGAAGATTAGCATGCATTCTACCTAAAAATGCTCCTTTCGAGAAGTTATGCCCTTGAAACATTTGAAAAGGCCCTCAGTGAAAGCTGAAAGTAGTGAAATTGTGGTGAAAAAACTCGATTACGTTTTTAGGTTCTAAGATCGCTTTGAGCGTAGCTTATAAGCCTTTGTATGCTCAGTAAAACAACCCTAGTACATGAATGAGCATCAGAAGGAAATAGTGACGCAAAGTCGATGAATATGCGTGTTGAATGAAGAAGGGATGACTTCAAGCCAACCAAATTTTATAATGTTTACCATCGAAATGATGACAACGGCGCACTGAAGACAGATCTATGTGAGAATAATTCAAGATCTTTTTGAACTCCTCCCACAGAATGCTCAAATGATGTTTTGGGTGCGTCAGAAAACAATTGCCAGCCCCCCCCCCCGAAAGAAAATAATTCGTAACGACGTCAAAGCAAACGCAGCTGGTTTGCGTTGACCAAAAGTTTGCCTTGAAGAGAGGAATCGTTTGGTGTAATTCAAGTTTTGTAAGAATGATGATGAATGGAGTGATGTAGTTTTAACGCTTTGCGTCGCAGAACAGTATATAGGCTGTCGTTTGCACGAGAGCCGAAATTCTCGGGTGGAACTCCGTCCAATTCAGCCGATTTCTTTATTCCTCCTGAGTGGGCTAATGTGTACTTAAGTTGTCTAGTAAGGACAGAACACTGATATTCCCATCGGCAGTTACCGTAAGTCATTATGTAGACTAGACATGAATTCAAATCGCCTCTCCGATACCTCGTAGAAGTGAGATGCATAGCGTGTTCCGATAAGGAGATGACTAACAACATAATTCATCTACTACTGTTCCTCTCCTTTGGATGTCACCAGACAAAGGCAACTTTTAGCGGTACTCGGTGGATAATGAAAAAGTTTGGTAGTGTTTGTCAGAATAATCGTATGAATAAATAAATAAATAAATAAATAAATAAATAATACATGACAAATTATCATGCCGGTGGTTTTATAAACTTCTTTATAAACGATCTCCAAAATTTTCACTCATGAAACGCTACTGTCAATCATGCGTATTGAATCCGCGCGCTTGAATGTCCTTTGGGCGCAATTAGTGGAGACGTCCCTCGCTAATGAGTATTCCCTGGTGCTTTCGAAAAAATAGTGGTCGAAAATGGAGTAGCTGAAAATGGAGTAGCTAAAAATGTTTTTGTGGTTCTGGGTAAACCTCGTCGAGTAGGACGAAGGTGTGCGCATTTTTGAAAAAAGATGAAGATCAAGACGGCTACAGCAAAAGAGCAGAAAGAACGCGGATAACGCGCCTACCGCGCCCTTTTTCCCATCCTTATGGTGGGTATTGTACATCAACTTAAGGAAGCTATGAAGCCTACTCCCAGGATCCCTATTTTTCCTTTTTTCGATGGAAATTGCTTACAGAGAAAAATCTCGCAGAAAACTTCGATCAAACACTTTTAACGAAGACGGCCTATATCCGAAGGCAATTAATTGTACCTGCGCTAGAAAATGGATCTCTCCACTGACGTCGTCCGAGGAAAGACCTATCACCTCGGCACAGTCATCATAGGGACTCGAACACGTGTATATCCTGAAAAGGCTAGAGACCTTTCGAAAAATAACAGTGGTGTAAACTCGAAAAGCTCACATGTGCTCAAGAGTTCCGGTTAGGCGATAGCTAATAATCTGATATGAAGAGGCCAGGACAAGGCTGGCTCGGCTAGCGAGTACTGTGAGAAATTTCACAGAGAGGAAGCTGGTGAACGGATTTGCCTCCATTGGTTCGCCAGGCCGACGGTAGATGACATTCCCCTGTTAAAAGTTGAAAACTACCTATTGTATTCTACGAAATCTCAAAATAGTGTTTGAGAGGCTTAGCAACAGCGAATACCTCGTTGGAGTCCAGGCTGTAGAGCGTTTTCGTTGTGTTGTCGAACGACATGATTCCATCACAACACGGTTGGAAAACGCTTGCTGAAGTTAGGATTCATTCTGGATGTGTCTACAAACAACGCTAGGATAAAAAAACAAAGGATCAGGAAAGTGAAGGCAAATTTTGCGGTTTGTTTAGCCGTAAGCTTCCATTCGACATTTTTTATGAGGAATTCTGAAGCGCCTTTGAGTCTTTTTCCGATTTGCACTTTCCCAGTATTCTCCACCCGAAAAAATTTCATGCTATTCGCATACATCAAATGTGAGAGCAACGCCATTCTAAATATAGCTGCTTGAGGCTGAACACTGCGTTAATCCTGCAAAAAGGAATATCGAAATAACTAAAGGGTGGAACCTACTGATCGCGTCCCATTGCATCTCGTCGCCGAGTAAATCAAATGCTGTAGTGGCTTCGTTGGACCGCTTCAGAAAAGCGATGGGTGGATCTGAAATCTAGCAGCTCATTCGACGAATCCTTTGTGGAAGGATGGTATGAAGTACAACGGAGCTATGGAACTGTTCTAGAATGACCAACATTTTAGAGTCACGAACGCTGTGTTGATGACGTTGACAAATGGAGAGCAGACGTTGTGCCAGCAGACTCGCACCGAGGCGGTGTACTCTGCGCCAGGAGTGATCGTGAGGGTCTGAATAATGGGGACTGTTACATGCACCGACGAAAAAAGCAATGTTTGAAATGTTTGATCATTTCTAAATCTTTAACGCATCAGCGAACACTCCCAAGGTAATGTAAAGGATACAGACGATTAGTTTGTTCAGCGTAGCCAAGATTGGTACAACTCTTTATTGCGGCATACGTTTCGGCGTCGTCGCAATAAAAAGTTGTACCAATCTTGGGAGGGTAGTTTCTCAGATGACTTCGACTTTTCCAGACTCTTTTTCTTTCTTCTTCTTCTTCAGCGTTTGTCCCGCTTCGTCGCGGGGTCCGTTCTTCTGGCGTCATGACGCCACCTTTCCCGGTCATGCGCTTGATCAGGGTGGACGCCAGTTACTTTCATGTCCGTGTGTAACGTATCTGACCAACGCTGCTTCGGGCGTCCTCTAGGCCGCTTTCCTGATACTTCCAACTCAAGGCCTATCTTGCGGACGCTGTCTTCCTTTCCACGCAGAACGTGGCCGTACCATCGCAAGCGAGCTTCGCGCATCTTGTCCGCTATCGGCGCGACACCGAACTTCTGCCGAATAGCATCGTTTCGAATGCGGTCCAGGCGCGTGACTCCAGCCATCCAGCGCAGCATCTTGGTTTCCATTACGCTGAGGCGCGTTTCAACTTCTTTAGTCGCAGGCCAACACTCAGCGCCGTATGTTGCTACCGGCGGTACGACTGTTCTGTAGATCTTTGACTTCAGGTGCTCTGGTATCTTCCTATCGCAGAGCACACCAGTCAGCGAACGCCACTTGGATCAAGCTGCACTCACGCGTGAGTTCACTTCAACCATCAGACCTCCGTCAGATGCTATTGCTGATCCCAGGTATTTAAACACCGAAGTGCGTGCAAGCTCAGTACCGTTAATCTTAATGGAGCCGGACTCGCTTACGTCAGTCGTTGAATATTCGGTCTTCTCGACGTTCAATTTGAGTCCGAACATCGCCAGGCGGTCGCACCAAGCTTGCACCTGCCGCTCGAGATCATCTTTATCTTCGCAAGCGAGCATCACGTCATCAGCATAGAGCAATGACCATGGGACAGGCTTCTGAAGATCTCGCGTAATGGCATCCATGACGACAACAAAGAGGAGTGGAGAAAGCGCAGAACCTTGGTGCACCCCAACAGAGATGGGAAACTCCATTGAGGTTCCAGCTGCAGCTTGCACTCTACTCTTTGGGCAAGAGTAGAGTATCCGCACCCACTCTATAAGTTCCTCAGGTACGTTGTGTTGTCGTAAGGCGTACCATATAACCTCACGCGGTACGCGGTCGAAGGCCTTCTCCAAGTCGAGAAAGGCGATATGCACCGGCTTCTGTTTCTCGCGATGCTTCTCCACCAGGAGGAGGGCGGCATGTATAGCACCAATGGTTCCGCAACCAGCTACGAAGCCGCACTGGTTTTCCGAGAGCTTGACGATCTCACGAATTCGTCTGTTATCGAGGATTCGCTCGAAGATCTTCATGCTGTGCAAAAGCAAGCGAATCGGACGATAATTTCCAAATCGGGATCGTCGTACTGTTGTGCCAACACTCCGGTACTTTCTTCTCCTTTACTACCTGGTAGAAGAATTGAGCCAACCACTCAGCAGGATACCAGAGCTTCGACTTCCAAACATCGGCTGCCAGATCATCCGGCCCTGTCGCCTTACCGGGCTTCATCTTCTTCAGGGCCGCTTCTGTTTCCTCCACGGTGATCTTGCGAACGGGACCGTGAAGAGAAGCCACAGAAGGGATGGCCGGATGAGGAAATTCCATGGTGGAAATTTCCCCAAAGTAATCACGCCATCGCTTCAGCGCCTTTTTGCGGTCTGTCAGAAGATGGCCGCTTTCATCATTGACGCCAACAAACTTTTCAATGTCCTACGTTTGACGATGGCGGGTCTTAGCAAGTCGGTACAAATACCGCTCACCATCGCGCGACGCGAGCTTTTCGTTGACATCACTATAATGAGTGGCTTTCGCAACAGCCACGGCTTTCTTTGCAGCCTTCTTCGCCTTCTGATACTTCTGCCAGTTGTCGGCTGTTTTATCGCTGAGAAACACATGATAAAGCGACTTCTTCTCTCGAACCTTCGCTTTCACATCGTCTGTCCACAGCCATGCCTGCTTGTCGACTTTGCGTCGTCCAGGCTTCGTAGTGCCGAGTTCCAACCTTGCAGCTTGGCGTATCGCGTCGGTTGCTCTTTTCCAAGTTTCATCGACAGTCGTGACTGTCGGTAACCGCACGCGAGGAATCACAGCTGCTTCCTTCTCTTTCATTCGCCACCACTTGATTCTTGCAGCACCGCATCGCTCGACCTGCTTCAGCCTCGGAGAGGCGATCTTCAAAGTACAGATCTGCGGTCGGTGCTGTGGGGCGACCGTCTCATACGGCACGACCTTCGCGTCTGTGACAAGGCTCCGGTCGCGATCCTTCACAAGCACAAAGTCTATCTGGGACTTGGAGCTCCCACTATAATATGAGATGAGGTGGGAGTCGCGTTTTCGGAAAACGGTGTTCACAATGGTGAGGCTATGCGATTCCGCATACTCAAGAACACGCTCACCATCGGCGTTACGAGACCCGTATCCGAAACCACCATGACAGCTGTACCCGTCCTTCGCAGCACCTACGTGCCCATTAAGGTCACCAGCGACTATGATGACATCTTTCGACGGTACCTCTGCTGTCTTCTCATCAAGCAGGCTCCAAAACTCTTCCTTAGCTTGATCGGAGCAGCCACTCTGGGGAGCATACGCAGAGAAGAAGTGATAGAGTCGCTCCTTCGCGGCGACAACGATCTTCATCAACCGATCGTCAAAGCGTTCAACGCTTACAATCGAGTCACGAAATCGTTCGGAGACGATTACTCCGACACCACTGGCGGTCCTGGGACTTCCAACATAGAACGGCCTTGAAACCACGTCCTATGTCCCTTGACTTGCTGCAGGACCACCTCGTCTCCTGCACCGCACAGAAATCAACTCTTCGCTCCAGTGCTTCAACAAACTCGCACGAGCGGCCCGTCAACGTACCCACATTCAGCGTAGCCACGCGGGTCTTGCTTACGTTACGGGACTTTCGGACTAGCTCAGTTGCCCCCGATGCCGTCCTCGCATCAGGGACCCTTGCATACTTTCCTCGCCGGGCTCTGCGAGTGCGCGTCGGCTGCCGCGGACGCCGTAGCACAATCTCGAAAAACATGACTTGTCATACACCATGTGATGTGACATGGGTCTTCGTAGGCCGGCCTGTCACAAGGGCCTGCATTCGAGTGTCCGTGCTTAGCTTAGCTCACAAAGCGAGCAGTTTCCAGTGGCACCACGTGGAGGAACGGACATCGCCACCATCGACTTTTCCAGACTCTGAGGAAGGCTAATCTTGGCTACGCTGAACAAACTACTCGTCTCTAGCAACATCAAAGATCCCAACGTTCATCGAGAGTCGAACATGGAATGTAAAGGACACAATTTTTTAATTTTAGTTCCAACTGCGCACAAGCGTTGCCTTGTCATACATTCGTTCGAACGATGTATGGCGAGATATAACGAGATATGGGTATTGCCATTATCTGAGCAAAAGTCACTAGTACTTCATCTTGGGTGACATGATAACAGGAACAACTACCATCTTGGAGACGTTCAGCTTGGAAGTACTGCTAGGTTCCGCGACTTGGGCTTTATATTAGATACAAGTCTTTCCTTTAAAAAACACTCTGATCCTGCAAAAAAAGCTAAACGAGTCGGTCCCAGCATATTTAAATCACAAACACAGTTGTGCATTTGGTGTTAGCGTACAAATGATACGTTAGGCCTATACTATTAGAATATGGTAGCACATTTTTAGTTCTAAATGTAAGCGAGAAGTACAAAACCGGCCTTAACTTTTGGTGTTTGGGCAGAAAATGCGAAAAAAAAACCACATTTTCCGTCGCTTTTCTGTAGCGTTCTTCAAATTGAGCGCTTTGAAAAATGAAATGAATATTCGGGATCAGCATCAAGACAACTTCCTGATAAGGCGGAAAGCGCCCGAAAATGTGAAAAATTCACTTCGATGACCTACGTCCTACTCGTCGCGGCGGGCGCCCTCCATCGCGTTAGACAATTACGCCCGAAGGATATATGCGCCTAAGTGGTCCGAATACAAAAAGATTCGATTGAGTTTCAGGCTTACTGGATGCCACATAAATTTTTGTACTCTCCAGTTCCTGACGTTCACAGTGATGTAATTTCTTAAGGAGTCGATGATTTCGATGCCATCATTCGCAGGAATTGTCTCGACTTTGAATAACTCTAATTTTGGAATATCAAGCATGTGGAGGCTTAAACTTGTTTGTTTGCTAAAATGATTCGGTTGGAACCAAACTGCGGAAGGAAAACCTTTAGAATTGAAAACTTTGGAACATTCACGCTGCCAGCGTTGTCCACATGACACTTTTTGGCAGCCATTCATTTTCCTACGACTAAATTGACCCTAGAATGACTTCTTTGGAGAATACAATTTAGATAATTGGAAGCCTATGAAAATCCCCTGCAGCCTTCAACATTTGAGATTTCGGCTATATTAGAAGAGATTTCTACTGCCCAGTTATGCCTCAAACTCGCTATCAATGCGAACTTACTCTTATTGAAAAATCCGAATGCAGTCGTAAGTTATTTTTCCATTCTTTCAGAATGGAAAAATAACTTACGACTGCATTCGTCAATTAAATCTCAGCTGAATTATAGTTTGCTTTTAATATTTCGTTAATACAAAGCGCTGCTATCGCTGCTTAAATGTTCTAGCGTCCGGATCTGAATGCCGATTAGTTGTGGAGAGTTAATCCACTCGCCTGCCCCTGTGACCCCTTGCGCCTTCTGAGAGCACCGTACATCGCCTAACCATAGTCTTCACACTTCAAGAGCTGCGGCGCGATATTGATCATTCCAAACGGCGGCAATGTAGAATGCGTGGCTTACCTCATACAGGGTCTGGCTAACGACGAAATTTTCCCTGTATTTGTCATGCTTGGCTTTCTATTTCTTAGTAATTGTCTCGCATTAGCCGGAGAAAGCACATTCCAGAGAAACTACTCGAATTTGCTTTCGTTTCATTACGCCTTCAAAACTTACGACTTCACTTCTCTCCTATTTTTTCGCTTATCATTTTCCATGTATAGTTCATTCAAACCATTATTTCTAACTGACTGTTGCTAAACTGTTTACTATGCATAAAGCAGTGGCCTAAAAAGCTCATGTTCTTCTAACAAGGAAAAGGTCTCAGGCGTATTTTTGAACGCCGAAAATGGATAACACTGGAGGAATGCCCATCCTTCATGTAGCGAAAAAATACACTCCATTTTTGCAGTCTATCAGGGTTAGAGTCCTTGAAAATTAATTATGGAGTGGTACCATTGCACATCATTCCAAACGTCGTATACATACGCTTAAAGTAGGAAAAACAAACTCTTCGTTAATTTTCAGAATCTCTGTAGGCTTGACTTTGCGAAAATGAAAATGTACCTTGGCGCTACTTGTGGGGAGGAGAGTCCCGCAGTGCTATTTGTTTCGGCGTTCAGACATACACCTTACCGCCTTTAAGGACTGAGCACGATTCAAGTGTCTCAGGATGGGAGCGCAAAGTCGCACCAACATCATACGCACAAGCTGCAACCGGTGATATCAATTAGACGAAAAATTCGGTGGTGATTTCCGTGCTTCCACGTGGCGAGCAGCTTCTCCCACTGATGGTGAGAGCCCGCATCTGCTGATTAGGCTGACCAGGATACTATCTCAACGATAGGTCGGAACGGCGCAAGTGTTGTATATGTGCAGGACCGCCTCTTCCTGGGAAGTAACAAACTGCAGGTATCTCGACCCCAACACAACTCTGCGCAGAGTTAGGGGCGACGGAAGCCCCGTGTTGGCGCCCTGTTGATTCACGTGCTCCAAAGCTGACGGGCGCGCGCGGGATAAGGGCTCGTATCGCGACTCAGCGCAGTGCACAGGTGGTGCAGTAGGGAAGCGCTCGGGCTCGTGAGCGAGGGTCGAGGGTTTGGATCCCGCGGCCTGCGATTTGTTTGCACTTTTGCAAAATCCATGTTTATCATACAGTAATCCACCTAGGGGTACTATAGTGTGTTATAGAGCATGTTTACATATAACATACCACACATACCGTTAACAAGGGTGGTCTAGGAAGAGTCACCGATTTCTCTGAAACTTTGTCTAGGGAGTTGTTTGGGCTGCTGTTCACGAATCTGATATCTGTTCTTCACGATTCGGCTGGATAATATAGATACAGGAAGGCACTAGGATTACATTCTTAAAGTATTTGCCGGTGCCGGCAGGTAGAGACAGAGTCGTGAAAAACGGATGTCAGATTCGTGATCAGCACCCCAAATAACCCCCCCCTAGACGAAGTTTCAGCGAAATCGGTGACCCTGCCTGGACCACCCTTGTTAACGGTATGGGTGATCTCCGACCGAATCGTGAAAAGCGGATGTCTGATTCGTGATCAGCACCCCAAATAACCTCCTAGGTCTTTGTCATACCATCGCTCACCCCGAGCGACGCCTAATGATATGCACCCATATCGATTCCATCGCGCCGCCCGCTCGATATGGGAGCATATCATTAGGCGTCGCTCGTGGTGAGCGATGGCATGACAAAGGCCCTAGACAAAGCTTCAGCGGAATTTTTTTTTTGCCGAAGTCTTCTCGGTGGAGTCAGAACTTTAACTAGTGCCACAAAATATCTATCGTTTCATAACTACGGTCACACAAAATAGGCTTCAAACAAGTGCTACACAGAAGTGAATATTTTAGCTAATCTGTAGTTTGAAGCATATGTTATATGCAAACATGCCCTATAACACACTATAATACCCCTAGGTGGATTACCTATATGATAAACATGGATTTTGCAAAAGTGCAAAACAAACGCAGTCTGCGTGATCCAAACCCCCGACCCCTCGCTCACGAGCCCGAGCGCTTCCCTACTAGGCCACCTGCGCACCGGCCGAACCGCGATACGAGCCCTCATCACGCGTGCGCCCGTCAGCTGGGAGCACGTGAATCAACAGGGCGCCAACACGCGGCTTCCGTCGCCCCTAACTCTGCGCAGAGTTGTATTAGGGTCGATATACCTGCAGTTTGATACTTCCCAGGAAGAGGCGGTCCTGCCCATATACAACACTTGCGCCGTTCCGACCTACCGTTAAGATAGTATCCTGGTAAGTGTCTCACCTGGTTAGTCATAACAATGAATTTGAATTTTTAGGCCTGCAAAAATGGAGAGGCACAGGAAGGCATTGAGCGATGACAAAGGAAATTATTATATTTTAGAGAGAAATTGCCACTTACGATATGCTGTAAACACTACCTTAGAATTTGGTTTAAAAAACTAAATAGATAACTCCTATACCTTAAGAAGATGATTCAAAACCTCGGTAAAAACCATTTGCTGAACACCGTTATGGAGAAGCATAAGTACTTCAGTAACTACTACACATACAGTCGTGAATTTAATGCTTTAAAAATAGACTTCTTCTGCCAGTCCTAAAATTTCAAAGAAAAAATAATAAAAAGGGTGATAAGAAGGATAGTTTATAGCACCATGCAAGACAAGCCAAGCATTTCAAATCTACGTTTTCGCAAAGATGACTTCGGTCTGAGTGGTCTCTATTGGAATCCTCTGAAAAGAATGGGTACTGCATGGTAAAGGCAAAACATTGGGGCAGGCGAGTGGACCAACTTTCCACAACTAATCGGCATCCAGATTCGAACGCTAGAACGTCTAAGCAGCGATAGCTGCGGTTTGTATAAACAAGATATTAAAAGCAAACTATAATTCATCTCAAATTTAATTGGCGAATGCAGCCGTAAGTTATTTTTCCATTTTGAAGGAATTTTTAACTGTGAGTAAGTTCGCATTGAAAGCAAGTTTGAGGCGTAACTGAGCAGCAGAAATCTCTTCTAAGGTAGCCTAAATCTCAAATGTTGAAGGCTGCAAGGGATTTTCATAAGTCTCTAATTCCCTAAATTGTATTCTCCAAAGAAGTCATTCTAGGGTCAATTTAGTCGTAGGAAAATGCCTGAATGGCTGCCAAAAAGTGTCATGTGGACAACGCTGGCAGCGTGAATGTTCCAAAGTTTTCAATTCTAAAGGTTTTCCTTCCGCAGTTTGGTTCCAACCGAATCATTTTAGCAAACAAACAAGTATAAGCCTCCACATGCTTGATATTCCAAAATTAGAGTTATTCAAAGTCGAGACAATTCCTGCGAATGATGGCATCGAAATCATCGACTCCTTAAGAAATTACATCACTGTGAACGTCAGGAACTGGAGAGTACAAAAATTTATGTGGCATCCAGTAAGCCTGAAACTCAATCGAATCTTTTTGTATTCGGACCACTTAGGCGCATATATCCTTCGGGCGTAATTGTCTCACGCGATGGAGGGCGCCCGCCGCGACGAGTAGGACGTAGGTCATCGAAGTGAATTTTTCACATTTGCGGGCGCTTTCCGCCTTATCAGGAAGTTGTCCTGATGCTGATCCCGAATATTCATTTCATTTTTCAAAGCGCTCAATTTGAAGAGCGCTACAGAAAAGCGACGGAAAATGTGGTTTTTTTTCGCATTTTCTGCCCAAACACCAAAAGTTAAGGCCGGTATTGTAGCTAGACTTAAGTCAGTAAAAAACACCTTCACAAAGAAATTTTCGATAGGAATTCACGAATATAATTACAACACTATACCTTCAGCATCACAGAGAAATAGGAACTTTATCCTAGTACACTCGCGCATCGTAAAAGAAAATACGATTTAGTCATGGTATATACGCTGATAAATGGTATGGTGCGCCTTGCTCGTCAAGAGTTCTATTCGATCTCTCCGTCTAACACAATGGGTGGCCAATGGAAAATCCAAGTGCTCACAGCATAAAGCAATGTGAGGTCCTCATTTTTCACTAATCGAGCAGGGGTTGAATTTCTGAGGCTTTCCAAAAAAAAAAAATAACCTATCAACCAGTCTGAGGCAATTCAAGAAAGTAGCTAACAGTTACCTGCAAAAAACTTTATAATTTACTTATAATTTGTTGCTGTTTGTGTGTAGTTTGCATATAATTTGCAGTTATTCTTAAGGTTTTCCTTTGTTGCGTAAAATAACTTACTGTAGAATAACTTATTTACTCTGTTTATTTATTTATTAGTCAGCCGCTATTGTGTGTTTGTATTCGGTGTAGTTGCGTTTCTTGAATGTAATCGCGTGACTGTCCACGTACAGAGTAAATACATAAATATGTGTACACAAGTGCTGTAAGTGCGCGCTTCGCGCGATGTTGCAGTATCACTAAGCTAAGGGTAATCAAATCAAGCTAGCTGCTCTGCTTATGCAGCTTTCTTTCCTCTCTAACAGTACAAAAGGGAATGTTTGGGAACCTTATTACGTTCGAACCTTGCTCTACCTTGCTTAAGATCATGTAAGTAGTTCTGCAGTATGAAGCCATCCAGACCCGCTCCCCAGCACTACATACATTCAAAATTGGCATCATCTCTAGACGGTTCATTGATGTTTTTGCTTGTGCTAAAGCTCAGTGCCTTCGTCCCCTAGATTCCTGGACAACTCTTCTGATGCCCCACAGCACGTTGGCGCCAACTTTACTGCAGGCACCTTCACTCCTCGTCCTCAAACGGTCGACCTCAGGCAAATATCGACATATTCGATAGATACTGAGCGTCTCATCGATTCTGGTCGCACTACGAAAGCCTTTTTTGTCAGAACCGAGAATTACCACAGCTTATTATGCTATGTTGAACACAAATGTTTTTCCACGCGGAACCGCTACAGCAGTGTCCCCCACTACACACTTCTCTCCCCTTACTGGAACTCATCCCGCATTATTATTTATTGTTACGTCATCTTGGCATGTTCGAAAATCCCATAAGTCAAATATTGAAATTGTTGAGCGGCAGCCAGCTGACGCTGGCGTCGGTATGACTGCTGCTTGAGGGGTCGCTCAGGAAACACTGCCCTATTTATTTATTTATTTATTTATGGGCATAGAACGGATGTCTAGCGTAAAAATCAACAAAACAACACTTGAGGAACAAATGCGTACTAACCACTTCTTCCTGTTAACACTTAAACATATAATGACTGCAAGGCGTCAACAACATTTACTATTTGGCATAACTTCTACAGGCTTGAGCAGACAACCTCGTCAAGTCTTCTTACTTACCAAGTAGCAAATTGAAATCCTTGAGAATCCGATTAGTAAGGAAATCTGATCTGACTCGTGATCTAGCAATTGGAAGTCGAAGAATGACCTTTCCTCTTACAGAACGTGTCAGTTCACCATCGATAAAATCTACTGGATCGATAGCCAGCTTTTTAGCTAAAATTTTATACAGCATAATAAGATCTGCAACTTTTCGCCTAGCGTTCAGTGATGAAAGACGAAAGTAAATCTCCCGTTGATGTCCGCATGGAATTGAACTGTAATCCATCGAGAAACACCGCATCATAAGCTTTCTGTTGAAGCTATTTTGTATACTTTCTAAAAGGTCAGTATCTTTTTTCTTAGTTGGATTGAAGACAGTTGTGCCAGCTTCCACGATAGGACGTACATAGGTTTTAAAGGCCTTTATGTAAACCTCGGGGATATTAGATTTTAAAACTCTGAAGATATTATATAAACGATAACTCGCCTTTCTCACCAACATCCTGCAATGCTTAGAAAAGCAAAGGTCGCTCGTTATAGTGTAACCCAGATCTCGAACTTCATCGACTTTTTTCAGAAGCTGCCCATTAATCATATATTCTGGAGATTAAGCTTGGCTTTTCTGTCCAATCAGCAGGAAATGTGTCTTCTCTATTGAGAGTGGTAATTCCCATTTCTCTGCCCAAGAGCAGAGAAAATCAGTAGCAGATTGGATTGTTCTGGTATTTCCTTCATTCTCAATTGTTCTGTAAATTTTTACATCGTCAGCATACATTTTGCATTCAACCCCGAGACTATTGAAGCAATTTGGAAGGTCGAAGGTATACAGCAAAAACAGAATTGGGGACAGGACCCCTCCTTGAGGGACGCCGCTGAATGTATGAAATACCTTGGAGTATTGACCCTTGATTTTAATTTGATATGTTCTTTCGGATAAAAATTGCCGAATCCAGTTTATAACCAGGGGATAAATACCCACTGCTTCCATTTTGAGCATCAATTTTTTTTATCGGAACTTTGTCGAATGCTTTTGAATGAAATCAAAATACACAACATCCGTGCGTTTTTTGTCCTCAATTGACTTATCGTTAGTCCAGTCATTCAAAGAAGTGAGAACGCTCGTTTCTACGGATCTACCTTTTAAAAACTCAAATTGATTTTCTGAAACTACTTTGTTGGTATCAAGGTGCGCTAAGATATGCT
This sequence comes from Heligmosomoides polygyrus bakeri, assembly GCA_947359475.1. Lineage (NCBI taxonomy): Eukaryota > Metazoa > Nematoda > Chromadorea > Rhabditida > Heligmosomidae > Heligmosomoides > Heligmosomoides polygyrus. Next base: position 70,721,898 of record OX375868.1, on the reverse strand, counting down.
TCTTCAGTATCTTTTGCTTCTTTATTTTATCTTTTTCTTCTCACTTCCACGCGATTCCTACCACAATCTTTATTGAAAGTGCCTGTACGACCCATGCCAATTACTGGTTGTGAAGCTTGTCCACAGGCCATCATATTCGGTAAATCCACCTTAAAAGGTTAACCAGACCAGGAGTTAGTAATCTATAAAAGATGTAAATCACTCCCTACGGGCAGACAGAAGGACACGCATACGGATTGCTACCTTTGTACAGTACATAGGGTGCTGGTGCTATAGATATTGTTGTGTTTGAATGGGCATTCTGCACCTTTTTCGCTGCTCTATGTTTTTGAATCAATTCTGGTCGTTTATTCTTCGCATGTGATGAACCGGAGAGGACATAATAGGTACATCACACTCGACATCTTGAACAATTCTTTGGAAGGATGACATTCATTGGGCTAATCCCTATGTGTGTTCTTCTGTCTGTCCGTAGAGAGCGATTTACATTATCATTTTCATTAGCGTCTGTCCCTCTTGGTGGCGAGGTCCGCTCTTCGTGTGGTGACGCCAATCCTATCCTATTCTCCCGATCAAATGCTTGAACAGGGTGCACACAAGCCATCTTTAAGTCTAAGTGCAACGTATCCTGCCAACGTTGCTTCGGGCGTCCCCGGGCCGCTTTCCAGGGACTTCAAGGTTCAGGTCAATCTTACGGACGGTGTCGTCGTAAGGACATGGCCGTACCATAGAAGACGAGCTTCGCGCAGCTTGTCGGATATCGGGGCGACACCGAACCTTTGTCGTATGGCGTCGTTGCGAACGCAGTCCAAACGCTTAACACCAACCGTCCACCGTAGCATTTTCGTCTCCATTACACTGAGGCGGCTTTCAGTTTCCTTCGTCACGGGACAACACTCAGTACCGTACTCGCTACTGGGCGGACGACTGTCCTACAAACCTTCGATTTGAGGTGCTCAGGTATTTTCCTCAGTGAACGCCATTTGGACCAGGCTGCACTTACGCGCGTATTCACCCAACTTTAGGCTGCCATCAAACGTGACTGCTGATCCGAGATAGTTGAAGGATATAACTCGTGAGAGCTCATTACCAATAATCTTAATAGATTCGTGCTCATTCACATCCGTGGTCAAGTATTCCGTCTTTTTGACGTTTAGCTTGAGACCGAACAATGCCAAGCGATTGCACCACGCCTGTGCCTGTCGCTAGAGTTCGGTTTTGTCTTCACACGGAAGCATGACGTCAGCATACAGCAGCGTCCAAGGTGCCGCCGTCTGGAGATCTCGTGAGATTGCATCCATCACGACCACGAAGAGTAGTGGGGATGGCGCAGATCCCTGATGAACACCTACAGAGATGGGAAATTCTGTCGAGGTGCCCGCTGGCGCTCGCACTTGACTTCTTATGCAAGAGTACAGAAAGCGCAACCACACAATAAACTCTTCAGGGTAGCATGATCTCACAACGTGTACCATATAACATCTCGCGGAACGCGGTCGAAGGCCTTCTCCAAGTCCAGGAAGGCAAAATTCACCGGTTTCTGTTTCTCCCGATGCTCCTCTAGAAGAATACGTACGGCGTGAATGGCAACAACGGTGCCACAGCCAGAGACAAAACCACACTGATTCGTGGAAAGCTGGACGACATCCCGGATGCATCCATTAACAATTCGCTCAAAGATTTTCATGATGTGCGAAAGAAGGCGAATTGGACGGTAACTAGCGCAGTCCGCAGGACTGCCCTTCTTCTTCCAAATCGGGATGGTCGTGCTTTGCTACCAGCTCTCGGGCAATTTCTTTTCAGCAACAACCTGATTGAAAAACTCTGTCAGCCAGTCAGCAGGGCACCAGCCCTTCGACTTCCGCAGGTTGTCTGGCAGGTCATCTGGGCCAGTGGCTTTGCCTGACATCGTCTTCCTCAGTACTGCTTCGGTTTCGCTCATTGTGATCCTCTGAACGGGACCGTATACAGGAGACGCAAAATGAATTGCAGGATGTCCAAATTCTATATTCGAGATTTCCTCGAAGTATTCGCACCATCGCTTCATAGCCCTCTTACGATCCATCAAAAGATGACCGTTCTCGTCGATAATGCCAAAGAACTTCTCAACGCCTTCTGCTTGGCGACAGCGAGCTTTGGCAAGTCGGTAACGATAGCGCTCTCCATCGCGCATCTCCGGTTTTTCGCTTACGTCAGCGTAGTGCGCAGCTTTAGCAGCGGACACTGCCTTCTTTGCCGCTTTCCTCGCTTCTCGATAATTCCCCTACTTACAGACTTTTATTGCCCCCGATAAATACCGATAGAGCTGTTTCTTTCCTCACACTTTCTCTCTGACATCATCAGTCCACAGCCATGCCTGCCTGTGGACACAGCGTCGTCCAGGCTTCAAGTGCCGTCTAGGCTTCGTTGTGCCGAGTCGAGTGCAGCCCGAGTTATCGCATCGGTAGCACCCTTCCAGGTTTCCTCGAGAGTTGTTACCGTCGGCAACCGAATGCGGGAGACAACAGCTGCTTCCTTCTCCTTCAATCGCCACCATTTAATTCTAGCCATCCTGCACCGCTCGACCCGTTTACACCTCGGAGGTGTGATCTTCAGCGAGCAGATCAGTGGACGGTGTTGCGTGGCAACGGTCTCATACGGCACGGTCTTCGCGTCTGTGACAAGGTCTTGGTCGCGACGCCTAACAAGGACATAGTCAATCTGCGTTTTAGTGCTCCCGCTATAAAGCGAGATGAGATGGTAGTCACGCTTTCAAAATTTTGTGTTCACGATGGTGAGGTCATGTGAGTCTTCATATTCAAGTATACGCTCACCATCGGCGTTGCGCGACCCATATCCAAAACCACCATGACAGCTGTAGCCGTTTTTCTCGCTCCGACGTGACCATTAAGGTAACCTTCCACAACAACCATATCCTGAGACGGTACTTCCGTTGCCTTCTCATCAAGCAGAGACCTGAACTCGTCCTTGGTTTGCTCGGAACAGCCTGCCTGCGGAGCATACACAGAAAAGTAATGGCATCGTCGTTCCTCTACGGCGACAACAATCTTCATCAAGCGGTCATCGAAACGTTCTACGTTTGCAATCGCGTCACGGAAACGTTCGGAGACGATCATACCGACACCACTGGTGGTCCTGGGACTTCCACATAGAACGGCCTTGAGGCCACGTCCTATGTCCCTTGACTTGCGGCAGGACCACCTCGTCTCCTGCACCGCACAGAGATCAACTCTTCTACGCTCCAGTGCTTCAGCCAACTCGCACGAGCGGCCCGTCAACGTACCTATATTCAACGTTGCTACGCGGGTCTTGCCTACGTTACGGGACTTTCGGACTAGTTCAGTTGCCCCCATGCCGTTCTCGATCCTCGCACACTTTTCACTCTCGCCGGGCTTTGCGAGTGCGCGTCGGCTCCCGCGGACGCCGTAGCATTATCTCGAAAGCTCTTAGACATCATCAACCATATGATGTGACACAGTATGTTCGTAGGCCGGCCTGGCACTGGCGCCTGTCGCCTGCATTCGATTGTCCGCGTTTGGCTCGGCTCGCAAAATCAGTCAGTTTCCAGTGGCACCTTGTGGAGGAACGGACATCGCCACCTAGGGAGTGATTCACATCTAGATTACTAACTCCTGCTCTGTTAACCTTCGGAGCGATCCCTCAGGCAGCAATATACCGACCGGAATCAGTCGGCTGCTGCGCTCAACAAAGTCAATATTTGAGTTATAGAATCTTCGAACATGCCAACATGACACTGTAAACCGCAAGCACCTACTCAGTTTTCTTGAGCCCTTAGAATGGAGGTTATATTGGCTTGCGAAGCACCCGAATTTATTGAGCTTACCGTAACGTGATAATTTTTTGGGCGTTGAAACGAAGTCACGACTTCTGCATTACATAGAAGAAACAACTTCCTCCCCTCAGTTCCGCATACATTGCCTGCAGGATCAGGTCCAACCACGGTTTGTTCACAATAGTAGTGCAGAAGAGTCCAAAATTTTCACAATCTTCACTACTGAAGTGGCCCGTGGTATCGCAGCCGGAGGAGGCGCCGGGGGTCGAATTCACACAGAATTGATCAGTATTTTCTTCCCACCCAGCGAGCCTTTCATCGTTTCGCGGTTGTTGAGTTGGTGCCACGCTCGTTTGAGGGAGATAAAACCCTGTCCATTCCACCGGAAGTCATACATAATGAAAGATGTACGGCCAAATACGCATCCACACTGCTTCTAAGATATCCCCTAGAATCAAAATACGTGGCTCAACCCACAGAGAGATTTACTCAAGTCTACGTTAAAGCTTTATCATTGTTTCTGGAATGATAGTAAAATTTCAGTGCTCAATTAAACGGCAAAAGGTAGCAGAAGGTGAATGCGCCAATGTGCGAACGAAGCTTCGAATCGTTTAACTATCTTACGCGAGCAAAAGAGTTGCATGGTTTTTGTTTTAGGGTTCGAAAGAAAGAGGGGAAACGCTTTGAAATTTTCTTACGTATCACCTTTCCTCATCAATTTTAATTCTCCGATCCAGTTCCCCTCTCCTTGACCTCCTCTTCGTTCTTATGTTACTTTTTCTGTACTTCACAGTGAAATCATGCCGGTGTTCAAAAACTGCATGTTTACGTTAGAAAACAAAAAAAACACTTCCTAGCTTCAGCCCGGTGGATTGATCGACTTGTGGGATATTTAATAATTAAATATATCGGAACGCAAAAACCACAACAGTTAGGAAATTGCTTACCACGCAGGTTTCGTTACTCATTTTGAAAGCCACTGGCAGATCTGGAGTGTCAGGCGAGACGAGACGGACCTCGTAGGATATATTCCTCCAGGAGTTTCCGAACACTGAAAAAAGGAAGCACCTTTCTTTTTGAAGGGCTCAAAGTTATTAATCTGCAATTGTTACACTATGAGATCTTCCATTTATGCATGATCTAAAATCCATGGCTCTTTCTCTCTCTTAGTATACCACCGCCTTATCTGAACAAGGCGATTTGCCCCTCGAACTCAACAAAATCTCTCTCACCATGTACTAAAAATTCCTTCACTACGCATGTACATCTTCGGTACATTTCCATTTGTCAAAGAAAAGGTATCCATTGGTCTGAATAAACATAGGCAATTAGGTATCTTGCTGACCAAGGCGGTAGAAACTGCTACGTTTCGTTCCGTTTTCTTCAGTTTTTTCATTGGAATTCACTTGAAGAGCAGAGCAAGCAAAGGTGAGATGGAACCTTGAAATGGCAGATTGACCGGTGGAATCCAGCTGACTTTTGCTTTCGTGTCGCTCATGATCAAGCCGATCTTCTCTGGTGGAGTGAGGGTTGGTGGAAGAGCCATTTCTCTCAGCACGGCAAAGTCCACAATCTTTCCCGAATACAGATACCTGCAAGGAATTTGTACACCATCGTAACGGAACATATCTTCTGCTTCTCCACTGAGAATTTAGTGAAGGTGTTCCGATTTTTCGTTGGAACTGTGCATAATTAAATAATTACACAGTGATAGTAAAGAGTACCTGCTAAAATGAGCATCGCCAGCATCCTTCTGGTTGTCTTCTGAATAGAAACACATTTCGTCAAGCGGTGTGTCTCCACACTTTTCACGCCACCAGAATAGGCGGTCCTTCTCGATTAACAGGCGCTTTACCGCATGAAATTCGCCGGAGCGTTTCGACGTCACTTTTCCGGAAATCAGGTTCTTCGCCAAAATTGTTCCTGATATGATATGATACAGTCATAGAAGCAATTCTTTAGTATTAGGGCGCAATGATAAAATTAGTCTGGCTTTGAACTTCTTAGATCATAAACAGACAAAGAATTTCACGCGTAGGTCATTTAAGCTCCCTTCTTGCTTAGGGTGTTCCGATTATCCAATAAATTTCAAAAAAATCACCAATATACATGTAGTCTATCAAAGTGTTAATATATCAACTGGTAAAGCAAACTCACCATTCTTCAAGGCTGCCAACAATTGGAATTTTTCCCTATCCACTTCGATCGCTGAAGCTGATGGGATATCTTCAAAACAAAATACAGACCCCTAAGAGAGAAGAAATAGCGCCGCAGAAGGATACCCGAAAATGGAACAATGGTCGACAGCTGGTAATTCTCAACCTTCTCGAATGGCAACAGTTCTGAGCGGTAAACTTGATGATCAGCGCCGAGAAAGTAGAGGAACCTGCAAATGTCCACAAGTTCTAGAGGATTTCGAAGGAATGTGTAATGTATGGTCATTGGCGAACCCGTTTATACTATCAACAGCTACGGCCCGAATCGGATTCAGGGAGTCCGAGTTGGGCAGGAGGAAGCACGACGGATCTTCAAGCGTGCACCGAGCGATGCCTTTATCGTGGAGCACAACGTAGACAGCGTTTTGCATCGAGTCTAAATATTATGTGTAATCAAAGAAAGTTTTTGAAAGAGGAGGAGTACAGTTGAAAGCTAGTTAATGAATTTTTTCGAAGATTTATACGCCCGGCTTTAAAAGGATATTTAAGCGCGTATTTGGCTGAAATAAAAGAAAAGAAGAAATAAATTTTGTGGAAAGTAGTAGAGGAAGAGAGATCTTTCTGGCCGATAAGAATTTATCGTCCACATCTTCCCAGATTCGTCTGACACTGATACATCTCCCGAAAGGAATACAAGCCTCCCTGTACGTCAGATGGGCTCGCAATTCCAGCACAGCCATTCAGCGTAATAGACCAGTGGCACGTTCCCACAGTTCCCACAGGCCATCCGTTTTTAGTTAAAGAGTAGAACCCTTAACCCAATGCACGTGATGCAGATGTGTTGAAATGAGAACTCGAGCATGAATAGACTTCTTTATAGAATTCTCCCTGTAAATGTGATGCCGTGATGCTGGTGTGATTAAAAAATACAATGGTAAAATCGACGTTACAATGTACGAACTATTCAAAACGACAGATGAAAGTCAACGCACATCTGGCTTTCCATTTGGATTCATCCTGTCCTGCACCCACCGTAATCTGTAGGGTTCTTGATCTTCGTATGCAGAGCGCAGCACGTACCGATCATGAGCTCCGTTGACCAAGGGTATTAGGTCGCTGCATATGAAATGGCCGATTTTGCAACCACAATTTCTGGTCGCTTTTTCGCTACGAACTGTCCGCTTCATGCATTGTATCTACACAAGCGTCGGTTGCCGGCTTCGCCGGCAACCAACGCTGGGTAAGGAAGCATCCGTAGCGTCGAGCACGTTGAAAGTTGCGCATACTCCAGACTGATTTCAAGCTTGGTACCACTCACTCAGCATAGCACGCAAAACAGTGTTCTCAGCACTCCTTCATCTAGCGTTGAATTCACAGCCTATTGCAGCTTGTCAAGCCTAAAGAAATGTCTGACACTTCTGTCCAGTCGTCGTGCTTCGAGCCGCTAGGTGTGGCGAATTCCGGAGGTAACTTCATTAGCCACTAATTTTGAGGAAACGTACGGGAAGAATTATTCCGAGAGTCTAGTGGAGTCGAAAACTGGGGGTGGGACGGGAACTTGGTTTCCGCTGTTGACGAACCACTACAGACAGTGACTTATGCCTTCCTCCTTTATATATATGGTGAGATTTTCTGTCTCTGATTTCCCTACCTCCAATGTGTCAGATAGAAATCGTGGTCGGTTCGGTTTGAGAGAAAACCGATAGCACCACTCAAATGTTCGATAATATCGATCGATATCGACTGCCTGAACAAAAGCCCAATCTACTGTGGAACGCTCCCATCGGCCAACATAATCAGGCAACTCTAATCCCGATCGGTTAGGTCTGAGAGAAAACCGATAGCACCACTAGTTATTTGATTGATAGCGTAAATGCGTCTTAATTGAACCACCAAAGTGGGGGTATGTGTGCTCCTCACTGTTGTATTCGTTGTTCAACTTCTTCTATCAATCGAATAAAAATCGCTCAGCCGAAATTACTTCGAATGGGAAAATCTTACAGCCCGCAGCGAGGAAGCAAACATATAGCGTATTAAAAGATGAGATCGCGCCATGCATTCCAAAATTGCCACCTAATTGATCCACCAAAGTGGGGATATGTGTGTTCCTCACTGTTGTATTTGTTGTTAAACTTACGCTATCAATAAATATCGCAACGTCTGAAGGTGGCCCAAGCGATAAATAGGAATCATGAGTGGGCGGGAGAAACTGTTGCATGTGCTCGAATGGAAGAATCTTACTTACGAGCAAGCATATAGCGCAATAAAAGACGAGATCGCACCATGCCCTCGAAAAGTTCACCGCAGCCTTTAATCGACTGATAGTGTAAAAGCCACTTAATCACAAAGGTGGGATATGTATGTTCCTCACCGTTGTGTTTGTTGTTCAACCTCTGCTATCACTCGAATAAAAATCCAACAGCTTGGAAGGGTGTAGAAAGTAGGAAGTTTATGTGGGCGGGAGAAACTGATGGGCTCAATCCAACCAACTTAGAATGGGAGAATCTTACTTACAGCCTACAGAATCAGACACAAAACGGCTCAGGTGGGCAGGGCTCATCGTGTTAAGTGGTTGTCAGCCTCTTTGAGAAGCACACGAGTGGATATAAGTGCTACAACTAGCAGTGGGGATCAAATAGGCGGGGCGAGAGGGCCACGATGTAGGAACGCCCAATCCGTCGTTTTGTGTTGTATGAAATTCAAAATTATCAGCAGCACTGTTGGGTTCTAGCCCTATGGTGAACCAAGTTAGTTCACTTCTGCTGTGAATGGGCATACATGTGCCTTCCTACCAAGGGCATACTCTAACGTGTAGAGCGAGGAGCACTAGAATAGGGCCGCAGATTCTCACCACAACACTGACGTCAACTTAAAAGGCTCTCGAAGAGAAACAAAGTGAAACCGTGGCAAAGGCAGTAACGAAGAGCGGCAGTATGGATTAGCACAGCAGGAGCTGTTCTCAGAAAAGTGAAGGCGGAAGCTCGTACACATCAGAATGTTATGCCCGAACACAGAGAAGGTAGCAAGAACAGGAATGAGCAGTGACCTCGGCCATGCACACAGGCGGCAGAGTTGTAACCTGCGGTAACAACTGTGGCAGCACCTAATTGCAAGCACTAATTGACCGGTAGCAAGGACAGGAGCCTTCAAGGGGGTCAGTTCGAAGCAGTAGCCACCCAACACGTGCGCGGGCAGAGCCGCGGCGCCGGCCTATTTCGCAACGCCTCACGTGTCCTCCTCGGCAGCGGCGATTGCTCACCTCCCTGCGCTTCCCTTCGGAGAGAGAAGTCGAGAACCTGCCACAAACTTGGGTGATTAAACCGTCGAGTCCGCGGAGTTTACGAAGTTTCCCACGGTCACGTTGAGACAAAAAAAACCCTCCTCTATTATATATGGTGGGATAGTTCCGGAAAGCGCAGAATCTCCGGTTTCCTACTAATTTATAGCGTCGAGACACAGTTGACTCTAGGGGGATTTCGCTAAGGAGCTCACAACTCTCCACTGATTCGAATAGTTTAGATTTGAAGATGAAAGTCTTGAAGGTAAGGACCGAGGTAGCCCGCCATGACTGCTTAACGACGACCAACTCAAAGCCATGGTGGAAGCGGATCCGCGTCAAATCCTGAGAGAGCCAGCACAGCTTTTCGTCGTTGGCGGCGGCACTATCAGTCGCCACTTAAATGAAGGTTAAGAAATTGTATAAATGGGTCCTGCACAAACTGACGCAACAATTGTCATCGCTTTGCACAGTGGCTGGACAAGATTGAGAAATCCAAGGAGATGCCAAAATCAAGTTTCCAACCAAAGGACCTCATGTAGCCGTATAAAGGACAATGGCTGGTTACAAGTTCTTGAAGACACGAGAAACTATCACATCGGAGAAGAACTGCGTCGAAGTTGAAGTGATGCACCAGAAGTTGATTGAAGGACAGCCGTCTTCGGTCAATCGAAGAGACCCAATTCTACTGCATGACAACGCGCGTTCGCTCGTTTCAAAAATTGTTGTCCAGAAACTGGATGAATTGGGATACGAAACTCGATCTGTCCAAGTTTTCTGCCAATATCAGCCATTCCATATGCAACGATCTTATATAAAGCCCTAAACTGATAAAACTCATCTGCGGTTAAGAATAGGGCAAGCGATGGCCGGGAGGTTTTTTATTTTAATTTTATTCTTAGCTTTGTTCCTTATCAGGCGGGTGCATGGTAGCGCAGTCGGAGGAGGCGTTGACTGTTACGTGCGCGCCATTCCAGGTTCCTGGTTTTGGAAGGTGTAAGGTTTGGTTGACCTAGGTTTTCCGCCTGGCTCATCCTAAAAGGGACTAACTAACGCCATAATCTGTCCGTTATCCTTTGTCTCTACCAATTTTGCTTCATAACTATACATCCCTCTCTCTCAGAGCACCTTTACTCTCTGATAAACTATATGGCGATGGGCGAGTAGAAATCATTTGTAACTCAGAAAGGTGGCATGGTCTCTATGCAGGACAAAAGTCAAGCACCTATTTCAGTGATCCAGACGTTTAAGTACAACACTGAAACAACGTACCGTATTCAATCTGAGTGGCCGGGTGTTCCTCCTCTTCTGACTGACGTATTACAGTGGGAGTGGTAGAAATAAGTGTGTCATTGTACTCTAGGGAAAGGAACCATACTGATCCTCGACTGCTTCCTACCACTAGCGAGCTCGATGAAATACCCTCTAAGCCTGAATGGCAAATAATTTACAACAGAAATGAATTAAGGCACTTTTAGAAATGCATAAAAAACCGACTAGTGATTGTTTCGCCGTCAGGTATCTCAAAAGGAATCGTAAGCGGCTCCTCGGAAACGATGTAGTCGTCAGCGTTACGCATCTGGAGAAGACGGGTTCCTGTGGAGAAGACAAGGCGAATCGATTGAGGAGACGCTTCCTCTACCGGTGGAGCTAAATAGACATCCCCTTTTTAAGGTCTGATATTAATGGGTCCCACACTTTTCCACTGATTCTAAACACACGGTCAAAAAATAAAGAATCCCACTGCTGATGCTTTCAGTGAGGGATTAACCATAGTTAAAGGCTTATCGCGAAAGACAAATTCATGTAAACGATAAAAAGAATTAATTAATTAATTACTGAATGAATAGTAGGCAAAAATAAGCGAATCTTACGTGGTGGTTGGATCACATCTAATTTAACACTGGCGCTTTGACGCGGCTCCTCGACGGTGACATCAGTTACCGTAGCCCGACAGCAGTTCTCCTTCGGTAGCGACTCTAGCAGATAACACCTAAAAGCAGTCAATCTTTATAAAAAAGGATAAATAACGGCGTTACCCAGCCCCTTTCGAGATGTCCCCCCAAATCCCTTTTGACACGCGTTCTACATATTGGGTTGTTGCGAAAGTTCCTGCCATTTTTTGAATGTGCTTTTTTTCTCACCTTATAGCAACTTATCTTTTGTTCATAATAAGATCAGGTATGTATAAGCATACTGCTATTGCTAGCTACTCACTTTCGCGTAACTCTTTCTAGAACAACGGAGCCTTCAAAGAATCTCTTATTGCATGACTTCAAACTTGCTGATTCAGCAGCCGCTTCCTGTCGTCGCACCAATGGTTCATTTGAGGAGGGCAAAGTGTCCGATCGCACTGCGCGAGGACGGTTCGCACTCCTTCGCAAAGGTGAGTTTAACCTTCGAGTCAGAACGTGAATCCGATGTCGACAACGACCGATTGCGACAGCTGGTGGAATCGGACCCACGGCGGACTACTCGTGCGCAGGACTTGGGTGTGCAGTATCAACAGGGTGAGGTACATACACAAGTTGGCACAGTGGGTTTCCGATCACCTCACCGAACGCGACCGCCAGCGACGTGCTGAGGTGGCCACTCATCTGCTCTCGTACAAGCGCACAGATAGCTGGCACGATGGCTGAAGTCGGTCATCAAAGGAGATGAGAGGTGGTGCCTTTACGTCAACATCAAGAGGAGCAGACACTGGGTTGACGAGGGTGAGCAGCCTGAGCAAAGAAGGGTCGTCACCCGTCGAAGATCATGCTTTCTGTTTGGGTGGATCAAAAAGATGTCATCTGCTATGAGCTGCTGGCCCGTGACGAAACTCTAACAGGGGTCTTGTACTGTCAGCAGCAGGCTACGGCCACAAAGATCGCAGAAAAGCATCCGAATCATGGCACAATCCGATTCTTGCACGACGATGCTTGACCACACATTGCAAGAATGACTCGCCAAAAGCTTCTCGATCTTGGATGCGAAGTGCTGCCTCACCCACCGTACAGCCCAGATATTGCACCAACAGACTACCACCTTTTCCTGTCTCTCTCCAATGCCATGCAAGGAAAAACGTTCGATGACGAGGACGACATGGAACGCTGGCTGGCTGGCTTTTTCGAATCAAAGCTAGAAAAGTTCTACGCTGACGGAATCGGGAGTCTACCTGAAAGGTGGAGAAGAGTGGTAGAACATGATGGCGGTTACTTCGTTTCTTGACGTGTTTCACTCCTTTTGTAAAACTAAAAAAATGGGGTGTCTTGATAATGGCGAGAACTTCTGATACAACCTAATAATTCTACGGGATATCGTGGAAGCGAGTTGAATGCGTATTTGGCCACACAATGACGTGAGGTGGCCAGACGATGATAAGTCAGCGCTTTATCCTTCCCAGACAAGACTGGTATCAATTCTCCGATCGCGGAAGGATGGAAGGCTTAGTTGGTCTAGGCAGGAAAACCAAATCAGGAACCTGGTATCGGGTAGACGCGACAGCCGGCACATCCTCCAACTGCGCTACACGCGTCCTCAATCTTTATACCAGTGGGAAAGCGGTCAGGAGCTCAATCGCTCGAAAATAATGCTCAGTTATTTTAGGTGAATGCCACTTCACACCATAATGGTCTTTTCGCTGACTAAAATGCACGAAAAATCGCCAATCTACTATAAAGTAACAGTAACTATGCACAAAGGGGTTGACGATAAGATGGTTAAGACAGTCCATCATTTTCGTTCGTCGGCATCCCTTTTGGCTTACACTGAATGTGTCAAAAATGGAATCATTGCTTGGATTGTCATAAAGTTCGTAGCTATTTAGGTATACATAGGATCTATAAAATGTCTCAAGGAGGGGAGAGCGAGACACCTATTCAAAAAGGGGTTGAGATGAGATGGTGACGTGCACCTCTCCAGTGTATTACGGCGTTTAATTGAATGATAGTGCAGATGATAGCTATTATACATATTTGTCAGTCCTGAACAGGTCTCGCACCAGAACATTGACTCGATATGGATTTATAGAAGCCCTTATTTATATTTTCTGTCACGAACCCGCTTTGAGATGCGCCAAAAAGAAAATCAACCGGTGCCTTCTCCGAGATATGTACGTGCTCATTCAGGGTGGTCAAAAAAGGCTCGGGCCCGAATCGCGCCTAGCGCTAAAGTTTAACAGCAACAAAACATCGTCATGAAAGGCAAGAAAAAGCCAAGCAAAGTGCTTGTAATCCTTTGACTAATGGCAAAGACAGAAAATGGAAGATGAATTACTCTAGTCTGTACCTTTTATCTGTGTTGTCTGTGAATAGCGAGTTGCCATCAAGTGTAGCCAGGGCGATCTTAAACTGAGTCTGAAACATTCCCTATTGTGGTAAAGGAAAAATCTTCATGGGCAACAGAGAAAATCATGACGGATCCACAGAACGTTTCTCACCATGGACGCCTCTGCCTTCCAACAAATCGCCACCTTGTCCGCAGCCAGTTGGAGTTGCGATGTGATTTCCAGCTTGCTGGGCACAACTCTCAGTGGCATCTGATAGGTAACGGCGCGAGAGACACCTACTCGATTACGGTAGCTGAGAGCAAGGCGCACATGAAACACTACGATAAGAGAACAACTGACAGACGGGTGGGTCATTGGCTTTCTAGAGACACAAACCTGCAGCTGAGTGGTCGGCTCGAGAGGAATGTGTACCTCCGTGGATAGCGAGGAGTTGCGGAATGCCTGAATAAGCCGTAACCAGAGTGACAGTAGTACGCAAGGTTTTCTGAATCCACGGAATGGAAAGGATAAACAAGGTGCCAGTGCTTTACCTCTGAATATCTCTGCCCAGGTTTATAGGAACCCACGGGATGTGCCACGCCCTATACCTACGCGAGATACCGTGGCAATTTGAGTAGGTCTGTTACCCATAAAGTGATGCGCGGTGGTCAACCACTGAACAAGGCAATGAACTTATTATTCCTCCGAGGCATGCCTGGGACCGATTCACCGACTCGGGGGTGGGGGGGGGGATGGAAGGCTTGCTTGGTCAGGTAGCTGCCCGAACCAAAAAGCCTACAGGTGCTCGCGACATTCGGCCCCTCCTCCGAGTATGCCACCACCAAAGCAATTGGATGATGTTAGGAGAGGGAACTGTGCTCGTCGGAAAATTCTTTTTCATTTCGCTAAGCGTTTTCCTCTTATCAAGGCAGAATCCGCTTGCCAGGAATGTGATGGCGATTTGATTCCGTCGGCTGCTCGATGTGGGTGGAGTCCGCCTACCTTCAGGTGGTTATGCAGTGTGTCATCCAGCGTTGCATTGGTCATTCATGACCTCTCCTTCGTTGAACTTCCAGCTGTAGTGCGGGCTCTTCAGTGTCATGAAGAACGTGACCGGGCTAACAATCTCAGACGATTCTAGAGCATCTTGAGTTGAGTGCTGCCGAAATACTGTCGAACGCCATTGTTGTGGGTGCGGTCCATCGTGATTCTGGCGTTTCATAGCACTTATCCCCATGACATTTAGTCGCCGATCTGCTTCCTTTGTTACAGCATTCAGATTCAGACAAAACCACTGGTCAAACTCGCTGACTTTCTGATCACAAAGTAACTCAATAGAGCTTCTCCACTTAGGCCACGCGGAATTTATACGATGGTGGATCTCGTGAAGTAAACCTCCGTCTCTGGTGACAGTTGAGCTCAGGTATTTGACAAAGTCAGATCCTGGTAGTTCTTTACTGCCTGATATGACTGAGTCACTATCGTTAGTTTGTCTGGTTCTCCGTCATCTCGACATTCAGACGCAATCCGAATGCTCAGATTCGATCACTCCAAACCTGCATGCGTTTCAGCGAGTCAGCTCAGCATTCCAAGTTATCGGGAAATCCTATTCTAATTTGATATTAAGGTAATTAGACCAGCTAATCGCAATCATCAGTCATAAGTGTGAAGCAAAAAAAAAACATTTTAAAAGGCAAAAAGGAGAAGCCAAAAACAAAAGAAAAGAAAAAGAAAAGAAAACTGGAAGGAAAGTGAAGGGAAAGAGGAGTAACAAACATGTAATATCCACACAAATAGCACAAACATTCACTTAATTTTCGGCTAAACATAACATTTCAATGACAAGATTAGAGTGCTAGAACGGACGGAAATGGTTAAAATAATTTCGAAGAAATTAAAAGTAAGAAAAACAAATTCTCACAGTATTTGGAAGGGCAGTCCACCTCCATCCTGTCTTGCCACTCGTTGGGCGACTTTGTGCGAACCATCCAACATCGGCTGCCGCGATTTCTTGCATCTGAGTTCGAATGAAACATAAAAAAGATCGAAAGCACGATGAGTTTCATTCGCATCCACCAAGCGTTGCCATAACAAATATGCGAAACAAGAACCTGCGCCAACACTGCATCAGGAAACTGCCACCGCAGTCGCAGGTTCTCATCGAGAGCATCAATCGTCACCGAGACCTGGTAAAGAAGCTCTGAAATAAACGAATCAATGGCAGAATTTCTAAAATATCACATACCTGCTTCTTTCCAGCAGCCAGCAAAAATTCACTCACCCTGAACCTGCACGAGAAACGCTTGTTCTACCGCATAGCAGCCTTGTGCACAACTGTCGAAGGTGATGCCCTCTTCAGTGCAGCGAGTTTCGCACTTGGACAAAGGCTCGTCCAGATCTCTACAGCCATGGTGACACTACAAACAAGTTTCACGAAGTTTTGGAAGAGTATTGCATCAAAAATAATAAGACTTAGACAATCATGCAGATTACCGAGTTAACACGACAGTTGAAGTCGCATTTGACCAAGTCATCCTGTTTCCATGTGAATTCACCGCGAGCCAAGGGAAATGCCTAAATCGCAAAATTGAACATTTCCGCATGATGTGGTCCTTTTGAATAAAGGCTTAGGTGAAGTCAAAGTAGATTTTTCAACGGCATGAGCAGGTGGGGTATCACAGAGAATTAATAGAGAGCTAAAGTGAACAAAGAATTTTTAGGTTCCACCGGAAGAAAATGCTTTTGTGCATGTTCCTCTTTGCAGACGTGAGACATCATCATTGCCACCGAGCTTCTCCCAGGTAGTAAGGAAGATAAAGTATAGAGGATGTAAGGCGGCGTTAATCTATCCCTTTTGGGATGCGCCACCATGATGTCGTGAAGGCAAACTGAATGCGTATTTGCGATGCCTTGTCGAAAAGAAGTCAGTGTTTTACCCTTCCCGGTACTAGTACCAAGTCTAGAGGTCAGAACTCTAGTTGTACAAAAGGCTTCAGCCTTTCAGTTTCATTCTTCTTATTTTTTCTATGACTGGTGGTTTTAAAAATGCTTAATTTTTTAATCACTAGTTGCGTACCTTTCTACGCTAGCACAACAATTTCATTTTTTCATTTTCACTTTCAACTATTTGAATTCATATATTAGATCGATAGGCTAGCGACAAAATTTGTGAATAGAATGTCTAAATGGCGAGAACGGTTCCATTTTCAGAAAAGATCTGAGCTGTGTTTAAAAATAAATCGGAAAGTTGAATGTGAATTGGTCTTGCAGGAACCGCCATCTCTTAAAAGCCTCACCTGAATGTCACAATCAAAATAATATCTCGGGGATCCATAGAGTAGATGACAGTAGAAACCCACACTCATTTTCTCCTTCAATTTCCACAACACAGTCGCCTGGCATTTACTGTCGACTTTTTACTTGAAGGACAATAACTCTCATGAACTGAAAGGGCCTAAGGAATTAAATGGCATGAATGCGGAGTATTTTTCACCAGCGTCAGTTGCGGGCCCCGTCCGCTCCACTTTCTCTTCCATCCATGGTACTGTGACGTATCTTTCAGAATGAAGTGGTCCTTGAAGGGATAATTTCTCAAGCATATTTCGATGTTAATAAACCTTGCCATATCGCTGATGAGCGGATTACATCGCACAGATTCTAGCAGTCAACCAAAGAAAATTTTTGGATCCTGAACGACTGCACGGAGCAATATCTAATTTCACAAGAAAAAATAGGTGCATTCCCACGCTTTAAAATAATCAAGCACTAAACCATTATTTTTTCTTGAAAAGTTAAAGTCCTTGAAAGTATCAGATAGAATGTTCATTTTCAGGACAGATGATTTTTTAATTTCAAAGAAAACCACATCAAATTTTTCTCAGGCAAAAAATTATTTTAACCTTCTCAGAATGTGTCTGCTTTCATCATAAAGATGATCACATTGGTTTCGAGGACGTCCTCATTGATTTCAAAGTGAACGCCCTCTAAATCATTTGAGTCGTGATTGAAGTGTCCAATTTGACACGAAAATGGAACATTTTGCAAGGTCCTGATGTAACTGCTAGAATAAAATCGTTGCTTATCGTTAGTTTTGATCTCTAACTTCTTTGTTCTCACGCTAGAAAAGATCACTCAAGAACTGGAACCTGTGCTGAAAAGATTTACTAGAAGGTTAATGCTCAGTACCATGGGATTCAGCTCCAGATGTGTACCTCAGGCGTAAATAGGAATAAAATGTTCAATCGGTAAAAATGTAACAGAGAAGATACACGTTTGATCTCGACACGTTTTCACCATAATAGTAGTATGTAAAACATAAGTGAATGCGTGCGATTTCTTGTTCTTCATTCCCTCTAGCACTAGAGGTAGTAGTGTCATTGTCAATGCTGTTAGACTGAATATTAGAAACCAAGTTTTTCACAGTGCCTAAAATTACGAAAAAAGTCCTTCAATTGTAGACAATCGTCTGTCGACTAATCATCCTAACTAAGAGCATTATCCGAAATCTAAAATGAAAATCTGACAGTTCAACGGCTTCGAACACTACGTATTGGCAAGCTGCTCATGATGATGTTATTGTTTTGCTTTGTTGTTCTCCATTTGTTTTATTCACATTTAATTGTGACGCTAACATTTTCTACATGGATTTGCTCGGTTTTGTAGACATTTTTTGCTACTTATCTTTTCATGTCCTTTGTCAGCATGTGATAATTGATGGAAATGTTCAACCACAGAACAATTTTTTACATTTACACTTTGTCGCAGGGCGGTTGGCAGCAGAGTCGGAGAAGGCGCTTGATGTCAGGTGTGCCCGATAGCAACATCTTTGTTCCGATTTATCTCCTAGTTTGAGCAAGCCTTCCATTCCGCCGCTGTCGGTGAATTAGTACCAGACTCTTCTGAGAAGAATTAAACGCTGAATGTCAATCGGCTGGCCGGTGGCAAGGTGTCCATCACGTTTCTTCATCATACGGGGAGCAGATCTTGATCGCTGTCGCCTAGTGAAAAAGTGGACAACGACGGCGATCGAACGTTGTGTGCCGGCGACGAGCGCCGGTGCCGTCGACGACGAGGTGTAGTGGTGAAACTTGTTTCATTCTTTTCCCACGTCGTCTCGCTTTCATAATAACAGCGACCGACTACCAGCACACAGATACAGATACGGAGACCTACTGCTTGGCGAAGGATCTACCTGTGTTAGATTCCCCGACACTGTTCGGTCGAACGAATCGAGAACGGGGGTGCGAGAGAGAGAGGGCACGGAGCGAGCGGCAGAGAGATGGAGAGAAAGAGAAACCAACTCTCATCGTTGATAGGGCGATCAGATTTACAATCGCATTCCGTCGTTAGGACACCTAATGGCCTTCACATGCACTCGGCAGTGTCTTCCAACCAGTCGCTCTCTCAATAACCGCGCACGCATATTCGTCCTGAAGAGCCGCCATTGCGGAACGTGCAGGGATACCGAGGAAACGACCTCTCAATTCAAAAACTCGTAGCTACTTCGCCCACATCTTCACCATTTCACACACGCAACCACAGCTCGAGGTGTACCAAAAGGGATTAAAAATCCAAGAACCTCTGGGTGGAAAACCTCTAAACGTTACCGAGTTCGTTATCCTGGTTATGCTATCTAGTCCAAATAATAAAAATGGTTCAGAAGAAGTTAAATCGTGACTTCTAAGGAGAAGCTTGACAAATTAGGTCGCTTCTGGCACATTTATATTTCATCCGAGAGCTGGGACGTTTTGCGGAAATAGGGAACAATAAGTGGAATTTCAATAACAGTTAGTCGAATTTAGAAAAATGCTAAAAATTAGAAAAATTAATTTAGAAAAAGCGAAAAATTCGGATCTATTCTAGTCCGGGGGCCATATAACTACAAAGAGGTAACAAAGGAATTAAGACTTACCGAGCGCCTCCTAGAGAACGAGCTAGAACCTAAAAGAAGCCAAAAACGAACGAACAAGCAAAAAATAAAATAAAAAATCGCCGCGGTTTACAACCGTCTCGGTGGGCAAAGAGCGACGGAGTGGAGGCATGTCGCGTGCTGACCGCCGGCTGACATGTTATAACCAGGATCTAATATGGTGAATATAGCACATGAAGCCGCATGCTGCGTGCCGACCGCCGCCTGACAAGTTATAACGAGGATCCAACATGGTGAGGAGGGCACACAACTTTGCCGGCTTACAACCGCAACAAATGTAATTTTTCGTTTTTTCTTTTGACTTTTTCTTGTTTATGGTCCTATGTTGTTCTGTAGGAGCCGATCGGTAAGTCTCAAGTGGATTGGTTACATATAATCCGTTTTAGTTATGTGCCCCCCCGGACTAGGATAGATCGAAAAAATTCTTTAATATCTCTATAAAAATTAGAAGCTAAAACATATTCGGAGAGGTATCATGATCGAAATCACGAAAAATGGATGTCTATCTAATCCAAATGTCGAGAGAGAACATCGAAAAGCAGAAAGTCATCACAGAATTTCTACCCCTTTTTACGCCTCAAAAGTCACCTTTCGCATGTTTACCACAACATTTAGCGCAACTAATAGTTATATCCCTCTCTACCTTTTTTAAAAACTGAGAAATAACGAAAATATAAGATCTCCAAGTTTTCATAAATAAGGATATAATGCTCCTTTTATAGGCAAGTTGAGTTACCCTTTTTCGTGACAGTTTATAAAAAGTTCAGCCGTCAGATTCCTTCTGGCTAGGCGCTAGAACAGGCACCAAAAGGTCGTTTAGTGTGAGCGTTTGTATCAGCTGGGACGCATTTTTATCAGAAACAAACTACTTTCTTGTTTAAAACTGAAATAAATTGAAATTTTCATTGCAAATTTAGTTGCACTGATCATGATCTTTTAAACAAATGAAACTGAAACAAAAAATTAACATCCAACTCTGTTTTGGTAATAACCTGCCTAAAATGTTTACAATGCCCTGCACGAATGTGCTCTAGCGATAGCAAATTTTCTTAAACGTCTCTCGACAGTATGGATGAGGCAGGGCGCGTCTAGCTCCATTATAATAGGAGGCGACCTTTGCATGACACGCATTTCAATTCGTGTCATGCAAAGGTTGGAGTCCCTTCCGTAGCAACCAAGTCTTTTAGCCCTTCAGTTTCGGTGAACTGGTGCCAGAGATGCATGAGAAGGAGGAAGCATTGTCTTCTCCACCACCTGAACGGTACCCAAATACAGCACAGGACAATCCAAATACGCAGTAAAATGGATTTCTTGACAGCGCGTAGAAGCGAAGTACACGGCGCGTCTGCGGTATAATGGTAAACGGTGACCTTTCTATGCCTTTTATGATTGAGGCCGAGAATGGCCATTGTCTCCACGGCAGTTTCATAAATGATAGGCTTGCGCATAACTCCAACGCACTATTGTTGCATACATAGTGCAACTGTTCTGTCGGTTCAAAGAACTGGAAGCTTGATTAAGATACGAAATAAACGAGAAGAACAAGAAGCCAAATGCTGGTACCTTGGCCTATTTTCTACACCAATATCCACTTTTAGCTCAGAGCAGCCTTAATTTCGTTACAATGTGTGCTATTCACACCTCTATCCCTAGAGGTGATCTGTCGGCTTCATAACTGCAACGCTATCAAAAGTGAGCACTCGCAACTCAACTGCAAAATATTTATATTTTGCAAAACGCAACGCTTGGTCAAGACATGGGACATTGACGCCTTCAGAATAATAGCACTTCGATATGAGGACCTCTACAGCATAAAAAAAACTAAAATATTCCTCCAAAAACTGGCGCTTCAAAGGATCGCACTTCTACAATATCATGGTGTTGTTCCAAGATGGCCATAACCAAATGCAGTGTCTAATAGATCGAATGTAAAGATAACTGAATCGAGGCTGCATAAAGGCGGAACCGAGCGTACTTGCCTTAAAAATACATCGTTCTGAGATAGAAGCAAAAACAAACAATAAAATACAGGGTGGCATGAAAAATGGGAAAGATCTATATAGTCGATATGGGGAAATCTAGCGAACCTACTCTAATACACAGCGAAAGCGCGTCAAGAAGGTCGAGTGTTCATTCTGGTTTATTACGCCAGCACAGCTGATATAACAAACGAAGGGATCTGAAGGGCGGGAGCCCAAGATGGACGTTGAATGGAAGCTTTGCTTTAACTACAAATCAGAGCGCAATTCAATACAGCACTGCTGCTGCTCAAACCAATGCAGCTTTATACATTTAACGATCGAATTTCCTCTTAGTTGTGGGCAAAATTAAGAAATTAACAAGAATAAAGAAAAGGGAGTAAATCATATAGAGCTCTAGCGTCAGAATGAAGAGCGCTGCTCGCAAACTTCACAAAATGGCCATCAAGACAAAAACGCCGTCTGCTCACCAAATTACGTTCCGAGCACAACAGCTGA
Source organism: Heligmosomoides polygyrus bakeri (assembly GCA_947359475.1). Taxonomy (NCBI): domain Eukaryota; kingdom Metazoa; phylum Nematoda; class Chromadorea; order Rhabditida; family Heligmosomidae; genus Heligmosomoides; species Heligmosomoides polygyrus. Next base: position 70,700,017 of record OX375868.1, on the reverse strand, counting down.
CAGGTCTTCAGCGAATTAGAGAATACTGTAGCCAGCGAGGTGCCGCATATGCAGAAAATAGCGGTGATGACGAGAACGTATAGCATTGACTGCTCACATTCGGGTACTGCGCCTGGTGACGGGGGTGACGGTAGTGCTAGAGGTGGTGGTGGTGGTGGTCGTGGTCGTGATGGAGGTGGTTGTCGGCGCCGTCAGAATTCCGGCCGCCGCTCCGCTGCTGATATCGATCACAGACTGTATTGATTGGGATGTGGATGCGATCAATGGAGAGATCGATTCGGAACGATCACATGGAAGTGAGCAGCCGCCGCTCTCTTTGTTGCCATGCAGTACAGGGAGGGCACGTTCGAGCAGTGCGGTGGCGCGAACGCTGTGCTGAGTCATAATCTGCTCTCGGGCTGCTAATCGGATCAGCGCTAGGCGGGTAAGCAGCTACCTGGCAAGTGTGGAGCCCGAGATCCTAAAGATCCTAAAGAGAAGAAGACCCATAGGGAAACCTTTTTATGCTTGAACTGAGCTCAGAGCCCATGATGTCCCTTGAGGTTTACGCTTTTCCCGCTGAAGACTGATGTGCTGTCCCCAGGTATCCTACATAGATGTTAGTTGCTGGAGTTACTTCAGCTCGAATAGAACCCTTGCAGGGCACGAACTGAAGTGTACTCGAAGGCTGTAAAAATCTCGATCAGTGTCGACATCTTCATTTCTCGTTGGAAGGTACGCAACGTACTTTGCCTTCAATACACAAAGGTTCGTCTGAAGGCAGTGGCGAAACGAACCTTTTAATGTTTTATAATTTGCGACATATCATTCTTTTAATTAATTAAAAAATTCTATTATTTTACACCTTTCTTTACTTCTTTGAATTTTACATTTCGTTATGTTGGCCCCAAATTCATCGCACATTTTATGCAACACTAACTGACGTGCGGTAGAACATCCGGAGGAAGGGCCGACTGTCGCATGCTTCACGCGCGAATCGACGTTTCTGATTCGGGTGCCGTCCAGACCAACTTTCCAAGCTCGAAGGCTGCCAGACTTGTTCTAGAAAGATAAAGCACTGCAGTGCTCATTGATTGGCCACCGCAAGTCGTTGTACGGGCCAGATAAAATTTCAAACCGTCTTGAGGACATCGCGTGATGAAAAACCTTGGCACACCCACGAAGAGTTTCACCTTTATCCTTCCCCTTTAGTTGTTAATGAGCTATTTTGATTTATACTTAATCGATGCCATGACGATGTCTTGCTGCGATGTCAAAGCTACTGCGCCAGACGGAAGTCGGACGTGGATACTTTGCTTTCTGTGCAGGTTGCTAGCGATAACAGGACCACCGATGGGAAGCTGTCGAAACCTTACAGCGGACAATTCCAAGACAAGACCGTAGGCGTTGTGAACAAATACAATTTGCGGAAGAGCTTCTAACCAGTAGCGATTCTTGCTTGTACAGAAATTGTTCTTATCTCGAACACACCGAGCTTAAGCTGATAAAACAGGAGGATAGTAAACAACAGAAGGGAATGGGCAAACGCCATTTTTACTGGTGACTTTACTGCAAGCGGCTCACAATGAGCGATGCTTCGGAGTGGGTGCCGTTCCTTGTTTCGACTTTGACAGCGGTTGAGTGTCGAAAGTGGATTTGGACGGAGTTGTCTTGAGCAGTGGGTCTTAATTCACCTTCAAGAAACAAGTGATAGTAGCAATTTAATCGGAGAGGGAGAAGGGGAGAGGGGTGGTCCACATCTCGACTCAAACCACAGCTCACCATTATCTGGAGAAAAATGTCTATCCTAGGTAAAGGAGGGCACTCCAGTGCATTTCCTTGATAAACGATGTTAAAACTGAAAGTAAACTTTCACTTCAACTTTCACTTCACATTCACTTTGCAAAGACGACACGCTCAACCAGCGTACGAGAGGACCTTTCTTTGCGATTTTCTAGCCGGGGGAGACATTAATCTACCTATTTCGGTTATCTGACTGCTCCCCCTCCCCCTGTAGGTTCATCATCATCTTCATTAGCGTCTGTCCCGTTTGGTGGCGGACTCCATTCTTTTGGTGTGGTGACGCCATTTCTCCTGACCAAATGCTTGATCAGGGTGCACATCAGCTATCTTCAAGTCCAAGTGCAACGTATCTTCCCAACGTTGCTTCGGGCGTCCCCTGGGTCGCTTTCCAGGGACCTCAAGGTTCAGGCCAATCTTACGGACGGTGTCGTCGTTAGCGCGAAGGACGTGGCCATACCATCGAAGACGAGCTTCACGCAACTTGTCGGCTATCGTGGTGACACCGATCCTCTTTCGTATGGTATCGTTGCGAAAGCGGTCCAAACGCGTTACTCCGACCACTCGGTTAGGTCTAATGGCTACCCCCTCTATAGACTTACGCCTCCGTGAGCCAAATCCCTGAGTTCTCTTCCGGTCAGTCCTCTAATCTAATCAGGCGTAATTGTGCTTTCACCTCACCAGAAGTTCACCTGTAGTTGACCGCTAGTGGTTCCAGAATCATTCTCGTTGCAGCTGTATTCCTTGCCATACCAAGGCACCGCTACCATTCGGCTCCCGAGCAGATTCAAGGCAGGGTGCAAGAGATCAAACATTACTCGCTCTCTGCAAACTAGGACTGCTGCTGAAACACCACTGAGCTTCAACAGCGTCTGATGGGAATGCTAACCTACCTTTCACAGGCTCATGTTATCAACGACGACTGCCTTGAAAAATGTCAATCACGAGGTCGTAGGTGGATGCTTGCTTCGGCCTAACGCTTCGTACGAATCTCGTCTTCAGAGACTCATGAATCCATCACAGTTGGGGCATAATTTCCTTATCAACGGCAGCCCAGCAAGGGCTCTATAGCTTTACGGTGGAGCCATTGAGTCTGCCGCGGCTCTACACGTTGGCTGTTTTTCAGGACAGCATACCGTATCAGCGGCACTACCAGACATCCAGACCATTTTCCACTATCTTTATAAGGCTGCTTGTAAGGCCTAGACATTTCACAGTCGAACGCTAGTTTTTTTTTGGGGGTGGGGAGGGGGAGGGAGGGCGAAACTAACCTCAACTGGATCAACTGTTTTCAGTTCTAGGCCCATCATATGCTCCCTTAAAATTGCCACCATGAAGAAGCCGCCAGGCGGAGATAAGTGGCCCATGGAGGAAATCATCTTGTGTTAGGTGATCGTACACCTCACCTTCGTGAGAACGAAAATGAATATTCGTCTACATAAGACGTGGTTCCACTCAGTCTAGGGCAGTGATAGAACATACGGTCCCGTCAAATGACGATGGTATCACCTGTATCACCTGTCGTCCCATTGATCATAGACTTGCTCGAGCAGGCGCCAGCAGCGTCTCCATTCGTCCCTGTCGCGTGCCAGAGTGGTCCAATGGATCCTCCTCGCTCGAGAGACACGAAGAGCGTCAAATCGGTCGTTCAGGGCTTTCACGAAGAAGCCCGACCAACGCGTTTGTGGGCGTCCCGGTGTTCTATTGACATCCCGCGGAATCCAGTCGGTAACGGCTCTCGTCCAGCGGGTGTCTGCGAAGCACATTACGTATCCGGCCCACCTAATTTTCGACAACTTGGCTCATGCGACAGCGTCTCTGATCTTCGAACGTCGGAACTCCGGAGGCCTTCTCTCGTGTCACTCCGAGCATCTTCTCTCGATTCCACGCTGCGCGACGCTGATGGCGTGTTCATCTTGCTTTCGTATAGCCCAGGTCTCTGAGGCGTATGTTAGGGCAGGAAGAACGGTAGAGTCGAATAAGTGGGCACGGAGTCGGACGTTCTTCGTCTTCTTCGCGACTTCTTCGACGCTCTTGAAAGCTCCCCAAGCCGCTGGTTTCCTCCTGCTCAGCTCCGGCGCTAGGTCGTTGGCCATATTGACTTCGCGACCCAGATACACGTAGCTGGAGCATTCGGAGATGTTCGTTCCGTTGAGCGAGAATGGGGCATCAGAAACTTGTCCGTTCCTCATGAACATCGTCTTCGTAAGATTCAGCTGCAGTCCAACGTTCCCACATACATGATCGAAGTCGGCCAGCATTCGCTCCGCCTGGCTGATGCTCGGTGTTATTAGCACGATGTCGTCAGCGAAGCGAAGATGACGTAGTTGCCGGCCGTCGACCTTCCCTCCCATGTCTTCCCATTCTAGCTCGCGCATGACGTTTTCGAGGGTGGCACTGAAGAGCTTCGGGGATATGGTATCCCCTTGCCAAACCCCTCTCCTTACGTCGATGACGACGTCGTTGTAAAATGGGGAGATCTTGGTCGTGAATCCACTGTACAGCTCTCGAAGGACTCTGATGTACTGAGTAGGAACGCCCTGAGTGAGCAGGGCTTCGAGGACCGCTTCAGTCTCGACGGAGTCGAATGCCTTCCTCAGGTCGATGAACTGCGACAGTTCGATGAGCTTCGTAATGGTGTGTATGTGGTCGATCGTGCTGAATCCTCTCCGAAATCCTGCTTGTTCTCGTGGCTGTCCTTCGTCCAGCGTTCTGCTGATCCTATTCAGGGTGACTCGAATGAACAGCTTGTAGACTACGGACAGCAGGCAGATCGGGCGACAGTTGCCGATAGTCGTGCACGTCTCCCTTCTTGTTCAGCATGACGGTCTTGCTAGTCTTCCACTGAGATGGAACCTTGCATTCCGACAGGCATCGTGTGAAGAGCCGCGCCAGGGTGTTGATGAGCGCTGGCGAGATGTTCTTCAGGTATTCGGGTCTGATCCTGTCAGGGCCGGGTGCTGTACGTTTCTTCACCGACGAGATGGCGTGTCGGATCTCGGATGGGAGAACAGAGGGAACGACGTATCTATCCTGCGGAAGATGGCATGGGGGCAGGTGGACATGGCTATCGAAGAGATCGGAGTAGAAGTCGCGGATGATCCTTCTGGAAGAGGTGACGGTTCCATCAGGACGTCGGAGAGCGGTCATCTTGGTCTTGAAGTTGGCGAAGTTCCGGCGGGCATTGCGGATGCTCAATCCTGCTATCGCCGCCAACGACGATGGCAGGGGCGGGGCCTATTCCCAACCCACGCTAGGGCACTCTCTTTCTGGATACCAAGGAATAAACACGTTCCTCTTCTCTCTGCTTCTGTACGTTATCATATAAATCCACTGAACCGCACATTTTGGTGCATCGGCCTAATAAGCCATATCGTAAGTCTCTCGCGTCCCTACGCCTAGAGCAACAAGTCGATCTATTGCAGATCGCATTCTCTATAATAAAGAGAATCGTAAGTCTCTCGCGTCCCTACGCCTAGAGCCGCAAGTCGATCTATTGCAGATCGCATTCTCTATAATAAAGAGAATCGTAAGTCTCTCGCGTCCCTACGCCTAGAGCCGCAAGTCGATCTATTGCAGATCGCATTCTCTATAATAAAGAGAATCGTAAGTCTCTCGCGTCCCTACGCCTAGAGCCGCAAGTCGATCTATTGCAGATCGCATTCTCTATAATAAAGAGAATCGTAAGTCTCTCGCGTACCTACGCCTAGAGCCGCCAGTCGATCTATTGCAGATTGCACTCTCTATCTAAGAGAACTACTCTCGGTTCACACCTTGAGTTGGTCTAATTACGACCACAGCCTCTAATTAAGAGACTGCAAGGCTTCCGTATCAATTACGAGGAGCAACGAGAAAAAATTCTCACTTCGTTTCTTGAAAAAGCAAGAACGAAACCCTTTTTTGAAAACAAAATGGCGCTTCATTGTTATAAGACGCCTATTGTATTGAGTGCGACGACACTCAAAAACCTGGTTGATCGGTACAGCGATTATACCGCTGTGGTAGATTTCAGTACCATAGATGAAGAGACCTACGAAAAATGCAGGTCAACCATAGCCCTCCTACAAAGTGGGGTCAAGCAGATCAGAGAGGGGCAAGAAAAGCTCCAAAAATTGTACAAAGAAGTCAGAGAAGAGTACAACAACTGTAAAAGCAGAACAGAAAGAAAGGACATCATGCATGAAATTGAGCAGATTGAAAATGAGTCGAAACTCCACACTACAATAGCAGAATCTGATGAGCTTATGTTTAAGCTCATTACGCGTGTTGACGAAGCCAAGTGCATGCGCGAGAGAATGGACGTCAAATTGGGCTATATTACGCAGAGAGCTCAGCGAATCGAAGCGAATAGTTTGGAAAATTTTGAAACCAACGATCGCTATTCCTGATGCTAGTGGAAGTCTAAATCACACATCAGTAAGATCCTGCAGATCTATCAAACCACCTCAGGCGTCTCTACCGTCGTTCTACGGTAACGCGGAGGAATTTCCCGAGTATTGGGCAGTTTTTGAATCTCTTGTCCACAAAAGTACTGAGTTGGACGTAATGGAAAAAATACTGCTGCTCAAGGAAAGCCTAAAAGGCAGAGCGCAAAATTCCATTAAAGGAATTCGACTTGTGCCAGAAAACTACAACTGGATAGTCAAAACGTTGTGCGACAACTACAACGACAGCGCTGCAAACCGTCCTCAAATTGTTCAAAAGCTCGTGAACATGAAACCAGCGAATAGTTCAGCTGAAAGTTGCCTCTTCATATATGATGAAATTCAGGTTCTAGTGAACCAAATGGTGTCTGCCGGATACGATGTCCGTAAAACGTTCGACCCTATGTGGTCCGAGACTATTTTAGCGAAGTTTCCTCGGGACATTGTCAAAGCAGTCCTGATCCTATGCCGTACGCAATCTAATCAAAGTATTGAGGAGCTCATGAGTGCTCTCAAAAATGAGATAGCGGCAAAAAGTTACGTCGAAAGCCGCATAGGTCACCAGACGCAAGACAGAGTCAACATAGTTGCAACAGATGAGGGCACTTACTCGCGACCTCGCGACCATAATACCGACGGCTGTGTCTTTTGCCATAGGAACAATCATCTGTCGGCGGCATGTCGCACAGTATCGGATCTAAACAGCCGCCGAAAAATCATAAGAGACGGCAACTGTTGCTGGAAGTGTTTCTCGCCCAGCCACAACAGCTTCGACTGCATTAAACCAGACTGTTATCAATGTGGCCAGAAACACCACACAAGTCTGTGCTTTAAAAATGACACAGCAAATCCGAGAAACCAAAACGGCACGTGGAACCCAGGTCAGAGAAATGCCAGGGCGAACGGTCACCCTCCCAGACCTAATGCAAATCAAAACAGAGTTCAACGAAACCGCAACGATTTCAGTGATCGTAATAGAAACGTCGCCAACAACAACACGCATATGGAAAGTGAATCTCTCCAATCTAACGCTTGCGCACAAAGCCAAACAGCTTCTCAGCTTGTCCTAATGACAGCGGAAGGTAATCTTTGGAACCATAATAAAAACGAGTTCGAAAAGGTCCTGTTTTTCTTCGACTCAGGTGCTCAGAAAACAGTCATTGAAGAGAACCTTGCCTATCGTTTTGGCTTACCAAAAGAGTCAACAGAAATATGCACCATGTCAGGAATTGGAGGGCATATAGAAAACTTCGAGAGTCACATAGTACTGACAAGAGTGAGCACGGTGTTCGGGGAAGAACTCGAGCTGAAAATACAAACGAAACCCGTCCTAACGAACGGATTCCCTAGTGTGAAGCTCAGTAAATCTGACATTACTTTCCTCAAGGAAAATGGAATTTGCCTAGCAAATTCAAAATTGCGTGGAGAACACCAAACTCCACACATTTTGGTCGGACTTGATTATTACCACGACCTAGTCTGCAGTCCAAGTCACAGTATGGCAACACCAACAGGACTTCATATCGCTAAAACAGTATTTGGCCCCACCATATACGGTAAAGGCCTCACATCAGTACAAGACGTTAGAAGCAACGTGAGCTACGCAATGACGTCAGTTCACGAGCAAAGCGAGCAAGAAATGCTACGTAAGATGTTCGAGTTGGATGGGCTTGGAATTTCCGAGAATGAATGCCAAAAGGAAGGCAAGGCCTACGAATATCTAGAAAAATATTCAAAAATGATTTCCTTTGAAAACGGATACATAACAGCTCCATTTCCATTAAAAACCAACATTGGAGAACTGGAGGACAACTTCACAGTTGCTATTCGCCGCTTAGAGTCTCTGCAAAAAACTTTGCAGCAAAACAGCGAGCAACGCAGTTGGTACTGCAAAATCATTGAAAAATATGTCAGTGAAAAGATGGTTGAACCATTTTCCGATTCCGACCCAGAAGCAGTCGGAAACTACTACATGCCTCATTCAGGCGTCTGGAAAGCTAATAAAAATGTTCCTCTTAGAATAGTGTTTGATGCGTCTTCAAAACGTAAAAACCAACTGTCTCTAAACGAGGTAATCCACAAAGGCGAATCATTCGTCAATAAAATCCATGACATTCTCATGGTCTCACGATCAAAAAAGGTTCTTCTGATATGTGACATTGAAGCGGCCTTCACTCAGGTGCGCCTGGTCCACTCCCACAAAGATCTATGCAGGTTTTTGTGGGTGAAAAACATCAATTTGCCTCCAACGAAGGACAACCTAATCCGCTACAGATTTAAGCGGTTGCCGTTTGGAGTCACAGCTTCCCCTAGCATATTAAACATGGCACTACTGTCTTACCTCAATAATGAAGGGTCCTCAATTGCAATTGAAATAGCTAGCAATCTATATGTGGATAACATTATGATGGTTGCCGACACTGCAGAAGAGGCGATCATGAAATATCGAGAGTCGAAACAACTTTTCGCCAACATTGGCATGAACCTTAGGGAGTATATATCCAACTCCAACGAAGTCAACTCTCAAATACCCTTGGAGGATCGACTAGACTCACACTCCTTAAAAATTCTAGGTGTCGCATATAACATCGAAGACGACTCATTTAAGGTCAGAACTCATTTCGCTCACGCGGAGAAGCTGACGAAAAGAGATATTGTCAGTCAGATCAACTCAGTGTACGACCCTATCGGTGTCGCCAGTCCACTCATAGTAAAACTAAAATCTATGATGAGGGATGTGTTCAATACTGGAACAGCATGGAAAACCGTATTATCTGAAGAACTGTGCCTTCGATGGAATCGTCTATGTAAAGAGGTCGATAACGCTCGCGTATCGATTCCGCGCCGTATAATTCAACAATCCACAAACAGTCACCTGTGGATATTCGCTGACGCTAGTTGCTTGGCGATTGCAACCTGTGCCTATTTGCAGTGCCAATCCTCAGGGAAGATCTCAACGCTAATCAGTGGAAAAGCTAAGCTAACACCGAAAAAATGTCACCAAACAATCCCAAGACTTGAACTTGTTGGAATCCTAATGGCTTCGCGCTTGTGCAAGACAATCATGGAAACGTACAAAACCGTTCGAAACGTGTCCGTTGTATCAGATAGCGAAATAGCACTGTATTGGTTGAACAGCTGCAAAAAGGTCCCGGTTTTCGTCGCCAACCAGCGGGAGCGGATCCTCGCTATTAAGACCAACCTAGAATCGCACGACGTATTGGTTAAATTTCTTCACGTTAGCACAACCCACAACCCAGCTGATGCAGGGACCAGAGGTTTAAACTCTGGAGAAATCGCCAATAGCGATTGGGTGAATGGACCGCGCTGGCTAGAAAACAGCCCTGACACGTGGCCGTTAACTGAAATCGACTGTATTAAAGTGACGGAAGAGATAGATACTGCTGATATCGTATCGCTCCCTAATATAACAAAAGCCAGCACCAACTCCGTCTATGGAGCAGAGCTTATCGACTTATCTCGGTTCTCAAAGCTGAACAAAGCCATGCGAGTGGTCGCACTCGTAGGCAAAACTTTGAAGCATTGGGTTATTGCGGTGAACAAGAGCCAAACGTCGCACATCAGTACCGTCATGATATCAAAATTTGACACCTTTCAAGACATCACTTCTCATGACATCGAACTTTCCGAGAATGTTCTTATAAGACAAGAGCAGAAGGGAATGATTTTGCAAGATCTCCAAAGGCAGTTCCATAACAAAAAGGTTATCTCGGACGAAAATGATATTATTCGTCACGAGTCGCGCCTCCAGAACGCAGTGATTCCTCGTGACGCAAAATCACCCATATACATACCACAGAAGTCGGAACTAGTCCGTCTCATACTTCAACACGTTCACTCAAATAATGCTCACTGCGGCAAGGACCATATGTTAGCTATCGTGCGACAGAGATTTTGGATTCCTCGTCTGACTGTGGTTATCATCCGGTACTTGAAGCACTGTTCTACGTGTAAAAGATATCAAGGACTGCCATTAGGAGCTCCTTTAATGCCTTCGCTGCCGTCAGACAGGGTAGTGATTTCAAAACCGTTCGAAAACGTCGGTTGCGACTTCATGGGTCCATTCCTGTCAAAATCGCAAGAAAAAATGTACGTATGCCTCTACACTTGTCTTACAACAAGAGCACTTCATTTGGAGCTTGTTGAAAACCTATCATCGGGTGCATTCCTTAGCTGCTTTATCAGATTCATCTCAAGACGAGGAGTGCCAAAGCTTGTGCGCACCGATTGCGGTACGAATTTCAAACAAGGCGAGCGCATTATAGCCACTATGTTTGAAACCAATGAGCCTACGGGTACTTCTCTGATGTCGTACTGTGCAACAGAGAAAATCAAGTGGTTATTTAATCCACCAGGTGCCCCATGGATGGGAGGCGCTTGGGAAAGACTGGTAGGATCTGTCAAAAAAGCGTTCAATAAATCCATGGGGCGAAAGAGACTCAGCTTTACAGATATGTGTACGGTTCTCACGAGAATTGAAGCCATCCTCAATACAAGACCCCTCACCAAATCCAGTTCGGACGACCTATGCGTTATTCCATTGCGTCCAATTGACTTCCTTCAAGGAAATCTCAGATTTTCATTACCAGAATCTAACGACCGTATCGATCTCCTGGATCCAACATATGATCCAGATTTCATACAATCACAAAAGCAAGCGACAGAAGCATTGCATTATTCCGAGAACATAGCTAATAAGTTCTGGGAAAACTGGAATACACTGTATCTAACGTCTTTAAGGGAAACGCAAAAAGTGATCCTCAAACAGCCAAGACACTTGAGCAGAACGTGTCCCTATGTAGGCGAGATAGTCATCATAGAACAAGAACTAATCCCTCGAGGAAATTGGCCCTATGGCAAGATAGTCGATATCATTAGTTCTGCGGACGGACTCATAAGGTCAGCGAAGATATTGATGCCAAACCACAAGGTCATCCACCGGCCTCTTAACAAGTTATATCCTCTAGAAATCCGTGCTAATGTCGAGCCCAGCAATGAAGAAGCAGTCAGAGCTGTGACTTCAGATACATCAGAGTCACCTGTGGTTGTTCAAAATGAGAAGCGACCAATTCTTCCGCGAAGCTCAAAATCAAGAGCTTACGACTTCTTCAGAAGTATGGAGACCAGTGTACTTCACTCACGTCCAACAACAATTAACTCATCATTGCTACTTGTCTACCTACTATCTATCGTGGCATCGCCAGCACTCGCGGCTCAAAATTCCTCGATACTATCGTGCAGTAGAGGAATTATCAGTATTCCACCAATAAGTGGTTGGTTCGAATTATGCATTGACAAACAATGCCACGCCGTGGATAACAGCACGCGTGCAGCCAACTATTTCCTACCAATATCACCGACAGAGAAAAGTGTCAATGTGCGCTTTCGTTCGATGACTAATGCTCAAGAACAAGTAATGTCGTGCGAACGTGCTAGGTTTTGTGACCACCAACAACTCCTATCAAAAACCTTGCTAGGAAATCCCCATTGTTGGCCAGCAGGTGCCATTGCAACAACGGCCATAATCGTTTATGTAGCTATCACAGTGTTGTTGGGTGTAACATGGCTCATGGCAAAGTTCATCAGAAACACTAGCAAGTGCACTAAAAATTCGGAACAGTTCGACAATCTCACAGCTGCTGCGAAGCAGAGTCCTCCAAGCTTCAAGCTCACGCCTCTTCCAGGGTTATTGTCAATCTCGTTATTTGCTGTGATAAGCCTTCTATCACCGGCAACAGCGTGTCAGCATGGCATTATGCGTCACTCTGCCGAGGTCGTCTGTAATGAAGGCAATCACTGCCACCTCGAATACAGCCGAGAACTATTGTTCAACAGGCTGCAGTCAGAAATATGCATCGAAATAATTCATGCAAATGAGACCGTAGGACTTGCAAAATTCCGAAAGCAGACCGTGAATTTCAAATGCTCAAAAGTAACTGAGTTCTTTACTAGGTCCACTAGAATGCAAATCTTCCACGTGAAGCGATGTGCTCAAGCAGGGTCTTGCATTGCAGATAAATGTGAAACTATTAGCTCAGGTGAATCCATAGCTGAATTAAACCATACTAGGGAATATCCTGGTTACACCGGTTGCTTGAACAGTTGTGGAGGCGTCTTGTGTGGATGTTTTTTTGCCTAAACCGGCATGCTGGTTCTACAGAATCGCTCACAAACCGCTATCAAAAAGAATCTTTGAAGTCGTTCAGTGTTCACATTGGACACCACTCATAAAGCTAGAAATAGAAATAACCACAGCCAACAAGACTGTGGCTTTCACAAAAATATTTCGTCCATACATAACGGAAGAAATAGCCAACTTTAGCATAACGGTAGCTTCCATTCAAAAGCCTGCAGCATCGCTGGAAGGCACACGATTCGCTATAACAGCGAACACTTCGTACATGCTTCCAGCTCACTACGAAATTCCAGTGGCTTGTAATAATCCTGTGCAAGCCCTCGATCGTTTTAACACCTGTTCTAACCGCATAAGATGTAATTGCGGAACATCGGTGCACACCTGCGACTGTCCGAAGGACTCTATTTCCATGCTTCATCGCAGCGAAAATGGACTGCCCTTAGTGACAGCGTACGGAACCCTCTCCAGTATCGAAAATGAGATCATTTCGACGTCAAACGAAGAGGAAATGGTCTTACGCATAGAATCCAAAGTGCTTCAAACCTCTGCCGAATTTGTCTTCAACCAGGACTGTAGCCTCCGAAATTCAAACTTAACTGGTTGCTACGAATGCGAGCATGGAGCGCATTTTACAGCCATATGCAAAACGCAAACATATGCGACGGTCACTGTAATCTGCGACTCCCAACAATTCTCAATTAAATGTGGACCATCAGGTGAAAAGAATCCAATAATTCTTCATTTCGACCATCCACAATAAGTGAACGCTGCCAGGCGCATTGTTCAACGAAACCCACAGTATTCCTCTTGAATGCTACGTTATATTATCATATACGTACACCAGACACTGCCTTTGACGCAAGGTCACATGGCGTAACCCTACGACACCAGTGGTTTTCTGATATCAGTCTACCGAATATCGATCCACTAGTACAGGTTATCCGCAATCATTGGAAACTAACTCTTGGAGCATTGAGCTCCATACTACTACTTACTGGCCTTACTTATATAATGGGCCCATGCATTCTTATAGCCATTCTATCCTCTATCGGGTCGTTTGGTTCCGCACTGCTAAAACTGGTGTGGAAATGCATAAAGTGCTGCAAGCAGAAAGGGAATATTTCGGCTTAAATACTGCAGTGGAAACCATTGCAGCACTATATAATCTTCCGTATGTAACACACTAATCCCATCTTTAAAACCGCATTCATCTTGCCGTGGAGTTCTTCATTGCAGATAGACATCCCATGATGCATAGTTGTTATGCATGCAGTATCATTCTACATGCACTAGGCATGTGGAAGCGACCACATGGCCGCGATGTGAGCCCCCCTGCCCTGTCGCCGCATGGCGCAGAGCGGGTGCTCGCGAGACCGGGTTTCGAGTTCGAACCCGGTCTCCGCCCCCTTTGGGGCCCCGCCGGCCGAGTAAGGCCCGCGGGGCCCCGTGGGGCGTTCTGTGTCCATCGCGGTAGACACTTGGTGTCTTTATTTGACACCCTCGCTCCCTCAGGGACTGAGTGGCACTTTTCAACCCGCACAGGAAATTTTTCCAACGGGTGCCAAAAATTTGCTGCCACGGCTTTCACGCCGCGGCAGCGTAAAATCGGAGCTACCCCGTCGTCCGAGGAACAATTCATCCCTCGCACGCGTGGTAGAGGTAGCTCGCCGCGGGCGCGTGGCTGCGGGGGTACAGCGGACCGTGTTCCGTATATGCCGCGGGCGCCCACGTAACGCCCGCGGCGATGGAGTGCGCGAGAGAAGCAAAGAACGACTGCCTGCATATGAGCGCGCTTAGCAACGATCATCCGCCGATTCCATCTCTGAAGTCCGACTCCACCGCCCGTTCGACTCTCAAGCCGCCGCCGATTCCACCGCCCGTTCGACTCTCAACCTGCCGCCGACTCCATCGCCCGTTCGACTCTCAACCTGCCGCCGACTCCATCGCCCGTTCGACTCTCAAGCCGCCGCCGATTCCACCGCCCGTTCGACTCTCAAGCTGCCGCGCTCTACACCGCTCGACCACGATCACGCCGATCTTCAGCTTCTACATGACATGATCTATTATTTTGTATTCACTGCATGTATTTTTTATGTCGCGCCGCGCTGGCAGTATCGCCGCCAACGACGATGGCAGGGGCGGGGCCTATTCCCAACCCACGCTAGGGCACTCTCTTTCTGGATACCAAGGAATAAACACGTTCCTCTTCTCTCTGCTTCTGTACGTTATCATATAAATCCACTGAACCGCACACCTGCCTCTGTTGCTTGGCCAACACTTTCGCCCTTCTCTCCTTAAGATCTTCCTTTATCGCTGCTCTGCATAGCTTTGCAAGCTCGGACGTCAGCTGGTAGTTGCCTGACTCTCGTGCTGCTCCACGCTGGCGTATAAGCTCGAGAGTTTTCGGAGACAGGCGTCTCTTGGTGGTCTTCAAGCTCTCGGCTCCCTTAGCACTATCGTGGAGATGGTGCACGAAGCGGTCGTATTCCTTATCGACGTTGTCCATGACGGCATCTTCCCAAAGGCCGGCAAGAGAGATGTAGAGGTCCCAGTTGATGGTTGTTCTGGGATTCCTCTTCTTGAACTTCGCGGCCTTCTCTCCTTGACGCGAAAAGCGAAACCTCGCGCGAAGGAGGCGGTGGTCCGATCCCGTGTAGAACTTGGGGACAACGGAGACGTCGGTCAGGCAATACTTGCGATTGAAGATGATGTGGTTGATCTCGTTGTGGAACTGGCCACTGGGATTCTCAGGTCCATCGTAAAGAGGGAGGCTTGTGGAACTGTGAGTTCCCATGGATGGTCTTGGTCGACATGATAAACTCAGACAGCCTTTCACCTTGCTCGTTCCACTCCAAACCGTGGGCTCCGATGTGAAGTTCTATCGGCGACCTTCGCGGTCCAATCTTGACGTTGAAGTCGCCGACGATCACCTTGTAGAAGGTGTGATCTTCCTTATAGAACTTCTCCAGCTCCACGTAGAAGGCTTCGACCTCTTCGTCGTCGTAGTCGGATGTTGCGCGACGAATACAGTCAAAGCTGGCACGGAGCCACATCGCTTCAGTCGCAGACGTCCGATTCGGGTTGTCAGAGACTCGTACGAATCGATGTTCATGGCCAAGCGCGTGTTGACGAGGACACCAACGCCACCTACTCCCCTGCTGTTGCATGCTCCGAGGAACAGTTCTTCTCCGGAGGGAGTCGTAGGCGGCGTGTAGGGGGTGGTGTCTTCTCGTCTCGATCAGTCTGATGACGTCATACTTGATCTTCCTGGCTTGCATCGTCAGGTCCTCGACGGAAGCTTCCGATGCGAGCGTGCGGGCGTTGTAAGTACAGATCGTCTTCCTAGTCCTTCTTAATTTGCGCAGCCTGGTTAGGCCCTGAGATTTTAGCAGCCTCTCCGTACTCGTCCTTCCCATCGCTGCAGAAATGTGGGCTCTTTCGGGTCAGGGGAATGATGTCCTTTAGTGCTGCTGTGTTTGACTTCCATACAACACGGGTAGCTAGTCAGCCTCTGTCGTGCGGGCGAAGATCTCCGGGCAGCCAGCCAGACTGCCCGAAGGGACGGGGCGAGACTTTTGAGGCGGCCTCGAATCGCCTTACATGTACTCCCAGTCTACCGAGTGCAAGCTTTTGGCCGAGCCGACACAGTTACAATCCGCACAGTCACGGACACATCCGCGCACACTGTGTACGAACATGCCGCTCCCATGCACAAGGAACGCGTCGACCCGACACAGCAGGAGCAAGGAATCCATCCCCTGCATCCCACCTGCGTCTCTGGGCAGTACACGGTCGCATTTGGTTCGCGTTTCATTCCCCTATCCACCACCCGGGGACGCTCCACGTGACCCTGGGACAAGCGGCCCGAGATCCCTCTTAACAAGAGTGCCCGAAGGCTCTCTATTGAGGGAGATCCGTGGACGATTGTACCCTATCTAATGGCATAAACAAGTAACGTGGTGCTGGTGATCCACTTTACGCAAAGGTCGGGGCAACGCGCCATTTCTGTACGATGACGGTGGGAAATTTGCAAGTAAACTACTACATCAGGAGCAGGATTCATCAACGACTAACCCACGGGTATAGTGGTAGAGATACCCACGATGAGGCCTGCGCTTCTGACTCTGACTTTATCACTACCTGACTCTTATCTTATCTCTGCCCCTTATACCCCGCATACCCACGGGTTTGATCGTTGATGAACCCGGCCCCAGGAAAGCGTTAAGACCTACGCACACTTTTGCGGCAACGCGGCAGCCCTATCTTTAAGCATAGGGCAGAGACGCAGAATCGCCGCACGAGGGAAAACTACCTCAGCCCGGGCTGCCGCTGATGTGTCGCCTACGCGGCAGACGCGGTGCCGCGTCTGCCGCGTAGGGCTTTAAACAAGTGAGGGAGCAGCGCTTGCAAAATGTTCCATCCTCAAGACGCAGCCATGTGATTGTTCGATTCGAGTATTTGGCAGCGCCCCCCTACCCTCTACTATGATATGCAAATCCATATGCAGGCCAGTGAGAGGAAAAGGATCCCTGTAGGTCACTAGTAGACTGACGCGTCATTATTCGAGTTCGGATTGTGCCTAGACCAAGCATTCATTTCGGGGAAGAGTGAAATCACACCAGTTTTTACTGGTGTGATTTCACTCTTCCTCCATTTACATTTGATCGACTTCTCACCATGATGAGTAGTGAGTTTATGAACCAAAGGTGCTCCTTCCAGGGCTCCCCTATCATTGTTCTGTTCTGGCCCCCGTCGGAATAAGCCAGCAAAATGGTAAATGATTGGCCGATGAAGGCTGGACAGTGTGGCAAGTCGCGCCACCCAACACACGAAATATCCCATCCAATACGCCTGCAGTTTCAAGCACATTACTCAATATGGTTGTCGATGCTCCTTCGAGTTGGCGTTAGCAAGCATAGAGGAGCGAAGAAGGGCACAAGGGACCTGCGAGAAGCCGCTTAGAATTTGAAATTAAAAATCGCTTTCAAATCAGTTTCCTTAAGCCTCAAGTGGCTGGTATCGAAGTTGTAAACTGTCACAACGATGTTTTGTTGCGATCAAAACTTCTGGCGCCAGATGGGACTCGAACCCGCACCTCCCCCTGGCCGGGCGGGAATGCTCTACGCCTTTACACCATCAGCGCCATAAAAATCGCATAATCCAGATGTATTTTTTACTTCTCTGCGAAACCAGGTGGCAACGTGGGCCAGTATTTATTGAGCGACCTAACGTTTCGACCCGTGTTCCTTCTTGGCGGATCTTAATTTGACTCAGAATTCGGCCATATCAATCTATCCCACCCAACCTCTCATCGACTCCAATCTTTCGGATCTCGTCTTGATGACTAACAGAAAACGACCCAACGACGTCGCTGCCGTTGTCATTGGGCAGATGGTGACTGAGACTCACTACACTGTTCATTCCAGACGAATTATATGCTGTATGCCAGTGCCATTCCATTTTTAAGACTTCTCGAAAGTGTTTGCAGGAATTCCATGGACGACAACCAGGGATGTGCGGAATTTCCGTTTCCGTGTTCCGAATTCCGGCTTCCGGCCATTTTGGGCTCTTCCGTTCCGTTCCGTGTTCCGCCTGTTTTTACGCCTGAAGGCGGAAACGGAAATGGGCACTGTTCCGCACTAATTTTCCATTGAACACAATCAGCGCATCAGTTAAAAAGATTTCTCCTTCATATAGTTGTGATACTGTGATAATAGTGTTTCACTACTGTAGCATTAAGATTCTTGAAATTGGTTAGAGTACTAAAAAAAGCACTCAAAATGGCAACGGCCAGGACAATGTAACTTCTAATGTTGAGTATGCAGATATCTGTGCAGTCCCCACGCCGTCCATGACGCCACAGGTTTCTAAAAGTGTTAAGAGGGATCTCTTTCCTGGTCGGAAAATGATCTAGGTGGCTACTCCAGTTTTAAACTTCACCCGAGTCAGTTTTTTTTAAATGCGGGTCTGTAAGTAACCTCAAGTGATTAAGTCAGTTAAGTCTACCGTTCAAAAAATAGCAGCGTCAAAAAAGTCAGCGAAAGCCCGTCGCAGGAACTAGATATGGAAACAGCGGAGAGGTTGCATGCTGAAATAGTGAGAAATACTGAAATAAGCCCCTGAATTTGTTTTCGCTTATTGCTCTTACCATAGCTAAAAGGTTATCATAGCAATATTACGAATTCATGCTTAGTTATGTTATGTTATGATGAGAGTGAGCATTAATCTGTGCAAGATTCTGCTGCTCGCAAAGTTCTGAGCAAGAAAAGGCAATTTTTGGAAAAAAGGCCGAACATTTGTCATTTCCGTTTCCGCGATTCGTATTCCAGTTTCCGGCCATTTTTGAGCGTTTCCGTTCCGTCTTTCGTCTTCCGCTTTTTTCGGAGAAATTTCCGCACATCCCTGACGATAACTCTAGCGGCTATTACAAAATATGACAAAATTTTGTTAAAGTATATAAAAAATATTCCTTAGGGGAGGAGTGAAGGGGAGGGTGGTCAAATGCCGCAGTGTATTCCATGGAAGAACAGCATACATTTCAGTGACTTGTTTGGAGGCGGAGGCTATGCTATCGCTGCCATTATAGCCATAGGAGCGGCGTCGTTCGTGTTATACTTGTGGATAACTGACGGTGGCATGATGGGCCGAAAACGTATGTAGCCGCCTGAAGCGCTTCGATTAGTTTCACGTGAGAACCGTGTTGCAGAAAAGTTTGCCAGGAACGATGGTCCAACTAAGGTCCCAGAGGAGTTCCAAAACGTCCGCTCGACAGATCCGAGCTTCAGAGATTTTATGCAAGCGGTAGGTTCCACCTAACCCTATCACCCGTTGGCACCTTAAATACAGATCCCAGATGACGGCTCCGTCACCAAGTCGAGTGACCGACACTGGGCAGCTAAAGTCGCAGGTGGGTGCTTGCTGGGGTGTCAGTCTATTAAGTGCTATTGTACCACTTTTCCAGGGTTACGTCACAGCTAAGCAGGAGATAAGCTCGCCGTCCCTGAGCATACGATCGGAAAGCGCTCGCGACGTGATGGAAGGAGATGGACACGAGAGAACTGGACTTGCCGTTAATTGATGTATTTAGTAGCCTACCTTCCAGGACATCAGACACTCTTGTTGTCCTGGACTGCACCCTCTGGAAACTGACAGCAGGGAGATGTGAGCCGCTTGCTTAGGAATCACTACTAACAATAAATCTGTTAGAGTATCAAAGGAATCGAAAGGAAATGAGCTCAGAAATATAAAATACCATCGTATTTGCGTGTACAAGTTATTTCATACATAGGTTGAAAACCAGCTCGTTATTCTATATGTGAAAATAATACATTACCGGGTAAACCACGTTTTTATTGAGTATTTTACACAAGCGTTATCGTCGAGCCTTCTTTTTGTAAGTGCGCATGTCATAGCCTCTAAACTACCCAGCCAAATGGAGCATAATATCTTTTGCTTTATTTACAATTTTCCAAAGTTCAGCTCAGAGCTAACTACATAGCTCCGAGACGAACTTTGCATTTTAACGCTAACGCTGTAACATAGTGCGGCTGGAGCCATGACGATAAGCACAAACTGGGGAAAAATTCCGGATCTTTCTTAGCCTAGGGGAGGGGGCCACAGAATTAAAAATTATGCAACAAATTGACTTGACACTCACAGAGCAGATTGAATAGAACACAATAGGAACTAAGCTGACACATTTCACAAGGAAAAAACAAAAAGTGACGGTTTCACCGCGGTTGTAAATAGACAACGTTATGCGCCCCTCAGTATGACGGATACGGGTTATAACATGTCAGAGGGTGGTCAGCTGGGTTTGGATGCGTCTCGCTCGCCGAGATGTCTTTAGAACCGCGGTTATTTGTTTGCTTTTTGCTTGTTTGTTCGTTTCGACGTTTCGGTTTCTCCTTTTTAGGCCCTATTCTGTTCTCTTCAATCCGCTCTGTGAGTGTAAGGCCAATTTATTACATAATTTTTAATTCTGTGGCTCCCCGGACTAGGATAGACACGAAATTCCTTCAAGAAGTAGCAAGTTCAACTATGTGGGCCACTGATACTCAAGAGGATTGATAAGCTCCTCAATATTCCGCTCTTTCGCCCTTCAAACCTGATTCCTAAAACTACAATATCAACCGCGTTTTTGGTCATTGGGCGAAAAGATGCAAAAGCTTCTTTTTAAATAACTCCTTCAGAATTCTGAAATAAAATTACTTTGAAATAACAGGCAATCACTTGAGCTCCGCAGCTCAAAATCTATATTTTGAGATACAAATCCGAATTGAACGAAGCATATGGCCAGACAGAATCTATCGAATGGGCGCGACCGCTCGCAGAGGGAGCTCAGGCTGAGGAAAGGAGCTCATCCATGTGTTTGGGAGAACATGGCCTACTTTATGAAACTAATTCCCGCCACTTGTTGTTCACTTGTTAGACGTCATGACGCTTACTATGAAACATGAGAACGCATTCACTGAAATTCTGCTGAGCTATTAATAGAAACCTCTTGCTAAACAGAAGTATTGCCGAATCCGGAGTTCACGGCTCAACATCAAGCAGGTACATACCGCATGCAGAGCATGGTTAGCTCAAATTGTTTCATGTCATGGTGCTTTATGTAACTTTAAATATCCTCATGTTATGCAGCATTTTTGTTTCTGTTCTCGTTGTCAATGCCTCCTTCGACATTGCTTTGCAGCGCAATATTCTTCAAATAATCTTCACCAACTTCATTTTTGCAATTCTTACCATTTCGTTCCTATTTAGCGAGGAGGGATATTGCTTTTGGGTTGGATTGATGAAATTTGATTATTGCGGTTCTCTCACACTATTTTCCTTGAAAAAAATGACGTTTTGTTTGTTGTTTTGCCTGGAAATATTCTCCCGTTCAGTGGCATGTATACATGTATACTGATGGCCATCTTCGTCTTTGCCATACTATGCCTCTACCACATCGAGAAACCACGTGTTTCTAGCACCACTGCATCAACGATATTGACAGATTGAAAGACACTCTCATAATGTGTGGCCTTGGACCACAATCTGTGCTGGCAGCAGCACACCTAAGCGACAAGAATACGTCACGACTCATCTTCTCCCTTCAACACGTTATGAATACGCTATCCAAGAGCTGAAGCATTCGATTTCTTGATAATCATGGTCAATCGTTACGAAGGTGCCACAAAAAAAAGACCTGGAGACTCATCCCTATGTTTGCATGGGTACAAGTTTAGGGCATAAAGATGTTAACAGCATGTTACAGATGACTGTTAAAACAGCGTTAACTGTTTCTACTAAACGATGTAGACAATATACTAAACAAATAAACGAATACATTGAACTTCAAGCAGCTCCGAAATCCAGTTTAACTAGTCATCAAAGATTAAGACTTGTGTGAAAAATTAATCAGTGATACATTTTGAAGATTTTGTGGACATGTTTATATTTTTATGTTTTTTATTTTATTTTTATTTCTTCGTGTCGTACTCCATATATTTATATCTCATATATCTCATATATATTATATTAAAGGGGCCAAAAGTAATCAGACAAATTGAAAAAAATCTTTATCTCAACGATGCTGAGGAATGTATTTGCCATTAAGGGCAATTACCTTGCTGCCATCGCTCAGCCGACTTCTTGATCCCATCCTTCCAGAACTGCTTGAGACTGGTGTTGATCAACTGCTCGATATGGTTGTCAGGGACTGCTTGGATTCTTGTGTCCCTTCCAACCATGAAGCCCTATGGGGGCTTAATAAGTAGTGGTAGTTGCATGGATAGATGCCCGGCGAATACGGTGGGTGAGGCATGTGAACGTAGCCCAGCTGGCCAAGCTTATCCGTGGTTACTTGTTCCCGATGGGGTGCGGCGTTGTCGAAGAGGAGGGCCTTCTTGAAGCGCTGCGAATGAAAAAGAGCGAGTCGCAGGTCCATCTCTTCTGTTTCGTTCACCATGGCCTTGGAGTCCATCGTCGTGCTTTTGGTAGACAGCTTCCACTATACCGGTCCATGGGCGCAGACCCAAAAGCTCTGGAGGTGCTTCTCGCCGTGAACATCTCGCCGAACGAAGGTCGGTAACGGGTCACCAGGCCTCACCCAGACTCGCTGCTTGGCAGGGTTAAGGTAGAAGACATACTTCTCATCTTGCGTAAATATTGAGCCCAGGCTGCTCGGGGTTATGTTATGTTATGTTATGTTTATTACGAATGCATAAGGCAAACGTTAGAGAAAGGACGATCACAACATTTGTTCAAAGATACAACAACAAAAAAACAAGAATACGCACATCAGTAATCAAAAAGAAGTCATCTTGACGCAAGGCAATTAACATGTTCAGACAAAATCGTATCTATACAAGATGGTTTTCACACGGCTCTTCATCTGTCCCAGTGTTAGCAAGGACTGAATGTTCTTATCAACTTTCGAGTAGAGGCTACCCGCTCTGTAGGCAAATGACGTTGCTCGAGATCTAGTTTTAGGACGAGGCAGACATAATTTGGCAATACCGCCTCTGATGTTGGAAGTTTTCATCTTAAAGAATTTGCAAGGTCCGGAATCAGTTGTAAAATGCAGAAGCCTGTGAATGAGGCAAACGTCAAGAACTTTGCGGCGAGATTCCAGAGACGGAAGTCCAAGGTATTTGTTTCTAATTGATGCTCTCGGTACTCGAGTATATAGAAAACTACCTGTTCGAAGAAGAAGCTTGCGGGTGAAGTTGTTTTGCACCTTTTCTATGGCAAAGATGTCTTTCCTTTTATATGGCGAGAAAACAGATACACTAGACTCAACAAGAGGGCGTATATAAGTTTTATATACGTTCAATAGAATTGATTTTTGCCTAGTTGCTAAAGCCCTAAAGATATTTGATGTCCGCAACATAGCAGAGTTACACGTTGTTCGAATGTGTTTCCCGAAATCAAGATTCTTGTCATATAAAAAGCCCAAGTCTCTAACTGAGTCTACTGCCGATAAAGTGGATTCATTAATGGCATAATCATAAGGCTGTCCTAATATTCCAGAGTTTAGATGCAGAACAACAGTTTTTTGAGCGGAAAGAGGTAATTGCCACGCATTCGCCCAGTCTGCTAATAAATTTATTGCCTGTTGAAGCATGAACGCATCCGAAGGGCTAGTGATTGTCCTATAGATCTTTATGTCGTCTGCGTACATCTTCGTTGTGACATCACATTGCTCCATTATCTCTGGAACCTCAGCAGTAAACACGTTGAAAAGGAGAGGAGAAAGGACCCCTCCTTGTGGGATTCCGCTGATTGCACGTCTCACGGTCGAAAACGAGGAATCTACCTTAACCTGAAATGTCCTTCCAGAAAGATACTGGGCTATCCATTTAATTAGTATCGGATGAAACTTGTACCTCTCCAGCTTAAAAATTAGCTTTTCATGAGACACTCTGTCAAACGCCTTTGCGAAGTCGAAGTAAACGACATCACAAGGACGTTTGCAGTCAATTGCCTCCGTCCAATCATTTAGACACTCTAGCAGGTTAGTTTGAATAGACCGCCCTGGCATAAACCCATGCTGTTGCCGAGAGACAATATTATTAGCTCAAATGTGGCTCATCATATGATCTTTAAGTACCTTCTCAAAAACTCTGCAAAAAACGGAGGTAATGCTGACCGGCCGATAATTTTCGGGGTTGACTGCTGGTTCCTTTTTAAGTATTGGTGTGATGAAGCAATGCTTCCAACGCTGCGGAACTTCGCCGTGCATTAAGGACTGATTGAATAGGTAAGCCAGTGGACCGCATATAACAGACGAAATTTTTTCAACAAAGTGTAAAGGTATAAGATCAGGTGTAACCGAAAATGAACTAGGCCACTTATTAATTAAGACATAGAGATGATCGGCTGCAAACCACGGAAAGTCTTTCATATTCTGAGCTGGAGTTCTGCCAGAGAAAACGGGGATCGCACTGTCATCCCTTTGGAATATTTTTTCGAATTGGTCCGCTAACATATTGGCCTTCTCTGCAGCCGAGTTTGCAACGACACCACCTGTTGTGAGAAAGGACACAGATTTATTTTCTCGAATTTTGCCATTAACGAATGCATAGAAATTACGAATATTTCCAGATTCGATTGCTTTTTTCTCTAAAAAATTATTGTATTTTTTGAGATGGGTGATGAATTTTTTATTGAACATATTGAAAGAGTCCCAATTGCCAGTACGCCTAGCCTCTAGAAATAAACATTCACGATGAGACACCATATTCTGCAAATGCTTAGGAAGTGCGGTAGTTTTTAGCGAAGAAACAAGTTTGAAAGGAACATAAAATTCTATGGACGCTCTGAGTACAAAAAGGAAAAGCTCATACTTCTCATTAACACTGTTTCTAGTTTCAAAAAGTTCCCTCCACCTAACCTGAGCCAACGTTGAGCACACAACTTCGTAGTTGCATTGAGAGTATAGCCTCCGGTAGACTGGGGTAGATTCCATAGCATCACATCTTATGTCAAACGTAATGCTATTATGATCACTCGCGCCCATAGGGGAGCACACACTCAAGTTCTCAATGATGGTTTTAGAGCTGGAAAATACAAAGTCTAGTATGTTACAACCCCTAATGGGTTGTGTAACATGTTGTGTAAGGTCATGATGATACATAAGTTCATGCAAGGCCGACGCACCGGCAGATTTAGAATTATTGGTGGGGTAACATTCAGGAATATTGAAATCACCTACAATGATAACATGTTTTTCATTGGCTGATAAGTCACTCATTACCTTGAAAAGTTGATCCGTCTTAGCTGCTGTACAGGAAGGAGTTCTATAAACGATTAGCATCCTAAAACTTGAACTAGCGTAGGAAACATCGCCGCAAAGTATTTCGTACGCATCTTCTACAGATTCTCTAAAAACATGAGAAAAAGAAAGATTTCATCTTGTTAGCAAAATCACACCTCCGCCCATTTTTTTAGGCCGATCACACCTATATATGTTGTAGTCCATAGTTAAGCTGCTTAGCACAGATGGAGTGCTATGACTTGGTTTGAGCCAAGTTTCCGTAAAAGCATAGATATCACATCTATTAGCTAAAACCAGATTGATGAAATCCGCATTTTTTACAACTGATCGAACGTTAGCGTATAGAGTCCTCAAAACACAACTATAAAACCGAGGAGACACATTCAGTTTCCCGAATTACCGGAACAGGAATTGGAACGAGCCGTGAATGAGGTAGGCGGTCGAGTGCACGGCTCAACCTGACCAGTGTCAGGTGGCAGCGCACTAGACCGGCTAACATTGCCAGCATTGCGCTCTTCTCGCCTACGCTTCCTTTGCTCTGGAGTCAGTGACTTCCTAAGGAAAACACTCCCTCCAGGAAAGAAGCGCAACCGAGGAGCTCGTATTACTGCGAGACGTTGGAATACACGAGCAGGTAAAACAACTTTGAGAAGTCGGTTGTGGCCTTGGTCAGGGCGGCCGAGACGATACACGGATACCGGGTTGCACTCAACACCAAGGAAGTCAAGCACATTACACGAACTCTGGAAGTCATAAGATACCCTTTCTCTCGTATTAGACGACTTCAACTCGGGCACTCCTCCAATTATTACGGAACGGAGCCTTTCGACTTCCTCATACGACAACGGAGATTTTTCTGGAACCTCCGCCGCCGTTATCTCAGTAACAGTTTGTTCGACACAATTCGCCGTGCTCTTACTACTGAGCGCGGAAACCTCAAGCTTCAGCCGGTCATTTTCAGAGCGAAGCGAACTTATCTCACGAGCCATCGCGTCGATGATCTTCCTCACCACAACAGGAACGCGCACGGACTTCGAAAGTTCAGCGAGCTGGTCTTGAAGCTCCTTTGATAGTGAGGCTGATGCAGATGTAGCTGCCATGGCACCGATCTCCACAAGTCCGCAGGTAGAGCAAAGGAAAATCGAACGTCAACGAACGCAATAGAGGACCAGAACGTCGAAGATATACCTGGACGGGTGGCAATTGAAATACAATCTCTTCGCACTCACTTGCCACAATGAGTAACTCAACGACAGGCGCAGAAGTTGCTCAAGCCAGTAGGCGAGTCAGTACGAAACGGGATTACCACAGAGTGTCGACAGATGCAACCGCTCAGCGCCAGCGACCTATGTTGGTTTGAGGGTTGGGAATTGGGCGATATTTGCGCGACACAGGTCGACTCGTCAACTGGGGTTTCGGCATGGGACAGACTGGGGTTTTGGCATGCTTCTGGAAAGGGCGGAAGTGGTAACTTCAGTAAGTAGCATACAAACATACAAATACGATAAGCACGAAACCAGACTCCAGCCACGAGATATATGGACACGGCATGGGTGTCTCATTACTTTTGCCCCCTAATATTTACGTATGAATATATGATTTATGAATATTCATATATATTATATTTATAGGGCGCGTGTAGCGCAGTCGGAGGAGGTGACGTTTGTCGCGTGCACCCGATATCAGGTTCCTGATTAGGATTTCCCGCCCAGGCCAACCAAGCCTTCCATCCCTCCGGGGTCGGGGGTTGTGCTTTATCCTTTAGCACTATAGAACAAGTCAGTGCTTTATCCTTCCCAGACTTGTCTGGAAAGGATAAAGCACTGACTTGTTCATCGGCTGGCCACCGCAGGTCATTGTATTGCCAAATACGCATTCAAATCGTCTCCACGATATCCCGTAGAAGTAGAATGCGTGGCTCATCTCAAAACGGATTGAATAACGCCGTCCTTTATCCTTTATCCTTTATTATATTTATATCATGTGTCAAAATGCAGGCTTCAGTTTTCATTTAAAGCTAATTTTCAGAAGGACGACGCACCTACAGCGAAAAGCAAAGCGCCATCGGTGAGCTTCCTTCCATCCTCAAAAGCGGCGCTCTTCAACGTTGTTCACTGCATTTGAGACATAGGGACCCATTGTTTGGATTTTCAGAAAGAAGGAGTCAGTACCGCGAAGGAACCTAGTGCCGAGGTAGGCAAGTGTCTGTGAAGAAACAGGAAGCATAGTGTGATGTGCACGTGCTGGCATATTCTCGATTACGCGTCCCTCTATGTTCAAACGGAGGAGGAGCTGATCAGTCAAACCGCAGCTGGCAATTGAACAAGACCTGTTTATGCAGTACGCTCTGGCGCATTTTACAGCACCTACTTGCTAGAAATCTCACTCTCTGGCTTTGAATGGTAACGGAATTACTAGGCCAGGCAACCTTAGAATTTTTTTACTTTTCTTTCACAGTGCTAATTAGGATTTTCTCTGTAAAAGAGGAGATATTTCGTTGATAAAGTTGAATATTTTTAGGCAAATTTGAAGCATGAAAACATGTTGCATCTAAAAAATTTAGGAAATTTTTAACCATTTTGGACGACTAATAGTTTTGATTTTGCCAGTGTGTATTCATGGCCATCTCCAGAAAGCGGCTCTTGCAAGTGCAGTCAGAGCCGGCTCGTGCTCTTTCGTAGGCACCCCAAATCGAGGTGCGTGGTACTGAACCCGCCAAGACCAGTCAAGGATTTCATGCGATGGGTGCATTGGAGCTTTATCTGGGAAGGATCAAACGCTGGCTTGTCCTCCGACTGGCCAGCGCATGTCATTGGCTTCGCAAATTATTTTATTGCTCTAAAACACGATCAGCTTGCCTCAATGATATTTCGAAAAAATGAAATGCGTGGCTTACCCTAAAGAGGGATTGGTTGAAGCCGACATTTATCCTTAACTTTTCATACGCAATGTGTTGCAAGATGAGGACGATCGCTCGATGTCTTTCTTCGGTTTTAGAAATTGTCAAGCATCATTCGCAGATATCCTGTTCCACATTAAAAGAGAGCTGCTCATGAGCAGGAAAAACCGATTTTCACAGTTAAGGTGCTGCTAGTGAAAGAGGAGCAAGACGGCAAGCATGAGGCTATAACGCAAGCAAAACCGGTGAGTCATTTCACTTATTTAATAAAGAATTGGAAGTATGTAAATGAGACTGTTCTTCAGTCGGAAGCATCTGATCAACTAGAAGTCGCGAAAACTTTTACAAGTGCCGAGCTCGAGGTTGGTTGGCGAGTTTTCAAGGAATCGTTTGGTGAAATATTCCCAACAGCTTTCATACATGCCGATCTACAGTGCTAAAATTTTGACTTTTCAATTTCCGAAACCTGTGCTAGGTATTTAGTAACCTTGACAGAAATGACAGTGTAACTTCATCGACTATCAACTTGCTCATATAGTCTAAATGCTAGGTCCTATGGGTTGCTGAATGTGAACTAAAAAGTAAGCTCTTATGAGTTTAGGCGAGCAGTAAAGACTCAGCAGTAAGATCTCCAGTTATAAAGGTACGTTGAATTCTCCGTATGATGGTTTTGCGCTCTAATTTTTTTTTGGTCCAATCATTACTCGTGGGTACCCTTTCCCTATTAATCAGGTTGCTTCTATGAGGCCTTTCGCTAGGAAGTCGGAAAATAAAATTCAGCCCAATGATATTGATCATTATGAAACGAGTAAAAACAAGAAAGCACGGAGCAAAAAATAGCCTCTCGCTTCAAAGGGAAGCGGAGATGTTAGCAGGAGCGAACTCCGACCGACAACATCTGCACAAGCTAAGGACAAGGCAAGTTATCAATTCTACCACGGTTCGGATAGAATTGCGCACCGGTTCGAGGAGAAGCTCGACAACCTACCTGCCTGCTTGCGTAGGTTCTGATCGTGAACATTTCAGCAGAAGCTATAAGCTGTTTCGTGCTTTCCACTAATTTGTGTTAGCGAACATCTTAGCTAGCAGAACAACTGCAATTTCGTGAGAACATAAATATAAAACTATAACATGGTGGTCGCCCGAACTTTGCCATCACCGAAAATAAATTTCAACTACAATACCGCTCAAATTCTTTGCAAAAAAAGACGCTTTGTGACGGATTAATGCGTCGCAAAGCGTCTTTTTTGCAAAGAATTTGAGCGCTATTGTACGTTGAAAAAGTACAGCTAGAAACGTGGTACAAATGTTTATGCGAGTTTACAGAAGATTAGCGTCTTTACCTGTGTAAGCAGCGATATGTTCACGTAGTACAGTACCGGACGCGTCTTTTGAATAGACGCCGAAAAAACCGCACTTTTGCGGTTTTTGCGTCTTTTTGCTATGACTCGGCCGTAAGTCATCCATTTGAAAAACCAAGGGTACGTCTGAGCTCTGGAGATTGAGCTCTATCGTTTGGTATATACATTTCGTACTTATTCGTTATACATAAAACAACGACGGCTAATATTCATTGATTATCTAGTTAGGTTCGGTCCCTTGCCGCGACCGCTACCGTATTACCACTTGCCATTTTCTTCCCCTAAATGCCTATATGCTGGGAGCTCACAAGTGCATTTACGCCTTGGGCGTCATCTCTCTCGTCACGAGCGAGTGCGACCAACAGGCTGATGGCGTGGCGGTGAGCGGGAGAAATCAGCTCGATTACGCCGTCGTCAGGTGTACGTCGACGAAAGGTATTGTGTGACTATCATTATATATTTATCATTTTTGAATACCCCTTCAAGCGACAGCATTTCCGGATCTTCGCGGCCGACGAAGCTACAACACTGGATTGTCCTTAACATCGCACTACTGATTGGTTATTGACGACACCGTCAAGTTTCGTCGAGGCACCATGAAATTTTATAGTTGACCTGGATAGATGAATTTCGCCCGTCTAATATGTATTAGACGGGCGAAATTCATCTAGATTCCTCGACGAAGACTTGACCGGTGTCGTCAATAACCAATCAGTAGTGCGATGTTAAGGACAATCCAGTGTTGTAGCTTCGTCGGCCGCGAAGATCCGGAAATGCTGTCGCTTGAAGGGGTATTCAAAAATGATAAATATATAATGATAGCCACGCAATGCCTTTCGTCGACATACACCTGACGAAGGCGTAATCGAGCTGATTTCTCCCGCTCACCGCTACGCCATCAGCCTGTTGGTCGCACTCGCTCGTGACGAGAGAGATGACGCCCAAGGCGTAAATGCACTTGTGAGCTCCCAGCATATAGGCATTTAGGGGAAGAAAATGGCAAGTGGTAATACGGTAGCGGTCGCGGCAAGGAACCGAACCTAACTAGATAATCAATGAATATTAGCCGTCGTTGTTTTATGTATAACAGCTTTGAAAAGCGCCATTTAGTCAGAGAGCACAAGCCCATATCGTGGCAGCGAAGCTTTTTAAGCGAAATAATACGTTCGTGGCTTCAAACTTAAGGTGGTGGGGAAAGAAGACAATATATGCCATCTTCACGTTCAATTCGACACTTCAAATTAAACCAGACATTTTCCAAAGGGATTGGACTTTTTTCAAGATAGATTGAACGCTCTTCACTTCAAATGGGACATTCTTATGAACAAACATGCTGCTGCCGAGATCAAAGTGAATGTCTTCCAAATCAGAGCTAGTTTTTTATAGGTTAAACTACAAACTCATTAAAATGTTTAAAGTAATTCCTTCTTCAAGTAAAATTTGATTTAATGGCTTAGCTGCCCGAACGAATGTAATAATTTTATAAAAATTGCTTATTTTTTGAGGAAAAGCTCTTAAATGTATATTACAAAAAAAAAATAAGGTAGCAAAATCATTCAGCGCATCAAAATATGAGATCGCGCTGTGCATTCAATAAACTAATTGCAGTTTCTATTTGGTTGGTAGTGTGAATGCCGCTTATATAGAGCATCAAAGTGAGGCAATGTGTGTTCTTTATAATTGTTTTTGTTGTATCGTTTACACGGTGTAAAGCTCTATGCTAACAACAATTTTACTAGTACTCGAATAAAAATCTCGGCATCTTGGACGAGGACATGGGACAACTTCTTCAGTGAAAAAACGGCCGCTTTCCTGCTCCTTAAACAAGCTTTAAACTTTATTTTTCTAAATATGAGAAAATTTTTATAAAACTTCGAAAAACTTTCACTTATTGGGCGAGAGTACTAGTTAAAACTTTAAAGAAACTCATTTAAATTTTCCTTGAACAAAACTTATTCCAAACGCATTCGAGTATTTTGTTTAATCTGTGAGGAATTGTTTTGATTTGCAGGTTGTTTTCCTCGATTTAAAATTCGTCGAGCATATTTAGAAGGGTGTCCAGTGTGAAGAGAAAATGCTATAAAATGTTAAGATTGGCCGGTGCTGCTACGCCACTTGTTTTACCATGCGCGTCTTAACGTGCGTTCTAGGGTCGCATTCATCAACGACTTACATAACTTTAACAGAGAATTCACAGCGGAAAACTCAGATAACGCCGCTTATCCCTCACCATATCGCTTGATAAGCCGCGCTGTCAGGGTTTCCGGCACTAATTCTCTCTATTGAATTGCTTTAGGTCGTTGATGAATCCGCCCCTGATTAAAGAACGAATTGGCTGTATTGACAGAAAAGAGAAGAAATGTTCATAGTAATAACTGGTGATGTGCTGACTCTACAATTATGTTTTTTGCTCCAAACTTTTTCGAAGATTGAAGAGGAAACGTCTTAGTCGCCGCTTAGGTTAAATCCAAAAGGCTTTTTCTCGCAGTAATCATTACTCATTATTCATTACTTACAGGACATGGATATGCCGGCGAGCAGTGAAGAAGGGTAAGATATATACCTTCCTTAGCTTATCAGAAATTGTGAAGAAGGGTAAGATATATACCTTCCTTAGCTTATCAGAAATTAGCTTCAAGAAACAATATTGTTTGGTTTCGTTCAAAAATTAAAATATGGACAGCACAGTACCGAACGCGTCTTTTGAATAGACTCCGCAAAAACCGCGATTTTGCGTTTTTGCGTCCTTTTGACAAAATTCGTTTAAAGTCACCCATTTGAAAAGCCAAGGGAACATTTGAGCTCAGGGGCTCGAGCTCTATCGTACGGTATGCATATCTCATGTGGAGCCTGAAAAGGTAGGGCAGCCGGGAATTTATGATAAAACTTCTCAAACACTCAATCTAAAAGCTGTCGCCCTCGGTTGACACCTTCGATCTTTTATGCATCGTGCACTGCGCACTCCCAGAGAATTCCTGACATGAAAGAACACTTTACGCCATGCTTGAGAACAAGACCTGGAATATAAGCTTCTCCAATCGCAAAAAGTCTGCTCCAGTCATTCCTGATCACCCACTGCGAAAACGCGGTTGTCTGGCGAAGTTGTATACATGTTTGTGTAGACCTCGGAGAGACGAATCGAACGTTACCAAACACTTCTTAAAAACCCTCAAATTAAAGGAGTTGTGAGCACGCAACCGTTTTTGGCGGCTTACGACCGACATCTCGTCTGCGACCGCCCTTCGCAGTGGAGCGCAAGTTTTCAGTTCCGGACATTTTCATGGCTCCAGATTAGATATGTACACCAAACGACAGTATGCCCTTGCTTTTTCAAATGGGTGATTTTTAGGCGAGTTTTATCAAAAAGACGCAAAAACCACAAAATCGCGTTTTTGCGGCGTCTATTCAAAAGACGCGTCCGATATTACAACCTGGGGCGCGTCATACATAGTAAGGCAAAATACGCGTTCAAATTGCCTCCACGACATCCCTTGGAAGTGGAATGCGTTGCGCATTCTAAAAGAGATTTACTAATGCTGCCCTTACTCCTTTTCACTTGTTCTTAACCATACTTGCCCAAACTTGGTGAGAGGGTGGAGTGACGCAATCAAAGCGGGTACCTGACGTCATTTGCGCTACGAATCCAGGTTCTTGTTTCGGATTCTGCCCCACACTAAGAATCCATTCCATCCCTCCGGGGTCGGTGGGATACTGGGTCTCTTTGGACGTTATAAAAAAAGTTGTAAAAAATTCATAGGATCGCTATCAAAAGTAATTCTTAAGGCCACAGACACATTCAGATGGCCCCTACGAATCCTGTAAAGGTAGAGACTTGTTTTCTCGTTACCTTCTCAAAGACGGCTTTAGCGGAGTTGAAGTGGTTGAGATCCCGCTAAGCTAGAGCCGTCGATTAAATTGAAAGCATCAGCTTAGAATTTCAGTAGTAGGCGATTGTCATAAGCCTCCAAGAAGCAGCTAGTTGCATACGCTGCAGCTCGCAAGTATTACCTATCGTTAGTTAAGGACAAACTCAGTAATATATGTAGTAGTAGATAATTATTAGGTTGTTCGGAAATTAATGCAGGTTTTGCACCTCAAACTTTAAAACGACATATCTCAGCTCAAACACAACTTTATCAGTCGAAGTAAGCCATTCAAGTCCACACATTTTTGCCAACGAGATACTTGCTTACCCATCCCCGTTGCCTAGAAGCCCGCAGTTCTGGAGCGGATGGATTCGTTGAAGGCAGTTTCACCTGGGCTCGGTTATTGAAGCATCTATCGTTTGAGAACTTATCCAGATGCTTGAAGAAGTGGTAGTCGGTTGAAGGAAGGTCCGGTGAATATGGTTGGTGTGGTAGAGTTTCGTAGCCAACTCCTTTAACTTCTGCAGTGTCGTATGCACAACATGTGGTCGCGCGTTGTTGTGAAGAAGGACAGGTCCCTTTGTTCACTATTTCTGGATGCATGTGTCAGAAGTTCCCTGTATTTCGTCGATCTGTTGGACGTACTTCTCTACCGTCATTGTTCCGCCCGAATTCAAGAAACTGTGGCGAATTAATCCGGAAGTAGATCATCAAACAGTTATCATTATCTTCTTTGGTCCAATTTTCGTTTCGGTAACTACTGCGGAGCTTCGCGGTCTAACCACTGAGTCGGTCGTCGCCGATTATCTTAGGGGATCCATTTCTCGTCACAGGTTACGATACGGTCGAGAAATAGATCGTTCTTGTTGCGAAGAACCAGCGCTGACGACACTTCGAACCGACGATTTTTTGATTGTGGTTCAACTCATGTGGTATCCGTTTATCTAACTTCGTAGTCTTCGCAGATGTTCATATACACTTGATTTGCTTACGCAGAGCTCCTTCGCAAGTTCTCAAACGGCCACACGTGTATTTGCTTCCATCAAGGTCTTCGACTCGTCATCAATGCCAGAGCGACGTCCGCGACCTGCCTCATCCTCAAGATCGAATTCAGCTCAACGACGTTTTTGAAACCAGCGCATCACCATGGACTCATTAACGCTTCCTCGTTCCCATAACTGGTTGATGTTCCTAGTTGTTTCCGCTGCAGACGACCGAGCTTGAACTCATAGAAGCAAATCTGCGGAAATTGCTGCCTTGACACGTCCATTTATAGCCTGCAAAGTCGGCCGTGAAGTAATCTATATAAAAAACGAATAGCACATTGAGAAATCGCACAAAATCAGCCTTGCAAGAGTGTACAAATATGAACTATTACAAGGTCGTTTTTGCCAAAATATCCCGCTCTGAAGTTGGAGGTCGAAAACTGCATTAATTTCCGGACAACCGAATAGATAGAAACAAGACGCATTCTTAAAGTTTGTGAAGTTTTTGTCACAAATGTCCTTGCATTTCACCATCAGATCTCCTCTTCTTTTCTTCTTTTCATGTGCTATTTCTCAACCGTGTCAGTTAACGATCACGTTTTTGGTTAAGCGTAAGTGCAATTTTTGGAGTTTTCTGAAAGTCAGCGCTCACATCTCACTCTAAAGTTTTGGTATTCTAAAAATCTGAAATCTATTATCTGACTATTCTGTTTTAGAGCGCTAGAATTTCCTCCAGCTGCCACTTCTCCTAGTGAAAATTCCGTGATGAAGACATCGCACTGCTATTGCAGGTGAAAGTTTGCGTTAGTGAAGGGCAGGAAGAGAAAGAAAACTACGCTGTTCTCCTCCTCTAATTTTCATGATCTTGTTTTGATGATAGAGGTCCAAGGCCATGTGTAAAATTGTGCTTCCACAACTTTGGAACTACGGAAATGTCGTAAATCCAACCAAACTTTTGCATCTCCCGTGAGCTAGCCGTCACAAAAGCAAGGATTGGTTACATACTTTACACTGAAGAGGTAAGGCATTTTTACAGGCTGGGCTATTCAATTTATCGTAGACCACTACAGACTAACCAGATATTATCGATAATAGTATTGCCTAACACGTATTCAGGGGGCGCGCGGTAGCGCAGTGGGAGAAGGCGTCGGCAGTCACGTCCACTCTGATTAAAGTTTCTTACATTCACTTTTTAAAGACAAATAAGGCTTCCAACCCTTAAGTGTGCGTGTGTGTTGAGTGTGGTGTGTGTGTGTCCTCCCCCGTCCTTCTGTGCTCCACCATCCGCTTCTTGAATTCGCACGAGAGCCTTCATTCCTTTGGACAGCCAGTGAGGATTTGGGATGCGAGTGTTGAGGAGTCGAAAATAATCGAAACACACCTTTTTCCCGTCAAACGTGACACTTTCGAGATCAATTTGAACACCTTTCAGGTCGAACCGGTTGTCTTCCAGATTTAACTAGAGAGTTAACTGTCTAAGGAGATTAAAACGGATAGTCGATTTAAACAGGGATAGTTTCTTGAATTGTATTTCTCCTGTATCGAAAAAGTGAAAACAGTATTGAAACATTTGCGAAATGTTTACTATTGGAAATAAAACGGATTTATGAGTACTTTACAGTGCAAGAAATCAGTAATTTTTTAGTGCATTACAAGAAGAGACATCGTTGCGTACTCTGCGATTTTCATTTGATTAATGGCGTGAATGTTGCCTACTGAAGCTTCGAAGTGAAGATATGTCTATGCCTTCAACAAATTTTTGCTTTACCATTTACTAGATCGTAACTTGACGCAAACAAAATCATTGCTGCCAAAAAAGAGAAATTCTAATCACGCTAAATGGGCGCAATGCGCGTTCTTTCTTTGCACAATTGTTAGCATCTTTCTTTGAAATTAAGTTAAAACTTATTTTTGAGCACAAAGAACGGAAATTTTAAAGAATTCAGATGCATTACTTTCGCTTTCAGAAACGGCGAACTATTTAAAAATTTCTAAAGAAAGTCAAAGTTCATCACTCAAATCGAAAACTATTCTAGCATTTCTAAAAAGGGTTTGGTTTAGTTTAGACCACATTCGTTTTTGTTTTGAAGGTGTTCAGTTAGATTTCAAAGTATGCAGTTTGCTTTGAGGAGTGACCAGTTTGACGTGTGGATGCTATATAACATCCTTCCACTGTTTTTTGTTCGTCTGAAGCAATAGCAGGCAGCTATCTTAGTTTCTAACAAAATTTCACAATTTATCAAAGTTTGTACAAAATGTTTTGCTAAAAAATCGTTAAAAACGACTGGAATTAAACAACCACCACTGTGCTAGACGTGCGCCTTCGACAATCACAGTAAAGTTAGCTTAGCATTCTCTTTTTCTCCTCATGCAGCTTTTTGCTTGCTTTCTTAAGAACAACGATAATATTTTGATAGCATAATAATTTTGCAAGGAGACAGATAATCATCGTCGTTTCTCACCCATCCTATACTTCTTCAATATTGCCTCTTCAGTGGAAAGCGCTCCTGAATCAAATTCTGGTTTTTGCGGCTTCGCTTTAGGATTTCTCTACACTGTACTTCATCTTGTTTCGCATTTTCGCATTTTTTCAGAGTAAAGCACAAAAGCAAAGCGCTCGACGACACGAGCTCCTTGTTCGATCCTAACGTCAAGCTCAAGCTGGTGCTTACAGAGGTCGTTAATGCATTTGGTTTCGTTCTCAATTAATTTTTAGATTTGATTACTCATGAAATTCTGCTGTTTCTTGTACTTTAAAACTATCCGTTTTTGTTTTTCAGACACATCCAATAACGTATTCGCGCTACAGACCGATTAGGCTAATCGATCCCATTGGTTAGTTCAGCATTTTGTTTCTTATTCGTAGCTTCGCTTCGTCGTAAAAATAAAGAGCTAGTAAATAGTTAATGAATTTCGTTTCTAATTGCAGAAAATCCTACGCCGATTGCACCCGCAGACGTCGATCCCAGTGAAATCGACAGTCAGAACTACCTGACTCCATTTCAGCCGATTTTAAACGCTGTGTCATATGCACATTGGCACTCGAAAATGATAGACGAACTTATGAGAAACAAAGATTTTGTCGAATAAACCTGTTACGATGGTATTTAAATAAATATTTCACTTACTCTTGTCGATTGACTATACGGCCTACAATAGTTCATAAAATAGTGCTTTGCTGATCACGAAGCTGACGACATTTATTTATTTGGGGGTGTAGTAGTGTAATAGGAGGGGCTGTCTCGCGCACCTCAGCTCAAGATTCCTGGTTCGGATCCCGCCCAGTCCAACCAACCCCCAAAGATGTGGAGACCCAGAGCCAATAAAATCGCTACTGCCACTTCACCGCCTTTAATTCAAGTGAACTTTTCAACACTAGGAATTCTTCAATTGGACTAAATAAGTGTTGATCTGAGGGGCAATGAGAAGGGTAATGAGAAGAGTGGGCGGAGCACTCATACGGCTATGTAAACAGATCCGTGAAAGTATGCTGAGTTGGCGGATCGAAGCTCGTCTCGGCCGAACCGCATCAGCCAGTATCTGAAGCTGATTGGCGTTCATGCTATCGGTGACAATGTGTCCTTGTTGGAGCAGCTCATAATATGTACAACATTCCTCGCGAATTCCATAAGCA
Source organism: Heligmosomoides polygyrus bakeri (assembly GCA_947359475.1). Classification (NCBI taxonomy): domain Eukaryota; kingdom Metazoa; phylum Nematoda; class Chromadorea; order Rhabditida; family Heligmosomidae; genus Heligmosomoides; species Heligmosomoides polygyrus. Next base: position 70,662,148 of record OX375868.1, on the reverse strand, counting down.
GCAAAGAGACACTTCTTGGGGTGAAGGCCCGATTACGCTTGGGTCGGCTTGTGCGCCGTGAAATGTTGAAATGCAATGGCAATCAAGTCCCTCTTCAGAATTATGCCTAGTTAGCAGTCAGTTCGACTCCTAATAAACGAAACCCATTTCTAGCCCGGAACTAGTTGGCACTGCAGTAGTTGAGGAAGAAGAACAACTAAAATCATGTGTGCAGAATACTCCAACCAGACACTGAAAAGTGCTATTTTGCTTTAGTATGCTGCGAAAGACCACTAATTTTGTTGCAAACTGAAATTCCGAAAACCAATACAAGCTGCCTTGGGGGAATCTCATAGATTTAGGCTTCGAACCAAATCTGCCGTTGTTTAACCTGTGTGTTGCACATGACCAAAAAATGTGATTACCTTCTCAAACAGCTTGTGTAGTTTTATATTTTTTTACAGGAGGCAGTCTATAGTGAAGCATTTATTCCTGAGACATATGACAATTAGACATAGGTTAATCTTAACTAGTCCTGATAAGTTAGTGGCCTGCTGTTCGTTGTGTGTCGCGTTAGTGTCTCTTCTCCACTATCAACCTGGAAAAATGTAAAAATAAGTAATGTCGTTGCGGCTCATTGATTGAGCATTACGGTGGCGCTGAATGTCAGGTACGTAAGCATTTATGTTTCGGACCTTGAAAGACTTAGATTACGAATGCATCCTAGCAATGAAAGAAATCAGTGAAAAATTTTAGGCTTTAAAAAGCGGGTGGTTAGCACGAAGTATGGCTATCAGAAAGTTTGTGGGAGAAAGGATTAATAGCTAGGTGGAATATGCACTACATAAATTTGCATTTCATGCTTTAAAAAGTTGCTAGCTCACTGGCTACTTGCGAGAGTCCTTAAAAGTTTAATCTCAGCTATACAAATGGGGAAGGATCCAGTTCATCAAGAGTTCAAACCCACTTTCGCTTGAGCCGCTGCCGCTGCCGCCCTTTCCGCCACCTCCTTTGGGATGAGTGTGATGGGAGTGGTCATAGTCGTCATAGTAGTAGTAGTCGTCGCCACAGTCGGCCTCGGTACTGCCGCCTAAGATGGACGTTGAAATTCCTTTCATGGTAGACATGACGTAGCAGCTTAATATGTTCTCTCAATGTTCAAATTCAACTAAGATCATTGGCGAACTCAGCGACCTTGAAGTGTAATGGTTGGAGTAGTCTCCTAGAGGCCTATGTCCAACCGAAAACTTATTATGCATGTCAGTATAATAAACGTCATGAGACCCAACATCAGGAATAGAAAAAAAGAATATTTTAATCAGCGTTTTTTATAGGCCCAGATGGCTTTTGAAATTTCAGCGAAGGAGTAGACTTGATTTTATGAAACCCAGATTTCGAAAAATGTGTTGGAACTGTGCTGATGCTAGCGCTCATCGAACCGAAATTAAGAGCTTAGTATCATGATATTCAAACCAAATAAGAAAATAACCTAAAAAATTTTATAAGAGGTTTCCATCTGCTATAAAAAGTTGAGGTGGCGTCACCCTCGTTCGTGCCAAAAAAGAGATTTAGGGTGCCGGCTCAACTCTTTGGTACAACGTTTGTGACGATGAAAAACCACGAGGAAACAAAGAATTGTGCCTGAAGGCTAATGTAGAGTTCACGTACACATTAAAGACTTCCAAAATGTAATATAGGAGCAGAATGTGGGGTGAATCACAGGACCAATAACGGTTATTTTACTTTATACATATACTAGAGTCCACAAATACTAGCTGCCTACAATTAAACCATCTATCCTACTCCTTCATTTTTTCCTATTCGTAACAGGCTTCATTACAGAAGAAATCTTTGAGAAGTAGTGTTAATTAGGCGACTTACCTCCGTGCTTGCACTTCCCATGCTTGTGTTTCTTGCCGTTAGGATGGCACGCCAGTGCTACCGTGAGAATAACCAGCAGGACAATTAGCGTACTCTTGGAGAACATTGTGGCAAGCGGGCAGATGCACTCACACCACAATTGTGGCTCTATATAAAGGCATTTGGAGAGAACCACTCCCAGGTGTAACGAAGGGATTCGTTGTCAGCGATTAGCACGATCGTTGATCATGCGATATGGCAAAACCGCATATCACCTCGAAAACCTGGCGATCTTCAAGTGCGGCACCCGTCGGACGTAAAGCGCCTTCGTGACGTTTCGCCACGCGCACCCGATCTCTAGACGACTGGATCACCTGCGAGAGAAACGCTGAAGGGCTTACCGTTTTGTTGGACAAAAGAGTAAGTAAATGTAGGTAAATAAAAATCGGTGACCACTGCAACAGAATGGAAGAATTATCTGACAGCAACCAAAATAAAAAAACACGAACCAAACGGAAAACAACCAGTATAGAGCGTGAATTCTGAGCCAACTGGCTTCTTTAGAATGAGCTCAGCTGTTTTACTACGATGGTGCCCTCTTCTTCAAAGACTTTAAAAACGTATAAAACACTATGCACACATACAATAGCACCCGCATCGCATAACTCTATCAATTTTAGGTTTTTTCGATTTGTTTCCTCGAGATCTACAACCACCACATCTCCGCAGTGGGTGACCAAGATATGACTGCAGCATGCTTTTTGCGATAGGAGCGGCTAGGAGCCCAGGACATACATGCTCTCCTGGTAGCTCAAGCATGTCGTACGTTAGCAGTCCTGGAAAGCTCCGAAAGTGCGCCGTGCACAATGCATGTAGGATCGAACCTACCAATCGAGTGAACGAAAGCATGTCACTGCGCTTCTGTATCTCCTCATAATGGAAGATGTAAAGCCTTCAAGATTATCTCGAGCCGTTTAAAGAATTTTATAAGAAATTTTTGGCCGCGTTACTTAAGAATTACTTTAGGACTGTCCAGCTAACCTTTGGAATGTGCCGTGAACAACGCATACAGGAACGAAACTATCAATCGAGTGATGCGACTGTTCGCAAATTCCACGCGCGGACGTGTTCGGAGCGCAATAATTCTGTTAAGTGTGAACCTTTCTATCTGTAGCTTGTGTAATTTGTAGGCAGCACAAGTTTCTTAAAGCACACTAAAGCACAACGGTGTACCTTAGGACAGACTAAGTTACAAAAGGGCGAAGAAACAGGTTCGGCGTGGGTAACACGATTTATCCCGATTTCAATCGACTTCTGCGGGAAGGTTTGGGAAGCTAACGGCAAACACGTAAGCGAACAAAGCATGTAAACTGCTTTACGAAGTCATGCTCGCAACTTCTCAGCTGCCTCAACTGCCTTAGCCGCACCTGCCATTTTAAGACTTAGCGCTCAATGTTTCCCGCACTCTTACTCGCCCATGTTCAAGTTGTCCACACTCTATGTAACACCATTCTGTTCAGCACTAAAACCTCTACCGAATGGTTCCAATCCCGGCCAATCTCGGAAAAAATCTTTTTGACAATTTCGCATCGAGGACGAGGGCGCTCTGTGCCGATCCTGCGTGGACGATGACGTCATCGAAAATCGATATTGGCCAATTTTTTCTTCCAAACTCCGTCCAAAATCACCAGTAGTGCTATTTGAGGAGCAGACTACGAATCCGACGTCCATTTTTAAAATTTTGCCGATTTAGGTTGGTAACTTCCCATTCGAGGGTAGTTGGTTTGGGAGGTAACTCACGGAAATCAATGGAATTTTAAAAGTGGGCATCGGATTCGTGATCTGTATTCCAAATTACCCACCTAGGCAATTTTGGACGAAGTTTGGACGAGGAAATTTGGCCATTTTTGGAAATATGATTTTCGGTGACGTCATCGTCCGCGCAGGCTCGGCCTAAAGCGCCCTCGAACTGGACTCGAAACTGTCAAAAATCGATTTTTCTAAGAATGGTCGAGATTGACACCATTTAAAAGAGATTTTCAGGCTGAACAGAACGGTGTGAATGCCATTGTTGAAAACTCAAATGTTGGCGAGTAAGAGCGCAGAAAATGTCAAACCCTACATAAGTCCGCCGTCCTGAAGCGGCAACTGTGGCTAAGGCAGTTTAGCCAGCTGCGGAGCAGTGAGGAGTTTATCGAAAAGTACTGTAAGTGTTCTACTCGCCTACGCACATTTAGGCCATTAGCTCTCCGCGTCTTCCTGCAGGGGTCGACTGAAATCGGAACAAATCGTGTCACACAAGTGTAACAACCACGTAAGTGGAAAAATTTTCGTACCGCTGTAACTTTGCTCATTCATAGCTACATCGCTGTGCTTCGAAGCACTACTAGAACTTCTTACTGCCCATAAAATCCACGAGCTGCAGCCGGGGTGGTTCAAACTTTACAGAGTTATTGCGCTCCGAACACGCCCGCTTATCCAATTTGGCAGTGCTCGTGGAAAATCCGCTATAGTCGATGACATTGCAAAACTCATTGTATGCCTGACGTACAGCAGCTAACCGGTTTTCTATATGTCTTGCCTATTTAGATAAGCTGCCTTCGTCATGCTAAACTCACTCCACAGGTTGTTGTTCCCACTCGATTCATTCCGTCGGGCCTATATGCACTATTCAACTCAACTAACTAGTAAGATTTGTACGTCAAAAGATATAGCGTGAGCTGATAAACTCAAATATATGTCTCTTATTTTAAATCCTGGCATTCTAAAGGAGTTACTGAAAACGGAGCATTTCTGTGCAAAAAAGGCGCCCCCCTTGCACTTCCGCGCCACTCTTGTTTGCTAGTACTGGCATATCCGGTACTGTATTTCAGTTTGGCCACTAGGGGAGGTCGATGTGCGGTGGACATGCTTCCCCCCACTGGAATGAAAGGTTCGATTCTACATGCATTGGGTACAGCGCACTCCAAATGCTCGTTGGGCTGACTAGAGCAAATCCTTAGTGGGACAACCGGAACTTTCTTATGAAATTCATCACATTGTTCGAGATAGTTTAGAAGGCTTTATTTTAGGTTGTCCCATAAGTCCCGCCGTTTTTTCAACCTTTCACTGCGGATTTCGCCGGCGGTCTCTTGCACAGCGCTATACAGCATTCGAAAGAATATGACTCGCTCTATCAGAACTTGTATTGCATTTCTTTTTTCATCCTGAATTCTGCCAATTTCTAAGTCGTTGAAGTGAAAAGTGAAAAAGTGAAAAGTGGCCATCTGCGCAGTCGCTTCTCTCCGCTTAGGTTTGGAATTATTGCGCAGTTTTTCATAGCATTTGAAAGACAATGTTCTGTGTTACAAGAGCGCGTGTTGTCCTATTTGCTCATTTGTCCTTTATTGATTTTTAGGTCATCAAATTGAGATGTCCAATTGAACATGAACAATAGAACAAGGAGAAGGAGTTGTTGGTGAGGATGATTTTTCTCTTTTTGGAATTTTGTTGATCTTCGGCAGAAATCAGCATGAACCAATACACGCGACACACATTCTTATTGAGCAAGACATCCTCTTCCGAACGACATGGAAAAACAAGCGAAAAATTCCAAACACCGAGCAGGGGCTGTGGGTAAAAATTTAGACGCGAAAGTCGGACGTCCCAATTTGATGAACTAAAAATCAATAAAGGCCAAATGAGCAAATAGGACGTAACACAGAACATTGCCTTCTAAATGCTATAAAAGACTGTTCAAAAATTTCAAACCTAAGCGGAGAGAAGCGACTACGCAAATGACCACTTTTTCAGTTTAACGACCTAAAAATGGTAAAATTTAGGATCAAAAAAGAAATGCAGTACAGATCTGATAGAGCGAATCATATTCTTTCGAAAGCTGCTTAGCGCTATGCAAGAGACCTCCGGCGAAATCCGCAGTGAATCGCTGAAAAACGGCGGGGTCTTATGGGACAACCTAATATTTTCCAGTAAAAAGGGATAGAAGCGCAGAAGACATGATTTCGCCCACTCGATTGATAGGTTCGGTCCTATATGCATTGTACATGGCGCACTCTCGGAACTTTCCAGGCTGGAAGAGAGCATTGGCAACATAGGCCATGCTTTTACTCCAAAAACATACATGTTCTGAAAAATAAGCTCCTCCAATCGCAAAAAGCATGCTCTAGCCATTTTTGGTCATTCACGACGAAAATGCTGCAATATGGTGAAGTTGTGTATATGATTGTATAGATCTCGAAGAGACGAATCGTACTGCTCCGACCTTTTTCAGAAAACCTAAAACTGGAGGTGTTATGAGCCATGCGACGCTTTGCGACGGGTTAGTCCGTCGCAAACCGTATTTATGACCGTGCGCCGCCGGCGGTGTTGTGATGACCAACTGGTAGACTAGTCAAAGTTTCAATTGTTCATATCTCTAGTATAAAGTCTCAGAGCTCTCTTTTTTTGTACAGATGCGAGATAAATGTTGACTGTTTGGAACAGACCCATAATGTTCAAAGTGGGCAACTTGAAATTTAATAAGAAGCCTTCGCGTCGATGGGTAGACATGCACTGCCGATTTCAACCCAGGCCGTGGCAAGTGCAGTTTTTATAGAATTCAAATGTCTGTGTTTAGTGGAACATCATTTTTTTCTCCAAAACAGTCAGAATCTTTAAAGGTTCCGAACCACTCCTGGGCAACCCTAGCTTTGTGAGCAGACCGTTAGTCCGTCTCACAACGCTAGTGAAAACGGAGCTCTTTCCAGTAGGAATTACAGTTGTGCTTGACTGACCCCATACGCATAGGCATTCGAATGATTTTCATTCAAATTTGACTGCTCGAATTCGAATATTCAAAAAATCGCATTGTTCGAATGTATCCGAATTCGAATATTCAGGGGATTACATTTTTCGCAGGCGTGACGAATCAGCTTCTGACCGACATCTTTCGACAAGGGTCAAGCGTGGGGTTCGATTTTTGCCGACAATTTACGACCCCTCTCCCAGAAAAGATTTGGTACGACTCCCCTTTGTTTACATCGTCGTTTAATTTCTTATTTGTGTTGAATTTTTCGAATTTTTGTGCGATTTTTGTACCCTTTAATAGGCTCTTCTTTCTGCATCTCCGACAGTGTGGAGATTCATTCACAGAAGAAGACAGGTTATTCTTTGATTGGTTGATTAAATGATTAGTTTGAAAACCGCTGATGAACGTTTTGATTCTGTAATGTTTTGGTACAACATTTTGATTGTTCTACAGTTGAAGATAAAGAACTTTTGCGAGCAGTTTTCGAATCAATCACAACGAGTTCAACTTTTCAGATTCTCCGAGGATCTCATGGATACGACACGTTTTTTTACCTAAAGGGACAACTGTCCCTTCAGGTAGAGAAATCCAAGATTGTAGTCTATAAAATTTCGAGTGTCAATCTAACTTAAGTGTTCTCCCTACAAAATTTCTTAAGGCACTCTTCGAACCGTTGAAGAAGAGCTTGATGATGGAGTTCTCGCGGGAAAAGTTTTCTACCTTCTGAAAGAAGGTACATCAGAGAGTGAAATTGTACCTATGCAGTGAGTATTATATAGTTGAAACCAAGCTTCTTCGCAGCGATCATCGATATGAATAAGGCGGATATGATTAAGGCGTATTCAAAGCTTTTATATTTAATAAAAAATTAATCATTTGTTACCTAAAGCAGAACACCTTCAAATTAAAATTAAAATTAAAATTCTGCCACAAAACGTCTCAATTCTTCATTAATGCGCAGTGAAAAAATCATGGTTTTCTGAACCATGCAGGTCCACTCACTTGTGGTCGATCTTACACCGACGCTATTGTAGCGACATTGGACGTTCACAAAAAATGATCATGACTCGCTAAGTTTTTGGAACTCCAAAAGAAAGCCAATAGCTTTTTTAAAAAACAGAAGAGAAAAAGCTTTATCACCACGTAAAAAATAACTTTCAAAAATGAGGCGAACATGGTTCGACTTTTGACCGAAAAAATGATGATTTTCTATAATTGATTAAAACTCGGTTAGTCTCTTGCATTCCAAAAAAGCCAGTAGCTTTCCGAAAGCTAGAAAAAAATATCTTTCTTACCGCATAAAAAATCAAAGAAGAGGTCTCATTAGGGTGGGCCAAAAGCAATGAGACAAATTCAACAAATTTCTTTATCTCTTTATAACTCAATTACAACTCAACGGTGCTGAGGAATGTATTCGCCATTAAGGGCAATGACCTTGCTGCCATCGATCAGCCAATTTCCTGATCCCATCCCTCCAGAACTGCTTAGGCCTGGTGCTAATCCACTGCTCGTTATGGTTGTCAAGGACTGCTTGGGTTCTTGTGTCCCTTCCGATCAGGAAGTTCTGTAGGCTCAAGAAGTATGTAGTGGTACTAGTGGTATGAAGAGATGTCCGGCGAATAGTGGGTGAGGCATGTGGACGTAGCCCAGCTGAGCAAGCTTATCCGTGGTCAGTTGTTCCCGATGGGGTGCGGCGTTGTCGCAGAGGAGGACCATCTTGACGCGCTGCGACTGAATAAGTTCGAGTCGCAGGTCCATCTCTTCGATTTCGTTTACCATGGCCTTGGAGACCATCGTCGTGCTTTTGGTAAACAGCCTCCAGTATACCGGTCCATGGGCGCAGACCCAAAAGCTCTGAAGGTGCTTCTCGCCGTGAACATCTCGCCGAAAGAAGAACGAAGGTCGGTAACGGGTCAACAGGCCTCACACAGTCTGACTGATTGACAGGGTTAAAGTAGAAGACATACTTCTCATCTTGCGTGACTACTGAGTCCAGGCTTCTCGGGGTTGGGAATCGGGAGAGATTTGCGCGACACAGGTCGACTCGTCAGGCTGGGGTTTCGGCATGAGACAGACTGCGGTTTTGGCATGCTTCTGGATAGGGTGAAAGTGGTCACTTCTCAGGTGGCCTTCAGTAAGCAGCAAACAAACATACAAATACGAGAAGCACGAAACCGGACTCCAGTCACGACATATATGGACACGGCGTGAAGAGCCTTATTACTTTTGCCCCCCCCTTAATACAACAATATCCATTTTTAGCTTATAGCAGGCTTAATTTCGTTAAAATGTGTGCTTTTTTCAAACAGTTTTTTTCAAATTCGAGAAATTTACCGAGGTATAACTAATTATACAAAATCCACAACTTTTTCGGTCAAAAATCGAATCCTGTCCGCCCCACATGAAGTCCTCTTTTTGAAAAGATGTTTTTCGATGATAAAGCTCTATTTTTCTTTTACTTTCAGAGGGCATTGAAATCCAAAATTTATCGAGTTATGGTCGTTTTTGTGAGCTACCAGTTTAGTCGTCCAGTGACGTCGGTGCAATATCGACCCGTGGTCGATCCGACCTACTTGATTCGGAAAATTATGATTTTTTACTATGCATTGGTCTATAGTTGAAATTTTTGTAGCAGAATTTCAATTGTATAGGTGGTCTGCATCAGGTAGAAAACAATTAAGTTTTTATGAAAAACGAGTATTTTAAATACGACCCGCCCTAATCATAACGAAGATCGCTGCGAGGAAGCTTAGTATCTTTTTACTGTACAATAACCACGACCTAAAATTTTATATGGTACAGTTTCACTCTCGAATGTTCTTTCCTTCAGAATGTAGAAAATTTTTTCCTCGTGAAGTCCATCCTTCAGTTGCGACCGCTGATGTCAGAGAACGCAGTGGCCGCACGTAAACTGCCATAGCTCGGTGATTTTTGGGGCCTCTGAAAAATTGAAAAAACCTTAAAACTGTGGAAAATGTGAATTCGTTGCTTTAAAAAGCAAGTCGTAAAAGTAACAGCTTCCATGTGAACAAGGGGTGGGTATTTATTCGGCAAATGATGACTGATCATACGGAAGATCGTTTCAGAAAGCCTGGCTTAATCGCTGTGCGTCTAACAGGGCTTAAAATTTTAAGCGTACAATTTCACATTCTGATATTGTTTGCCTCGGATAGGAGAAAATTATTTCCGTGACAAGTCCACCCTTGGGTTGCGAGCCCCTCATCGCTTCGAAGAGCACTTCAAAAAGTCTTGTAGGGAAAGCACTTAAGGCATCCTTAGTAATTAGCACTTGAAATTTTATAGAGCGCAATTTTGAACGTACTAGATGTTACTTCATCTGGTAGAAAAATGTCGTGGCCATGGCATCCTGGAAAAAGCTGAGAAAAATGAAGACCTCTCATTGACACGTTTTCTGTCGGCAGAAAATCTTCATTTTTAGCAGGTAAAACAATCACCATTTGAAACTTTTTTAATATTCAATTCCATATTCTAGGCTTCAGGAAGTGAAGGTGAGTCTCCACTTTTTCTTGAAGCCACATCTGGAAAAAACTTTTTAATATATACTAACTACTATCACCTAAAAGCCAGAAAAATATGAGAGAATGCTCTGTCACAACCAAAAGAGTACGGACCCCCTCCCCCCCCCTAAAAATTCCGTTTCAGTACGACCACCGCCTCCATGCTCGAACCTCAAGCTTGATCCTGACCTACCTTCTCTAATAATGAGGTATTATTCACATTTGATGGATACGTAACTGAGGCAGAATCATAGTCACCCAGCTGTATTACAGCACAGCATTGGCAGTTTCGAAATTCGAGAGGGGCTGAATTCGTTCTTTAGATAGCAAGTGAAAACTCATTTTGCTGGTCATTGTTGCTCACCGATTACTCAACAATCCTCCTATTTATACCCTCCGACCTGAACCTCTGTGTGCCTTTGCTTAGCATTTGACGTGTTAGTTAAACAGAATTCTATCACCAAAATTTGCTTCTTCGTTTTATGCCTCTCTGCAAGCTCCAGCTACGCTGCCAGGCCGCTTAAGCTAATAATGGTAGCCACAACTAAAACTTAATCCAACAAGTTCTGTAGAGCAAGTTAAAAAGTTGAAAAAGAACGTTTGCAGGTTTCAGCTCATTTCTTTTCATTCCTTCTATATCATTGCGGTAGTCTTATTGGCAACAAAGCCGCAGTCCTTCCATCAATCCTACTATATTTCCCATTACCAACTATGTCGTCGTTTGTGGTTATTCGCTCTCAGGTTTTGATAGTATCGCGAAAGATCGAGATATCAGTTCAAGGCAGAATTGGAGCAAACATTTATGTACCTCACAGAAAATAATGCGCGTCGAAAAATTGATGCTTTTGACGGCTGGTTGCGCAATTCTCGAAATACAATTTAAATTCGCTATCCATGCAAGTATGTTTGGTGGCGATGTCCGTTCCTCCACGCGGTGCCACTGGAAACTGTTCGCTCTGCGAGCTAAGCCGATCACGGACATTCGATTGCAGGCGACAGGCCCTTGTGACAGGCCGGCCTACGAAGACCCATGTCACATCACATAGTACATGACTGTTCACGTTTATCGAGGTAGTGCTACGGCGTCCGCGACGCGCACTCGCAAAGCCCGGCGAGTGTGAAAAGTATGCGAGGGTCCCTGATGCGAGGACGGCATCGGGGGGGAGGGGGTAACTGAGCTAGTCCGGAAGTCCCGTAACGTAAGCAGGACCCGCGTGGCTACGCTGAATGTGGGTGCGTTGACGGGCCGCTAGTGCGAGTTTGTTGAAGCACTGGAGCGTAGAGTTGATTTCTGTGCGGTGCAGGAGACGAGGTGGTCCTGCAGCAAGTCAAGGGACATAGGACGTGGTTTCAAGGCCGTTCTATGTTGGACCAGTGGTGTCGTAATCATTGCCTCCGAACGATTTCGATTGTAAGGGTCGAGCGCTTTGACGATCGATTGATGGAGATCATTGTCGCCGCTAAGGAGCGACTCTATCAATTCTTCTCTGCGTATGCTCCGCAGACTGGCTGCTCTGATTAAGCCAAGGATGAGTTTTGGAGTCTGCTTGATGAGAATACAGCAGAGGTACCGCCGAAAGATGACATCATAGTCGCTGGTGACCTTAGTGGGCACGTAGATGCTGCGATGGACGGGTACCGCTGTCATGGTGGCTTCGGATACGGGTCTCGTAACGCCAATGGTGAGCGTATTCTTAAGTATGTGGAATCGCATAGCCTCACCATTGTGAACACCGTCTTCCGAAAACGCGACTCCCACCTCACCTCATGCTATAGTGGGAGCTCCAAGTCTCAGATAGACTTTGTGCTTGTGAGAGATCGCGATCGGAGTCTTGTTACAGACGCGAAGATCGTACCGTATGAGACAGTCGCCCCAAAGCACCGACCGCTGATCTGCACTCTGAAGATCGCCCCTCCAAGGCTGAAGCAGGTCGAGCGATGCGGTGCTGCAAGAGTCAAGTGGTGGTGAATGAAAGAGAAAGAAGCAGCTGTGATTTCTCGCGTGCGGTTACCGACAGTCACGACTGTCGACGAAACTTGGAAGAAGACGACAAACGCGATTCGTCAAGCTGCACAGTCGGAACTCGGTATTACGAAGCCTGGGCGACGGAAGGTCGACAAGCAGGCATGGCTGTGGACAGATGACGTGAAAGCAAAAGTGCGAGAGAAGAAGTCGCATTATCACGTGTTTCTCGGTGAAAAGACGGCCGATAACTGGCGGAAGTACCAAGAAGCCAAAAAGGTTGCAAAGAAGGCCGTGACTGTTGCAAAAGCCACTCGTTATGGAGATGTCAACGAGAAGCTCGATTCGCGCGATGGTGAGCGGTATCTGTATCGACTTGTAAAGTTTCGCCATCGGCAGACCGAGGATATTGAGAAGTTTTTCGGCATCAATGATGAGAATGGCCGTCTTCTTATGGACCGCAAGAAGGCATTGAAGCGATGGCGCGACTATTTTGAGGAAATCTCTACAGTAGAGTTTCCTCATCCAGCCATCCCTTCTACGGCTCCAACCCACGGCGCCGTTCAGAAGATCATCGTAGAGGAGACTGAAGCGGCTTTGAAGAAGATGAGGTCAGGTAAAGCGACTGGGCCCGATGACGTGGCAGCTGATTTACGGAAATCCAAGTACTGGTACCCTGCTGAGTGGTTGGCGATGTTCTTTAATCAGGGGCCGGATTCATAAAAGTTACCGCAGTAATTTTGATGAATCCGGCCCCAGGTTGTAATGGAGAAGAAAGTGCCTGAGTGTTGGCGCCAAAGTACGACGATTCCGATTTGGAAGAAGAAGGGCAGTCCTGCAGACTGCTCAACTACCGTCCAATTCGTTTGCTTTTGCACAGTATGAAGATCTTTGAGCGAATTGTCGATGGACGAATTCGGGACATCGTCTAGCTTTCCAGCAATCAGTGCAGCTTCGTGCTGGCTGTAGCACCGTTGATGCCATACATTCCGCCCGCCTTCTGATAGAGAAGCATCGCGAGAAACAGACGTCAGTGCATATCGCCTTTCTCGAGTTGGAGAAGGGCTTTGACCGTGAAGTGATATGGTACGCCCTGCGTCAACATGGAGTTCCTGGAGAGCTCATAGATTGGGTGCGAATTCTCTACTCCTCTCCAAAGAGTCGAGTTCCAGCTGCAGCTGGAACCTCGATGGAGTTTCCCGTCTCTGTCGGGGTACACCGGGGTTCTGCGCTTTTTCCACTCCTCTTTGTTGTCGTCATGGATGCCATCACACGAGATCTTCAGAAGCCCGTCGCCTGGACGTTGCTTTATGTTGATGACGTAGTGCTCGCTAGCGAAGATAAAGATAAACTCGAGCGAGAGGTGCAAGCTTGGTATGATCGCTTGGAGCGGTTTGGACTCAAATTGAACGTGAAGAAGACCGAATATCTAACGACGGACGTTACTGAGTCCAGCTCCATCAAGGTTAACGGCATCGAGCTCCCACGCACTTCGGTCTTTAAGTACCTCAGCAGTCACGTCTGACGGCAAACTGATGGTCGAAGTGAATTCACGCGTGAGTGCAGCTTAGTCCAAGTGGCGCTCGTTGACTAACGTGCTCTGCGACAAGAAGATACCAGAGCGCTTTAAGTCGAAGATCTACAGAGCAGTCTTCCGGCCAGTAGCGATGTACGGCGCTGAGTGTTGACCTGCCTCTAAGGAAGTTGAAACGCGCCTCAGCGTCATGGAGACGAAGATGCTGCGCTGGACGGAAGGAGTCACGCGCATGGACCGCATCAGAAACGATGTCATTCGGCAGAAGTTCGGTATCGAGCCGATAGCTGACAAGATGCTCGCATGCGATGGTACGGCCAAGTTTTGCGTGGGAAAGAAGACAGCTTCTGCAAGATATGCCTTAACTTCGAGGTAATAGGAAAGCGGCCTAGAGGGCGCCCGAAGCAGCGCTGGTCCGATACGTTACATATGGACTTGAAAGTAACTGGCGTCCACCCTGATCTAGCGCTGGATTGGGAAAGTGGCGTCATGACACCAGAATAGCGGACCCCGCCACGATGCGGGACAAACGCTGAAGAAGAAGAAGAAGAAGACTAAAATTCCGCGAAATGTTTATGTTGACTTTCAAGCTTTCTGTTATAAGGCTTAGAAGTGAGCCTAAGCGGACGTATTTACAATATTTTCAAGGTCTACAACCAATGCAATAATCACATTTTGAGCCTTTTCATTTCATAATATTTTACCTCCGCATCGGTTTCCAAATTTTTGCCTCGCCAATTTGGCTCGTCCTAACCTTCTACAAGAAGCCTTTTTGGGTAGCACATAAAGAGCATTTTTCAGAGTATGAAATTTCTTATGCAGTGTAAGCCATGATCTTCAAAAATGTGCATTACGAAATTGCTTTAAAGCCTTTAAAGAATGAAGAAGGGTTACAAGAGCCATTCTCTTTGTATAGCAGAGCTCTAGAGCGATGAAAACTGCCTTCAGTAGAATATTGCTCGCCTTGTGTAGCAAAAATTGATGAGGTAAATAACGCAGCCCAAACATTTTGTGGATTGGTGGGAAACTGCAGACGAGTTACTGTAATGTATTGCTGTCGATAATAATTACGGTAACATTGCTCTTTTTCTTGTCTAGTTGTAGAAAGCTGCAAAAGGCCTCTAAGGAATGGGAGCCGAGGCCGACAAAGCCTGGCGTAAGGCCGTTAACAGAATATTGTTCTTTGGAACTCAATAAGACTGATATGTTTGTGGACTGATACGCATTGGAACATTGGCGCGACGTTTACAGCGAAGGCTCATTTCAGAATGGCTCCGCACTATGCTCTTATTGTTTTCGCTCTGCTCGCGACAACGGTAGACGCCTGTCATCGACGTTGTTACTACTACGACTGCTACCGGAAAGCGAGAAGCCCTTCTGAGCAGCCCAATGACGTGGATGATCCGAGCGGTTATGCAATCGGTGATACAATAAACAGCAATAACCACCTTCCTATCCCTGCAAAGGTGACCCAATCATTATTTTTCAACTAAATCTCCAACTAAAAATAATCATTTCCAGGAAGAAACGTCCGATCTCGTTACCGGCGGCCGTAAGCTGTCATTGAAGAAACAGGCCAACTAAATCTCCATTCGAGTTTTCAAGGAATTGCGAATATCTCCGCAACTATGAAGCAATTCATATCCAAGGAATTAGAAAGCGCTCCGTTTTTGGAAAGTAGAAAGTTCAGGCATAGGCAAACAATTGTATAAGTAATACTGGAGCTCATGCAGATTTCAATGTAGTTTTTATTTTTATGAACATTTATTATGAAATGGGGCAGTCTCTCGACGACTGCACCACGCTTCTGCTCGTTTTCCTCCTCACTGAGCTCGCTTTACATGCCCGTTTGCAACATGATTCATCTCAGTAGCCTCCCTTTTTTGCTAGTAATGCCAACGCAACCTGTAGAATTTGAAGCACATCATGAGCGTTTCGACAATACTTTCATTTTTTATTTGCGTATACATAATAAATTTAGTAAAAACACGTGTAGTGACCTCACTTCATAGAGAAAAGGCTGTGACAGCATATTTTGAACAAAATAAACGACTGAATAGAAGGTTATTTGTATGTTTGAAAAAATTCAGCCACCTACATATGTAGTCCGTCCCGCATGCACTTGAACTCATTATTAATTTGCTTGGTCGGATACACCGACAGTGTCTCGTCCTCGTTCGAAAGAAATAAGCAGCGTCCTACTTTCTGTCAGCGAATTTGAGGAAAGAGCCAACCCAGGTCATATCAAAGGGAAGATGAATAGTAGATAAGAAAGGTGTTAGTGAAATCCTGAATGGGTCGCGCAATGCATTCTACTTCTGTGAGATATCGTGGAGGAGAATTAAATTCATACTTGGTCTACAGATTAAATTGCGGTGATTGCCGACGGACAAGTCTCTGTCTTATCTTCCGCCAACTGGTCTGGCATCGTTCGCCGATGAAGGCATGAACGACTTGCTTGGTGTGGGCAAGAGTGGAACCAAGAACCATGATTCTGGGTGACAGTCGACGCCTCATCGTATTGTGCAGTACCGCTCTTATCTAGTATCGCATTTGGAGTCGGCAATCCTTGAGAGTGCTCGTTTTAAAAGGCCGTGCACAGAGCTGGATTAGGATCGTCGAGAAGAAAATCTGATTAGTTCTTCCTGTACTATAAAATTGACCAAGTTTTCTCCACAGAGTCAGTTGGCTTCAAGTCTGAGTACTTTGTACAGCTTAAAGTGATTTACTTCCAAAATAATTACTTGTTCAGAAACATTACCGAAAGCCTTTTGAAATGTGCAATAATTAATTAGCTGCTTATAGGAAATCACTTCGCTGATCTTTATACTGAATACCGTGGCACGCTGACAAATTGCATGGGATCCCTGTTCCCTCAACTTTCGTTGGTAGATTTGACCTCATTGAGCTCCTGAAACCAAGTCGACAGTAAATGCTGCCGAATTTGAGTTTTCCTAACCCTTTCTCAGATGAAGTGGTAGGGGCGATTTCTTCGACTTTATCATCTTATTTTCCAAGTATAAACGTGCCATACTGCATTTCTTTCTATAATGTGCAAAGTATAGCACCCTCTCTTAACTGTTGTCAACGAGCAAATTTTCAGAACTAGAAGATTGGTCTAATTTATAGGCACAAATATGTCTGTTTCCCAATGTTCAACTTTCGATGAATCTTGGTATAGCTTGATTGTTAGTGTTTTCTTGTTGAAGCCGATCACCAAGATTTTTATAAGCATTTTATCCGGCTTACGTTTTTGCGGGTTTCGCCTTCTTCAGAGCCTGGAACATTCGAAATGATCTACAACACTACTAGCCCAAACATCATTTCATAGTAGTGATCTCATCAGAAACATAGAAATGACCCAATACCAGTGTTTCATACGAAAGACTAACCTTCGAGGTGGAACTACTAAACACCCGCAGCAACACGTGGATGTGGGTGGATGAGCCCCAGACCACCCGACCCTACGGATAGGGTCATGTAGATCGGAACTCACAGACCTCTACAAGGGGGCCAAATCATGTGTTACAGCCACGCGTCCTTTTGGTTCAACCGAGGACTTATAGCTGCGACGTAAAGCGCTTCCAATGTCCTGCGCCCGATATGTCACTCTCTCGCGCTAAGATGTACACAGAAACCTCCTACAACGCGCCTTCGTGACATCGGACCCTGTGCTCCGCCTGAACACTGCCTTCTCTAAGACTACCCAAATGCTCCTTTGTCCTGACGCAGAGGAATCTTCCTGTTTCTCCTGAGTAATTCTCTCCATATTCGTTACATGTCATCAGAAAGACCACACTGTATTTCATACAATCTCCTTCTTTCCCATTAGGTCAGACAACACAGGATCGTGTGGAGCACATTCTATAGTAGGTACGGGTTCAAGCCAGTTGCCTTTTTAGGGTGGTAGGAGGAACGTGAATAACCCTCACCACATCGTTGAGAGCGGCGTTGCGAATACATCTGTGAGTGTGTCCGCACTTAGTTTCTCTAAGATAAAAGGCACGCAAAAAGGTATCGTTGTACGTTCTTCCTCTTTGAGAACAACGTGGCTGGCCTGCGCCTTCTGTCCTGTACGCCAGCGCTGCCCCTGAATACTCATTACTTTTCGCAATATTAAGTGCTACGTTCATCGCGAACAATTGCTGTGCACTATCACGCGAAACTGGCGTGGCGATTCGAGACGTATTTGTTTGATGTCCTTCTTAGTACTTTAGAGATCAGCAGATTGGCAGTGAATGAGGATGTTTTTGCTACTTGCCTTTCGGTACTACCGAGTTCTAATGTTTCTTAGAGCAAGGTGGACCAGCCAGCTTTCCGTAGATCTTTCAGATGTGAGCTTTATTGCTCGGACTGCTGATTCAGCATCTCGAAGCAAGCGTCCACCTCCTTTTCAGTGGAGCACAGTATAAAGCAATCGCCCTCTCCTCTGATCTTATCCTGTAGTATCGATCTAATCTACTTCTGTAGTAATTGCTGTTAAAAGTGCTAAAGAACTCTGTTGTTCTCGTATGTTCCTTTCAATTACGCTCAGTAACTCGTAATTTCAAACAAGCAACTTCCAGTTACTCTCCTGTTCAACGTGGTGTCTCCTCCTGTGTGACATCTGTGAGTTATTTTAAGGATATCTCTAGGTTCTAAATCGTGAACTGCAACAAGAGACTTAACATGGTGAGCTTTGTGCTATGTCGGCATAACGAAGCCAGGTCGCCAGAACACAGTTCTAAAAAGGCATCACACAAGCCCCTCTTGTTCTGGATGCAGCAGAGGCAGATGAAAAGCAGAGTTTCCGTCGCTGAGTGATCCATTACCAGAGGATTCATGCTCGCGTCCGACAATCGAAAGGTACGAAGCACTTTCATGAGTGGGCTCAACCATCTGAATTCTCGAGCAGATAAATCTCACAATTAATGGTTCTTAGCGGGCTGGTGCCCGTATCGAGATTGCAGATTCTTGGAGACAGTTACACAATACGGTTCCTGGTCTCCCTCCGCATCAGTGGAGGAGAGCACGGAACTATGCAAGGAAGGGAATTTCTGAGTATGGCTGATCTGGCTTACCCGTTTTAAGATACCTTATGATCCGACGCGGCTGCCAGCTCTATAAGTATACATTTACATAGTCAACCATGGAGTACAGTCTCGCAGATTTTGGGTTCCATCGAAGAGACCACCTCTAACATTTTGCCGCAATTCAAACGGCCCCAAATGCTTTGCTCAAGCTCTTCGTACTGTTTAAGAGCTAATGAGTTTTCTAATGTTGAGTTGGAGCAGTTGATAATAGGATCGTCATGTAGATGACTCACTTCTCAGAAAGCTCTGATTATAAGCGGCGGAGAGCTGGCACTATGGACGAGGCATTCGAGACGGATGACACAGAGGAGGACGGTTGGCTCGCCGAGACACCTTGGGCTTCAGCTCGCTACCAAAACTTCTGCTCCAACCTCCGATCCTGTCCGCGCTCACTCCACAATCGCCTCTCCTCGGTTCTGCTCTATGTATTTCGTTCGATATCTAATAAACGTTGATAATCCTCTCGCGAGGGTCCCGTACTCTGTAACGACTTTCATCCACACGGCATCAACACATAGTAACGCCAAACTTTCATTGGAATAAATTCCTGCATGCAATTGATGATAACGTTGTGGCTACTTATTAAAACCCAAATACACGTGAATGTGACACCAGTATATATATCAGCGATATAGAAAAATAACAAATATTGAATTAATTCCATGTCAGGGCTTCTAGGAAGGCATCACAAAGTGATCCATCTGCACCGGTCGATTCATAGGGCCGAATCTGAGCTTTCTCGGCAAGTCTGAAACATACTCATTGAAATCGGTTCAGCACAGCCGACCCTCTGCAGACCTACCTTTTCCACCATTGTTCTTCTCTTTGGTAGCGAACACTGTGTCGAATAGATACAGAATGAAGATAAATATCCTCAGAAATCGTTCGAACATTCTGTGTGCGTTCTATAAAAATGACGAGAATTGAACAGCTGTACAAGGCACCTAAGTAGAAAACACCATAAAACGTAGCGGATGAGAGGACGAAACAACCCTTCTTTGTCACCTGATAGCGAAAAACATCCAAAAACAGAGCGATTAACGTAACGGAGCAACAAGTGCCGACATCTCTGTTTTATGAGCCTCACGTGTGGGAGTGTTAAACGCACGCTTGGTAAACATCCGGCAAGAAAAGCAACTTCGTAGGGAGCTCTTTGGAGGCGAGAAGCAAACTCGCCTTCCAAAGGCGTGCCACCCAGTTCTATGAACTGATGGACTCCCCACCCCCACGTCTCAATCTTTCCCAGACAAGCCTGTGATAATACACCGACAGCACAGGAGTAGCAGGCTGAAATGGGACGCTAGCACAGCCAAAAACGCTAGTGGTGATACTCAGATTGTCAAGTAGGAATCAAAGTTGCCCCACATGACCTTGTTTATTGCTTCACTTCATTTCGCATCCTCAGTATAAACTGTTATTATGTCGAAGTAGTGAGAGGTTCAGAAAAATGGAGTGAGCAGCTCAACAAGTTCCACAAGAGGGGACTATTCCGCGGCTTTTTAATTCACTTATACTTAGCGAAGGGCTCAAAAGCTGACAAAATCGAGGTTGAGCGAATAGAAAAAATAGAATTGAAACAGCTCTTTATAAGCGTCTATAATTCCGAAAAGGCAATCTGCCATCAAAATTCTATCGATCACAGCTGCTGTCGATCCTAGAAACGCACAAAAGTTGCGTCCAGGAGAGTTAAAACTTTTTTATACATATTTAATTGTGATTGGAGCTAATTCCAGGGGAAGGGAAGGAAAAGTTGCAGCGTAGTGAAGATCTGGTTCTGTTAGCCTACATTCTACACCATCTACAATACCGTCTGCATTTCCTCTTCTATGATTATTGCAGTTCATACTAGGAAAGGAGCGCGAACGTAGCAATCGGAGGACGCACCTGCTCTGACGGGCACACCGGCTAGGTTAGCCATCACAGACCACTAGGCTGTACACAAATTCAAATCATTACCGCGATGTCCTTTAAAGATAGAATGCACGGTGGATCCTGCCAAATGAAGGATCACTGCAGTCGTTTACCCTTTACTTTTCTGCAGGTTATTGCATTTCGACATGGAAGGACCCTGACCGATAAGGAAAGCGCCGTGTTATCCTTTGTGGACCTGGAACTGGGGGCAAAACTGTTCAGTAATGCGGAAGCAGCCGTCTCACGCGGTGTTATCGCTAGACCGCCTGACCGGTGCAACAAACAAGGCACAGCTTTGATACGATTTGTGAATTGAGGCTAGATAACCACATACGCACTCTGGACCACACCAGCACATGCACCACATGCCGCATAGGGTGTGCTGGACTCAATATCGCTGGCCCTAGAGCGACCAAAGTTGATTGATCTTCCTGTAGAACGGCAGAAGTACCCTCGCTAAGTGCACACAGAAGAATGAAATAAAGAATGCCTTTGTTCCTACAAGTCGGGGTAATTACAGCCTTGACCTCACTTGCAATGTCAATAACTCTTCACCAACCGGATGGCACCGACTGGGATTCCACACAAATTCAAGCAGTTTGCAGCAGCGGTATAGAGAAGTAGAAGCCTACTTAAGTAACAGTATTAACAATCAATTCCGAGCCTTCGTAAGGCCAGAATAAAATCTGAAATCCGCCGAACCTTGATCCTTTTTTCTAAGTATTACCTTCGCAAGTTTTGGATTATTTACTGCAATATTATAATTGCACTGTGATAGGAAGCACAAAAAAGAACAACTTAGCAAATTTATGTCCACTAATAACGTTACGCAGTCAACAGGAGAAATTGCCCGATGTCCATTAGACATAGAATACGTTCACACCTATTTAAAGCCATCTAGGATACGGCAATCATGTGTCACTTCCTGCGATAGCTGTACTATCAAACTGCGTCCAATTTCATAGCACAGTCGATTCAGCTAAGTTCCCGTCCTCAGAGGTACAAACGATACTGCAAGAAGGAGGAAAAAGAATGCAGAATGCATGGCTTCCGCAAACAAAGTGATACATATCTTGAGGAAATTCGGAATTTGGGCAGCAACTGCCAGTGAATAGCAACTGAAGGCAACAACTACAGAGCTGCGAGGTTGGTACATGCAGAGGGTTTAGGAGTTACATATCGAATGGTAACGAGCTCTAGCACCGCTGCCGTTCTGGATACGCTAAACGCTTGCACAAACATCAGTGGGGCGGCGCCGTGCAGGGCGGCGGAACCCCCGTGTTGCACACGTGCACGCCACGGGTGCTACTCCTAGGAGGAGACGGTGCGGCTCCAGTTGCAGCTGCAGCTTGCGCCAGCAGGCGGCCAGCGCGGGAGCAAAGGTCACAAGACGGGGTTATCATCTGAAGCGACGCTTGCGAAACTGGCGCAGCAGCGGCTGACCAGACCCAGGTGGTCTAGTCTGCCTGTCCCGATCCCATGACAGAGTTCGATGCGCTGGCGAATTTACGGAACCAAAATCGCCTCGCGACAAAACATTGCAATATCAGCTTAGAAATTCAATAACAGCACCTAAAGGCCTAGAGAAAATGAACTGGAACTAAATTCAGCCTTCTGAGAGCAGAAAACAGCCTCGTTCAGGTAGGTAAATACCTTTTCAGGAAAAGAGGTAGAAGAGATCAACACGTGCTTGCGCCATCATTTCTTGCCGGACAACACGTCACATTAATTAAAAGAGAAAAGTGATAAAGGACGGTGTTACTCACTTCCCATTGGGATGTGCACCGCATTCTACTTCTACGGGATTGTGGAAGCGATTTGAATGCTATTTACCCTAGACAGTGATTTGCGGTGGAAAGCCAATGAACAATATATTACTCCACCATAGGCAGACAGATATGGAACCAATGCACCGGCCCCGGATGGAAGGAAGGCTTGTTGGCCCGGGCGGGGAATCCGAACCAAGAACCTTGTATTGGCCGCCACCTCCGCCGACTGCGCTCCACTCGTCCGAAAATCTAATTTTCTCAAAAATACCACTGGTAAAGCAAAACTGATCGTCAGAGAAGAAAAAAACTATATATTTTAATAACAAAATCTATGAAATCTTTACTTTTGATGGCCATTGCGAAGATATCTGCACGACTGCTTTTCAATGCTTGAGGATCGAATTCAATTGGAAACAAGTAGCTATTATATCAAAGTGGTGCAATCAAAACAGGAATTAGGAAGTAAGGACACGAAGACTTAAATGTGTGCCGTCACAGTCCTGTGCTAACAGATTTCTGCTTGCCCTAACTAGACCCCTTACCCTTTTCACTTTCTACGGGCTGGCTAATACTTCCTGTTTTTGCTGCTCTACTTCGCCTTCAGTTGGGCTCCTATGGCTTCTCAAGGGAAGCGGATCGTATCTGCAACGAAAGAAGTGCACCAATTCCAACTACGCGTCACCGTTGCATGGAGTCATCATATTTTATTTGGAGGTCCTTTATCAGTTTCTCAGCCTGTTAATGTCCCGCTCAGCTTACTATCCGCAATTGTTGGCTGAACAGTGTCGATGCTGTTACTGTCGACATCGATATCGCTATGCCGTTGACCCCTTTTGGAAGTAGAATTACGATGATATTCTAGCCTCAACGATGTTCACTAGGTGACACTTTGGAGGAAGTATACGATATAATTAAACATTTCCTATTTGATAAAAATGACGGAGGGATCTTCGGAGATGTAAGAGGAAAACTGTCGCTGGAGAGGCTATACGTTGTTACAGGATGTTTTGTTGCGATCAAAACTCTTGCGCCAGGCGGGACTCGAACCCGCATCTTCTGCTTTCCGGTCAGCGATGTTCGCCTTACACCACCGGCGCTGTTTGACCGCACGTAACATCCGCGATATCCTCGAGGTCCGTCAGCACCCACCCGTGATACGGAGATGGGCCGGCTGCTGATATCAGCATGGAACTGGTTAAGCTGAAGACCTTACTAGTAACAATGTTCTAACGCATTTGCTTAAGCCTTGCGTCAGAACATTGTCGTT
The DNA here is from genome assembly GCA_947359475.1 of Heligmosomoides polygyrus bakeri. Classification (NCBI taxonomy): domain Eukaryota; kingdom Metazoa; phylum Nematoda; class Chromadorea; order Rhabditida; family Heligmosomidae; genus Heligmosomoides; species Heligmosomoides polygyrus. Next base: position 70,638,489 of record OX375868.1, on the reverse strand, counting down.
GGAGAATTTATTAAGGCTTCGGGCCCATTCTACATCGCATCATCGCCGAAGCTTCGCAAAACATAGCTTTCTTTCTTCGCAGATGCGCAGTTCTAGTCCGGATAGGATGTTTCCAGGAAGAACGCGGAAGATATAGAAAAATATCTTATCATAGAGGCACCCTACTGTAGGCTGAATACCGGAAGTGCGGAAGACTAAGAAGGACTGCCATCCGTCGCCTCAACCTGCCTTTTAAGTGCCAGATTTTCCCAGGATTTCCACTGGCGTATTGTTTTGCAGAAGTTGTATGATTCAAATTGGCACTGTCAATTGTGGTGCGTGACTTTTGTCAGGGAGGGTCACTACCCTCCGGTCATAAACGCTGAAGGCGTGCTCTTCTCAGTTCTGCGTTCTTGTGGTACTCCAAGCGCATTTGTTCTGTGGAATGGTTCGACACTTTATATGCAGTTCGGTAAATTTTTAACAGGGGTGCGCCCATTCTCTTCAAACATTCTGTGTGATACGAAGGCTCCAAAAATGGTGGCCTCATTTCGCAGTTCAGTGCGTTGGAAGCACAATCGGTCTTGTGCTACTGCGGTTGGGAGGGGGAGGGTAGACAACTCAGCATGCCGTGGCGCGCACACGTGGTACGTGGATGTTAATGCGCTCTTATCTCCTCTCTTCGATCACACATCCTCTTCTACCTGTCTCCATGCTCGAGAAGGGAAAGAACTTCAGAATGTGGGCAATCTTAGCTCGGGTGCGTTCGTTGAGCCACACCGCAGAATCTCTCCCATTCCAAATACGTGCTCTCCTCTCTTGGCGCGTTGCAGGGCACAGACCACAGCTATAACATTGTTTGGTTATCCTCCACACTAACAAAGCGTCGCGATTTTTTCTCTGTTTTCGCGTTACTGACATTTTGGCGCTATGGTAGTTAGGTCGCCTTATAAAAAGTGTCAGCAACACCAAAATAAGAAGACACGAGACACCAGGACAAAAAAGAAAATAAACAAAGCCATAATTCACTAAAAAGAAAAAACGCGACACACTGGTAGCGGAGAATGCAAACAAACAATGCTATAACTGTTTGTGCCGACGCAGAAGAGAGCACAGCATTGTGAAGGAGAAGGGACTCCGTGATGCGACCCGACTAACGCACCTGCCAAACGTACCTACTTCCTGAAGTTCCTTCCCTTGTTAAATGCGGAAGCGAATAAAAATATTCGCTGATGTAATAATGCGTTATTCTGCCCAGCCCCCCCCCCCCCCCCCACCCCCACCAACTCCTTGCACTTCCTCGTTTCTCTTTTTTCGCGTCACAGAAGTGTTTTCTAGGGTGATCACCTTCCAAACAACATAGCGCCGAAACCTTTATAAGGTGACCCCCCCCCGTGCCAACAATCCATCTCGACAATTTTTTGCGACTAGGAAGTTGAATATGTACTCAGAAAAATGTAGATAGAACAAGTCCTTCGAAAATAAGAACCATACCGCACAAGCAACTCAGGAACGTGCCGCCTGAGGAAAAATTCTACGCCGCAGTTCAATAACGAGGATGAAATAGCAAAGCCGGAGCGGTGTGCTGAACTAAACCTCCACTAACAGCACTGAAGGGAGACAAGTGTAGGCGACAAGGTGGTTCCGGGAAATACCATCACCGATAAAAAACCGGTCGATGCGACGAGGACAGATATGGCGCCACCCGCTTCGCAGATGCACCGCGGAACACCAAAACGGTCTCCGGTCGCATACTGTAGGATATGAATCCCCCAGGAGGTGAAGCTTCCTTCACAGACCTTCTCAGAAACCCATATTCACTGTTTTCATTGTAAATCTCCGACGAACGTCTGCCCCTACGGAGTTGAGGTTAGATACCACTCCTTCCGGGCCATGTGCCAGCATTCTTCTTCCTTGAACCTTGATCAGAAATCTTGATCAATCTGATCAATCTGCGGTAGTATTGAAAGGTGGATCGTTGGGAACGGACATAAACAATGGAACAGTTTGATAGAGCGTTTCTTGATAATTCCTAGGTGGGAGAGTAAACCACAATGTGGCAAATGCATTCGGTCTCCAGTGCCACACTACTTCATTTCCTAGTTCCTTATATAGCGACAAAACAACTGGAGCATTTAGAAATATGCAGGTGAGGAAAGGTGAGACAGAACCCCTCATCACCCACCCGACTAGGACAGATCCTTTTTATTCTTTGTCTCTGCGAATAGAATCAAGAATGTAAAATCAAGGACTGTACATAATTGTTCCGACCTGGACAGATTAAGCTTTGTGGAAAGAGTTCAAATTCCTCCCCATTTGACGTTTTGGTGCACTTTTTTTTAGCGATCTCATCCACCACAACGCTGGTGAGAAAAAAGTTACACCAATTACTACAGGGGAAGGATCTAAGTAAGATTAGTTAATTTTTGCTTATCAAGAGTCATGACTGGGTCAAGAAATTGACAGGGATGATCCTTGCATTATGGCTACTCCTTTAGAGTATGAAACTATTGGTTCATCGCTTCGTTCCGGTATTGTCAGAGAAAACAAAAGAGGGAGCTTAATTAAGGAGATGGAGTTCCACCCTTGACGCAGGAATGGAGGTAATCAGCGTAGATCTACTTAGCAACAATGTGGCCTTTAAAAATACTATAAAACAACTACTATAAGCGTTATGAAGAGGAGCTGCTTCCACGAACCCACATTTACAGCTCCGAAGAAGAAGTCAGCGTTCCAAATCCGCTCGAAGAACACAGCTAAATATGTTCCTTAGTGTGGTGAAGTGCTCAGAAACGAAATTCCCCTGGAAAAGTCTTCATGAAGTGCGCCCATGGCCAGAGCACAGAACACTTCTGCAGCAAAGAACCACATTTTGCCAGAAAGCAGCTACGCTGTACACTTCCCAAGAACCTGCCCTACGAACCTGTACAGAGCAGCGGCTCGACGAAGGACAGTGGGAGATCCTGTGTGTTTGTTCGCCAGCCGCAAGCTCTTTATGAAGCGCCACGTGCGGTCCACGTGAGGCATCCGTGAAAGAGAGCACGGCCAAACAGAGCGCAGATGGGGCAGGCGCCCCCCCCCCATCGTATCTCCCAGCGACGATCAGATTTATTGCGCGGCCACTGAACAGTTTGGACCCTCGTTCGGGGACTTGTCATCGACTTCGCAGAACAAACTGACAGTGCTGCATCCAAAAGACAAGGTTGACATGGATGCCGCTTCTATTTGGAGCAGGACGAGAGAAAACTAAAGAAATTAACTCAATTCACCTAATTTTCTGTTTCTTTGATCGCTATATTCTAGCAGCTTAAACGGACACAGTGGTTTTTCCGTATTACTGTGAAGTATGCGACGAAAATTCTTAGATAACTCAAATTGTCGGCACCCGAGAATGATTGAAGTGCTGTAGCTTTGCTTCTTTAGTTCATCTATTATATCCCTTTAAAGCTTAGAGACTAAACAGGCCGTAATCTGTCTGCCTTCAGTAGCAACTGGTGACTACTTGGCAGGGAAGAGAAGACGAAGAGTCGGCCATAGAAGACCTTCTTGCAGCTCTGAAATGACTGAAGGAGTGCATGGCCTCCATTTTGTTCGACTGCAACGCATGTTTGTAAGAATGGCTGTTTGAAAATTTGGGGCTACAATGCGCTGCGCTAACTTTAACATTTGCAGAAGCCACGATATAACAATACATATGTATTGGTGGTATTGGGAATGATAGTACAACTTAGAGCATGTCGTTGAAGAGGATGTAAGGCCATAGGTGATTACGCTTCTATCTGGATCAGCATGCCCTCCAGCAGCTATCCTACAATAAACGTGGCAAATTTCAACATCTCGTAAAAATGCAGACCTAAACTATTGCTGTTTAGCTACATGGGTCACAGGCTTTAAAAACGGTCAAGAATCACTTTTATACTGCGCATGTTTAGGGGAAAAGATATGAAACTGGGATCAATTCGAATAAAGTCCTTCACTTTCGACAATGCATTAAAGGAATGGGATGTTGGATCTCATTATATGAAGGCGGAGTTTGCAGCTGAGTAGCGGAAAGTAGTTTCAAAATGTGAACATTTGAAACCTTCAAAGATCTTCGAAAAAATGGATAATTGGCGGTGCTTACCGTGCTGCTTTGTGAATCACTACTTCGCTAGCTATGATAAAAAGCGCATGCTGTTCACAATTTGGAGCTGTTCCTGAGCATTCGCAGATGATCGTATGGACAACACCGCCATGAGAACACGGAAGCGTAAGTGATAGATTGCATCAGATTGCCTCAGAACACCTCGAACGGTCAAAGAAACTGAAATTTCATCAGTTATTTTACTGTATCGTTTCAGCAGGGGTGGCGATTAGAGTCACTGAGCATTCAAAAAGGGGCGTCCAGTTTCAAAATCCAGCAGAGCGTCAGAATCAAATGTAGCCATTGTACTAAATCGATTAGAGTAGCTAAGCATTCAAAAAGGAGCCTCTCTATGAGAGTCCCAGTAGGGATTTGTAATGAGCGAGCTGCAATGACGTTTGGAAGAAACCTAACAGAAGTGACCGTCGGTTTATGACGGATAGAGATGATGCAGGCATGAGGGCACTCGAGGGGTAAAAACTGAACACGGATCGCAACGAAATTAGCCGTCCTCAGTGCCGGCAGTTCGCTGCAGAAAAAGAGCAGCGATCAACGCGCGAGCGGCTGTCGGACTCGAGGCAGTAAAGGAGCCATTTTACAGCGTGTTCAGCGCCGGAAAACTCCGCTGAGGCGATTTTCATGATGGGTGCGCCGCGACCTTGACGGCCGCCGCGCCGCTCATTTCGATGACCTCTGGCCTACGCGGGAGATTAAGTGAATAATTGTCGGTCTACGGAGGCATTTTTTCAAATGATAGCCTACAATGGCACACAATGAAAGAAACTGATGAACTGAAAGGTGCCCGAATATCTAATCTAACGCCTTCTCTCCAGCTGAGCACTCACATTTCTGGGTAGAGTTTTCTGCTTCCCTCAGCTCACCTATTTTAAGATTCATATCCCCAAAACACCGATCTTTATCCCAGACACTTTAGCACAAGAGACTGCCAGCAGGAATATTTTATAAAATCACTGTAACAATATGCTGCTCTTCACTCTGGTGACGAATTCTCAGATTTGAAGATGAGTTTTATTTACTTTTATATCAATCAGCTCTGAGGGCAAAGCCGAACATATTTGAAACAAAGATCAACCCAGGTAGAAGAGTCCCTCTCTGAAATACATCTTGTATTCGGATATTAGTTTGTATTAAAAGTAATAGATCTTTTCTGATGTGATGTATTTCTTATTATTTTTTAAATTTTTGTAATTTGCATTTTTACATTTTTCTAGCTGAAGGAAAACCTGAAAATTTGAAGAAACCAGACCTATGAGGAAGAGCTGCTAAAGAAAAGGTTAATGAGGAACTACGCCAGCGCTTTTTGAAAATAAATCAAAAGTTGTTTTTCTAGAGGTATGTAACAGTAGAAACACATTTTATATATTCCTAAAAAATTATAGCTTTTACCTCTTGAATGGGGGTCCACCGGAGCGATGCTATAGCCCAGTGGTTCATCTGGGAAAATGCTGCAAAACGAACCAATTGTTCCTTTTACACTTGCTTATTTTAGGTTTGACTCTTATTAGGTCCTAGAGAGAAAATTTGAGAGTAGGATAGGCGAATAAGCTTGGATTACGCAAGTTGTGCGAATGGAGATTAGCTCACTGCTTCGAGGTCTCGTTTGTGACCTGTTTGTTCAACAGAGGGAGGGATTTCTTTAAGATGAAGGTGGAGGTATCCTCCTGCATACATCAAGGCAGAGATAACAGGAAGATTTTACAACGGAACGGAACGCTTGAAGAAAGGTGGGAAACAACCATCTGACTCTCGAGTTTTCCTTGAGTTATGTCCACCTGAAGGTTTCACTTCATGAAAGTGAAAAAACCTGTCCGGCACTATGTGGTGTAGATAATCCTTGATTTGACAACGTCGTAGGTGGAGATTTTTTTTAGGTGAGTATACTTTATCACGAAATATTTAATGCAGTAAAGAATCGTGAAAAGGCAAGAATCAGAATTGTCAATTATAATAAACTGCGGTACAGATACTCGACCGAAAACCTGGTAGAAACGAAAGTGCAGCTACATAGTGCGGGCCGAGAAGTCTTTTGTCAATCGCAAAGGACAAGATTCTCGATCATGCATGATCGTGGATCGACAACTGGAGTTCATGTGACTATCACAGAAACAACACGTTCATGAAACGAGCACTACACATTTTACGAGGATTTCAAAATACCCTACCCACGGTAATACATGTATGATTTTGTCTTGTTTTGCTTTGAAGAGTATATGAAGCAGCCTTGCGATGAACCACCCTCATTACTGCTGTATAAAATGAGTGGAGGACCAAGCCGCGTTCTTCTGATCCTGTAGTCGAAGCATCGACGGTGTCTTGAAATGTCATTTCGAGAAAATGCTGTACTTAATATTCAAACTATTAAGAACTGTACAGTCGTACTACTGTTCCTGTCTGATTGGACAGGCGATTAACATTGACTTGTTGAGTTGCTGAAGTGAAGTACCCTTCAAAGAACATACATATGAGGCATATGTATGTTCTTTGAAGGGAAGTCTGCTACCAGAAATTCCCAAAGGAAATAATGAATTCCTTCGTATTTTCACTGAGAAGGAAAGGTTTCCAACTCAAGGTGAGCTTTTGCGATGCTATTTTGACAGGATGTAGGGTCGTGTGAGCGGAGTCCAGAATTACGGCTAGTTTTTGCTGAACGCTTGTTTAAAGGCCTGAAAAAGAGGTGTGGAAACGTGTGCGCAACACTCATCAACCGCTATGACACCCTGCGACATGTGCCTCGGTGGCGTAGCCGGCAGGAGTGCCTTCTCATAGGTGCACGCAGGCGTGTTTTTGAGTTCGAGTCCGCGTACTGCCAGTATCTTTGCACGTATTAGCTTTCTCATGATATGGAGTCAATTTTAGATAATCCGTGCTTGCAGTAGACCAAGGCTGTCTATTTGCGCCTTCAACGATGCATTTCTGCACCATATCATTTCTCTCAAAGTAAAATGTCTTATTGCTATTCCCTTTTAGTTAACAGCTATGGTAGAAAACATGAAATAAGTGAAACACAATCGTGTGTCACACCACCAACATCTTACAAAAGCCGTTAAGGAATAACCTTCTTCCTGGTAAGGAATGACCACTTCTTCTTCGTTAGACGGGGGTGTAGAGGAAGGTCCTGGGTGAACATCGACGTAATCAAACACCACCCGAAAAAAGAACTAGCACATATGAAGGCGCAAATAGACAGCCTTGCTCTGTTGTAAGCGTTGACGGCCTAAAATTGACTTCTGCGATCATGAAAAAGCGTAACAACAACAAACTGATATCTTGAAGACCAATGACAGTATGCAGAATCTAACTAAAAGGCCCGCAGGTGTACTTCTATAAGGCAGCACCACTACCAATTGCGCAAGCGAGGCACATCTAATGGTGTCACAGTGTTTGATGAGTGTTGCGCACACTTTTTCACGGTTCTGGACTCCGCTCACACATCCCTACATCCTATCAAAATAGCATAGTAAAAGCTCATCCTGAATTGGCAAGCCTTCCTTGTGAGTAACAGTAGGAGGGATATGTAGTGACTGTATGTCACGACGCCGATTTCCATGGTTTTTATGATTCTATGCCTCTACTTTATTTGCTAACTATTTTTTGGACGCTTGATGACTTTTAAACAGCCTCTAAAAGTGAACGTACCTTTACTTAGAAAGGTGGTGCCCATTTCAAGAAACCCAAGGTGCAATTACAAGATCAAATTGTTTTTAGGTGTCGACACTTAAGACGAGATTTCGCAAATTAAGAACGAATGAGATCAGTAAGAGAACACAAGCTTCAGCATACCGTGTGCGCAAACTGCAATGGGTGGATGGAACGGTGTAGGGAAGGAAAATGCGTCTCTGCTTCCTCGTGAATCGTATTTGTAGACGAGCTCGACCGCTGATCGAAGGCTAGAGTGTGTCTTCAGATAATGTTTTCACTGGAAGCCGGCTGCTGTCGATCAACTTCTGGTTGAGATTAAAATCGTCGGCTGGCAGTTCCACTGCACTGCACGCGCACGACCAGAGAACGAGCAGCGAGTGTTCATCTGAGAGACATTCCGGCCCTAATGAGGTTGAATGCCATTGGAACCAAAAAGAGTACCGGAGCGAGTGTTGCGATGATAAACTTGGAATGGTTTGACAAAGGAGAAGTCAACCAGCAACGGTTCATCGGCCTGAATCTGGACACATCAAGAGGTAAGCAAACAACGGAGGGAACAATAATTAGGAGAGTGTAAAAATTAGCGAAGCAGCAAACCACCGAAAACATTTTTCAGTACTTTTTCGTATTTAACTTTTGATAAATTTTCTATTTACTTGATCAGAGAACCTTCCTAGATCTCCATGCTTGCCCAGCAACAGGTTGAATTGCTCGAGAATTCGATATGTCAAAAAATCTGATCTATTTGAGATTTAGCAAATGAGACTCAATCTTTTGACTTCGGAACTCTCATAGATTTTGTCAGCAATCTGTCAAGGAACTTTGTGGGGTCATTGGAAACACTATTTAAATTTTGTCAAAATTAAATTATCGATTAGCTAGTTTTTTATTCCTCAGTAAAGAAAGGCCAAAGAGAGAATCCCTCCTGTACCGCGTGGAATACATTGGTATAACATACACTGCGTTCAAAAAACATAGGTTCACCCTTGATTTTCTTGTTTCTGCACGAAATTCGGTTGCAGTCGATTCCAAAACTGTATCAGTGAATTGAGCATAGCAAAAAATATAGGAGCAAAAAACTTGAGCGAAATCTGTATGGACTGCAAGAAATGAGGAAGGATTGCATGAAAGCATTCAACTCAAGGTTGTTCAAAAGAGATAGGTTCACCAGGAAACAACAGCTTCATTGAAAAGACATAAAACAATCAGTGATCACTAGTAATCAGTTGGTCTTCCGCAATTCATTGCTACATCAATGAGTCGTGTTGGCGTCGAGGCAACATGATTTTCCAGTGTTCGAATGGGGAGGTCGTTCCAGACTCGAAGAATCGCCATCCTAAGTCTTTCGACAGACGAGTACGTCCTGTTCTCCTCATATATTCTTCTTACCAGGTGCCCCCAAATGTTCTCCATCGGGTTGAGGTCCGGCGAACATGCCGGCCAGTCGAGAACTTCAATTGAATGGGCCTTGAGGAAATCCTTTGTAGACCTGCTAGCGTGCATAGAGGCGTTGTCTTGCTAGAAGATCCAGTTCTGGTCGGCATTTTCCTGAAGGAATGGAAGCAAGTGGTTTTGAAGCACTTGTTGGTATTCTTGGGAGTCCAGCCTTGCCGACGAAAATGCAATAGGGACTTTCCCTCCTGCGTGAAATGCTGCCCACACCACCACTGTACCGCCTCTAAAATTCCTCCTTCGAAAAGACAACTTCGTTGCGCAAATCGTGCCAATAGTACCGGGTCGGGAAAATCTTAAGACCACATTCGGTGATGTAACACCGATTGGACACCACATTCTTGGTTCGCTGAAACTTCGAGACGGACTCCCTTCAAATGTTCGCAGTTCGTATAGAAGGGAGAACAAGCGCACCCATGTGCTTCACCACGGTAGGGCTCTCCTTGAAAAGGCTATCATGCCCACTGTAGCATGTCAGGAGGGATGGCACAGTTTCGTCTACCTCTGACATTTCGATCCTAAGCGGTTGGCCAAGTGGAGTTGTCAAGAGTAAAGGAATTCGGAATTCTGACCGGTCGCATACAAAAATTCGACTAATTATCACACTATATAACAACACTCTAAGCGATGACTCATACCATCGATCGGCGCCGCCGCAGAAATTAACCATAAAATAGGGGGAATCGGGGGGGAGGGCGGGGGAGGGAAATGGGGGAAAATTACGACACGAAAATAGCGAAAAATGCCTAGACCTCTTCTCCCTGCCTGGGAACTTCGGCTCTGGGGCAATCGAGCTCGCAGAACACGAATCTGAGGTTTGTCTTTGGAGTATCGATGGCCATAAATCGATGCTGATCAAATTACATGGCGCGAAAATAGCGGAAAATACCCAGACGTCTTCTGCGTGCCAGGGGATTTAGAAGACGAGCGGAATACGTCGCATGAGGTGGCTGGGACTCAGAAGATGTGCCAAAGACGTCGCTCAACGTGATTGGGGATATGTAGACGTGCCGAAGACGTCGTCCGCTAAGAGGGGATCATTGGGGTACCAGTACCAGTGATGGGGACCGTTTCACTAGGGGAGGACCATTAGTGAGGATCCAATAGATCGCCCTATCATACTATACACTGTGCGTACTGCGGGCCTTTTGAATTCCTAGGTAGGAAAAAGCTGCACAAGTAGAGCAGCTAGCTCGATGTGATTGCCCTTAGCTTAGTGATACTGCAACATCCGCGAAGCGCGCAAGTGCGAGGCACGCCGATAGGCGTGGCGAAGCACTTGTTCTTAAAAAGTAGCCAGGGTTTTTCGGTTTCAAACGATTAGCAAAAAGACCACCTTTTTACATCATTGACCAATCGTGAAAAATGAAATCGACTGGAAGCGGTTAGTTTAGTAGTAGTGATGGCAAAGAAAAGTGAATTAGAACAAGGTGCACACTTCATACATAGAAATCATGCTGTAGAGAAAACGATGGTTATAATTTTATAAAGCAACCTTTCAGAACGAGGTTGGGTTCGGAAAGAGGCATTCCTCTTCGTGACGTGTCGGAGGTGTGGGCAAAAATGGCGTCTCCACGATTTCATGTGGAAAGCTATCGGACTTTGGGGAAAGTCCAGTGCGTTAGGGGAATTCATTCCAGGGAACCGAGAAGAAGGAGCGCATGTGCCCGTCGGGTTGGAGCAAATTAACGAGGCAGCAATTTATTTGCGTCATGGCCAGTTCTTTCAGACCGTCTCTTACGACCCATTTTATCGGGTATAGTAGTTATGCATGATGTCTTTGTAATCACACACCACCGGCTTCAAGGATGGGCCGACCTAATCCTCAGGCAGTCCGCCAGTACACTTTTCGACTACCTAGGAAATTTGAGCCTTCATTCTCCTTGGTGGCTTGTTCAACAATAATTACTGCTATCCACCGATGCAAACACCATATGTAGTCTCTATGTCCTCTCAGCTTGAAATCTCTGCATCGTTATCAGCTGTGATGTTTTTGCTTCTGTACCATCGAGGTTGGTAAGTAGAAAAGTTTATTTTAGGCTTTCTGTTTTCACCGCATCGTTGTCTTCAGGACCTGAAGATGGCTCGAAGTTTTTTTTTTTAAATTTGTAGCCTACCCAACCAGACGCTCCCTTCCCCGCTGCTATTTTTGATCTAAAGTCAAGAGCGGCGCGAAACCCAACAAATGCTGAAAATGAACTAACACGACTTTCCACCACTGAGTGTGGCAGTCGCTACAACTCGTTCATAGCAGACAGGTGGCGAATGAGGCTCACTAGGACCCAATCTCACTCCTGGACAGCTCGCAGAGTAGTGCGAACGGGAGCAGATCGTTGGTGGTAAACAGACACTCTTTCTGTTGTACATACTATTTTCTGCTAGAAATCCAAAGTGCTTCGAGCGCTTTGCGAAGAAATCTTTGCCTCGAAAGCCAAAATCTTACACTCGACATCAAAGTCATTACAGTTGTGAACTTGAACTCTGACCTTGCCGAGTGGTATTAAAAGGTTACAGCATCGTTTCCCAACCAGATGTTCTTTAATACGCATCCCCAGCGGTCTGAATTTCTACTGGAAATCCTAGCATGAACAACAGGAGTGTCTCTCTATCAGCAACGATCTGCTCCCGTTTGCACCACTCTGCGAGCTCAAGAACCAGGAGTGAGATGGGTCCTAGTGAGTCTCATTCCCTGCTGGTCTATTAACAACGAGTTGTTGCGACTGCTATACTCAGTGGTGGAAAGTCGTGTGAGTTCATCTTCAGCGTTTCTTGAGTTTCGCGCCGTTCTTGACGTTAGGTCAAAAATAGCAGCGCGCGGGAGGATGCGCTTGGTCGGGTAGGCTACAAATTGACGAAACTTCTGTAGGCCATCTGAAGACGACGAAGCGGTCGAAACGACAGGTCTAGAATAAACTTTTCCACCTACCAATCTCGCTGGCACAGAAGCAGAAACATCACAGCAAACACCATAGTCTAAGAAAAGGCTGGCTGACCTTTAACCACTAGGGATGCAACAGCTGGTTTGAAAATCCCATAAATAACGGAGACATATGCTGTACAAACTATGGAGCGTGCAGCTAATTTCAAACAACGCTTTACGAGATGGTAGCTGGCTACCAGTTGAAGTGCTTTCACAACGCTTAGTCTCGTGATCTCGATGCAAATGTTCCTAAAAGCCTTACAGAAATCACAGCTTCTCATATTACGCAGGGCAACAAAGCGATGCTGCTTCGTCCTCACGCTGGTAGGGATAGGGGTAGGACGCACAGACACGTACATAAGGTGGATCAGTTAACCCAATATAGTACAGGGGAAATGCAGATGATAGTGGCTTTTTACCATATCAAGCCAACGCTGAATGCGGTCCGTAGTCCTCAGTGTACTGAAGAGAGCTGAAGACAAACTTCTTCTTTTTATTGAGATCAGAGCGTAGTTCAAAGACTCGTTACTTTGACAAATACCAGCTCGCATGCTACAACATCAATTACGTCAGGCCTCTAGAAGAAGTATGGACTTGTTGATGAACGCATGCTACCATCTGATGCCGTTTGTTTCGGGCTGTATATGCCCTGTGCACGTAGTTGTGAGTCAGGGCAAATCCAGCCTGCTCCTTGTCAGTACAACAGCAACAAGCGGATGGAGCGACGTCAATGTTGCGTTTTTAATGTCCCGTGAATCTCACTGGATAACTACTAATAAAGGAGAAAAAGGATAAATGACGGCGTCTGGTGCACGCGATAGCCAGCATTTCCTTCGACTGCATTACTCGCTCCTATAACTGCTCATACATTTCTATACCGCCGTTTTCAAGCCATATAAGACTTCAGGAACTGTTAAGCAACAGGGTACTAGTCATTGAAAAGTACTTTTGAATTATTGTAGGGTTTTGCTAGCATTACAACTGAAAGCGAACAGAAAAAGGAGGCGGAACCGATACTTTTACCACCCGCCTACAGCCACGTCAATACAGCACTAGCTTATTGATAGTCGATCATACTGCTGCATTTTACAGGTCTGATAGCGCCTTGAACGTTAGCTTCTGTCGCCTCTTTCTGCTTTGCTTCTGGCAACGACAATTTGCTGACGAACAACGGTGCTATTCGAGACCCTTTCGAATGGCAGAAGGCCCCGTTTCAAAGATGTGGGCTGAACTGAAACGGTGTTATTGAAAGTATATTTATCGACTATATTGTGTATATTGTGAACAGAGAGAAACTTTGGGAATACTCAAAGATAAAACGTAGTTGAAGTAAACCCAATACTTCTAGGCGACTTTAATGCAAAAAATCGGATCGAAGGAAAGCTCTATCGAGAACTCTGTCGGACCTAATGGGTTTGGTGATAGAAATGAAAGGGGACAGCTTCTCATAGAGATGTGCGAGAAATTCCGAATACGAGAAGTGGCCTCCTTCTTCAAAGGAAGGAAGTGGACGTGGCGAGCCCCGAATGGAAAAACACGGAATTGTATCGACCACATTTTTGCATGCCGACATTTTCAATTCAAGAGCGTAAGAACAGGAACTATAGAATTCGAGACGGACCATCGCCTACTCAGGCGTGTGCTTCGGTGTCCAAAATTTACAGTGAAGAAAAAAAGAAAACCACACTCTCGTAGTTGTTTTGATGCTGTACCAAGATGGAATCTCGACCATTTGCCCTTCTCAGTTGCGTTCACCTTCCAATGGATATGGTGAAATTTGCCCAGCAGTGCGGCGAAGGCCAACACGACAACAAGAGTACCGCAGCTACCTATCAGTGAACACGGTATCACTGATGAAACTTCGACAAACTCTGAAGAAATACATTGCAACAGCGGTCGACCGAGTTAGCTACATAGAAACATGTAAATTGCTGAGGCGAATGATAAAAGATGATATCCGCAAACACCATTCTCAACTCGTTGAGAAGGCTATTCGATCAAACCGCACTCTCATGAGGATTAGACATGAGGCGTCAGTTGGAAGGAAGCAATTGTTCCAGTTGAGGAACGAGGAGGGGTTCTTGTGCACAACCAAAGACGAGATTAGCTCGTAGACGAAACACTTCTACGAGCAGCTGTACGCATCTACGGTTACTGTCACATATACTCCAACCGACACGGATATTCAATGTCCATTATTTCTGCAAGGTGAAATAGAGGCAGCCATCAAATCCACGAAACCAGGGACAACCCCAGGACATGATCGTATTGCTACGGAGATGCTGCAGCTAGGCACAAATAGTCTTGTTGCACTAATAACTGAATTCTTCAACCACTGTTTGTGCACTTTATCCGTGACCGAGAAGCTGACAGATTCCGTAACCGTACTTCTACATATGAAAGGCGACCACTTGAGCTGAAAAACTACCGTCCAATCTCTCTCCTGTCTGTTTTATACAAACTTCTTACGAGAGTAATTCTGAAGCAACTCGAACAGGTATTGGACGAAGAACAACCTCCTGAACAAGCTGGTTTTCGAAAAAACTACTCCACTATCGATCATCTACATGCTGTAAATCAGCTGATTGAACGATACACCGAATACCAAATACCTCTCTTCATAGCTTTCATTGACTATGAGAAGGCCTTTGATACAATGGAACTGAATGCGTTATGGACGGCCCTTCAAGAACAAGGAGCGAATCATCAGCTTATAGAACTGCTTCGTAAAATCTACTCAAAAGCGCAGTCTACAATTCGTCTCGGAGGAACAGTTCCAATAAGAGTTTGTCGAGGAGTCCGCCAAGGTGATACGATTTCACCAAAACTATTAACCTCTACGTTGGAGCGTCGACAGTGTGAAGTCTATCATATACCTGGGACAAGATATCTCCCTCACTCGATATCCCTCCAAAGAAATCACCCGTAGGATTCGTGCAGGCTGGAGCAATTTCTGTCGATATGCAAATTTGTTAACATCGAGGACAGTCGAGATGAAGTGGAAGAGACGCCTGTTTAACATGTGTATATTGCCGTCAATACTGTATGGAGCTGAGACTTGGTCTATCAAAGTCAGCCAAGGATAAACCATGGAACGTCAAATGGTTGGAGTGAGTCTTCGAGATAGACAGCGAAAGTGTGGCTGCGAGGAAATACTAAAGTCAAAGATGTGGTTGACTGTGCCATCGTAAGAAAATGGACATATTGCTGGAAGATTTCTAATACTGTTGATAATAAGTGGTCTCATCAGATTATGGAGTGGTGTCCGCCTTCCAAACGAACAGTGGGACGACCTAAATCTAGATGGCGGGATATATACCAGAAAGCCTTTGGAACATGCAATTGGCAAGAAAAAGCAAGAACGAAAACGAAACGCGAATGGATCGATCTAATGGGATGCCGCATAATGTAAAATATTGAAAGGCATATAATAATAAATAATAATAATTTATCGACTAAACCTACAGCGCGCTAAGCTTTTCTAGTTGAATGTCGGGCGACACTGAACTGCTTCAACCGCAGAGAATCAGCGAAGGTCTGTCCATACAACAATGGCCACCTTTGTCCACTACATAAGAGTCTGTTCCGTACAGTGGGTTATGGAGAAATGAAGAACATGACATGAATAAGCGTGAAGAAGCGCAACCAGGCCAAAAACGAAGACATGCGCACATCAAAAGGCCAACATAGCCTGCACTTTCAACGCATTCTTCAATGCATTTTTTTTAGCTGTAGTGCTACAATTCAAAGCAAAATTTGTTGCTATGTCGTAACGTGATTAACCGATTATCGGCTCTGCCATTGCCAGAGCCTTTATTCATAGAACTCAGGCATTAATTAATCGACAAACGTAAAAACAACAATATGAATGCGCATTTGTCCTATAGACGCGTGGTAGCACAGTCCGAGGGAGCGGCTACTATCGCCCGCACACGGAATCAAGGTTCTTCTTTCGGAGTCCCACCTACCAGGCCTCATTCCTCTAATTCTGGAATAGGTGAAGTAGTTTCAGACTTGTCTGGGTCTAGTCTGACTTCTCTATCAGCCGGCCCACTCACGTAAGTCGTAGTGCAGGCTAACTACCTATTCAAAATGCCAGCCCCTTACAAGTATTAGGTTGTCCGGAAAGTGTTCTGACTGTTGTCGAAGAACATTGTATACTTAATAACTTTATTAACAACCACTACCATTCAACAAAATGTTCACCATTGTGATCTAGGGGTGCATTGCGTTAGGTGTCTCCCATTGTCACATATTGCCATCTTTCCGGTGGAGAGCAACGAGCAAAGAACTCCGGAGACTTGAACAGCGAGAAGCTGTTGACACCACTTTTGACTTCCTCCCGACTTGCGAACTTTTTTCCAGCTAAGAAAGACGACAGCGACAGGAAAACGTGGTAGTCACTGGTGCAAGATCAGATGATTACGGCGGATGGGGTAACAGATCAATCCGAGGTCCTCGAATTTCTTCTGCGTATTCTTTTCTGTGTGCGGTCTGGGTTATGAGAAGAATTTTTCCTCTTCTGGAATTGCGATTACGTAGGAGTTCGCTCATTTTCTCCAAAACATCTTCGAGTCTACCATGAAACCGATAGGAACCAATTCCCAGAATAGTGGGCCATTGATGTCCCATTAGAAGGAAAGCAACTCCTTTTTGTCGTGATCAAGACGTTGCGGCTGTGGTTGAGGCACCTCATTGAAGTCCGCCCAGTGCTTGCGACGTACCTAATTGTCGTAGACGCAACCTTTTCATCCATCGTGACGATCGAGTCGACCCAATCAAATGTACTGGGACTGTTGAGGAGAGAAGTGCAGATATCTACATGCTTCCATTTGTCCTGAGACGTCAAAGCATGTGGCATGACTCAAGACCACTTCGCAACTTTGCCTGAAGATCGATGGGCATCGTGTATTCTGGACTTGGGAGCATTTGTAAGGCCTGAAAGATTAGGTCGATCACCGCAGGTAGCGAGTACGAGCTGTCTGTTCTGCGTATGCAGTCGACCTGTGCGTCGGGAATCCTCGACCGATTCGTCCCCGTTGCGGAACCTACGGTACCAATTGAAGCACGTCCGGCGAGAAGAGGCTTGTTCCTTCATTGTCGCCTGTAGGAAGCGATAAGTCTCGTTGGCGGATCGGCCAGGGCGGTACCGTCGAAGGAGAGCCGGTCGGTAGAGCATCTTCTTGTCCTCCAAAGCGAAGACACCACGGGGAACATGAGGCGATGTGTCGCACATGCTGCTGACAGTTACGTATACAGGGCATGAACCACAAATCTCCTAAGTCCGGCCCGCTCACAACTTCAGCTGGCAAAAATACGTTGTTTTAAACCATACCATGCAATTAGCCTGAAAACTTTTTGAACAACCTAATATGTAGAATGCGTGGCGCGAAAAGCACACAAAATTAACTAACTCTCACTTTCGTCCTTTATTGTTTATTAGGCCCATACAATGAATTGTGGGATCAAGCCGATGATGAGTCATGGAAGTCAGCGTTTTATCCTTCCCAGATGGGTCTGATACGCATTCATCAACCCCTGAATGAAGGAAGGCTCCATGTACCCGGGCCGCGCTCGAATCAAGACTGCGCCGCCACGCTCACTACACATAAAAGCACGAAAGGCAAAGACTTGCAGCAAGTCTCGCATCCAGAGCTAAATAAGACAGTCCGCACACTTTGGCTAACAAGCTGCGCTTCTCTCTTAACACATCTGCTTCAAGAACGACCGTCCACTCGCTGCTTGAAGGCAAATGAGAACTTTACCACACTTAGCTCTTAAATATTACTTTGCCGCAACATGTTAAAATCTACAATAACGACACAATTAGTTGCTAAAGACTAATTTGATTTTAGAAGGCCTTCTTAACAGCGGCCAATAGCCCTGAAAAGGTGTTCATGAATGTTCATAGAATTTTTACCCTTCTAAGTTTAGCAAAATCCTATCGCCTTTTTAGTCAAGCGTGGAAACCTTCTTTAGCAAAAAAAAAGAATGTTGCACTGTCATGCCAACAGGGTCGTAGCGTTAATTATTTGATTGTTAGACCAACCAGCTATTATGAAGATCTCTGTTTGAAAAATGCACCAGCATTTAGACCTCGCTTAGCACCTTTTTATTCATCAAAATTCCTTTCGGCCCTTAAGAAAACTTGAGAAATAAACACAAGGTGCAATACAATTATTTCAAGAGCTTACCCTAAAATTTGTCAAAGCCAAGCTTCTCTTAATTCTTCCAACCTTTGCTGAACCCTTTATAATGAAATATTATTATTTTCGTTTAATATTACTTCCTTTATTTTTTATTTAAATGGACTCAAAGGTGGACTACAACTATAAAGAAATCCTCGAAAAAGCAAAATAACCGTTAAAAGTAACGGTAAGGTGAACGCTCAAATACGTTAAAACTAAAACATCGTTAATTTAGCAATTACAATCTGGCTATACCGATCCTATGACAACTCTTTAGCAGCGCACCTATACTGACTATTTTAAACATTAAAGGCCAGGAGTCGAAAAAGAAATAACTCAAGGGATGATATAAAAGCTATCTCATACCTATTCGACCTCATACGTAGCTCGTAATAGATTGGATATTTCAAAGTACAGTGGAAGTATTAGAAGAAAGTGTTTTGCATGTTATCAAAGCAGCGGTGGAATAGGAGAGATCAGCTTGGGTAACGCAACCAACAGACGTTAGTGTGGGGTGGCAGGTAATACACGCTTATGTTTGATCTGGTACGAAGCAGATACGGGCACTATCGTTTAATCATAGAGAAGTCAGTACGAGATCTCGGTGTTACGTACAACGACAGGCTTTCGTACGAGAAATATATTGAGAAGATTGTGTCGGTAGCATATGCAAAGTCAAACTTTATCCTGCGAGCTTTTAAAACACGAAATAAGGAAACACTTTTTAAACTCTTCGTGACTTATGTAAGGCCAATCCTGGAGTATTGTACGCCGCTGTGGTCTCCTTCTCGAGTTCAGTACATTAGCAAAATTGAAGACGTTCAAAAAAGTTTCACAAAAGAGATATTCGCAAGAAACGGCCAATTTCTCCTCAGTTATTGTGAGCGTCTAACTCGACTCGGTGGTAGTTCACTAAAACTGAGAAGAATGTTATATGACCAAGGGTTTCTATTTAAGCTGCTCATGGGATATGTTGACTTTAGCTGTGAGTCCCCACTAGTAATGTCGCAGTCTGTCATTAGAAAAAGAGGTCACCATTTTCGACTACTTCCTGGAAGGGCCCGAACGCAACTTCATGCAGAGTCCTTTTGGTGCCGAGTGATGGGCACATGGAACCAGCTCCCAGCGTCGTTACTTATGTCGTCATCTCCTGCTAGCTTCAGTCGACAACTTGAAGGCTTTTTAAAACAAAGGGGTGTTTTTTGATTCTAATATCTTTTGGCTCACTAAAAAACTACGCTATTATTTTAGGCAATGTTCGCATCACGCAATTCATCGAGGAAACTATTTTTTCGCAGATCTCTAAAAAGCAATCTTTCCTTGCATTTTTTTGTGACCAACTCTTTTCGCATCACTTTTGAAACAGTAATTTTCATACACGTGCTGGTCTTTTGAGAGCCAATTTTCGCTGTTCTTTTGTGATAAACAGATTTTGTAATAATTTTGGCTCAATAAATATTGTATTGTATTGTATTGTATTGTATAAAGACCAGGCGTAAAACCCAGGCCTAGGTGAAGTGGTAAAGACAAAGTCACTGTGTTTTCTTAAACTAAACCTACAAATATGGGTTACTGCTAAAATACGTTGTCCCAAGATTTTGAAAATTACTAGAAGTCTAAGCTTTCCCTAAATTTCCAAAATATGTATTCCAGGGTTTCTCTGCAGCGCAAATATTAGTATTGTGAGACAGACCTCTTAGACGAAAGCATCAACAGACAAGAGTTGAAGAGAACACCTCCACGTGGGCAGTAACGGCTAGTCTAGAGATCCGTAATAAGAACCTGGCCGGGGTACTTCGTGTCACATGGATTAACACGATGCGCGAAGCTTTGTTGGTGGAGTCAGTTCCCAAAGCTTAGGATAGTTTTGGTGCAGCGTTTTTGTAGAACAGCTCTGTCAGCTTAAAAAGTTTTCTAACATTTTCTAGCATCTTTTGTCAATTGTCAATTTTTTCGAGTGTTTTGCAAACATACAACAGCTTCTTTAATCAAAGGATCGAATAATTAAAAATTTTTGGAACAAATGCATCCATCAAATTGGACACATACACCTTACGAGTAGAAAGGTTTTGAACCACTCGAACAGACAGTCGTAGCACACTCTCATCTTTATTAAGAAATTAGTTTAACTGCCAGAGCCTTCCACGCATAAGGAAGTTGGAGACCTAATCTGAGATTTTGCAACAGGAATATAAAGTCTAACCCTTCTGCGTGGAAAAGGACGGGCAGTACCTATCCGTGCATCTTTTCCAAGGTTTCGTGATGGGATGTTGTTTCGCGTATTTTCGCAAAACGCCCCCAGCTACATCTCCTACTGAATAAATACGTAGGTGCAGTGAGATAACGAGGCAAACATTTCCTGGCCAGTTGCAAGGCGATACCGGTGCCGTTTGTGAAAACTCCAGCCGTCAGTCCCTTTTCATCTAATGTTTGCAGTTGGTATTGGAAAACGCTACCAACTGCTGCTGCTGCTGCGTTCGCCAACGTCTTGGCTCGACAGTTCCTGAGCTAGCTCTGACTTCTGCCGCATCGAACCCTTTTTTGAAAAACTTTGAGAGTGCCGGCTACACACTGTTGCTGGCGACGCCCGCGATCCCGTCATTGCATTCTTTTCCATTGGAGTCTCCTTTGGCCAGAAAATTTCGACGTTTTGCGTTACCTTTCTGAGCAGAACAATGTTTTTGTACCTAGTATCTTCCTTGCTTTCTTGAAAGCAATTTCTTGAACATTCATCTCCGGTTTGAACTCAAACCAACTCTAGGCTCTCATCATAGATTGAATTCCAATTTCATATCAATCAATATTTCACATCAACTTGTTGCTGTTTTGCTAATTCAATGATGTTTGGAGGTCTCTTAGAATAATTCGTCGTAATTATATTCTGAGCAGCTATTCTTCTTGATTGGGAGCGTACTAAATAGGAGTCAAGAAGATATCCCCAAAATTTCTGTTCGATTATCTGCTTTTGAAGACGTAGGCTTGATCGCTGAGGAGATGTTCAAGAACCTTTCTCATACTTAACATTTGGTCAACATCACTAATTACCCCTCTTCAGATAAAGGATAATGTTCAGCGTCACACCAATCCCAGTGCGGGATACACCACGTATCCTTCTTCAATCGCCGAGGCACTTTGAATGCGTATTTCTGCGGTTCAAGATTTGAGCCGACTGAAGGTAAAGTTAGCCTTCTTATATCCCATACAAACCCTCCACCCTCCTGGTCGACACCGTAGAGAAGGATTAGACTAGACGGGATCTGAACTAAAAACCTCGTGCACACAGCCAGCGCTTCCCCTAACTGCGCTGTTATGCCAGCTCTTCAGGTAAGAGTAAAACATAAAGGAGGAATTTAATAAATCACTTTTGGAAAATGTCACGCGTTCTTCTTTAATGGTGTTTCGTGCAGACAACTTGAATGTGTGTTTCGCCCATAAATTGGCTTGATGTGGCTAATCGATAAACGATTCACTTTTTCGTTCTTCCCACATAAGTTTATGTACACATTCATGAATGGAAGGCTTAATTGGTTTGTGTGCGTAACCCGAGCCAAAAACTTGGATTAGGGTGCACGCAACAGTCAGCGCCTTCTCCAACTGCGCTACCATGCGTTACATACGTATGTAGTATGTATAAGTAACCGGAGTAACATATTTTCGTAAAAAAACTACAAACATATTGGATTCATCAAGCAAGTAACGTTCGGCTTTAGACATCACTTCAAAAGAAACTGCAACCTAAGACCTTTTAAAGAATGTTTTTAATTTCAACTCGCGAAGCATAGTTGATGCGGCAGGGCACATCTTCGCCCAGTTTAAGATGCTTCCTCTAATTCTTATTATGTTTCTGCACAAATAATAAATTCGATATTTAGAATGAGGATTTTCCAACACAAAGCATAAATTTTAAATATAATGATCCACATTTAGCTGCGATAAAGGCCTCGCCTAACAATAAGGCTCAATCAATGGCAAACCTAAAATGTTTACCAACATTGAAAACTGTAATTCGGCAAAGCAACTGCACCCACGCTGTAGTACTATTAGTTTAAAATGGTCTGACTTAAAGCAGGACTTGTAAAATTTTCTGACTGCAGAAATTGGAAACAATGAAATGTGCGATAATTTTGAACTGAGTCGTAGAGCTGGCGATCAGTACCGCAAAAGATCTGCACAGCTGTCTTTTCTAAATCTTTTTAGTAACATCGGTGCGCAACCAGAAAAACTGCTTAACGTGTTGCATAGAATTTCAATAAGCCCTCCAAAATAAGGTCGCTAACTGCCTCGTTAGACCATTTTCGCTTTCGATTGGATGCAGCTAGGTTGGCTAAACATAATATCGGATTTGAGCCGGAGCAATAATATGTCGCCCTTCATGTGGCAGTTTTTCGTCCTAAGTAAAAGTCACAATTTCCGCGCCTCCTCTGATAAAAAGCTAAGGTAGTCTTCCCCCGCAGTAGAAATGAAAATCTAGGCTTTTGGTGTCGAGGAATTCGTAGAAGTTGATTACTTCATTGATTCAATATTTAGATGGGTTTTTGTTCTGGAACGACCTCGGAATACAGTATTGACACAGCAGCTTCCCAGTCTGTCATGGTGGCTTCAGAAGAATCGATTTCCAGGAATGCGGTCAAGCATTACCATATAAATGTAGTTGCCGTTTTCTTTTCTCCAGACTAAATATTTTACGGCACCTGAAGACTGACTACTGGTAGACTGAAGAATGTTCTGTAGAATGAAGTGTTTCATGAGACACAAAACGTTCTAACATAGGATTTTGAACAGACAGTGGGTTGTGCTAATTTTATATCTTTGCCATTCGCCCTTGGAGACCATTTTTAAACACTGCCCCAACCTCATCCAAAGTACGAGTTCTAGTGCCGTGAAAGGCCTAACTGTAATTGTATGGAGCGACACAGCTGAGAAATGGATGCTTCCAGTTGAAAGTTGGAATCCCGTTTACAAGGAACGGTAGAGGCATGGTCCGACAGCGCATTACAGAGGCACGGCTTACCTAGCAGATTGATGTTGAGGTAAGCCACCAGTCATCTGCAGCTGGATTAGGACGTGAGTGAGTGAGCTTGAGCTTCTAACACTGGCCGGTATAACTATGTACCCAGGGGTTATCCAGCGATATGGTGAGCGATAAGCAGCGTTATCTGAGCTCTTCACTTGCAATTCTTCGTTAAAGTTACTGCAGTAACTTTGATGAATCCGACCCCAGAAGGATGAACCAAGAACATCCTATCCTTCAGAGCCGAACGAAGAGTGACAGTTTTTGGATCATATACTTATCTCTCCGGTTAAACTTGGGACTCCTGGCTGAGGTCTACTGCCGCTCAAGGGTCTTAGGTGCAGAAGTATCGCTTTCTGACACGACCATCCTGGTCGGTACCCTCAATGCACCCCAAATACTCCATAACCCTGATACTTCGGGATCTGCACTCAATCACACAGTTGTAGTCCAGCTACGGTGCACCTTAACATTCACCTGCGAGGTAAGTTATGCCTCTGTAATGCTCGATCGGATCCTACTTCAACTCTTTCTTAGGAATGGAACTCTGTTTGATAAAATTGTGTTTGGGAGGGTGTGTCACAAAGCTTTTCCGGGCTACGAAGAAGGCCAAGAAGTTTTCGGCTCGAATAATGTTGACATCAGTATTTGCCGTCTGCTCAACAAACGACATCTGATCTAAATTCAGTGTGCCTTAATTTACTGAAAGTCGTACTTGGACGGTGAACCAACTGCTTGAAATCGGCGCGATTAAGCCATTACTGGCCGTGGTGAAGTTTGTTCGTGAATCTGCGGAGTTGCATAGGTGTACTTCGAGTTCGAAACCTAATCTCAATCAGAACTGTGCCAAAACTAATTATAGCGGAGGGATAAATAAGGGTATCGAAAGGTAAATTGGCCATGATACGGAAATACAGTACCGCCGCTAAACATTCAACCAAACGACGTTTGCGACGCGAAAACGCGTTTTTTGCGTCGCACCATGATAACTTTGTTCAAAATAAAGGCTTTCTCACCAAAATTTACAAGGGCTCCTAGCATCATCCTATCTACCAATGGGCATGCAACCGCCGTTAAAAAGTGGACGGAAGCCTGAAAACCAGTGCCGCAATTAAGGAGGGTCCTAATTGCTGTGACCCGACCCAACACCGTCGCCGAGTCTTGCTTAATTATGTCCCCAGGCACAAATAGTGCTGCCTAGTTGAATTTTAAGATTTATAAACCTAATTAAATTGTATATTCTTGCTGTTTATGACCTTCTACTGGCTGCGACAATTCATTTGGTACCAAATTTGGCAGGAGAATGTCTGCAGCTGCTTCATCTGATTTTGTTTATTTCAACGGACGCATCCTCAGTTTAAACCTGTTATTGTAGCTTGCAATCTACTCATCTTTAAGGAGGGAAAATGACATAGAAAATTTACGTTTCGAGTTCACTTTGGGCATTTGTGTGTTGGTTGCAATTCGTCAAAACTGCAAGTGAACCTTGGTAAAGAGCACTCCCTGTCTCCGATTTTGGCTGCGAATATCTATGTCCTAAGAAAATGGGTTAGTCCAAAAATATGTTGGCTAACCGCACGCAATGTAGAGTCACCAAGTATCAAATATCGAGAAGCCAGGTAATCAGGTGCCCGAATTTCAGCTGGTTAAAGTGAAGACTTCTTTCAAAAGTGCGGCTGAGCTTCTACAGCGTTTCATGCTCAGTCTTTGCAGAATGAATGCTGGGAAGCCCAGAATTCATATTAAGTATTTTTCCGCTCAAATTTTTCAACCAGTCCAGATGCCAATATTTTGACGCACCAGATCGAGCGTCGACGTAGAGGTCTTCTTCGACCACAATTGCACTGACCTGACATGCCCTACAGAGCCATTCCACTCGGCTGCATGACCAACGAATCCCTCACTTCTCTTTCTTGCAACTACGGGCCTGTTCGACCTTATGCAGCTCACCAATATCGATTCATGCTGCCAAATCTTGAGGACCTTTTGGGTTTTCCGGATTGCGTACATCATATTAGGTTGTCCGGGAAGTTCTCAACGTTTCGAGTGCTTCACTTTAAACTAACATAACTTTCTCAAATCTTATCGGATTTAGTCGAAATAAGCACTGCTCGAGTCAGCACACTTTTGCCAACGGGGAAATAGTCGACTTATTCCATCAACGAAAGAATTAAGTGGTCTAGATTCGATAAAATTCACGAAAGCTGCTTTGGCTTGGTCCTGATTGGTGAAGGTTTTACCAGTGAGAAAGTTCTGAAAGTGTTTGAAAAGATGGCAGTCGGTTGGTAAGAGGCCTGGAGAATATGACGGGTGAGGCAGAATTTCAACCCTTAGTTCGTTTAATGTTCATGTGGTGATTTGCGAAACGTGTGGCGGGCGCTATCGTGCAAAAGAATCGGGCCTCTTCTGCTGACCAATGTTAGCTGAAGTTGACCCGATTTTCGGTGATTTCGTCGATTTCCTTACAATAGGACTTTGCGGTGATCGGTTGGCCTAGCGCCGAAAAGTTGTCATGGATCAACCAGCCGCTGACCACCACACAGTGACCATTACCTCTTTTGGTGGAGGTTCGCCTTCGGAAAATGCCTAGGGGGTTCATCGGCGTGCAACCACTCTCCGGAACTTTTCCTGTTATCATACAAACTCTACTTTTCATCACAAGTGATGATTCGTTCCAAAAAGGGGTCCGTTTTGTTGCGTGAAAGGTGAGAAGAACAAATCTCGAAACATGACAATTTTTGCCGCTCACTCAACTCTTGGACCACCCACTTTTAAAGTTTTTTCACCTTTCCAAGGCGTTTCAAAGCATCCGCAACTGCAGTTCTACTGACGTCTAGCTCGTCCGCGATTTTGCGAACTGTTTGGGATGGTTCGGCTTCCACCAATTCCTTCAACTCGTCGTCCAGGATTGCTCTAGATCGACCGCTACGGGATGATCTTCGAGGCTGAAATCTCCAGTCCAGATTTTACTGAAGCACTGGCGCACTGTGTTTTCTAAAACTTATTAGGCCCCACACTTGATCGATATGTCGAACTGTCTCGGATGCGGATTGTCCCAGTTTGAAGTTGAAGTAAAATATCGCTCGGAATTGCTCTTTCGACGTACTCCAAAAAGCCCTTCAAGAACAGAAACATAATGCGCAATACAAGTTGAATTTTTACTTGATAATAGACGAATGAAGGATAGCAACGCAAAACGTTGAGAATTTTCCGGACAACCTAATAACATGAGTTTGTTGGCTGAAAATTTTAGTACGATTTCTTTCATGCTTCATTCACTTACTCAAAAACTGAACAGTTCGCTTGAAGTTTTATAAAATTCTCATTTTTTGTAGAAAATAATGGTTTATGCCCTGTTCTAAAGAGTAGAACAGCGGCAGTTTTTAGTAAACAACATAACAAAGAAATTTGTAAAAAACACATATTCTCACCTTGATACTCCATGTAAGCAGCGTTTACACTGTTAGGGGGGGGGGGCAAAAGTAATGAGACAAATTGAAAGAATTCTTTATCTCTTTATAACTCAATTACAAATCAACGATGCTGAGGAATATGTATGCATTAAGGTTAATGACTTGCTGTCATCGCTCAGCCGACTTCCTGATCCCATCCTTCCAGAACTGCTTGGGCCTGGTGTTGATCAACTGCTCGATATGGTTGTCAAGGACTGCTTGGGTTCTTGTGTCCCTTCCGACCAGGAAGTCTCGTAGACCCAAGAAGTGTTGGTAGTCGCATGGAGAGTCCGGCGAATACGGTGGGTGAAGCATGTGAACGTAGCCCAGCTGGGCAAGCTTATCCACGGTCACTTGTTCCCGATGGGTGCGGCGTTGTCGAAGATGAGGATCTTTTTGACGCGCTGCCACTGAATAAGTTCGAGTCGCAGGTCCATCTCTTCTATTTCGTTCACCATGTCCTTGGAGTCCATCGTCGTGCTTTTGGTAAACAGCTTCCAGTACACCGGTCCATGGGCGCAGACCCAAAGCTCTGAAGGTGCTTCTCGCCGTGAACATCTCGCTGAACGAAGGTCGATAACGGGTCAATAGGCCTCACCCAGACTGGCTGCTTGGCAGGGCTAAGGTAGAAGACGTACTTCCCATCTTGCGTGACTATTGAGTCCAGGCTGCTCCGAGTTGGGAATTGGGCGAGATTTGCGCGACACAGGTCGACTCGTCAGGCTGGGGTTTCAGCATGAGACAGACTGCGGTTTTGGCATGATTCTGGAAAGGGCGGAAGTGGTAACTTCTCAGGTGGCCTTCAGTAGGTAGCATACAAACATACTTTCCAAGTTCACGGCGCAATCTGGCCTTTGATGCACTAAATGATTGCTACCTTGTTTCGCTTTAAGACAAAAGTTAGTTTATTATTTTTCAAAAGAAACAAAACTTGTGTAAAATTATTACACTCCGTTGGGCAGCTGAACTTAAAAAAAAATTAAGAAAGTTGTATCAAATTTTTCTTGGACAAAAAATTATTCTACCCTTTTTGAAGTGTTTGTATTTTAACCTGTAAGAAGCTCGTTTCAATTTGGAAGATTTTTAATTCCAATGTAATTCGAAACGTGTCCAACACGACGTGATAATGAAAAGTAAATATTTTACATTGCGGCTAGGCACACAATTTTGAGAATTATAGAATCTGTGTGATCTACGCAATCCGGAGAACCCACAAGGTCCTCAAGATTTGGCAGCATGGATCGATATTGGTAAGCTGCATAAGGTTGAACAGGCCCGTAGTTGCAAGAAAGAGAAGTGACGGATTCGTTGGTCATGCAGTCGAGTGCAATGGCTCTGTAGAGCATGTCAGGTCAGTGCAATTATGGTCGAAGAATACCTCTACATCGTCGCTCGATCTGGTGCGTCAAAATATTGGCGTCTGGACTGGTTGAAAAATTTGAGCGGAAAAATACTTAATATGAATTCTGGGCTTCCCAGCATTCATTCTGCAAAGTCTGAGCATGAAACGCTGTAGAAGCTCAGCCGCACTTTTGAAAGAAGTCTTCACTTTAACCAGCTGAAATTCGGGCACCTGATTACCTGGCTTCTCGATATTTGATACTTGGTGACTCTACATTGCGTGCGGTTAGCCAACATATTTTTGGACTAACCCATTTTCTTAGGACATAGATATTCGCAGACAAAATCGGAGACAGGGAGTGCTCTTTACCAAGGTTCACTTGCAGTTTTGACGAATTGCAACCAACACACAAATGCCCAAAGTGAACTCGAAACGTAAATTTTCTATGTCATTTTCCCTCCTTAAAGATGAGTAGATTGCAAGCTACAATAACAGGTTTAAACTGAGGATGCGTCCGTTGAAATAAACAAAATCAGATGAAGCAGCTGCAGACATTTTCCTGCCAAATTTGGTACCAAATGAATTGTCGCAGCCAGGAGAAGGTCATAAACAGCAAGAATATACAATTTAATTAGGTTTATAAATCTTAAAATTCAACTGGGCAGCACTATTTGTGCCTGGGGACATAATTAAGCAAGACTCGGCGACGGTGTTGGGTCGGGTCACAGCAATTAGGCCCTCCTTAATTGCGGCACTGGTTTTCAGGCTTCCATCCACTTTTTAGCGGCGGTTGCATGCCCATTGGCAGATAGGATGATGCTAGGAGCCCTTGTAAATTTTGGTGAGAAAGCCTTTATTTTGAACAAAGTTATCATGGTGCGACGCAAAAAACGCGTTTTTGCGTCGCAAACGTCGTTTGGTTGAATGTTTAGCGGCGGTACTGTAGGTAGGGAAAAGGATTCTCACTCCTGGACCTTACTTGAGGCCTAGTTTGATGTTAGCCTGCAGGTCTACTGCATTGCGCCAATCGCGGACTATCCGTGGGGCATAAATCATAGAGGGAAGGCAGATTCACCTTTACTTCTTCTCGGGCCTTCATTCCAACATTTTAGCCACGAAATTCTAGAAATGTAACGCTGCGAGTGATTCTGTTTCGGTTCATCTCGGAGCACGATACACTGTGAGGTTCCCCCGTTGGCGCTTCAATCTCTTTGCATGCTAACTCATCAGCCTTCGTTCTAACGAGCGGTTTTCCTAAATCAGTCGTTCTCCGGAACGAACTGTCAGTTAGGAATTGGTTAGCTGATGCACCTGGCCCTTACCTCATATAACTTACCTTCGACTCATGTGATCGATTGATCAGAGTACGGTCGCTCGGCTGGTCATAATCCTCCGTTGCCCGCGGTGTTTGCATCTGAGCGTGTTTTCGGGACCGGTTGCGCAGGAATCTGTCGGCTTCGTCGCTCTCTCCCGTGGACTCGGCGGCGACAGATCTTCCGGACGCGATCGATTCGTCAAGCGAACTTCGATTTTTCGTCCGGAGAGAAACCCAGTGTTCTAATGATTCATATCAGACCGTGCCAATACCGTTGCAGTGCACAACTGGATTCTTTGGGTGGTGCTTGCGCGTTCCATGTTCCTTCTCGAATCACTCGAACCATCACGCGTTCGGAGTGAACAGGAGAAAACTCTTATTTGGACGTCACAAACGGCTTCTGATTTCGTTAATCTATTGTGCTTTCATCCATCATGCTCCATTTCTTATTTTCGAAAAGTAGACGCAGTCGCGATTCAGATATTTCATGACTCAGATATCTTATGAACGAATCCTGTTCGTGTTCATTCATGCTGATAGAACATGATTCTGGGTCATTTTCTGTCGCAAACTTAGTCGTTTATGGTTTCCTTCCCGCTAATGTAGTCAGACAGACATTTAAAAACGCACTATTTTTTGCATTTATTTTTTAGCATGCATCCATTCGGTTCCCAAGGCTCTTTTCGATGGCAGCCATCACGGAAATTCGCTTTCTAGCACCCATTTCTAGATTTCGCCGATGATTTCTCCTCTCTATGGACCTTACGGTTCTATCTCCCCTAAGATCAGTGCTCTAACATCGATGAGAAAAGTTGATCCCGTTTTGTAGTGCGAGTTGGTTGCAGTGACTAGCTGCGCATATTCTGGAAGCGCCTGGTGTCACTACTTCCAAAAGCAGGTTTGAAATGGATCTCTCACACATCCTTGAATTACAGAACTGGAAGTCGCCTCTTATCATGCTACGGCAGGGCTACTGGCGTTAGGATTCCAGAATACTGCGTGGTTGCCATCCCATCGTATAAGGCCTCCTCTGCACAAAATCTTCTGCAACTAATCCATCACATTTGTTGCTGAATAGCTTGAGCATAGATGCTTTTGCCTATTTCAGTGCTTATTGGCATCTTTATGCCTGCTGTTCTGATACTATAACATGAGCAGTATTCAGAGCTTCACTGCAAAGGACCGTGCTTACATATGCATATGTAGCCCTCTTATATCGGTTCGTTTTTTCAAGATGTTCGTGTGCATACATAAAAGTATTTACTGAACTGCGGTGGTACAAATTCGGAAGCCTTTGATGAAAGGCAGAAGGATTTAATGTACAAACATCAATGTAGGAGACCAAGCCTGTCATCGTTACAGGTGAACTGGCACCATATTTTTTTGCACTTTTTACCCTGACATCTCCATCTGTGGGCACTCTAAGGTCATTGTATAAACCAAATACGCATTCCTTCATAATGTCTCGCAGAAGTAGAATGCATGGAGCAACTTAAACGGCAGAGTTAATGCCGTCCTTTATCTTTCCCATTTCTCAGGTCAAATAACTTTCATTACAGGACTCGCTATATTACATAACTTACATTTCGTCTGATGATTGATAATCCTAATACTTTTTGCTGTTATCTTGACACGTGTTATAATGTCGAAAAAGTAGCTCTCTCACAAATGAAGGTAGCCCACGTTTAAGGTGTATAATTTATTTCGGTTTTCAATGACGTTTCTAGTAAAAATCGTGCTTCGAAAGTTTCCGTCCCTCAATATAATTTTTTGACAATTTTAGAACTCTTAGAACTTGCCGAAGACCATCTCTAAACTCCAATCGATGAATGTTTTACGCTAGGTCATCCAGGATTATAATAGCGCAAATATGAGGGGAGCAGTCGAACACCGTTTTAAACCGGATCTGCCGCTTGCGGAAGCACTGAAAAACACCATTAACTGTCACGTCGGTCGAACTTGGCCAAACACTACGGCCACTTCCGACAACTTTGGCCTGACACACCTGAGAATCCTGCTAAATACAACTTCTCGTGATTCTCTTTTCATTCATACAACGGATGGTCTTGATTTGAAGAATTATTAGTCCTGCTTGATATAATATATGAGGCTAAAACACCTACCGACTTCTTATAATTCATAAATGGAATATACGTGGGTCCCGCGTTTTTATGTTGGTAACATTGTGCGGTTGTTTGTACCCCGTTAGAATTGCTTACGAGAACACACAAGGATTGTGACATCTTATCTATCCATCTCGGCAAAATTGGTTTTATGCAGGATAGCGTTAACAGAAAATAGAAAAACGGTATTTGAAATTTCGGTTAAGACCACCATGGTAATCAACATTCGGCACTGGTTAAATGTTTCCACAATAGACCTCCTAGCACTTCTAAAAAGACGATAAACCAATACCGCATTCTGCAGTTTCACAGAAGAGCATTCTAGGTGAAACGGAGTCAAACAGATTGAGCGATTTAGAGCCTATGCGTCAAAGGTTTGGAAGTGAATCTGTAAACCAATGAGATGGAGTAATTTACAAACCAGGAGGGGAATTACATCAGCGACTGATGGCTAATAGAGAATCACGACGTGTGAAACTTAGCTGAAGAAAATGGTAATCGAAACACACTCGGGATTTAATAAAACAGGCTTGAATGTAAAAAAAGTTGCTGCCGTTCCAGTTACGACTCTTTCCACGCTCAAGCCTAAAAGTCGCACATGAGAATCTCAGAGCTAACGCGGCATGGGTAAAAAATATAAAGCTCGGCTCCAGTCAATGGCCGTTTAGGACATGTCACGTACTCTAGCAGACCAGAATACGGAAAAGCCCTCTGAAGGTGTATTTGGCTTGGCACTTGCCTCATGTTATTGGCCGAAGGACGAGTCAAGGTTTATCCCTTCCGTGCAAGACTTGCACCAGTTCATAGTCCTTATTAGCTATTAAGAACATGCCAGCTTAGAAGCGAATTGAACGCAAAACCGATTCATGATAGTCTGGAACAGCTGGACCAGTCGATTGCCTTCTACGCGTTATCAACGCTGAAATCCGTCTAATTGTAAGCTTAAAA
This sequence comes from Heligmosomoides polygyrus bakeri, assembly GCA_947359475.1. Lineage (NCBI taxonomy): Eukaryota > Metazoa > Nematoda > Chromadorea > Rhabditida > Heligmosomidae > Heligmosomoides > Heligmosomoides polygyrus. The sequence goes on along the minus strand of OX375868.1, from coordinate 70,605,976 downwards.
ATTCTGTTTATGAATCAAACAATATGGGTTAAGCCACTTTCTCCCACTCGTGATTTCGATCAGCTGCATTTTGATGGCTTAATAATTCGCTTAAAACTTCTTACTGAGTTTAGCATTTTATATATTGATTTCTTGGTTGATCTATTTATACAACCATGAACCTACTATTATTGAAGAAAGGCCTAAGAGCGGTGATATGCTACTTCAACAGTGGAGAGCGACCCTCTTTCATTTTTCCTTCGCCAGCAGGTGGAGTCGAGAGACCTTATAACTGCGCATATACTGTTTCCTCATTATAATCCTGGAAACGCTGCTCTTGTTCACATTTAGTTTCTCCGACATCCCTCGCACGAAGCAGAATGCATTTCGACAGTTCGACTTCCGAATTTTGTCATATCTTCCACGCTGAGAACGACCAAAATGTTCTGCTATGCACCTTTGTCAAACGTTTCACACCTATACAGACGGTCTTGGTCTTCAGAGTGTTTTTGCGATATCCGAGTTGTTCATCACTTCCTCGTGCAACACCTGGGTGTCAGCACACGTTGTACTTCCGTACCTCGTAACCCGAAAGTTGAGGGAACTCATTAAGAGGTAAAACCGATGGAATCATAATTTTACGTTGAGTCCGAAATACACAACAGTTTTACAGGAGATCTTCTTACTAGGGAACTAGTGGTCAGCCTGAATCTGGTAACGCTCCAGGCATTTTCAATGAAGTATGTACTGCAGTGTGCAGATTTCTCAGACAGTTTATGAAGTTTATGAAAGGGGCATTCAAAGATTCATGTGCCTACTTCCTTCGGAATCCAAGAAGATAGCTGGTACAGTTCAGGCTCAGCCATTTTGTCTGAAAGGCGGAATTCATCAAGGACCCGGAGTTGAGCTCTTAGCGAGGTTCACACGTTAATTGACACCACACTATTTTAGGGTTATGTTGAGTTTTGAAGTGAGCAGCAGAAATAGAGGTTGGCCTTAGTAGCACACTCATGTCACTTTCTTAGGATATGCACAGTTCCCGTTTCTTAGGATTAATAGGCCCACATCTGGAACAAGAGGCGATTGTTTCGCGTTCCGAACGGAGGCACCACCGAACATTGTGGCCAAACTGTTGACTAAGAGCCTGTACTGTGGGGAAGGGTTGCTTCACCTGGAAGGCTGGATCGGATTGAGGATCATGGAGCGAGAATCAAGAGAGAATTTGCTGAAGAATCCAGGTCCACCTTGACAAGTGGCAAATAAAAAAGGACTCAAAAAGCAGAAATGCATTTACGAAGAAGAGCATGAGGGGTTGCTGAGCGTTTGTTACGCGCTTATCTATCTATCTCATATACCACACTTCTATTAAATACGAAAAGTCTATTCCTGTCGTACAGCTCCTACTACAATAAGATATCTGTGATCTAACAAATAAATCTAATAAAAATCTAATCGATTTTCGTAGAACAAATGAAGAAGCTAACGCACATGCTTATCCAAAAGACATATCATGGAAGATTTCATGGCCAGCTTATGAAAAGGCGAACCTCTAGCGTCGTTTGGGACAAATGCACAGAAAAAGCCGCATGCAGTTGTACGGCCCACTCTTCAGAACTCCATGTGTACTCTCCGCGTTCTCTTTTGAACCTGTGATCAGCGTTTAAAGCTGCTTCAATTGCTTCCTTCCCGTCCCTGATTATGTCGGTGCATTCATGTGCCCCTTCGATCTGTTGTGAGCCTGTCTCGTGTGGTTGCTTTGGGAGTGGCGTCGATGGTTTCCGTGTTTCGAGGAGTCATATTTCTTCGACAAAAGAAGAAAATCCAATCACGTCCATACGACAACCTTCTCGGACTGTCAATTGAGGGAACCGACCTGTTTCGGTCGCAGCCCACCACAACTCGTGCCGCGCTGTCGTTGCATAGACTTCCGCTGAACTTTTCCGTGTTTATCGCCGACCAGCGCATTTACCACTCCGAGTGTGACGCCAAATATTTACGTCATGATTTCATAAAGTGTACGGATTCTCACTAAACATGTAGTAAACACTATCAGCGCCTCTAATGTAAACAGTAACACGACGCTCGTAGCCGCATTAATGAACGAGCCTGTGCTTTCTCCTTCATCACTCTTGCATTTGCACGGCTCACGGTTTGGTAAATCCCTGAGTTCACTGGATATAGAGGTGAACAGGAGGTTACGGTACCGAGGACACTCCCGCCATGTTGATTTCCATCTCGCCACTTTTTCCGCCGACCTGCAGATTTGTCGCGGACAGATTTGCTGCCGTTTAGTCGGCGAACACATTGATCGAAATCGATTGCTTAACAATCACTATCCCTCGCGTTCTTTTTTGAGAAAGCAACGATTGCAAAACTAAGTGGATCCAAAGCATTGATGAGGCGACAGGATAGTTATTCTGGATATGACGATCTGCTGCACTTTTCCTCCAAATAATTGCCGGTTTTGTGGTTTTCGTTGTTTTTACGATGCAGATTTCACTCATCATGCCGCAGCTCTACATCTTTGGTTGATTGTTGGTATTATTCTCTATTTCTCTGTCAGCATTTTGTTTTTGTCTATCACCCTCAGTCTCAATTAACCCTTCGTCTACCGAAACTTGATCTGATCCTTAGTTTAACTATTTCACTTCCGTATCGACTGAGCCACTTTGCCGTACCTTGCTAAATATGCTTGTGGGCTAAGCACAACGGAAAGCGGAGATCTGCGCAAATAATACACAACTTAGGCAAAGGATCAATGAAGCGTAAATTTGCACAATGACACCGTTGAGGTTCTAGTGTCCCCCTGTTCACAATCATCCGATGGCAACGTTCCCATAGCAATGCCTAGAATTTTGGGAATCAAACGATTGACAACGTGAGACTGATTGGCTTCTTCTCTATCTTTTACCTCAATGTCGGAAAGGTGGAGCTCTCGCTAATTTTATTAGGTCGTTGAGAAAGGTCTCACCTTTTTCAGTGCCTCGAATATTTCCGTAATTGTTCCAGTTTTTTTACGCCGCGACTTCATAGAAAGCTTTGATGCTCGTAGATGAAGAAAACACGCAGTTTTAAATGCATATGAAATATGAGGATGGCTGCAAAAAACTGAAGTTTGGGTAGCCACTTTCCGTGGCAGTTGAAAAACCCCGATTCTCAGGTCAAGGAGCTTTATGGCTGGTGTAGCTACCGTAACTGAAATGGTTGGCAGTGAACAAATATCATTTGATGCTAGAAGCCAAAAATGGCGGAACCTTCCCTACAACCTAACATTGTGTATTTCTCTTTCAGTTTTCCTGCTAGGTTGAGTAATTGGCCACTAATGTTCCGCGGTCTAGAATTATTGTTGCGTATCAAGTGAGTTTTTTGAAATGTTAGACCGTTAGATGTAACACACCACAAGGCATCAAGTTATTCCTTCAGCGTTTGAGTGCATTAGGGTGCATCCATGCTTAGTTTTCACTTAGCCAAAGGATGGAGCGAAAAGCAGAAAGCCGGATGCTGTCGATCACGACCGAGCGCTTGTTCTTCTACTCTGATGCCAAGGAAGACAAACAAATGATTCACCACAATCCAGTTTCTTATTGAAAAAATCACAGACATATGGTAATCCGCGTACCCACTGCACGAGTTGTCATGACTTTTCTTTGTCTAAAATCCCATCCTGTTTTTGAAGTATGCGTTCCATCTGACAGGATTTACTCTGGAAAAGTCCGTTCAAGGAAATTGGTTTTTGTGTGATCATGCACTTTTATGTGTTTATCAAGCCTCTGCGGCAAATAAAATTCACTATTTCTTATATCCACGACTATCCATGACTCCGGTTTATCCCTTCACATGTCACGTTTTCACTCCTGCATCCTTTTTTGTAAGCCGTGCATATATTTTGTGCTCTCCGACTTTCCGTGTTTTTATGGTTATCTGGTTTGGTCCGTGTAAAGTGATACAAAGCGTAATTTTGTGTAATTTAACCCTTTAAAAGCCGTATAAAATCTTTTGTTAATTTGTTTTCACGTCGGACCTCTCCGCTTGTCCAGACGTGAAGTTCTATTTCTAACTGAAGAAAAACGAGTTGAAAGGATTGGTACCACAATACGGCTTAAGGGGCACGATTTCAAAGCGGCATTGCTTGTAAAAGATGTCAGTCAAGCGATCCTTCGTTCCTAATTTCTTTACACCTTTTTCTTTTCTCATAAGCGTCGGTTGCTTTATTCAGCTCCTCGCATGCTGGAAATACTAGCAATCTCCTATTTTTTCACTTGAAAATAGCTGGCATTCAGAATAGCGCATATTTCTACTGTCAGTTTTCCTCCACAGTATTATACTTGCCGTCTTGCTGTTTAGTTTTCTCGGTGATTACGCTACTTTAGGCAGTTGATGAAAAAATAGCTATGTTTTCGTCAGTCGCATGCATAGGAGCTGTCGCAGTAGCACCTCTGTTTCCATCCAAAGTTAATCATAGAACGATGGAATCAAGGTGCTTCCGTTCCCACTACTGTCTTTCTTATGACCTGCACAACCTGTCACTTGTCGTCCTGTTGATCATCATGTTGTTCGAGCGGGCGCCAAAATCGATCATTTGGTCCACTTTGTCGCGTGTCAGAGTGCCCCAGTTGATCCTCATCGCTCGAGGGGCACGAGCAGCGTCATATCGTTTCTTCGGGTTTTCACGAAGAAGTCCGACTAGCGCGTTGGTGGGCAACCTGGTGTTCTCTTGATATTCCGCAGAATCCAGTCTGTGACGGCTCTCGTCCAGCGGGTGTCTGCGAAGCGCATTACGTACCGGCCCACCTAATTTTCGACGACTTCACCTTTGCGACAGCGTTTCTGATCTTCAAACCTCGAAGAAGCTTGGAACTCAGGAGGCCTCCTCTTTCTAAATGCTCTATTCTCCTCTATCTCAAACCACGACACCCAAAAGGGCAATCCTTTAAAGCAGTTCTGTATATATACTTGCTTCTACTCCTACTCAGAAGTTCACTAGCGATGTCTGTCATCAGATTGTAAGTGTAGCATCACCCTTGTTGTCCATTATCCGTTTGGAAGCATTATAGCTCTGCCGTTTCGCATTTGTACACCACAATAACACCCATTTGACAAGACGCTGTTCAACTAGCATAACTGGGTAACTGGGAAGCATACGGTGTGGTGCATTCCACGTGTTCCTATCCACTTGTATTCCAAAGAACATTCGCTTCATGTTGCTGTGCTCTATCACTGTTTCAACTTCACCAACTTTGCCGCTAAATAGCCGCTGTTTTTCATGCAGCGTTCTCCCTGTTTCTGGTTCTATCATTTATCGGACCAATGCTGTTCTTCGATGATCCTCAGCCAAAATGTGGCGCGGTGGATTCGGTCGTTGCGCACGGTCAGAGACCGGTCGTGCGGCGTAAAATGATCCTGATGTTTGAAATACCTGCTCGAGGATATGCTATGGTCGAAGATAAGGGGCCGCAGTAGTTCGTACATTTTCTCTTCTTTTCATGATACCCGGTGCAGCTCTTCTGCACGTTTTCCACGACTTTCACAGTACCAAAGCCTTATCATATTCTTAACGTTTTTTATACATTTTTTCTAGACGTTCCTCGGTGAGTACAGTATTTTGAATAGCGTCTGGTTCATTCATCTTGTGTTGTTTCCTAAATAAATGCTTCAAAATAACCATTTCGTGATAGTGATGATTGGAGGTCTTTCTACATTCCTTTTTCTTTTCTCAATTGATTAATTTCGTGTTTCTTCGCTTTTCTTAGTAATATTAGAGGAAAGGCCTCTCGCAGGTAGACATTTTGCTGAAAGAATAACTTCATATCGGGCAGTATGTTGGCTAGTGACTGCCTTTATTATGAATAATAAGACATCAGGACGGTAGCATCGACTGGCTAGAAAAACTTCAGTATTCCATGACGTCACTGCCCTCTGTGATACGGTATTGTCAATATGTCAGTATATACGACGTACATGTGTACATAACTCACCGCAGGTGACAGCGATCGAACGGCTCTTGCAGAGCTGCTACCGATCGGTTGGAAGTGATCTTCTCTGCACCAAATGATTGTCCGCCTTGCCGACTGTTCTTCAAGTGTACTCATTTCGTTCAGGGGCCAGGGGCTCATATGCGTCGGTTTCTTATTCAGAAATTATGCCGCCTACTCTTGAAAACTCGCTAAATCGTTGATCACCTAGTTATACGAGCAAGATTTCATGGCATGCCTTCTTCTAGGAGCATGTCTCTTGATGTACTGAACGGATTTTTTGACAACAACTCCTATCTTCACCAAAATTTTACTCTCTTTTCTACCATCAGATTTTATTGGCTTCTAAAGTCACTGTGTCACTTTTATCTGCCTTCCTATTTTTTTATTTTTTTTTTGCTTTTTCCGCTCCACACGACTGAAGTGTAATACATAATATAAAGAAAGAAAATTTCAATAGGCTGTTATGGTTCTAAACGAAGTGAAACACACCAGAAAAGTATACATTGAGATGGAATGTGGCAAACGGGCTTAGAGCTTAAATGATTCACCACAATCCAGTTTCTTATTGAGCAAACCACAACAATTTAGAGTAGATACATATAAATATATGTTGTAAGCAGTGCAGTCGTATGTAGAATATATAGATACAGTATAGATACAGTAGCATGCAGTAGAGAATAGAGATGTTATGCAAGCGGACCAAATAGACGATTGAATCGCTGCAAAACACTTTATTAGAAGTAGGTAAATATGTGAAATCGAAAACGCTTAATCCATGAAAGCAATATTCCACGTCGTCGTGCTTCATATGACAGGAAAATCAAGAACTCCGCATTCTGAACCTCATTGACCTATACAGATGGTGTTTGCAGATCTGGAATGTTAAGAGTTGATAGCAGACCTGTTTCTTTAAGCATCTTCTTAAATGTCGGAACGTTAGGTCTCTCTATAACATCGCGTGGAATTAATTGAAGCCAGCAATGTAATAGCTGTCAGCTCCAGTTATCATAACTTTTTTCGTAAGACCAAATGAAGTCTGAAAGTTCACCTGATCCTCGTTTCGCTTTTCCACTGCTGCTTTTCCATTGTGATTCTCGCGCATGAGTAGGAACATCATACAAAGGATTAATGTTTGGGATACTTATCCAGATCGATACATCTTGCACATTTCTGCATTACGTTTGACTAGCACCCGTTGCAATTCAACACTGCTTTCATTTTGTTCAAATCCTCGGTTGACAAGTACCACTTCATCTCGTAGCTTTAGGATCTCCTTGTACCTTTCATTAACTCAGTGCTTGAGAAATGAGCTTACTGATGACAGTGATGTCAGAACAGGCTAGGCATCGTATTTACACCAATGGAGAGAGAGGCGCGCATTTGATTCGCTCGGATTCGTGTTGCTCTCATTGTATCAAATTCTGGAGGATTGCTTGACAGGGAATTTCCTTAGAATTGACAAAGAGGAGACGTGGTCACGCGATGAACCATGACGACTGTTTCATGTCAACGAAGCCTTTCATCAGTTTAATGCCCATAAACTGGTGCGTGACAAAGCATTGGGCTGGTTTTCGGGTAGGCACTACACGTCACTGCGTAGGCGAAATACGAATACAAACTAACCTCACGATATGTCGGAAAGTTGGACGGGCTGCGAACCCTAATCAGTGACTGATTGAAGTCGACCTTATTGTTAGTCCTTGTCCTCATATGGGTGGCTAGTCTTCAGATAGACCTCCTCCAGCTAAAAACTCTGATAGTAACTGTTCAACGATGGACGCAAATTGACTCTATTCCACTGCTAGGCCTCGTCTTATTCACCGTTGCGGCCTTTGTTCACGGTCACAGTGTTCGTCTCTTTTTCAACCTCAAGAACCGAACCTCAGCGGTGAGCTGTGACATTCCGCCGTTTCCGGCTTATCAATCCGCTTGACGGTTCAACTTGTCCTGTCGTCGTACAGCCAGCGAAACCGGCGCCTCTCTCTCATCTTCAAAGTGATCTCGTACAAGGGGTGAGACTGCCCTCGAAACCCGTTCCGAGCCACGGCTCTCCCTGACGTCGTCCCTGTCTACACTGTTGCGCGCGGATTTTGACAGCTGATTCCCCTCTATTGATTAAACGACAGTGTTCTGCTTCACAAACATTTATTCTGTCCTCTTCGAGAACAGTTTTGCAGCTACGGGTCTGGTTGGTAGAGAAAAATGTCCACAGTTGCCGTGCACCTCAGCTCTCTCTCCTTGTGGTTTCTAGAATGTGTAATGTAAAATGTAGAGTGTGTGATCACGTTAAGCTTGCTTGCGAAGACTGCAACTGAGGACGTGGTAGCATTGTCTTCGGAGGCGCCGGCTGTTAATTGCATTCCAAATCGAGATGTTTGCTTCGCGTTTCCCTCCTCAGCCAACCAAGCCCTGCAATCACATGGTGTCCATGAATTGGAACCGCTGTGGCTAGTCGAGTCGGTATGGACTTATCTGCGAGAGACAGAGTACCGAAATGTTTATCGACTCGAATAGCCGCCGCAGCAATTCATCGTATGGACCAAGTGCGTATTCAAATTGCCTCTACCTACGACACCCTGTCGAAGTAGAATGTGCAGGGCATCCCTCCGAGGGACTGATTAACGCCACCATTTATCCTTTATCGTTTGTGGTTGAAGCTGGAGCAGTTTTAAAAACATATTACTATCATTTAAAAATCTGCGCCGTTAGAGAATAAAATTCTCTGCTCATTGTCAAGATTATCCTGAGAAAGCGCCACAAATTCTATGTTTGTCGACGTTAAGCAACACTTTTTACTTGTGTCACTGTTCCCCCTTAATGCTATATCGCGGGTGCGCTTTGAAACCTCGTTCTGATTCTAAAATGCTTCTTGTACACGGCTTAGAAGTTTTGGAAATCTACCATTCCACACAGTTGAAGCATGTTGTCTTTGGCGCGAATACGCATTTAGTATCGATTTTCGGTGTGTGCAGTTCCTTCCGCATTCGCTACACGCTTCATAGGTCTATATATTAATATAATTAATATATATAATTATATAATTTATAATTTATATTATAATTAATTATAATAAAAGACAGTATTAATGGTTCACTTTGTGGAAGGCACTTCGCATCCTATTAGGTTCGAGCACAAGTTCTCGGACGAGCCTTTCATTCGAGGAGAATATTCCTGCTAATGTGCGCCAGATGAAAAATTTAAAAGGAGAATTTCGATTGGGATAAATAAGCCTTACACAATCACTCCAATGGTTAGTCTAATCTAGATCCATGCTGGGATTATGGCTTCGTTATTCATTCATTTTTTTATTTGTTTATTTACGTCAAAAAGGAAGCAACGTGCTCATTCTACAGTAAACCAGACAGAAATCAAACATGTTAGAAGTAATTCGTGCCTTTTAACCCTCAAATCCGCACCGCTATATCGTTCCTATTCCTATTTTTCCTCGAAGCTGATCAATATGTATGTACCTGCACATGAAATACAGATGGCTGTAAAGCAGAAAATCTTCTTCTGAATCACGTTCAGCTTGATTTTGGCAAGGTGGAAAGGATCATCACCACGCTGGTTTCGAGCTGTTGGTCACTGTTGGTAGTGTAACATCTCTTGCTCTGCCCTATTATTACTGTTGTGTTTTTTGGTATCGTTCTCCATTTTCCTCCTCAATCAACAATTCACTGAGCATATTTCTATATAGCTATAGCTTATTATTTCTTTTCTCTCATTCATTTTATGTTTGTTGTTTTTATCCCCTTCCTTTTTTCTTATGACTTAACGTCAACGAATTCGCAGTCAAATCTCGGAGCAAATGATGAGGTAAAGTATCAGGGTAGGTGCAAGGTGTCGAATTAGAATGTGAAACGATGGAATTCTAAAACGGCAACTAGCTCCCTAGGCCCGTTCTGTCCTTTGCAAACATCAGCCGATGTATTTCTCTCCCAGATTTGTTTTAGCACTTTATGCTCAGACAAGCACTTTATGCTTTAGCCTCTTTTTATTGCTCGCTGTTCGCTCATTAGGAGTGCTCCTCGCTGGCGACGCTCATTTCGTCTATTTGCTTCGTTCTGTTGACCTTGTTGTGTTCGACGAATTCCTCATCACCGTTTTCGGGTGGAGGACACCCCGTGCGATTTGCAATTCAACTGCTCCCTTCTTCGTAGCGCATTGTTCTCGCCAGCAATTCGTCGTTTTCGAATAGATCGGCATCGCGCTGTTTAAAAAGTTCCGAGGAATCATTACAGCACTTTTTGTTGTTCCTCCGATACTCAGCTCTAGCTACGGATCAACGGCTCTCCTCGTCCATTGCCTTTATCGCAGGCACGGCTTGCCAACGCTTAGGTCAGTTCATTATAACAAAGGTTTGCGAAGAGTTCACTTCATTTTCTATAAGCTCCAACTGACTGCTACTGAGGTTGCAAGCTATTATAACGATGTTTTTTGCTGTTACAGGATGTTTTGTTGCGAGCAAAACTCTTGCGCCAGGCGGGACTCGAACCCGCATCTTCTGCTTTCCGGGCAGCGATGTTCGCCTTACACCACCGGCGCTGTTTGACCGCACGTAACATCCGCGATATCCTCGAGGCCTGTCAGCACCCACCCGTGATACGGGATGGGCCGGTCCCTGATATCAGCATGCAGCCGGTTAAGCTGAAGACCTTACTAGTAACAATGTTCTAACACATTTGCTTAAGCCTGGAGCGGCTGCTCTAGGCTTAAGCAAATGTGCTAGAACGATGTTTTTTACGATCAAAACCCTGGCACAAGACGAGAATCGAACTTGCCACATGCTCCCATGGAGAGCACTGTTTGCGGGGCAGATGGCCTAAATGCAAGCTGCCTGGTGACTAGTATTAGGGGTAGGGGGGGGGGGGGGGGGCTAAAAGTAATGAGACTCTCCATGCCGTGATATGTCGTGACTGGAGTCCGGTTTCGTGCCTCTCGTATTTGTACGTTTGTTAGCTACTTACTGAAGGCCACCAGAGAAGTGATCACTTTCGCCCTTCCCAGAAGCATGCCAAAACCCCAGTCTGTCTCATGCCGAACCCCCAGTCTGACGAGTCGACCTGTGTCGCGCAAATCTCGCCCAATTGCCAACCCCGATCAGCCTGGACTCAATAGTCACGCAAGATGAGAAGTACGTCTTCTGCCCTAACCCTGCCAAGCAGCGAGTCTGGGTGAGGCCTTGTGAGCTGTTACCGACCTTCGTTCGGCTTGATGTTCACAGCGAGAAGCACCATCTGAGGTTTTGAGTCTGCGGCCACGGATCGGTATACTGGAAGTTGTTTTCCAAAAGCACGACGACGTAGTCCAAGGCCGCGGTGAAGGAACTAGATGAGATGGACCTGCAACTCGAACTCATTCAGTTGCAGCGCTTCAAGAAGGTCCTCCTCTTAGACAACGCCGCACCCCATCGGACAAAAGTGACCACGGATAAGCTTGTCCAGCTGAGCTACGTTCACATGCTTCACCCACCGTATTCGCCGGACATCCCTCTATGCGACTACCACCACTTCTTGGGCCCCCATAGGGCTTCTTGATCGGAAGGGACACAAGAACCCAAGCAGTCCTTGACAACCATAACGAGCAATGGATTAGCACCAGGCCTAAGCAGTTCTGGAATGACGGGATCAGGAAGTCGGCTGATCGATGACAACAAGGTCATTGACCTTAATGGCAAATACATTCCTCAACACCGTTGAGTTGTAATTGAGTTATAAAGAGATAAAGAAATTTGCTGAATTTGTCTCATTACTTTTGGCCTACCCTAGTACCAGCAGAGGACTTCAATCGTTTTTCCGTCTTGCCTTCCAAGGCGTTCAGCTTGCTCGCCGATTTTGGAAAAAAATTCCAAAATGTGCATGGATTTTTAGTGCTATAACGCGCAGTTAATAATTCTTCGTCTATCAAGGAAGCGTCATGGTTCAGAAAAACTCGAAAAAACTGAAAATTCATTGTTACCCAAAAGCAAGAAAGAACTTGCGATCCCATATTGTACAGGTTGCCATCATTTCCATCACCTCCACTACGAATTAAGCAGAGTAGAAGTACTGTGCAGGCTTCATGGCACAATATCGTCGCTTTGCAAACGAGCACATTTTCATGCTTCTTTGCTCGACAGAATAAACCCAGAATAAACAAAAATACGTTGTTGTAGTTATACGAACCATAACCGCAGCATAGCCACAAGAATAGTATTCGTTTCTTCGGCACACCCTCTGCCGCGTGCAAGTCCCTTACAACAGTTTTGTGTCCGTTGCTTGAATCAGACCAAAGCAGAACGTGATTGTTCCTTTCAGCAGTTTTCTCCTTTCGAAACGCTATGCTCCATTTTCTATGTGACGATCAGAACGCCTTCAATTTCAGGTCATTCCCGACCTTATGGGTTCGGCTCGTCAATGAATCTTCCAATTCTCCTCTTATTATGTTTCGCCTCAGTGACAAACGCGAATGATCTGTCGGATTCGCAGAAGTGCTGGTTCCGCTGTACAGCTAGCTGCCTTAACGAGCACAAGGTACTTCATCTTTCTCCCTTCCCACCTGCTCATCCTAAATCTAAGTTCTTCCTTCGACCATTGCGGAGCAGCTCTTCACTGTTGCTCACACTCCGTCCGTTCTTTTGTCAAACGCTTCGCCTAGGGGGAATGGAAATTGTGCTATGATGCATCAGTGCCCACCGTAACTTGCCGAAAGCGAAGGCCTCTTTCTTTGGAGCACCTTTAATTTATATTTATTAGAACAGCAGTCTAGTCGGAGAAGGAGCCGGCCGTCGTATGCATTTGCATTGCCCCTGGTTCTGATTTCCAAAAAAGCAAACCATGCCTTCCAACCCTCCGGGATCGGTGAATTAGTACCAGATTTGTTTTTGAATGACAACTCACCGACTTGTTCATCTTCTGGCTATCGTATGTCATTGTATAGGCCAAATACGCATTTAAATCGCCTCCCATAGAAGTATGTCGAATGTGTGGCGCATTCCAAAAAAGTCTGACAACGCTTTCGTTTGCTATTCATACTCACCTCCTTTTTACATTTGTTGCCAGCTTCTAAGCTTTTAAATTTTTAGGGTGGAAATCCTCAAGATTGTCTCAACTCTTGCAAGAAGTACGAAGATCCCCAGCTCTGCGTGAGTGCTTCTTCTTCGACTTTATCGGAATATCGTTCTCCTTAGGGGCGTGCTATTTTTAGAGAACTTTCGAAAAGCAAATTTTTTCAGAAAGTCGGTGACCTTACGTGCTGGAATACGTGTTTGAACTTAGGACCAGAGAAGCCAATCCCGGTGACGAAAGGCTTCCATGTTGAGCAGCACAATCTGTCGACGATTATCGTCTTCGACGCCATTCCCGGCGCAACGCTGTACGTTGTACAGTGGAAGCAGCTGAATGAAGCAGATTTTCAGGACAATCATTTCGAGGTGGGTAGCGCAGAAATTGATTATCGTCGCTCTCGTAATTGTTTGAACGAAGCGAGCGTTTTGCTAATGGGCAAGTGTCTCTTCGAATTAGTTGCGTAGGGGTAATACAATTCTGGAGGGGGACAGCCATCAGGTTAGGCTGAAAGTGCAAGCAAAATGCTTTTCCTCATTCCTATTTTTGGGCTGCGTATCGGACATTCTTCTGCTGAAATTTTTGGAAGCATATTGGCATACGTGGCCGATCTAACCCAGTGGAGGATCGCTTAGAAGCGCACTCGATGATGTTGAACTCTCTGATTCTTACTTGCGAATGATACAAATAGATCCTCACTGTGGGTAGAGGCAGCAGTTTGTGTGCCACTGTTGCGCTGATCCAAAAATAATATCGGATTCAAGCCGCCACATTAAAATCGAAATATTTTCACTCGGTGTCATCAGATGAGCTGGAAAAACGTCAGAATCTCTACTGTCTCTAAGACTGAGACGTTTGGGCTAAACATTTACATTCGGGAAGCATTGCACTTCCAGAAAAGCTGTATTCGCGTAGCTCGGCGTTTCTGGTCCAGTTATTAAGCTATATTGTTGCAAAGATGGTGCAGGAACACTTGATGAGATAGTAGGTAGTTTTGCAGAGGTTTGCGCACCATGAGAGGAGTATGAAATCGTACCCGCCTATTAGACCCAGCCTCTGGACGGTCGGTTTCCTACAGTGCACTCTAGCATCGTCGAACCGCTGAAGATTTTGTTGACTCGATTTTTTTTTACTGGAATGGCGAATGTTGGCAGGTTTTCATTGCTGGAGAGTGAGCTACGTAGATGTAAACGTTTCAAGGCCGTTGGCTGATTTTCGTGCCCACCGAAGATATTCCTTCTATACGAAGATAGAGTTTCTCTAACAAGGGTGTGCGGACCGGTTTTAAAGGTTTAGTGCTTAGTGTGACTAATTTCAGATCTCACTCCAACCTGTAATCACCAACTTCCAGAAGCCTGAGCCGATCTTCTGTGAACCGATTGACATTCGGTAACTCAAGCGTTTTTACGATCTTAATTGCCCAATACTTCTTCAGGATTTTCATTTTGCCATTTATCATTTCTTTTAACATTCCATGTTGTACAATTTTCATTTATTTAAGGGTGTCAGCTGTATCGGCCAATGGTGCGAGTCCGTTCTCGGAGCCCTACTCCGTTGATGCGCCACGTCCTCTCGTTAGCCCCAAACTGCGACTTCTTCGCATGACGTACTTGGTAAACATTCTCTTCAGCTAGTGGCAATTATATCGATTGTTTCCTTTAGAAATGTTTTAGAATATTTGATAATTGTTAACATGCGTTCTTCCTTGAGCCCGATCTGCTTCTTTATGCACTTTTGTGAAGATACAAGCATTATGGGAATTCTTTCCTGGATTTAAACTGAAACTTTCAAAGGAAAGTATTGATAATTAAAGTAGTCCAGGCTTCCTAGCTCCTACGACTACCATCGTGCTGCTGATCACTCGGTTCTTCGTTGTAGAATGCGAAACTTTGTCCCCTTCCACGTATTCATCCAGACTATATTCTCTTTTGAAAAGGATAAGGTTATATTTTTCGATACTCCTTTGTGACTGGGTGCCAGGAATAAACCGAAACTCTACGGTCTTCCAATTCTGGACAACATGGCTTTCAAAATACTCGTTCCCGGACAACATTTGGATCAACTTTTCGCTTAGTACTGCTTCCCCCTCCTTCAACTCGTGCACTTCCTCCAGTTGTTTCTGCCCATGCCTTCACATGTTTCTACGATTTTCTGTGCGCGTGTTGATCTCAACGTCCTGATTTTATTCTGAAATTCGATATGCGTGATTCGTGGTGGAGTGCGGAAGCTAAAAGTAGCTTGCAGTGGTTGTTCCTCATTGTGGGGGAGGTATTTTCGATACAGTTGCACCACATAGACTTCTTTCAATCCCCACGTTTCTACTCAGTGTGTTTTTAAAGCAATAATAATGAAAGGGTCGTTCAATAATGCCCATAAATGACTTCGTACTTGTTTTCAGAACACGCCGCTCACAAATGAATTCTACTCAGCCAACGGAACGATTGAAATCACTTTTCAGTACGAAAGTGGCGGTATGTTGACAAACCTGAATATTACTCGATCTCCATGGCTTCTGCATAATCATCAACATCAAGCAACATAACGTTTTCAGCGTGGCCGTTGGGTGTCAGGGATTTGGACGTGTCTCCTATGTTCCACCTGATCAACTGCGTAGAGCCGGATCTCACACAGGGGGTGCCACTTCCTGATTTTGTGAGTTTTCATGGGTATCTGCACTATACTTGTGTCCTTCCAAAATTTTTTCGAATAAACGAATAATCGAATATATTCGGTTTCACGAAAAACCGAATATTCGAATAATGAATATATTCGAATTTTGGACCTTGTCGAATATTCGAATAATGAATACATTCGAA
The DNA here is from genome assembly GCA_947359475.1 of Heligmosomoides polygyrus bakeri. Taxonomy (NCBI): domain Eukaryota; kingdom Metazoa; phylum Nematoda; class Chromadorea; order Rhabditida; family Heligmosomidae; genus Heligmosomoides; species Heligmosomoides polygyrus. Next base: position 70,590,163 of record OX375868.1, on the reverse strand, counting down.
TTTTGGACCTTGTCGAATATCCGAATAATGAATATATTCGAATTTTGGGCCTCGTCGAATATACGAATAATGAATATTTTCGAATTTTGGGCCTCATCGAATATTCGAATAACGAATATTTTCGAATTTTAAGCCTCACCGAATATTCGAATAATGAACATTCGAATATTCGAATTTATTCGAATATTCGTTCGAAATTATTCGATTCGGTCTGAAGTATACGACAGAAGTATTTGAAATGAAAGTCAAATTGAGCCCTAGGCTAAATGCCTTTTCTAAATTCTTCTGTAAGATCGTGTCTTCAATTTTCAAATCCATACTCTTCTAATCTTAATGAATTTCCACCGTAACGCACAACTGACATAGTGCCACAAAATTTATCAATAGCGAATACTTTGGTTGAAATTGTAAACATTCTACGGCTTCTAGCCACAAAATTTATCAATAAAGAATACTTTGGTTGAAATTGTAGATATTCTACGGCTTCTGATGACCCTCGTAAAGCAAATACAGAAATAAACGTAATCTCAAACACGACATGTTATTTAAAGGCATTATGTTAATATGCATATGATGTTTTATGTTACAAACCCGGACAAGAAAAAACAACAATTGAGTGAGGAAACACCTCGCCGTTAGGCTGAGAAATAAGGTCTCCTACAAGTGAATCACAGAAAAGGACTTTGAGAAGGATGAATGATGCTGTGGCAATTTGGGGTGAGATCGCAGCCAGTCTATACCCCCCTTCCGACTGAGAAAATGAATGTCAAATAGTCTGCCCATGCGACACTTCTCGAACGGTACGACTGGAAGATGGTCTCCCAAACACATATTACTATTAACCAGAAGATCGCTCCTTGGCACTCAGCGTGACATACTTCCGATTGGTATTGGTGGCTGGTGATTGCGGTCGAAGAAAGCCTCAACCAAAGAACCAGGATGTGTTCCTAAGCCACACCAACGGTAGACCAAACAAACCGACGATGAAGTACTTTCGACAGAGGTCGACCTTGGCCGCATCGTTCATGTTTCTCAAGTCCACTGGTCGGCCCTCGCTTGGGTAATTAAACATGTTTCCCATTTCGAATATTTTCATGGCTCCATATGAAATATGTATACCAAACGATAGAGCTCGAGCTGCTGAGCTCAAACCTTGGTTTTTCATATACTTGACTTTAGGCGAGTTATATCCAGAATGCGCAAAAACTGACTCCCAGTAGTCTATCTCAGTATCACCTGTATCACCTGTCGTCCCGTTGATCATCGACTTGCTCGAGCGGGAGCCAGCAGCGTCTCCATTCGTCCCTGTCGCGTGCCAGAGTGGTCCAATGGATCCTCCTCGCTCGAGGGACACGAAGAGCGTCATATCGGTCGTTCAGGGCTTTCACGGAGAAGTCAGACCAACGCGTTGGTGGGCGTCCTGGTGTTCTTTTGACATCCCGCGGAATCCAGTCGGTGATGGCTCTCGTCCAGCGGGTGTCTGCGAATCGCATTACGTGGCCGACCCGCCTAATTTTCGACGACTTGGCCCATGCGACAGCGTCTCTGATCTTCGAACGTCGGCTAAGTTCGGAACTCCGGAGACCTTCTCTTACTTGCGTGAGTCGTGTCACTCCGAGCATCGTCCTCTCGATTCCACGCTGCGCGACGCTGATCGCGTGTTCATCCTGCTTTCGTATAGCCCAGGTCTCTGAGGCGTATGTTAGGGCAGGAAGAACAGTGGAGTCGAATAGGTGGGCACGGAGTCGGACGTTCTTCGTCTTCTTCGCGACTTCTTTGAAAGCTCCCCAAGCCGCTCGTTTCCTCCTGCTCAGCTCCGGCGCTAGGTCGTTGGCCATATTGACTTCGCGACCCAGATACACGTAGCTGGAGCATTCGGAGATGTTCGTTCCGCTGAGCGAGAATGGGGCACCAGAAACTTGTCCGTTCCTCATGAACTCGTCTTCGTAAGATTAAGCTGCAGTCCAACGTACCCACATACACGATCGAAGTCGGCCAGCATTCGCTCCGCCTGGCTTATGCTTGGTGTTATGAGCACGATGTCGTCAGCGAAACGAATATGGTGCAGCTGCTGGCCGTCGACCTTCACTCCCATGTCTTCCCATTCTAGTTCGCGCATAACGTTTTCGAGGGTGGCGCTGAAGAGCTTCGGGGATATGGTATCCCCTTGCCGAACCCCCCCCCCCCCCCTCCTTACGTCGATGACGACGTCGTTGTAGAATGGAGAGATCTTGGTCGTGAATCCACTGTACAGCTCTCGAAGGACTCTGATGTACTGAGTAGGAACGCCCTGAGTGAGCAGGGCGTCGAGGACCGCTTCAGTCTCGACGGAGTCGAATGCCTTCTTCAGGTCGATGAACGTAAGGCACAGCTTCAGCTTATGCTCTCGCGACACTTCGATGAGCTTCGTAATGGTGTGTATGTGGTCGATCGTGCTGAATCATCTCCGAAATCCTGCTTGTTCGCGTGGCTGTCCTTCGTCCAGCGTTCTGCTGATCCTATTCAGGATGACTCGAGTGAACAGCTTGTAGACTATGGACAGCAGGCAGATCGGGCGATAGTTGCCAATGTCATGCACGTCTCCCTTCTTGTACACCAAGACGGTCTTGCTGGTCTTCCACTGAGACGGAACCTTGCACTCCGACAGGTATCGAGTGAAGAGCCGCGCCAGGGTGTTGATGAGCGCTGGCGGGAGGTTCTTCAGGTGTTCGGGTCTGATCCTGTCAGGGCCGGGTGCTGTACATTTCTTCACCGACGAGATGGCGTGTCGGATCTCGGGAGGAAGAACAGAGGGGACGACGTCTCCATCCTGCGGAAGATGGCATGGGGGCAAGTGGACGTGGCTATCGAAGAGATCGGAGTAGAAGTCGTGGATGACCTTCTCCATGGTCCTTCTGGAAGAGGTGACGGTTCCGTCGGGACGTCGGAGAGCGGTCATCTTGGTCTTGAAGTTGGCGAAGTTTCGGCGGGCATTGCGGATGCTCAACCCTGCCTCTGCTGCTTCAGCCAACACTTCCGCCCTTCTCTCCTTGAGATCTTCCTTTATCGCCGCTCTGCATAGCTTCGCAAGCTCGGACGTCAGCTGATAGTTGCCTGACTCTCGTGCTGCTCCACGCTGGCGTATAAGCTCGAGAGTTTCCGGAGACAGGCGCCTCTTGGTGGTCTTCAAGCTCTCGGCTCCCTTAGCACTATCGTGGAGATGGTGCACGAAGCGGTCGTATTCCTCATCGACGTTGTCCATGACGGCATCTTCCAAAAGGCCGGCAAGAGAGGTGTAAAGGTCCCAGTTGATGGTCGTTCTGGGATTCCTCTTCTTGAACTTCGCGGCCTTCTCTCCTTGACGCGAAAAGCGAAACCTCGCGCGAAGCAGGCGGTGGTCCGATCCCGTGTAGATCTCGTCCTGGTCGACATGATAAGCTCAGACAGCCTTTCACCTTGCTCGTTGCACTCCAAACCGTGGGTTCCGATGTGAAGTTCTTCTGGCGACCTTCGCGGTCCGATCTTGGCGTTGAAGTCGCCGACGATCACCTTGTAGAAGGTGTGATCTTCCTTATAGAACTTCTCCAGCTCCACGTAGAAGGCTTCGACCTCTTCGTCGTCGTAGTCGGATGTTGCGGCATACGCGACGAATACGGTCAAAGCTGGCACGGAGCACATTGCCTCAGTCGCAGACGTCCGATTCGGGTTGTCAGAGACTCGTACGAATCGATGTTCATGGCCAAGTGCGTGTTGACGAGGACACCAACGCCGCCTACTCCCCTGCTGTCGCATGTTCCGAGGAACAGTTCTTCTCCGGAGTCGTAGGCGGCGTGTAGGGGGTGGTGTCTTCTCGTCTCGGTCAGTCCGATGACGTCGTACTTGATCTTCCTGGCTTGCATCATCAGGTCCTCGACGGATGCTTCCGATGCAAGTGTGCGGGCGTTGTAAGTACAGATCGTCATCCTAGTCCTTCTCAATTTGCGCAGCCTGGTTAGGCCCTGAGATTTTAGCAGCCTCTCCGTACTCGTCCTTCCCATCGCTGCAAAAATGGGGGCTCTTTCGGGGTCAGGGGATGAGGCCCTTTAGTGCTGCTGTGTTTGACTTCCATACAACACGGGTAGCTAGTCAGGCTCTGTCGTGCGGGCGAAGAACTCCGGGCAGCCAGCCAGACTGCCCGAAGGGACGGGGCGAGACTTTTGAGGCGGCCCCGAATCGCCTTACGATGTACTCCCAGTCTACAGAGTGCAAGCTTTTGGCCGGGCCGACACAGTTACAATCCGCACAGTCATGGACACATCCGCGCACACTGTGCACGAACATGCCGCTCCCACGCACAAGGAACGCGTCGACCCGACACAGCAGGAGCAGAGAGTCCATCTCCTGCATCCCACCTGCGTCTCTGGGCAGTACACGGTCGCATTTGGTTCGCGTTTAATTCCCTTATCCACCACCCGGGGACGTGCCACGTGGCCCTGCGACAAGCGGCCCGAGATCCTTCTTAACAAAAGAGCCCGAAGGCTCTCTATCGAGGGAGATCCGTGGCTATCTCAGTAGCGTCGAATATATTCGAATATATTCGAATTTTGGGGCACGTCGAATAGTCGAATGACGAATATATTCAAATTTTGGACCTTGTCGAATATTCGAATAACGAATATATTCGAATTTTGGGCCTCAGCGAATATTCGAATGATGAATATTTTCGAATTTTTGGCCTCATCGAATATTCGAATAATGAATATTCGAATATTCGAATAATGAATATTCGAATATTCGAATTTATTCGAATATTCATTCGAAATTATTCGATTCGGTCCGAAGTATAATCTGCACGCTGCCTTTAGATGAATTCCTCTAACGTTTCGATCGACCCCACCCAACCAATTGACGCGCATTTGAAACTATGAAACTATGAAGGCCAGTCCATCAATCTTTGGAGTTGTCATGGTGTTTTCCTTGCACTTTCGAAGTGTGAGCTAGCATAACGTTCGATTAGACTGAGCTTACGGTGCAGCTGCATACTATGCACTTTGTATGGTTATGAATATGTAGATGCCAGGCGACAAGGGCAACGAACATGAATTTCAAGGGGTAGACTCATAAACAGCCACTGTACATAGAAATAGGCAAGCGGAAGAGTACCATTAGCAATTGGAATAGGAAGGCTACGATGACCAAGGCACTTCATAGGCGCCCTTCTAAAGACGAATTTGGTTTATAAAAGAGTTGACCTGCTAGTTCAACTGAGATTTAGGTAAAACATCCTAGAATGTCATGAAACATCTTCTTCTTCTTCTCTTCCTGAGCGTTTAGCCCCGCGCAGTCGCAGGGTCCGCTGTTCTTGTGATCTGTCGCCACCTCATCCTATCAAGGGCGTCATCTGCCGTGGCGCCGACTTCGGTGAGCTCTCTTGATGACGTCCTTCCATCTTTTCCTTGGGGCTCCTCTCGAACGCTTTCTGGGTGCCTCGAAATCTAGGGCCAACCTTGAGGGGTGATCCTCTGTTCTTCTGAGGACGTGTCCATACCACCTCAGGCGCTGCTCTCTCATCTCCAGCTGGATCGGGGCTGTCTTCATCACTGCCCTAACATCCTCGTTTCGCACCCTGTCCCGACGGGTCCATCCACATGCCCACCTCAGCATCCTCATCTCCGCCGCGTGCAGTTGCCGCTCCTGCGCCTGAGGTGGTATGGACACGTCCTGACCGCCTGGTCCACACTTCCTTCCTCGGATAGGTCACTTCCGAGGTAGCGGAATTCTTCCACCTTCTCGATCGTTTTCCCTTGGCAGTCTAGTATCGATCCAGCGCACTGCTCAGAGCTGAAGAACTTCGTCTTCTTCACGTTCAGCCGTAGGCCGTTGTCTGCGAGGGCTCTCTGCCACAGCTGCACCTTCTCCTCCAGTTCCTTCTGGTTGTCGGCTACTAGGGCGATGTCGTCCGCGCAGAGGATCGTTCTGAGAGGGCCTTCCTCAAGGGGGCTCACTATAAAGTCAAGTTTCAGCAGGAAGAGGAACGGGCTCAAAGCCGACCCTTGGTGTACCCCCACTATGATGTCCACCTTCCTTGTCACCCCGTGTGGAGTTCGTATCGCCGCTTTCGAGCCCTCGTACATGTCCCTTATGACCGTGATCAGACGTTCCGGGACACCCCTCCCTCGAAGGGCATTCCAGATTACGGCCCGAGCTAGCCTGTCGTAGGCCTTCTCCAGGTCCAGGAATGCCAGGTAGCAGGGTTTTCGTTTCTCCCGATATTTCTCCATCACCTGACGAGCGATGAAGATGGCGTCTGTGGTGGACCTCTCAGGCATGAAGCCCCACTGCACCTGATAGATGGGTACCATTTCTCTCAGCCTTGAGTCGACCAGTTGTTCGTAGACTTCATCGTGTGTGAGATCAGTTTGATCCCTCGGTAGTTGGAGCATTCGGAAGCGTCTCCCTTCTGCTTGGGGACTATGATGCTGTTCCTTCAGTCATCCGGCATCTTACCTTCTTTCGTGATTCTGTTGAGGAACTGCGTCAGCCAGTTGATTCCGAGGTCCCCGAGCACCTTCCAAGCCTCTACTGGCACTCCGTCAGGCCCTGCTGCCTTTCCGAGTTTCATCTTCCCTATGGCCTTGCGAACCTCTTCTTGCATCCAGGGTGGGATGGGTCCTTCCGTTGGTTGTTCTTCTTCGGCCTCCCGACGAGGGAACTTCTCGTTCATGTGTTTCTTGAAGTACTCCTCCCATCTCTCTCTGACCTCGACCGGCTTCCGTAACACCCTACCGTCAGCACTCTTCACCGTCTTCACTACTCGAATGTCGAGGCTAGCTCTATGACGCGCCTTGGTCAGGTGGATGGCGAACTTCTCTCCCTCTGGCCCGTCTAGTTTCTCGTACATGGCATCCATTTCCGCGTTCTTTGCCTTCGCTTCAGCTGTTTTTGCCAGCCTCTTCAGCTTCCTGTAGTCGGTGAGATGCTCGGGTGCCCTCGTCTTCTGCCACAGCTTGTAAGCCTCCTTCTTCCTTTTCACCGCAGCCTGCACCTCTTCGTTCCAGAACCACGCCGATTTATCCCCTCTGGTTCCTCCCTTTGTTTCTCCCAGGGTTTCCTTGGCACATCTCAGGATTGTTTGTGCTACCCTCCTCTAGGTCTCGTTCACGGGACCAGCTGGATCTGGAAGGCCTGCTTTGAGCACTGCCCTTCGTAGCTCGTTCCGCTCTGAACCCCGCAGTCTCCACCATCGGATCCTGAGTTCCGTGCTCACTTTGGGCCTGGTGGGTAGAGCTATGCTAAGGTCGGCTACCAAGGTTCTATGCTGTGATGCCACGTCTTCTCCCGGAATGACCTTCACATTTTTATTTATTTATTTATTTATTTCTACGTGCATATAAGACACACGTCAGAGAATATACGAACAAACACAAGGAGAACTTAAAAAGAAACCAACATACCAAACAACAAGCAACTCTAACACACCTTAGCTAAAACTAGTACTTCAGCAGATTACGTTTTGCCATACTCCTGAACGCAACAAATGACTGGGAGGAGGCAGGTACTCCAATCTTAAGCTTACAAAAGGCTGCTGGCGCTCTACACGCGAAGAACAATGCACGAAGGTTAGACCTGGGCCTTGCAAAGGATAGCTTAATTGCGCCACCACGAGTTACGGATGGAAACACGGAAAAGGATTTCGAGATACTACTCTTTATGCTTCCATTCAGCAATTTGAAGACGATACAAGCATCTCGAAGCTTGCGACGTGATTCCAGAGTATGTAGTCCTAAGTAGCTATTCCTTATACTAGCCCGAGGGATTCTGGAGTGCAAAAAACCACCTGCTCTAATCACCACTCTTCTAGTAAACTTTCTTTGGATCGCTTCGAGCATCACAACATTTTTCTTTTTGCCAGGAGAAAAGACTGCAGATCCAAATTCAAGAATTGGCCTGACATACACCTTATATGCCATCGTCATCACTTTTGTATCCTTAGTTGACAATCCTTTGAAAATTTGAAACAGTTTCATTAATCCTTTCCTATAGATCATTCGTACATGTTCTGAAAAGTCAAGCTTATCATCATAAACAAAACCCAGGTCCTTAACAGACTTTACTCTGGAAATAAGGTGCCCTTCAATTAGATAGTCCCCAGCCGCTTCCGACGTACCTAGTCTCATATACAACGTTTTTTCAGGAGCTAGCGGGAGCCGCCAAGTACGGGACCACAGTTCCATAAAATCAATACCTTTCTGAAGTATGCACCAGTCATTCAGGTTGTTCACCTCCCGATAAATTTTAATGTCGTCCGCAAACTGCTTAACCACTACCCCGATGTCCTCCAATTGTTTGGCAATATCAGAGGTGTAAACAGCAAACAATAGTGGCGACAAGACTCCCCCTTGAGGAACCCCACTTTTAGCATGTCTAATAGTGGAGAAGGACGTACCCACTCTTACTTGGAATGTCCTATTGGTCAGAAACTCATTTATCCAATTACAGATAACCGGGTGCACCTTTAGCTGTTTTAATTTATATACCAGCTTCAAATGACTTATCCGGTCAAACGCTTTTGAAAAATCCAAGTATATTATGTCGCACCCTCTTTTCAAATCAAGACAAGCTGTCCAATCATCTAGACATTCAAGCATATTTGTCTCAACTGATTTTCCAGGCACGAACCCATGCTGACAATCAGGAATTACACCATTTCGGGACAGGTAGTCAAATAGATGAGATTTAATTACTTTTTCAAAAATACGGCATGGAAAGGACGTGATGCTGATCGGTCTGTAATTACTAGCATCACTCGCTGGGCTCTTCTTTAAAATAGGAGTTACATACGAGTGCTTCCAACGCTGCGGTACCTCACCACTCATTAGTGATTGGTTGAAAATGTACGCTAGTGGCCCAGCCACCACATGAGCAGTGTTTTTAAAAAATGAAGTAGGAATCCCATCTGGAGTAAGAGAAGATGAATCTGAACAGTTGCAAATAACTTCATAAAGCTGTTTCGCATCAAACCACGGAAATGAGAGCATAGGCTCACAAACATCCGGATTATAGTTAGGCAGTTCAAAATCGTCCTCCTGATAAACTTCACAGAATTTGTCAGCCAGTACTTCCGCCTTGTCCTTGTCCGTGCTCGCTATCCAACCATCTTTACACAGACAACCCACCGAACCATTTACTCTCAGCCTCTTACTCAAATAATTGTAGAACTTATCCCTCCGGCCCGATTCCAGCAACCTCCTTTCCGTATTACTGTTAAACTTTAACAGGGCTTTCCGAAATTTCCTATTATAACCATCAAATTTTGCCCAATCCTCGGCTCTACGGTTCTCATTGGCTACTCTAAACAAATAATCCCTATGGTCAAGCATACTCTGCAAATATGGAGGCAAAACAGAATGTCTAGCCTCTACACGCCCCCAAGGAACAAAGCTATCCACCACAAAAGAGAGAACCTTAATAAAGAATTCATATTTTTCATTAATGCTAGAGATCGAATCAAAAGTCTCTCTCCATGGGATCAAAGCAAGGAAGCGGCAGACCTCATTATAATCACATTTACTGAATTGCCGACAATATGTGTACGAAGGCTCCACATAAGAGCAGCATAACTTAAACTTCACACAATTGTGGTCGCTCAATCCCACCGGGGGACCAACAGAAACTTCATCGACAAATGATTTTTCCGAAGAAAACAAGAGATCAAGTACATGGCTGCCCCTTGTAGGCTTTTTCACCAATTGCTCCAAATTGTGGCTCCTTACCATTTCTGCAAAGATATTGCCATCAGCAGACGCCGACGCCAGCGGAGCCCCCCAGTCAATATCAGGGTAATTAAAATCACCCAATAAAACTGTTGGGTGGTCACACTCCAAAAGGTCACTAACAGACGTAGATAATTGTCTATTCTGCTCCGATTTACACGATGGAGCACGATACACTACAATGAATCTAACTTTACATGACTCAAGAATCACGTCCACTGCGAGAAGTTCGTAGGCGCCTGCAACCGATAGTGAGAAAACCTCCACCGCGCCAATACCTTTTTTAAGTAAGATGGCTACACCTCCTCCCACCTTTTTCTTTCTATCGCAGCGTATGGCAAAATAATCCAAGCCAACATTCATCAACAAAGTTGACAAAACATGTTGAGACTTCAACCACGTTTCCGTAAACACGAATATATCAAAATTCGAGCTCAGAACTAGATCCACATGTTGCGCATTTTTGACAATAGAGCGGACATTCGAGTAAAAACATGACAACTGTCTGTAAAATTTCTGCGAAGAAGCTCCTAGTTTAAAGCACTCATGGCTTGAGTTGAATGGCTAGAGTTGGAGAGGTCGTTCGACGCGACCAAGGAACACTGTGAGCCTGACCCCACTGCCGCGTTGGGAGATTGCGATGGAACAGGCTCACGAGCAACTCCTTGGTTGCGTTGACGATTCCGCTCTTCGAAACTGAGAGAGGGTCTAATGTAGATGCCCTTCAAAGGGAAGAAGCGCAATCGACTCGCTCGCTCGACCGCAAATCTTTGAAACTTAGAACAAGGCAAAATCACCTTAAGGAGCCTATTGCCATCCATAATAGGTCTACCAAGCCGATAGACTGCAACCGGATAGCATTCGACACCCAAAAAGTGTAAAATATTACAAACATTCTCAAAATCCTGACAGACACGATCACGAATCCGAACATTTCTAACCTCTGGCACACGACCAATTATAATTGACCTCCTACGTTCTGACTCATCCTCGGAAAATTTCTTTACCATCGACTCAGAACGAACAGTCTGATCAAATTCATCCACGAAAACAGCAGAAGAAGTCTTAGCCTCTAACCGCGTGATTGTTTGACGAAGTTTTTCGTTTTGGCTTCGAAGATCTCTGATTGTGTTGTTTTTTTCCTCCAGGAGAAGACTCAGCTGACGCGTCACCAGACCCAGCGCCTTTTTCACACAGAGCGGCACAGCCTTCGATCGAGTGACCTCCTCCATGGCCATTATCAGTTCTTCCGATTTCTCGTCACTCAGTGGCGTTGACTCTGAGGAGTCCTTCTGCGTGGAACCCTTAACAGATGTGGAAGAACGAGTTCGCATTGTAGCCAACTAAATCAGGAACGAATTCGAAACAATGGACCTTTCCTTGCGACCTACTATTTCTGATCAGAATTGATTGCGGGTCGCACACAATCGACGCCTGGGAGTCCAAGATAACCGATGCTCGAGATTAAACCGGAACACGAGCCCTGCTCCAGATCGAATAGCACCAGGAACACCACGAACGGCTATACAGTCGGCGGCAGTACGAGTAGGAAATCGACAGTTCGGCCAAGAGGCACGAGAATAGACAAACACGAAGAAGACGCGGAGCGTTAGCCGACACAACCGCTCACCGCGACTGACCGAGGCCGATCCACATCCCGGACTGTTTTCAGGGCAGCCCTTTGAACCAGGATGTGGTCGACTTCCGTCCTTCTTCCTCCGCTAGCATAGGTCACCTTCTGGCTCTCCCTCTTCGCGAAGAAGGTGCTAGAGACAGCCAGGTCGTGAGCGATAGCCAGATCCAGAATTCGTTCTCCATCCGGGTTTATCAGGCCGATCCCTTTACCTCCATGAACCCTTTCCACTCCTCTTCTGCCACTTCCACATGCCCGTTCATGTCCCCTGCTATGGAGAGGTAGTCGCCTTCTGGTACGAACCTTATGGCTTTCTCGGGCGAGAGGTAGAAGTCATCCTTGTCGTGCTCGGAGCATCCGGTCTGCGGAGCGTAGACAGACATGATGGTCCAGTAACCCTCCTTCGTGTCCAGCCGCAGTGACATGATGCGGTCGTTTATTCTTTGGACAGCCGCTACTGAATCCTTGAGGGACTCCGCGACAGCTATCCCTACCCCGTTCCTCTTGGTGTCCTCTCCGTTGTAGTAGAGCTTGACCCCATCTCCAATCTCCCTGGCTTTCGCCCCTTTTCATCGCGTTTCCTGCAGACACAGGACTTGTATCCTTCTGCGCTTCATCAGGTCAGCCACTTCCCTAGATTTTCCGGTCAGCGTTCCCACATTCAGATTCCCCAGTCGAACTAGCTTCTTTAGCCGAGGTCGTTCGGCCCTCGGTAGCCCTCGCATACTGACCACAGAACTCGGGCGGGGGTTCTGTGCGCCACTTCCGGGTGACGTCCTAGCCTTTCCACTGATCTATTGCGACTTGTGATCATGGTTTTGTGACGAGGTTTCTCCATCAGCCGCCCTGTCAACCTGGGCCTGACGCTGGAACCGTTGTCATTTTTGCAATTTTTGCAGGGCATGGCGTGCCGGAGCCGGGAGTCGAACGTGTGACCGCTTGTGCATGAAACTACACTACTAACCACTAGACTAACTCGGCTCGTTCGTCATGAAACATCTACAACGAGTGAAAATAAGTGAAAAGGCAAAGCCGCAAGCAGCAAAAATTTGGCCAGCAACAAACAGCACGCTTTGAAATTACTCAAAAATGAGAAATAAAAATGCACAAGAGACCTAAAACACTTGAGCTGTCATGAAGATGACAAAATAGTTATCGTTGGCAAGCAGCGATAACCATTTTGTTTACTCGATTGTTTACGCTATGAATTTAACTCCTTATTCAAGTAGCCTAACTTTGATTTACCAATTTTTACGTCACTGGGAGTTGTATTGAATCCCATTTCCATTCTGACCTTTCAATTTTTTCCATTTTAATATTACATACGGTCAGGGACCTACGTGGATAAGTCTAACGCATGCTTTGGTTATTGAAGAAGCGCCGCTGCCATGTTCTAGTTGTTTAAATTGTTGTTGTTTTTACTAACTTTATTTTTTGTTTTTTGTTTTCCTCTACTGCGCATGTTTGATTCCTCCTTCCTTTTATTCTCTAATTTTGAGCACGTCTTATTGACGTATTAAATAAATAAATAAATAAATAAATAAGATACCAGAGCGCTTTAAGTCGAAGATCTACCTAGCAGTCGTCCGGCCAGTACAGATGTACGGCGCTGAGTGTTGGCCTGCGACTAAGGAAGTTGAAACGCGCCTCAGCTTCATCGAGACGAAGATGCTGCGCTGCACGGCTGGAGTCACGCGCATGGACCGCATCCGGAACGATATCATTCGGCAGAAGTTCGGTATCCCGCCGATAACTGACAAGATGCGCGAAGCTCGCTTGCGATGGTACGGCCAAGTTCTGCATGGAAAGGAAGGCAGCGTCCGCATGATAGGCCTTAACTTCGAGGTAACAGGAAAGCGGCCTAGAGGGCGCCCGAAGCAGCGATGGGTTGATACGTTACATATGGACTTGAAAGTGGCTGGTGTCCACCCTGATCTAGCGCAGGATCGGGAAAGGTGGCGTCAAGACACCAGAATAGCGGACCCCGCCACGAAGCGGGACAAACGCTGAAGAAGAAGAGACCTAAAACATTTATTTTACAGTACAGACAACTCTTGTGACTTGACTGGTGATTCATAATCCGCATATGTTCCATAAAACCTTATTTGGATGGAGTACATCTAAATTTAAGCGAACAATGAAAGCGCTACATGTCGCAGAGACCCAACGCAAGGTGCGGATATGCGCCCCTGCTCCTACCGTAATCGTGGCAGCCAATCATGTGTCTGTGCAGTTGAACCGAACCTGATTGGCTGCCGCGGTTACGGTGGGAGTAGCGCATTCCGGCATCCCCGCGGTGCGTCTTCGCGACATGTTGCGAGCAAGGATCCAAATGTTTGTCCTTATAACATCTCAATCGCACAGCGAATCGTTGACGGGGGTTGTTGTTGAAATAACGTCTGAATTTCGCTTGTTCCTGCATCTATACCTGGTGCCAAACTTGAGATAGAATGCAGTTAACTCCACAAACCTAGTTTTTTTTTGCCGTGTAATGAATTGACTACACAGAACAGTTCTATAGCGATCATTTTAGATGCGTGGTACCATTCCGAACACACTTGTTGGACGTATCGGTTCCGACCTGATGTATCGCAAATGCCGCTTCGTTTACTATGCACAGAGCATCACCAGTAGAAGATGTGCTACACGAACGGAGTTTCGCGCACCGACCACTTCGGATCTGCAAACTCTCAGCATAAGTGAGTTCCTACGCAACACCATAGCCGTCGCCGTCTACAATTTTAACACATGATAAGAAAGGTTTCAGCCATTTCTATTTTATTATATTTAGCTGAAGACATAATGAACGCCCAATAAACAGCGATTTATGATTACCAACTCATAGAAACATATGTCACAGCAGCACGCCTTCAGACACATCTGGCACGTATTACACTGCTCGACGGAGAGAACCTGCAGTCAGTTGGTGGGGTTGCACGGGATGACATTCCTTCTATCAATGGCGCCACGCCGTCCAACCTAGTTTGCAACATGATTTTTAGTTACGGGGCATGCGCTAGGTCAGATCCAGTACATAGGGTGAGCCTGTTGCATATTGCCCTCGTGTTGTTCTATTAGAGGACTTCGTCGCACGTTGAACGTGTCAGATCTTATCCTATTCGTTACCATGTTCCATTTGAGGCTATAATGGATCACTCCAACCAGCTTCAGCAGCTGTCATACGCTTTTCCTGGGCAGGTTGCCTTGCAATATCAAAACAGTGTTCACACTAATAGAATACCACATCTGGGGTTGTAGGAGATAACAGATTGTAATAGATAAAAATATATAGGAGTGGATTAATTCCAAACGGAAAAACATGCATTATGCGGGACTCGTCGCCGGCACACGGCGTCCTGTTCAGCGTACGGTGGCTTTCGCGTTTGACTGAGCTCTGTCATTGGCCAGCCAGCAGAGAGAGTTGGGGCACATCAAAGCGGATAACACCTGGTCAGCGCAGAAGAGAGATCGCGAAAACGAGGTCTGCCCTTGTCTCGTTCTTGAGCCCTTTTTGGAAAGCGCCCTCGACTACTAATTTTTATGGCACGTATATCTCCAGTCCTCTCTAAGCCAATACATTCTTCTTCTGAAGCATAAGCTTTGGCACATATGCAGGGGAGCAGTCTCGTCTCCTCGGCCTTACAGTTGAGCCCCTTCTTTCTTCACCTTGCATTGGTATTGCTGTACTTCCGATCTATACAAATTTTTAAGGTCATACATATCTGTAGTGTGTCCGGTACATATTAACATCCATGTGTATTAAACACTTTTCAAATCGATTTGAACACCTTTCTAATCAAGCTCAACGCTCAAATAATCAAAATGAACATCATATAAATCAGAACGATCTTCATCTTCATTAAAATACAGACTGATTTTCATTAAAATGTTTTTAGTTCACCTGCCCAGTAGATAAACACACTGTTTTAAATGTTGTAATTATTTCTACTTTTTACTTTTTTACTTTTTATTTTTTTTTACTTTTTAGAGACTTTTAAGCGCAGAAAGAGAGCAATTATGCAAGGTATAAAGACGGAGATCGCGCCGTGCACACGACCAACTCGTTGCGGTATTGATTTGGTTGAATGCAGAAATTCTGTTTGCGCGGAGTAGCACAGAGGGAAATTCTGATATTCTGATAAGGCGATAATAATTTGGCAGCGAAATGTGGTTGTACCTTTTCAGACTGCGATACAGTGGAAGGAAATCCGTGTGTGAAGGTTGACTTCTTCCAACCACCTATCTGTGGACAGATCAATGACATTCAATACACGGTGATTCTCTAATTTCGATTGTAGTTCTGACTTAGAAGGAGTTGACATTTTTTGTATGAAGTGATGTTCTATACAATTGAAGTTTAAAGCCATGAGCGAAATAAGTATGCTTTAGATTATGAAGAAGTGGATAGAAACAGGAGACGTGGACTTCAGTCTTGTCTTGAACGTTACGTTTGATCCAATAGTGAGGGAGAATGAGCCACCAACGATTTACTACAGAGCATTTTATGGTGATGCACTACCGTATCCAAGGAAGGAAGAGGTATGGAACAGTTACAAAGATTTTGAGCTGTACAAAACTAGCGCAAAACTGCTTCTGATTAAATGCAGAGTCTCGAGAGTGCCTTAGCTAAATTTGAAGATGTTAGGTGAGAAGGCATTAGGCTTCAAATACGTACATACCGCTGCTACATAATGACAGCTAAATGAAAGACGTTCTTGACAAGGCGTTTTCCGAAAGGCTGAAGATCGCGACGTGAGCCAGCTGTGTTCCCATTTTAGAGCAAAAAATGCAGGGCTACAGGCTGTTATATGGGTGTTTATTTGCGAATTATGGTTCTGCGACAGGCGGGATTCGAAACGTGTATCCACTGCCTTCAGGTTGCATCGCTTCACTCTGTTTGGTCGCACGCAATATCTACATTTTCGTGATATCGGGACGAGTAAAACGTTATTTCTAGATGTAGGGTCCTTCCGACGTCTGATCTTCTGGTTAGCAACAGAATCGGCAAAGCCGCATCATTGCTCTGTTTGCCGCGTTCCATATTATTATTTTTTGTTTACAGGAGCGTGATGACCCATCTCGGACTCTATTTTCACCAGCCATTCAGCGCCCGGAAACCTTTGTTCTCCCGGAAACTAGGACCAGCTTAATATCGCAATTCGTGGCGCAACCAGCGAAGGGACTGACTTAACTCACTAATAACTCTTAACGTAGACACCAATTAGAAAACAAAGATTTCTCACATGTCCAGGCAAGATACGGGGGTTACCGTCGCCTTAGTTTGTTTTAAAACACACCGATCTACCTCTAGAATTTGGGGTATCGAGGACTTCGGAAACTTATCTCCACTGTTATGCCATGTTTTCTCCTGATTCCAGACTCCAGACAAGGAGATTTGTATTGTTGAATCTGCCGCCTGATCGACGCTCATCGGATACCTTGAGTATTCCCAATTCTGCACTGCTGCTCTTGCATTTTTATCCTGTTTTCACTTTCTAATATTTAATGAGTAGCCATGGTATATCGTTGGAGAAATTTATAGCTCGAAGGGGCCTTCCTGGTTGTGTGCAACAACAAAATCAAGAATTGCTGATGAAAAACGCTCTAAAATTCTTGCAACTCAACAACTGTGTTCAGTACGTCGGAACGGGGCAACACAAGTGTTATCTTCTACAGAAGCGCATATAGTATTAGCCGCAGAGGAGAACCCAGCAATAGAGTCAATCTTTAACCAGGAAGACGAGGGGGTGGCTTAAAATCTGTCTCTACAAGTAGACGCCATTGTAAGGAAGCTCTGTCGCAAATTTTAATTCCAAATTCTCTTATTCTAATGATATTCAACTGTTGTTTTTATTCTCTATAGGTCTGAGTGCCTTGAAGAAAAATGTCAGATTAAATATGTTGCATTTTATTTCGTCACGTTGCCAAAAGACTTCAGGAAGATGGAAAAGTTGGCGACAACTTCTTTTTGAAGAATACTGAAGAAAAAACGCGAATGATTGGCCGCAAGAAAATGATGTATGAAAGAAAAATAAGATATTTTTTCATCCTTTGCCAATTTTCTGTAAGATTTACCCCATATATATCGATACACTACATACAAAATGAACACGACATAGACGTTTACCTGTCAGATAAACAGCTGATGGTTGCGAACAAACCTAAGCTTCTTCATATTATATTTAAATCAGAGGTTTTACCTCTAATCGATAGGTTCTGTTTTAAGGAGGCGCTGGCTGGAGTGAACATGACGAATGTTATCGGGAATACAACGAACTGTATCTCGTTCGATCCGAACGGCTTTTGTCTTGTGAGTTGGAGCAAACCTCTCTTGAGATTTACCTCCAGATAAGTGGCAACATTTTAGGCGAATTCTGGCAACAGCGTGAACGTCAGTGGAATCCACTTCGATAATCTCTACGGGATCACGTTCTGCGCGGTGAAGGATCCTCGAAATCTGACTTGGCCGGATTTCACCTCCACCAATCGCGCGTTCAGGCCACGGGCCAACAAGATCTACGTCAATCTGAAAGGTGGGGAATGTCTGCGAACCTCTTCATTCCCCCTCGACCGCCAAACGCAAGTTGAAGGGACGTACAATACCGGCCATGTCTTTTGGTCTTTGGGCGGAAAAAGCACGAAAAACGCCTTTTCCGCCGCTTTTTGATAGATTTTTGATTTTCAAATTGCATTTGTAAATGTCCAGCAAATAATGGAAATGTTGATTCCATGACCTAGGTTCTAGTCAGCGAGGAGGACCGTTCCCTAGCGAGAGTTAATTACAACCAATGGTCGCATTCTGAATATGGGCTGTCAAATCAACATCTCTAACTAATTTACTGTTTTTTTCTAATTTACTGGGCGTTTTTCTCATTATCGGTCGTTCGATACCGATCCCAAATAGCGGATTTATTTTTCAAGGCACGCATTTCAATGACCGCTATCAAAAAGCGGGAGAAAATGCGGTTTTGCGCTTTTTCCGCCCAAAGACCAAAGATATGGCCGGTATTGTACACAGCTCTGATAGTGTAGAACTTGAACATAGGTGTTCATCACCTATACTCTAATATTGATATATATAAGATGATTTTATGGTACAGAAAAGCAGCGATGTTGTGTCTTGAGCAATTTCACTAGTATTTAGGAATCTGCAGAAATTTACATCATTTTCAAGGGAATGTCCTGTCCCTAACCTAGAAATAATTTTTACGTCATTCATATGGACACAAGGATAAAATGGTTTTCAGAAGGCTGTGGTGCAATATTCTCGTGAACCGAGCGTTTCGGAGTTACCTGCAAAATTAAAATAAATGTAAAACAACGCGTAGTGAAGCCAGAAGAGGGCGGGCTCTCACATACATCCAGAATCGAGGGTTTTGCTTCGGGTTTTAATACTAGGCCTTCCATCCTTTCATCTCTTTGGGGTCCGTGAATTTACGCTGCACATTTCTGAACACTTCCATTGCTGAAAATGAAGTTGTAACCTTGATATTCAGTAAAAATAGGGCGCGCGTCCCACAAAGAGGTTGATCGAGGCCATTTTTCATCCTTTATCCTTCTAAGGGCGCGTGTAGCGCAGTCGGAGGAGGCGCGACTGTCGCGTGCACCCGATACCAGGTTCCTGGTTCGGATTTCACGCCTAGGCCAACCAAGCCTTCCATCCCTCCGGGGTCGTTTAATTGGTACCAGACCTGTCCGGGAAGGATAAAGCGCTGACTTGTTCATCGGCTGGCCACCGCAAGTCATTGTATGGCCAAATACGCATTCATGTCGCCTCCACGACATCCCGTAGAAGTAGAATGCGCTGGCGCATCCCAAAAGGGATTCAGTAACGCCGTCCTTTATCCTTTATCCTTCTAAACTATTTTCTTTTCTTCGAATTCGGTCCTTGCCTTCTTCCTGGGGTTTTTAAGACATTTTTTCGGAAAGTTTGTACTGAGGCTTTAAAGCATCTTTTTCGACAACAATTTAGTAAACAACCATGACTCTTCTTCAAGACCTGCGTTATTTTTTCAGACCATACTCCTAGCAAAGCGGGAATGATCGTCGGAATCGTTATTGGCGCCGTTGCTATCCTTGTTTTCGGCATTATTGGCGTCTGTTGTTATATAAACAAGAAGCAGAAGCAAGAGAACAAGCTCTATCAACTCAAGCTCGCTCAACTGGAACGTGAAAAGGAGACCCGCTACACAGATTTTCCGAAGAAGTAAGCGAGAATATGCTGCTTGAGTCAGGAAATGAGTTCTCACTGTGTGGTTTTCGCCGAATCTTTAGATGTTGAAAATGCTATCAGAAAAAAGCACCATTCCTTATCTGCTGTCGCGTTTACGACTTTATCTGTTCGTAGTAATCCAGTTCCTATGTCGGGCGTTTCTCCTTGAATATACAATGCCTGTTCTCCTTCTACACCTAGATAAGCATGGTCCTGATTTTATTCAAAGATTCAGGATCATGCTCGAGCAGGTTTGGTGATCTCAATTTTTACCTCACTTCTGTACATTGTCTTATACTGTCTCTTCTCTTTGTGAGGAGTTCGGTGTTTTACTGACCGTGTCAAAGAGCGTTTTAAGTAAATCAAATGGATATAAGGCTAACGCTGGTTTCCTGAGGTGCAGTAGTATAGTAGTTTCTGGTTTAGGCACGACATCTGGGAGATCGAGAGACGCAATTTGATCATTTTTGACGAGGTGAAACTTGGATCTGGTGCTTTTGGAGCTGTATATCTAGGTATGTTTAACTCGCACTATACACTGGTTTTTATACGCCTTAAAGCCTTTTAATCCTAGAAACCTACTTTGTGCACTTCAGTAGCAAATCATCATGAGTAGCAGATCCTTATGCTGGTGCCGCATGCTGGAAAGGTTTTCAAGTTTAATCACTTCAGGAAAGCTTCTGGGAAAGTCTCTCGCGCACAAAGATTCCACCTCACCGCTAGGCGTCAATTTAATGAGAGCAGAGAACTGCCAAGTAAGTTTGCCTTCAGAACGTTCCAAATACCATAATTGTTGTCGACATTGAACGGATCTGATTTTTGGGGTCTGAGTACTATGCTTAAAGTTGTAGCACTGTGGGTTCCGATTACTCTCTTCTTGAAATCGTAGCATTGTAAGTTGTCATCGTTGTCATCCAATGTATGTATTGTTCTTCACGAGTTTTTTTTCGGTTGGCCTTAAGGAACATCATGTGGTACTATTACTACGTATGATAACAACATATAACGGCAACAACTGGAGAGTAGTATTTGCTCCCGAGCTTCCTCTTCCGTTTCTTAGTTCTAAATGGAATACATACATATGTACGTACGAACTTATGTATATAGTGAAGTATGTTGTCCTAGTGGTGTTGTTATTTCTAGGGACTTTGCACCCATTTGCTGCTTCCAGACTCACAAATAGTCCAGTAAACATGTTTGACTCTCCTCGGCATGGTTGGAGTCGTTGTATAGATCTGCTAAGCTTGTCATGATGTTGTTAGCGCTTTTGCTGAACCGCCTTCACCAGAGCCTTCTTCTTCTTCAGCGTTTTTCCCGTTGGCCAACAAAAGCTTTAATGGTCTATTAATAGCATCTCTTCCACATTAACCCATGTCGACTACCACAGTCGTAATCTCTTTGAAGTATTTGTTGGTTTCGCGTTCAGCCCTAAACTTGAGTGAAAAATTGCACGTTCCAAGGCACTCTGCCCACGTCGCGTCGATGGCTCTACAGGGTGCGTAAAAAGTATTGACGCAGTAAATGGCGGTTGTGGAAGTAGTAATGCGCAGTAAGTTTTTTCACTTGAGAGATATGGAGAATGATCTTGCAAACACGATAGTATAACTCGTAATCGACATTGGCTCCTTTACTGTGAATACAGGAGCGAAAACGACGGGAAAATTCATGAGCACGCGCCGCTAGTACTCGCTTGGATTTCGTCCCGTGCTTTGAACAGGGTAGCCTTCTGCGGCTGGTCACTTCTGTTGAAAGTAGCATAGACCTCGTTCTTCAAAATCGCCTGAAAAGAATAATCCAGCGGATTCACGTTTAAGCTGTGTTCGTCCGAGAAGCTGTTCATACCTGCGCGCGTTATCTGTTTGCCGTTATCGGACAGAGATTTATGATTTAGGATTTGAATGTTATTGTGCTCGAACATCTTGTAATCATCATCGGCTATGACAGAGCCGTGGCTGACGTTTGGGTTGTTGACCTCATTCCTCATCGACCGTTTCGAACACCGCCCAATTCTCTTGTTAATGAAGTATTCATTTCCTTTGTTAACAGCCAGGAAAGGGTCACTGTAACCACGACGGTGTCATGTTTCTTCAGTTTTTGCAAGAATATTTTTTGAACACAATATAGACAACAAAATAACACACAAAAACTTTGAAAAGTAGAAAGAGAAAGTTGGAGCTGAAACGAAAAGTAGGTGCGTCAATACTTTTTACGCACCTTGTAATTTATGTCCGTCAAGTTCAGTTAAATCAGAGCTTTTATCTTTATCCATGGCAATTAGCGTAAATCATTGTTTTTGGCATAGCATGAAGGCCTCCGAGCCTTTATGGATAGGCGGATACACACCTCTCTCGAAGGATGTATCCGCCTATCCATAAAGGATAAAAGATAAAGGAGGGTTAGTCAATCCTTTTCGGATGCGCCACGCATTCTACTTCTACGGTACATCGTGGAGGCGATTTGTATGCGTGTTTGGCCATACAATGACTTGTTGTGATCAGCCGATGAAAAAGCCAGCGTGCTATCCATTCCAGACAAGTCCGGTATCAATTCATCGACCCAGAGGAACTTAGAGGGGTTGGTTGTCCTCACGGAAAATCTGAACCAGGAACCTGGTACCGAGCACCTCCTCCTACTTCGGTAAACGCGCGGGTGGTAAGTAGCATAATGGGAGCAAATTTCCTATCTTCTGACTGCGTACCTGGAAACATAAGTTCACCCGAGTTTATGTTCTGTGCACTCCATAGCTTGATAGGAGATTTCGATGCACGTTCCTTTGATTCTGCGGTCACGCTCAACGGCGTCATGGCACAGTATGACCGCGCAGGTAAATCTCCAGATTCGTGCAATGTCTGACGCCGTATCTGGCGCGGATGACGAGGCAATTCTTCATCATGTATGGGGTACAAAAATGCCTCGGAATCCTGTCTGTGCACTGCCGCATTTGCTGGGTTGACCACACCGTTATAAGCCTGATAGAAGCACCTCTTTGGGCAAAAACATCGCCTTATCACAACACGCGGTCTCATTCCTAGTGAAGAAATGTTTTGAGTGCTTCGAGAGCTTAATGAAAAATTCTAAGTTCCCATCAGAATTTCTTCTGCATTTCATGGATTTGATGTATTTCTCTTTAGGTTGCTGTGAAAATGTTGCCGGAGTACGCAGACGACATGTCGCGAAGCGAATTTCTGAGAGAAATTGGGCTGATGAAAACGCTAGGATATCACGAGAGGTTAGTGGTTTGTAGTGTAGTTTTAAACCTTCACCTAAACTTTCATGGTCAGCAAATGGTTTGCCAGACTGTTATTTTTGAAACGGAAATTTGATTCCACTTTCTTAAATATTGCATCGCATTAAGCTAAAGGCTTTTCCTTAAAATCGGTGTGTATTCATCGCGTTTAAGTTCTCGCCTTTGCGAAAAAAAGTATTTCGAGCCGTGGAGGGTTTAATTGTAGTTGCCCTCACATTTCCTCAATCTTTTTTGTTATAGACTGGTCAATATGCTCGCCTGCATAACCGACTCTGAGCCCTTGTGCTTAATCATCGAATACTGCAGCGACGGCGATTTGTTGCGATTTCTGCGGGAACGCTGCAAGTACATGATGAAGGTCAGTTCAAAACACTAGTTCGTCTATGCAAGGGTGAACCAATCTCCAGGAGTTTCAGCTCGATGCAGCCGGTGTGAACTATCACGAGCCTCCAGTTGACAACAACTACGACATCGAGATGGTCATCACACTGAAACAGCTGCTCATGTTTGCCGTTCAAGTCAGCTATGGACTGGTGAGCCTTATCCTTTACAAGTGTCAAAGCGCAAGGTCGGGTAAAGCTTCCTTGTTCCACTGAGGAATCTGATCAGTTCTCTGGTTGATCGCTCGAGTAATTGTTCTAGACCAGTTCAGTTTTAGCAGATTTTACCTCACTATAGGGCATATGAGTCGCTTGGTGGTGCGCTGTCAACTCCAACGGACTCTGTGAGACGAAACGAGCTTGAAAAAATTCTGGGTGACGCGATTCTGGGTGACTACGCAGAAGTGGTTGCGACAGTCCTTGGTTCAATTATCACCATGCAGTTCAATTTCAGGAGTACTGTCGTCGAAGGGCTTTGTGCATCGAGACGTCGCCGCTAGAAACGTTCTTGTACATGGAAAGACAGCCTGCAAAATCGGCGACTTCGGCTTATGCCGTAACCTTTACTCCGATAGTTCACTGTACAAGAGCAAGGTATGCCATCGCTCACTTTTGTTCATGCCTCCTTCACCGCGACTTACGATCTGTACGAAATTTGTGTCGTGCTAGACCTACGAGGGTAATGTGAACCAAACACAGCTTGAGGCAGAGATTAATAGTATGCTTTCTACCTCATTCATGTGATATGTGTATTTTTGGACACAAACTGCATATCAGCTGACTCTATAGAAGTCTCTGCCCTTAAAAACACGTTGCGCTCTGTGCGAAAAAGATAGCGTGAAAAGCGAATGTCATTGTAATTTTATATATTAAAATACTAAGTTAGTTGATGAAGTAATTAATATACTAAATTTTTGTCGAGTTAATGGATTTCGGTGTGTTCTAGTGAAATTTCAAAGAAAGTTTCAGGGAGGTCGACTGCCACTAAAATGGATGTCACCCGAAGCGATCCGTCATTACGAGTTCTCTGCGCAAAGTGATGTGTGAGTGCTTGACTTCCAGGAGTGTGCGTAATCACGATTTGCGATTTTACGATTTACGGTGGTATTTTGGAGATTTTTTTTAACGATTTTTGATTTACGACATATTGATCGTAAATCCTAGATATCTCTAGTTTGGGTATACTTTCACTTCATTTTCGACTTGAGACTTTTTCCGCAAGCCTTCAGAGGCTGTGCGTGGAGTATTTTTATCTCGTTTTTATCAGCGTTTTAATAAGAGATAAGCGAACTGCAGGATGCGTTCGAACTAGATAGATTTCGCCAAGGCTATAGAAGGTTTTTATTTTAGTTTAATTTATTCTACGTTAACTACGTGCGAAAAAACACTATCAGCACAACACAACAGCGCCTAAAAATTGTAGTTTAGCTACATAGCTTAAGGATTTAAAAGAAGAAATATAAGCATTATTTTGAAAAATATGTTGAAAAAGACAATAGTGTATCACTTATCACTTTATAACCAGTTTCAGGTAATTTAGAGTCACATTTGCTTGCATTGGAAAAAGGAATGGAATGTCCTCAACTGGTGCCAGAAAAGTTGTTATGCAAGCTGAAATCGCTGTAGAAATGCCACCAATGTCAAGGGTGAGAATGCGAGGAATGGTTGACGCATTTCTAGGCAGCGACGGCATATTGTGATGAGTCCATGAGATTACGACCATTCTAGAAGGAAATTCTTATTGCAATCTGCACGAAGCCGCCTCTGATGCTCTCAAAAATTGGGTTGGAAAGTATGTATTTTTGCAAGGTCGGCCAAAGGTTCGCATATACCTTGCCGGATCGAAGCTAAGACCATTATGTCAAAGAAACGATTGGCAATCATGATCGTGACGCAATTCATGATTCTTTGCCGTTGCTTAATCTCTGTAGAAGGCTTAAGAGAAGAAGCACATGTTTTTAGTCGGAAATTACCCAGAATAGTCAATTTCTGCTTCCACCCCACAACACTACTTAAAGTTTTTCCAACCAACTTTCTCAAATTAGCTGTTCAATCTCATGTAGATGGAGTTTAAATTACCCATCTGGTGTATAGCACAACTCGCAGGACAAGCACATCGCTGTACACCAAAGCGATCGGAAGATTTTCGTATTTCTGCTTTGTAAAGTTAATTCTGAGAATGTAAAGATTGTGTGGCAAAGGAGACGATTTCTACCTTCCGATGAAATAAACTTTGACGGGAAATTGGACAATGAACAATGAAGCTTGGGAACCAACAATTCAGAACATTGTAATGTCTGCTGCAGGATAGTTACCGTATTTTCTGGAATGCTGTGTTTCTAAGTAGAATAGGTCGTTGTTCATCCTTCACGTTTTCGGCATCGAAACTTATTGCTGTGAAAAACACTGAAGAATGTCACTGTCCTTTTTATGTGCAGACTCCTATGATTTTTGGGTTCGTTTCTTTAGCAGTGCCAGATATCGTCTCGTTTTTACGTATTTTGCAGCACTGAAGTTGAATTTGAAGCAGGAGAGGTCTTTAAAAGTAGAACGTTTGCTATGAAGCACTGTTATACGGGGCGCGTGGAAGCGTACATAGTCAGAGGCGTCAGCGATCGCATTCGTCCGTTCCAGGTTCTTCTTTCGGGTTTCCCGCCTAGGCAAACCAAGCCTTCCATCACTCCTTGAGTGAATTGTTGAAAAATGATGTCTTGTATGAATGGAAAGCGTGGGCGTCCCGATGAGAGTTGACTAGGGCTTTACCCTTTTTCCTTATTCTAACCCTAGCATTATATGAATTGGAACCTTCGGTGATACGCTTCATGCTCTATGTGGTCTTTCTAATAATTCGCAAGGCTAGCCGATAAACACGTCACGATTTTTTTTCTGAAAGCTATGCTATCAATTTATGTGCACAAAAGGCTATTATTATTTTTGTCATAGTGCACAAAACATCTACTGCAGACGTGGGCTCACACTTTTTTCTGAGATCACCTTAGAAACTACAAACTCGTTATGATTTACAATTTTTTCAAATTTCTCTTACAATACGAAATTTCGGATTTTATTTACGCACGCCCTTAACAACTTCTTGTTTTTCTTTTCCGAACTTTAGCTTTATCTTTATCTGTTCGAAAAATGTCTCTTAAACACTCGTTTGAAACCCTTGCTCACAGATCTCTTGGTGAGTCCATGACAATTTTTTAAGATTACTCATCCAGAACAGCGAACCTATGATTGCTTGGGCCCATCCTCGAGCTCGGTAATGCAGCAGGGCAGCATCTTTGTGGATGGATTTTGTCCCCTTAACAGGATCGAAGGTGACATGGATCGAAAAATGTACCTCAGCATTATGGAGACAGCTGTCCGACCTATGTCTGCAGCGCTACTTGTGCTAGATTCATCTTCCAGCAAGATAATGACCCAAAGCACAAATCGAATGTGCTCTAAGTGATTCCGCGACGACGATAGCGTTCCCCAGCTGTGGTGACCATCGCACTCACCTCCTCCTACCATCAATCATCTGCGGGATGAACTTGGTCAAGCAGAAATGCTTAACGCTCACAATGAGCACAAAAATTGCATTCAGTTGAAGACCGCATGGAAAAAGAAATCCTCTAGTAGAAGGTGTACAACCTCATTAAGTCTATTTCATGTCGAAGCCAAGCCGTCACTGCTGTCAAATTTCTGCAACAAGCTGTTGTTGTTGCAGTCATTATATTTGCCATTGTACATGTACAAGTTGCTATAATAAAAAGGAATTCATTCTAAAGTTTCAACCAAACCAACTTTTTTTGAAGAATACTCTATATTTTACCTAGAGGTTTGAGAACTTGCAACCCACTGCTTCGGGAAAGGCATTCACAGTGAAAGAAAACAGCTCAAGCGGTTAAGGTTCGAGGAAGTTCTAAAACATTGAAGACGCGTGCTTTGAAGCACGGTACCCTACTCAATATATTAGGTTGTCCCATAAGTCCTTGCAGTTTTTTTCAACGATTCACTGTAGATTTCGCCGGCGGTCTCTTGCATAGCGCTGCATACCCTTCGAAAGAGAATGATTTGCTCTATCAGAACGTGTATTGCATTTTTTTCACCACGAATTTCGTCATATTTTAGGTCGTTGAAGTGAAAAGTGAAAAAGTGAAAAAGTAGCCATTTGCGCACTTGTTCTCTCCGCTTAGGTTTGTAATTTTTTGCGCATTTTTTATAGCATTTGGAAGACAATGTTCTGTACTACAAGAATGTGTGTTAGTGCTATTTGCTCATTTGTCCTTAATTGATTTTTAGGTCATCAAATTGGGACGTCCGACTTTCCCGTCCGAATTTTTACCAAAACTCCGGTTCTGTGGTTGAACTTTTTTGCTTGGTGTTATATGTCGTTTGGAAGAAGATGTCTTGCTCAGTAAGAAGTTTTGTCGCGTTTATTGGCCCACGCTGATTTCTGTCGAATATCAACAACTGAAGAAGGAGAAGGAGTTGTTGGTGAAGACGATTTTTCTCTTTTTGGCATTTTGTTGATATTCAATCAATAAACGCGACACATATTCTTATAGAACAAGAGATTTTCTTTCGAATGGCATATCATACCAACCCAAAAAGTTCAAACACAAAGCAGGAGCTGTCAGCAAAAATAACCATCCTCCTTCGGACCAATTTGATGACCTAAAAATCAATAAAGGAGAAATGAGCAAAGAGCACTTACACATATTCTTGTAGTACAGAACATTGTCTTTCAAATGCTATAAAAAATGCGCAAAACATTACAAACCTAAGCGGAGAGAACAAGTGCGCAAATGGCTACTTTTTCACTTTTCACTTCAACGACCTAAAAATTGACAAAATTCATTATGAGAAACGAAATGCAATACAAGTTCTGGTAGAGCAAATCATTCTCTTTCGAAAGTTATGCAGCGCTATGCAAGAGGCCGGCGGCGAAATCTGCAGTGAATCGTTGAAAAAACGGCGAAAACTTATGGGACAACCTAATACAATGACGAATAGCCAACCATGCCCACAATCTAGTGAGCCTCATAGACCCTTACTAACCGAATTGTTTCAGATGGGCGTTCGGAGTGCTTCTGTTCGAGGTTATCACTCTTGGAGGTTCACCTTATCCCTCTGTCTCTCCTGAGGAAATGCTGCCGTTCCTTGAGAATGGAGGTCGAATGGAACGTCCAGATAACTGTCCAGAGAACTTGTAAGTTTGCATCCTCTAGAATATTGAAGAATTATCGCTTTCCTACGTGGAAAATTTTTCATATGCGAACATCACTATACCAGAAATCGAAAGAATCATACACATACAGTTATCCACCATTTCGCCACTTGGGCAGGCAACTTCTTCACTGATGAGTTTTATCAAGGTGCTGATATAATTCGAATCGATCACATTGATGGTCTTAACTCCCACTGATATTTTTATACAACTGTATAGCGATCTCGCTGATATGTCGCTTAGTGAGTAAGGTCAAGCCTAAAATGATGTCTAAATAATCGCTTATGGGTACTTAACACTAGATAAGAACACCACTGACCTGACGACAGCTCAATAGAACATAGTATCCAGCAATATATGCGCAGGACAAACGGACCCCTCTCCTTGTTATCGAATTTAATCAGTATTACTCTAACAAAACCGAGTTCGTGTTCGGTCAAAAAACTGACTTCGTAAACAGTGTTTTGCAATTTGTATAGACATTTGAAACTCTTGACAATGAGCAATGAAGGGGTATATGTACACAGACCATGACTAGGAAATTATGAAAATATACCAAAAATATTTCGTCTAAACAATGACTGATTGGGAAGTCACAAGTCCTATTCGAATAGTTTTATTTTGAAAAACATTATTTGCCTTCGGGGGTTCTTTAAATTTTCCTGCCCTCAGGGATACACCTTTAGTAAACTTTTTTTTGGTGTAATTTTCATTCTCTCATGCCACATAGTAACCTTCATTTGGATCTATCCTATTCCGGTGAGGGAAACAGTTGAGTGGTATTTGGGCCAGGTTTGCTGTTGGAAAATTTGAAGGTGAATGTTTGGTGTAACGAGATTCTTTATGCCTCCTCCCATCTAGGAACTATTCCTATATTTCCGCCTGTGTACTAGGAAACAATGTTTAACGATTTCAGCTATCAAGTGATGTGTGAGTGTTGGACATGTGATCCTGAGAAGCGTCCGGATTTCTCGGCAATTCGGCAGAAGCTAGCTGCTCAACTCGAGGAAATCACTGAGGAATACAGCTATTTGACGTTAGATGCCCAGAAAGACTACTACAATGTGCAATACGGAGATCAGAAGGTGGGGTTGCTCTTTTAGTTGTTATAGTGAAGAGCCGTCGCATATCGGTACTGGTTTGTGAATCGCTTTCATGTGGTGATGATATTATGAAGAATATTAGTTTGTAAGGACAGCATCAAACGATAATGCGACGATAATATAATGTGCAGAGCCGAAGTCTTGCTAGAGTCCAAATAAGCCGTATGAGCTTGCGAGGAGATAGCCACGAAGCGGAAGAGTTCGGTTGTGGCTCTCCTTTCTTCAGCATAGAAACTTTGTTTTCCGTTGTTTGAAGTTGGTTTCCTTTCCACGTTGAAGAGATGATATCGCTTCCAGCCGGACGTCATAGTGATTCCTGAGACCGATACGATAACGATCATGCCGAAGAAGTCGCTAGATGCGTCGACGCTGTCCATCGACAGCCTGCCGGTTGACGATGTGACGACGTGGAGTGACGACATCTACGGGAGCGCCCTAAGACGCGAGAACATGAAACGGAACGCCTCCTCTCGCGATTCCGCTCTGGGCGTGGAAAATTCCGCCTACAAGGGCGACTCATTGTAGGATTGTGACGGATGTAGTTCAAGACCTTTTGATAATTAGGGTGTAGTGTTCTTCATTCTTGCGTAACCTTCAGAAATTTGCCAAAGAGTAGACGAGATTTCCAAGAGCCACTATCTTCAAGGCGTGACTGTCCGCTTCGCAACAGGACCCAATGGAGCGGTTCACTTACCTAGGAACAAACTCCGGAAGTAATCTTCACACAATAGGGTCCTGTGGCGAAATGTGTAAACACGACTTAAATATTGTGGCAGCAGCGGTCGCTGGAGCGATTGTCTTGAAGAGATGTGATCTGATGGGTGACTTACGACTGGGTAAAGATGTGTGTGTGTTCTTTATATTCAAACGGAAATGTGCGTAAACCTTGTTTATATCCCTGAAGGGATGCTGACATTCCTCTAACACTGTACATTAAAATAATAGATGGTAATTTCCAGGTCTACTTTATTTCCAAGCACGTTTTTGTGCAATCATACCACTGAAAATCGATGACCATATGATCTAGTCTCTCCTTTTTTGTTATTTTCATTGCGTATTTTTTTCTACAGAGACGCTTTATGTATACAAGTGCAAAGTTGCTCTTTATGTTCAAATGTGTTTTTCTATAATTCTGATAAAGATTTGTGTGACGGAAATCAAGTTGATCGATCGATTCATACAAGTACGGTGCCGTAATGTTCTCGTAGATGGAAGCCGTTCTTAGGAGAGCTAGAGTATACTGGGAACGCAGTGGATGATAAGATTTAGTGCACGTAGGACCGGAAGCAGGAAGGACAGCGACAAATAACCATCTAACTTCATACAAATGTGTTTGAGTCCGCAGGGCCCATAATATCGTATTAAGTGGGAGTGGCCATAGACGACCACCAGTGAGCTGAATCGCAAGAAACATCAAGATCACAGCCTGGAGTAGCCTCCTCGCCATACCGATGCTCAGCGAGGCGCCACCCGGCGTCGCGACAAGGTTTTCTCGATCCCTACGCGCATTGGGCAACGTCTGTGACGCGTCTTCTGATTCCCAGCCTCGAGGCATGATCACATCCATACGCATCTACAACACGTTGCAAGCTTGGTATAACACAAACTTGCGCAACTGGCTATCAAGGCTATACATTTGCTGAAACTCATCTATTGTTAAGCTCGGAGAAAGGATCCGGTTAGCATACGTCGCTGAGTGCAACGCGTCCTTTAGCATCGATCCCGCCTCGCTATGACGGGCAACGTGACACGCGGATTAACTGACGATTATATATATATATATATATATATATATATATATATATACATAGTAGCATTATTAAGTAATACTTATTAGATAATTACCCTTAGATTGCCTATCTTCATTAGTCATGTGAGGCACATCATCGTTTTCTTTCGTGTCGCTGTTTCGCGTTCGTCCTCCAGAACAGTTTTGATCGATTCTCTCCTCTTACCGATTGTTATATCGTCCGACGTCAAACACGGCAGAGTCGAACATTGTTCGAAATCGAAGATGGCAAAAAAGCATTGTTCGAATATTGTTCGTAGTCGAATATTGCGAAAAAGTATTGTTCGGATATTGCTCGAAATCGAACAACGTTTGAACAATATCAAGAGTAGGTCGCCTGAGGCGCCTGAGTATGGATCGCCTCCATTTCCCGAAAAACCACGTTCAAACTCGCTCCATTTCTGCGCCTTCGGTAATTGGCGGGAACGATTTGCGATTTCCTTTCGAGGGTTCTGGCGGCCGACTCTTGACATTGTTCGAACATTGTTCGATTTCGAACAATATTCGAACAATGTTTTTTTCGCGATCATCAATTTGCGACTTCATTGGGAGGGTCCGAATTTGAAAATCGCGAAACTTGGTTCGAACGTAGTTCGAATTCGAACCGTTTTTGAGGGCGAGGGATTCGTCATAGTGAGTTAGAGAGGGAGATCAAATAGAGGTGGTAGTTGACTAGAGGTAATGCGATATTTTGTTCGTTTCTTTTGAACATACATAGGATGTAAGAGTCCGATTTTTCTAGGTTATTACAATCCCTGAGAATTCTCGAAAATCTCATGAGCATTAAGCAGCGTCACGAAATTGCTGTCTAGTCGGATCTGGTGGCGATATTATAGTTTTGGATACAATCTCATCTTCATGCCTAGTGTTGTGTATAGTTTTGTTCGAATGACGTATTCGAACAGGTATTCCAATAATTTTCATTCGAATCTGGATATTGAATTCGAAATTTAAAAAACGACGTTTGTCGCACGTATTTGAACCCTATTCTTCATAAAACCACTTTTTGATTATGTTTGAATTCGAATACATGAAAATCGCGGGCGTTTGAAACTATTCCAATATTCGAAAATTTTGCGAGAGCACAACCATAGTTGTGCGTATAGTTGATCCCATACTGGTTGTTTCAACTGATAATAATAAGTGATAATAAACTATGATTTTGACATACAAAAGCCTGAAAAACGTCTTGAAATACAATTTTTTTTGTAAAGGTTGTGATGTATTACAAAATACATGTATCAATGAAATGCTAACTACTTCTGTCGGCCATTGTAAGCAGTTTGGGCATCGTTGAGAGTCCTTTCTTATTGCGTGCTCGGATGGGAATACGGCGTCCCAATTGCAGCTAGTCTATATGCCTGCGCGTATTCTAGCAGTCCTTTTGCTACGTCGGTTTCGGTAGTTATTGCGTATTGTAATCGTATGCTGGAGTCTACGAGTGCTGTGTCGAACACTCAAACCTGGGCGAATAATGGCGCAGGAAACTTCAACACTAAAACTCCGCCGCCCTAAAATGTCAGCTGGTGCTAAGGCAGTTTAATCAGCTAAGGAGTTGAGAGCATGCCATCGTAAAGAACCTTAAGCGATCTGCTCGCCTGTGCATTTGTAGGCTATTAGCTCTCTGCGTCTTCCCGCAGCGGTCGACCGAAATCGGAAAAAAATTGGGTCGCAGAAGCCTCACCTGCATTTTCGGAGCGCTGTAATTTAGTTCATTCATAAGCTACACCGTTCTGCTTTAGAACACGTCAAGAACCTTGTACTGCCTACAAAGTCCTCGAGTTGCATCCGAAACGATTTGATCTTGATAGAGTTATTGAAGCTACGAACTCGCCCGCGCGTGAATTTGCGAGCGGTCGCTCCACTGCATTGGTAGGTTCTTTACTATATGCATTGCTCACAGCGTACTCTAAAGTCTTGCATAAACGGAATACAGCAATTCCTAAGTAGGGCGGGCGAAAATTTCTAATCAAATCTAATTTCAAACGGTCCGATCGTATATACGTTTTGCACGGCGCACTCTCTCTTCTCGCTTCTTAAAACCTCTTCATTTGTATATGCTGCTGTCAGTGTGTGCACTAAGGCACCTAGTGAGGGGAAGCGTTGCTGTTTATCACGAAATTTGAACCGCTTCCGCTCACTCGATTGATAGGCGCGATCCTACGTGCATTGTGTACGGCACACTCCAAAGGCTCGTCGGACTGCCCGGAGCAAATCCTAAGTAGGACGGCCGGGAATTTCATATAAAATTCCCCAAACGGTGCAAGATAGTCTTGAAGGCTTTACATTTTCCGTTAAATGAAGATAGAAACCCAGTGGGCATGCTTCCGTGCATTCGATTGATAGGTTCGATCCTTTATGCATTGTGCGCGGCGCACTCTCGGAACATTCCAGGCATCACAGAGCACTGACAACGCACGCCATGCTTGAGATACTCCGAAAACACTGCACGTCCTAGAAAATAAGGTGCTCCAATCGCAAAAGCCTGCTGCATTTATTTTTTTAGGCCACCCACAGCGAAAACGCGGCGGCCTGGTAAAGTTTTAGATGGTTTTATAGATCTCGAGGATACGAATCGAATGGTACCAACTGTTTCTGAAACAACTCAAAATTAAAGGAGTTATGAGCATGCGACGGTTTGCGACGGATTTTTCCGTGAGACACATCTTCTGAACCCGGACGCCTGTTGAACAACGTCGGTGACATGTGTTTTCAACCCGAACATGTTTTGTGCGACATCGGCGATACGTCGTTTGAATCCGGACAGATCTTTCGAGACATCGGTGACACTCTTCTCAACCTGAACGTCCGTTGAGCGACATTGGTGACATGTCTTCTAACCCCAGACGCCTGTTGAACGACGTCGATATCACCTCTTCTGAACTCGGACGCTCGCTTTCATGACGTCGATGAGACATATTCGGAACTCGACGCCCTTTGCGTGATACTGGCGACACGTCTTCTGACCCCTCTCAATACGACGTAGGTGACACCACACAACTACAACACCTCCCCCCCCCCCCCCCCATCTCCACACCTCCTCCCAACACAATCCTCCAGCACTTCTGTGCAAACAAACAAACACATACACGCACTCACCCACAGATAAACGACCGTTCTCGCTTATATATAGTAGAATCGTCCATTCTAACAAAGTGGCCAAAATCATTAAGCAACAGTGTAAAATAAATTGCGATTCTTTTAAAATCATCTCTATTTACAACCCCTCAATATAGGCATCAATTTTCAGCTACAATCGAACTTGTCCACAATCAACTCACTATGCTTATATAAGCTGCTCAATGATATGCAGTTTCGGATGTGAACTCAAACCATTAATTTAGGCAAGACTTACGATCAACAATATTGCACTCACAACTTCATAATTAAAGATATTAAACAACCATTATAGTTTGTCTTCTGTCCTCTAGACATTAATCTTAAAAAGCTAATGTTCGACATCTAAATGCAACTGCAACATCAACATCTCATTAGTGCTAATGCAATAGCTTCTTCAACAACTAATGTCACCATAAAGGATAAGGATAAAGGACGGCGTTATTCAATCCCTTCTGGGATGCGCCAGCGCATTCTACTTCTACGGGATGTCGTGGAGGCGACATGAATGTGTATTTGGCCATACAATGACTTGCGGTGGTCAGCCGATGAACAAGTCAGCGCTTTATCCTTCCCAGACAAGTCTGGTACCAATTCACCTACCCTGGAGGGATGGAAGGCTTGGTTGGCCTGGGCGGGAAATCCGAACCAGAAACCTGGTATCGGGTGCACGCGGCAGTCGCGACTCCTCCGACTGCGCTACATGCACCTCATATACCATGCCCCTAACAAGGGAAGGGTCTGAAGCGTATGTCCGAACGGGGGGAGCGAGTCATATAGAGAGTATCCTCACCCCTCAGTTGGTTTGGAAAGGTGTTTATTTTTTGCCAAGTCGCTAAACCCAAGGAGTAGGGGTCATAATGGGATACGGCGCAGCACGCGTTTGGGGGTCTTGTACGCCCGCGATGCATCTGCACCCAGTGGCTCGGAGCGCAGGTTTGACTCACGCGAGGGAGGTCAGGGTTTCGCTGCATTTCTGCATTTCAACTGATTGGCTGAAACTTGGGGGATTCTGACCTCTATGCCATCTTCTGACGTTTTCTGCGCATTTTTCCAGCTGTATACTGTGGTATTCAACATGGTGATAAATGTTCAGCACCAGTGATACACAGCTACAAAGTTCCTGTGCAGTGAATCGCGGTGTCTTCCTCCATGGTTATGAGCACGCAACCGAAATCCAGTTGAAGACGTACCCTTTCCTCCGAAACAAAAGTTCCACCCGAAAACGTATCATATGCCCACTGCTTGCTTGCGTCTCCACGTCCATCAGTTCATCTTGCGGATCTTCCAAATCCAAGCTTCCTCTTCTTCTTCCACCACTTCCAGCTGTTCTTCTTCGTCAACTTCAAGTTGACGTGCTTCGAATTGCTTGAGTAAGATTCCTTGTCTAAAGGTGGGCCACACTTCAGCGTGAGCAGGTGGATCACCGCTCGACCGTCGGCGGACACTGTTGGTGTTAGGTTCTAGAAAACCTTCAGCAGACCTCTGATTTCCAGATGACAGGCAGACATGAGGGAAAGAGTGTATCGATGCCGAGATCCGCACACCACGTTTCTCATTTGAACCACCCCCGACGTCACAACGTGGTCTCCTTTGAAAATCCGAGCAGGATGGCTTTTCTCGAGGCCTTTGGTCCATGTATGGAAACAGACTATGAGGAGCCTGCAGCTTTTATACGCTACTCGTAAGGTGCCCAGTGGTGCTTCATGCACTTTGTACCTGTGTATCACTGGTGTTGAACATTTATAATCACCATGTTGAATACCACAACGTACCGCGGGAAAATGCGCAGAAAACGTCTGAAAATGGGATAGACGTCAGAATCCCCAAACCTCTACCAATCAGTTGAAATGCAAAAATGCAGCAGCGCAGTGGAACCAAACCCCTGACCTCCCTCGTATGCATGAAACATGAAAAGCCGTCGTAAACTGCAGTTGACGTTACCGCGCCTTGACTATTCCCCCTTAGTTTCAAAACTCCCGCCTAGATTCAAATTCAAACATGAAATCGATAAGTATGGACAGGAAATGAGACGAAATCAACGCAAAAATGTCAATGTAGAAGTCATTTCAAGTCAACATGAGACGCGTATTGAAAACTTGAGTACCCCACCGCGCTTGGATTCGCTCCCTCTTAAATTCAAAACTTCGGCGTCAACTCAAACAACAGACATGAAATCAGTGGAAAAATTACTTTCGACAAATGACATACATTGGACATCGGTGGGCGTGCTCACGCTGATCGCTTTGCATGTGCCTCCATCACATGTCTTAAGGAAATGAAATGAAAATAAGAGACAACACGTCTTGAAAACTTGGGTTTGTGTTTGTTTTAGACACTGACAGAATCCCCTGCACAACCTAAGTTTACTTTAGCCTACCTGAACAACTTACCGCAGCCAAACGTCTGGATGGCACTCATTAACCTCGACCTACACCATAGCCTCAGTTGTTCTTCCTTCCTTAGGCCTCCTTACTTTGCAGTAAAAATGAGTTCAGATTTAGCATAAAATGGGAGAATAGCAAATGGTAAAGCAGGGTCTTCGAACCGGTTTGTATGAACCGTGTGAACCCCACCGCATGTGATTTATACTCCCAGATGTATTTCGTCTCTCTGCAACGACGGACAGACGAACTGACAGCAGTACACGTAGATGTGTCCTCGCTTTCTATACCATTTTCACGTCAAACCAGCTACTTTTCCCGTCAAGTCGGATAATCTAATCTTCTAAACAAGCCCCTCAAGCTTCTCAAATGAAATTAGCCTCTTCGAAATCAAACCAACCTCCTTCCACAGTAAACTAGAGACCCCAAAAAGGTTAGAATGATTTTTGTCCGAGGAAAGTTTAGTTTGTTTTAGCACGATTTTTTTTGAAGTTGGGTTCACTTATCTATTAAATGAACACGTTTTCAATTTGTGTAAAATTCTCACTTCCTGATGAAAATATTGGCACAAAGCTTGTATTGCAGAGCAGAAAAACGGCAATTTTTTTAGTGCCATAAGAAGAGGTTGTTCCATCGTCCAAGACGTTACAATTTTTATTGAATTGGTATCAAACTCTTTGTTTGCATGGAGTCTCACGCTTATAAACAACAAAAACAACTGTAGAAAACACATACCTTCACTTTAATACTTTACGTATGCAGCATTTGCACTATCAATCAAATAACAATCGCGGCGAGCTTTTCAGTGCCTGATGCGATCTCGCCGTTTAATGCACTAAAGCATTGCTGGCTTGTTGCGGTTCAAATCAGAATGTAATTTTTTATTTTTCTCAGAAAAATAAAAAATTTAAAAACTTTTAAAAGCACAAAAGTGCAAGACGTATAGACCGGACATTTATTTTGTGACAGTTCATGACTAGGCAAAACGGCGGCAAACCAAAAAACTTTGGAAGACCACGTCGAGTCGGGCGGGTCGAGGAGTGCTACCAAGCACCGTAGGATCATCTATCTCGCCGCTCATGAGTTGCTTGCCTTTTCGACCAAAAGACAAAAACGATTTCGAAGTTTGCTGCCATCCCTTCTCGTAAGCTGTGGAGGGGAAGTGAAGAAGCCATGACTTGCGAATCCAACAAAAGCTAATTTCATAGAATCCAAGAAGACGTTCATGGAAATATTCATTTCGTGGAAACTCGGAACAGTCCAGCAGACTCTCAAGACTTCGTCTTTTTGCTGCTTCCTCTTGTTGGGCACCGACAATATCCCGCGTCTTCTCCAGGCGTTCCCGGCTCACCGTAGTTTCCAACACCGCCAATGTATCCAGGTTGCCCTTAAAAAGCGGACAATGATAACTGATCAGCCACCGAACTGTTGGAGTCGTACCTGGCTTTCCATCTGGACCGGCTTTCCCCATTGGTCCAATTGGTCCTGGTTGCCCCGGCGGTCCAGAGTTGCCTGGGAATCCACGTGGTCCTACAAGACCCTTGAGTCCAGGCGGTCCCACGGGTCCTTTCTCTCCACGTATGCCTCCCGTCCCAGGAGGTCCCTGTTCGCCATCCGAACCAGGC
The DNA here is from genome assembly GCA_947359475.1 of Heligmosomoides polygyrus bakeri. NCBI lineage: Eukaryota > Metazoa > Nematoda > Chromadorea > Rhabditida > Heligmosomidae > Heligmosomoides > Heligmosomoides polygyrus. The sequence continues at coordinate 70,551,727 of OX375868.1, read as the reverse complement.
TCGCCCATTGGACCCATTGGTCCTGGAGGTCCGGGAATTCCATCGTTTCCTGGCCGACCGCTGTCTCCCTGAGGACCTTCGACTCCAGGCAGTCCTTGCGGACCAGGCTGACCGGGATATCCTGAAGCGGCAGTGATTTGGATTGCCGGAAATTTACCCAATAAAATATGATTACTTACCAATAGGTCCCTTGGGTCCAGGAGGACACACACGGCATCCGCTGGCGCTCACTTGAACCTGAGGCACGATTCCGGGTTCACCAGGTTCGCCAGGCGTTCCTGGCTGTCCAGGAGTACCATCCATGCCGTCCGTTCCTGGTCGACCTTTCTCTCCAGGAGGACAGGAGTTTTCTGTGTTGCAGTCTGCAAAACTGATGTTTCTCGAAAGCCACATGTAACCGCGTCGAGTTTGTCCTTCAGAGTTGTCAAAAATCTTGCAAGTTGTCGCCATTTTAGTTGCGCAAGTGTGCATATGCAGAAATAGCAAAAGCAGAAAACAAAAACGCTTGCATTTACTCGCATTTCAGCTTAGTTCATCACAAGGGTGTACCGTTATCATATTTCTCCATTTTTGTCGTAACTCTACATGTAATGGTGGATAGTAGTTCACTCAGAGATAAATGGAACGCTGTCGGTACTGGGAAAATCTTCCACAGTGCACCGTTCATGTTGAGTTGTGCAAACGCTCTTTTGTGGAAGTAAATGAGAAGAGTTGGTCCGTAGATAAAATTGGTGAAGTCGCTAGTTCCGTGGGCATTGAGAAGGAACTTCAATGTCAGGGTCAAAATACTGACCCTTGAGGCTAGATAAAGCTCAACACTAGTAAGGCGTAAGACATAATGCTCTTTTTGCTTTGTTCACGTTAAAGGTTCTAAGTAAGGTAAACAGTACACACGGTTCTGAGTAGAAGAAGAGATTCTCCTACTAAGCGGAATTTCAAGTGCTACAAGACGGAATGCTGTCCTAAGGCTAAATACTTTGGCCTTCAAGGCGCAAGTACACAGACGTCTCACTATTTTTATAATGAACAGTTATACCTCTCCTTTCTTTTCCTCATGCCTTCCGAAATGCGCGATAGTGTAGAGAATATTTTTAGCGGAATCACAGCACCTCATCTTCTACATGTGGAACTGTTCTTTATATTTGTCGCTGAAAAGTAGCAGACCACTTGTACAAACCCTTTTTGATCCTCTGACCTTTTCTATGTTTGGAAAACGATTCGATTAGAGAAGATTAGGTTAGATTTCATGTCTTTTGTTACCCATTAGTTGTATGTATGTATCTTTGGATTGTGCCAACATTATAGTAAATAATGATACGTATTGAATGAATACATTGAACAAAAATAAAAATAATATTGTCATTCCGCTCGAGCGCACGTAAACATTGTCTGCCCCAAAAAAACCAGTTGCACCATTCCAGAGACGTCTTTTATTGGCGGTGTGAAAGGAAAGTTGAGTTGATTACATTGATGGTAGCAATAGCAATAGAATAGTAGCATGTTTAAACGCTCTTTCAAGGTCTCTGTTGTTAGGAAGATAATTGCTTCGAAACTTCAACCATCGAGATCAGCTCCTCCTGAGGTGGGTCTTGCCTTTTCCTTCTTCCAAAATCCAAGCAAGCCAAAATTTTGAACTGAGCTATGGTAGCTAGGGCTTTTAAGGGGTTACAAGTGTAGGAAGCCGCACCAGCTGACTACGGCTTTCAAAAAAAGAATGAGAAAAAGTAAAATAAAAGTTATGTAAATGAAAAGTTCTTAAAATCCTACATGTGAATGTAGTTTTAACAAAAATTTTAAAGGCTTGCAAGTGCAGAAAACGAAATTGAAGGTCTCACCGCATTCCCCTTCTGCTTGACGTTTGACCACATTACGGACAGGTGACTCATTTCGCGCGTGTTGAAGATCTGTCCAGATCTCAGCCTAAAAAGCCCTCTGTACATCTATTTCAACAAATTCCAGATGCCACGGCAATGTATCGCAGAACTGCCCATGGAACCGACCTGCAGAACGTTGAACTCATCCATGTTCTTGGACAAGCGGTCCTGTATTGACTGGACCCTCGAAATGAAGACAGGCATGTAAAACACAGTGACCACGACGCATACGGACGAGATGCCGATGGCCGAGTAGGCGGCAAGTCGTGCCGAGATCATCGCTCCACACTGACTGACGCCGGGGCTTGGAACGCGGGCGACTTTTCAAGCCCCGGCCACGCCTTCGCCCTCCGAAAGACCGGAAATTAGTGGCCGTAATCGGCGAAGAACAGCAACCTATCATTGAGCCGCTCTGCCCGCCATTCTCCTTCCCCCGGCATCCACCGGTGTAGCAGCGGCAAAAAACGCGGGGTTGCCTTTCCTCGTGCCTGCCCTATTACATACAACCGGATTCGCTGCTCATAATGTCGTTCAATTTATGTTCGGTTGAATTAAACGAGCTGGAACGAAAAGGTTTTGAGCAGGCTTGTGCGCTGCCCCAGTTTCCCTCGACCGAATATTGTTTTCGCATGACAGGAAAAGAGTTGTTGTGGGCGTCATACATGAGAGGATTCAACCTTCTTCACTCCTTTTCCTGCTTGAGAGTAACGTTGTGTGCCACACGGGATTCACACGTAAGCCCTACAGAGAAGAAAGCACAACTTCGCTCACCGATTCAAAGTAAAACCATCGACTTACGGTTAGCTCATGACCAAAGTTTGCGAATCATTCGTCTATCCCATATACAAGAGCTGCAGTAATAGGTTACGGTAGCCCTTTTCGAAAAATGCGGCCGAAGAACAAGACTAATTTTATTGTTTTTCTCTGCACTGAAGCAACGTGTAATACATGTAATCATCTCAGGCTGGGTGCCGAAACTATGAAAATCGAGCACATAGCACGAAAAGAATCTCGGACTGGCAGGACGATTCGGGGATAATATAAGCGCTTCAATGGTTCAGAGCAAGGAGAGAAGGGTGGATCCGCTTAACAAAGATCTGACAAACGCGAGCGTTTTTCACGAAGAAATGTGTTGCAGGGATCCGACAGGCAGTACTCCAAACCTTTCGGACCAGCGAACGATTTGCAGTCGAACGTGAAGTAGTCGAACCTCGTCACCACTTCGCCCATCGTGGACTGTCGGAAGCCACGCGGCGGATTCTTAGGAGTAGCCTATTTGAAGAAAGAGGTATCAGCGGTGATATAAACGCAACCTGGCTCAACTGATGATCTGGTCCATTGAAAACATCAGGGAGCGCATGTAGCTCAGGAGGGAGTAAATATTTCAGCGGAAAAGCTTAGGATTCTGCTCAACTTCTGTGATGAGTGCCAGGCCTTTGTTCATGTGTATGACATGGGAGACAACCGCAAGAAGGTGCACTCGTTGATGTTCATGCGCATTTTAGAACTGAAATGAAACGACTTACGATTAATATCTGCATAGTGGTTGTTATCTTGTTAACTTTTTGGTTGAAACTATAAAAAACTCGGATTCGAGTTCTTCAAGGAACACAGACACGAGACTAATGTGGTGGCTACGTGTTTGAAGCATAGGTAAACTTCTCACTTGCTGAAAGAAAGAAGGAATGAATCCGGCATTTGGTGGCCCGACGTTGTGGCTGAGTGATGATTACTGAAGACGACGAAGCGGTCGAAACGACAGGCCCAAAACAAATTCTTCAGCCTGCCATGTTCATTGACGCAGAAGCTAGCATCACACTAACTTACTCATCGGCTCACTATCGCATGTAATTGTGAAGAACGAATATGGACCCAAATTGCATCCGCGACATCCGGTTTAGCAAAGAAGTGAAAAAAGTACTTGGTACAGGGACATGGTACCCTTCTAAAAGTAACATATTTAGAGCATGGAGTGGTTTCTGTACTCATTGCTTGTCGCACAGGTTATTTTCCCATATAAGCAGCTTGAAACTAAATAACTGATTTTTTACTTCAGCACTTCAGCATACAGTTGTCTGATACGCCTGCTTCCCTAGAAATTCACCGTCAAAATTGGCTGAAATCAAGGTTTCTAGCGATCTTTTTTGCCGAGGTCTCACCTCGTCGTGTCCGGAACCAGTTCACAACTTCCACTCAGATTGCAGGCTTTTTGGGCTCATGTGAAACACCTTTCCGTCCGTTCGTCGTTTCGCCTGTCACCAGCCGAGTGCGCTCCCACTGCTAACGGCCTTGCTTAGGGTGCGATGGATCGGGTTCGGGTTACGTGATCACGATGACGATTATCTATCGGTACGATTTCAAACATCGTCTCACTTAGATGATCAGACAGCGCAGAAATTCGAAGCGATCTCTCCTTAGCTTTCATCGAATCGAATCGAATTCAGGGAGCAATCGCCAACACAGTGACAATTGTCGCGGCTATTTCATTGTCGCCCGCAACTCCCATCAATGCTTCCCTACACTCATGTAACTTTTTTGAGGATTTTTTAAACTACTAAATCTGTCCCACCGATTCAGGAGGAATGTCAGTGGTTTCGATCAAGATTTGGGTACACTTTGAGAAGCTTGTTAAACAGGCGCAACGAGATGACACAAGGCGGCGTTATGAAAGAAAACTCAGAGAATACAATTCGAAGAAAGCGGCAATGTTAAAAGCACGACGTCGCTCTAATGAGTCATGTATGTATGCGTAAATAAGTGCGAAGAATCTCTGGAATGAAAGTATGAGTTACTAATCTGAGAAGATCGAAACAGGCGCCAACACCCTAGCGTCAAGATACTAACAACGTATCCGAGGATTTTATGACTCTGGTATCTGAATGTTTTAAAAGGATAGCTAAATTTAAGATCACGAAAAACTTGTCAAATGTTCACTCTATTCCACAGTATAAGATATCACGATTTCACGAGATTTCACGCTAGGATATCGTTACGATCAAATACCCTCAAGCAGTGTGCGAAATAAGAATTTTGGATTGACGTCTCTTGCTCTTAGAAGAAAGCGAAATGATCTATTTCTGTTTCACAAAATTGCACATCAGCAAATTGGAGTCGAAATTACAGATCTAGTGTTGATAAGAGCATCTAACACCCGAGGTGGTGTCGTTAAATATGACACTGATACTGCCAAACACAACTGTCGTCGTTTCGACTTCACTCATAGGACACTCTCGTTATATGAGAAGCTTCGCAAAAAAAAATTTCTTGCCATCAAACTACAACGCTTTCAAAAAATTTCTCCGTGAGCATAAACGTTCCTAAAATGAGATGCTTCAGATGTTGCTAACTCTTCATTAGGCGTTGCTTGTGATGTTCTATTTCTTGTGTGTGTGTGTGTGTGTGTTGTGTGTGTGTGTGTGTGTGTGTGTGTGTGTGTGTGTGTGTGTGTGTGTGTGTGTGTGTGTGTGTGTGTGTGTGTGTGTGTGTGTGTGTGTGTGTGTGTGTGTGTGTGTGTGTGTGTGTGTCTTGTGTTGTACTTCTGTTGTAATTTTTTACACACGAATATTGTCGTGTAATAAATAAATAATAAGATAAGCGGTATGCATCGAAGATTTTGCTCAAGTTTGACGGACTCTAGTCATGGAGATCGACCACACCCAGTTCTTGTTTGATTGTACCATTTTTCTGATGTCTATTGTTTGTTTGTTACTACTGACTTACTTCTATCTCGCGGCTGCCTTTTGAGACGTAGTAAACATTAAAATTAACAATAGATTTCCATAGAATTTTTTTGAAACTTTTCAAATTTCGTGATAACCTTGTTTATCCTATCTCTTCAGTGTTCGGTTGTGAAAAAATTCTTTGTCTATTGTATATGTTGCGAAACTAATCAAGATGTTTTCATTAGTCGTATAAGGCATTTTAATCGCATGAAGGAAACCAGGGGCCAGATTCACCAACGACGTACAGCAATTTAACAGGGGAAATTGCAGCCAAAATCCTTGATAGCGCGGCTTATCAAGCGTTATAGTTAGCGATAAGCCGCGCTACCTGATCGTGAGTTTTCCGCTGTGACTTTTCTGTTAATGAATCCGACCTCAGGAAGTAAATCACCGTCATTAATTTATGCAATAACAACGATAAACACTAAACAAGGGTGCCTCATTAGCAGGACTTCACCACAGCGGTACTCCTTACAAATAAAGCTATGGTTAATCACGTTGCCGATGAATTGTGGTTGATCACATACTTATAGTCACTGCATGATAAGCCACCGGTCATCGCTCTGTTCTCTCCTACAGCTAATTTCGGGATTCGGCCGCATTGTTGGAAATGCTTCGAGCAGCTTCCTTCCTGGCCGAGTTGCCAATAACCGGTGTAGATACGTTAACTTTAATTGTAAGCCCTCCATCAGCACGATAGAGGGTACGAGGTCTCGAAAAGCTACTGGTAGGATAATAGCCGGGGGTTGCAACCTCACGTCAATCCGAATGCACGTTGCGCGACTTCTATAGCACGTTTCCCAATGAACGATGAACGCACACAGCTTCTGCAACCTGGGAGCTCGTTTTCTGAATCTGGGTTCTCGTTGCACGACGTCTATAACACTTCTGTACAGTAGCATGTCATCTGTCAACTTTTACGACTTGATAGCACGTTTTCTGAACCCCTGCACGACGTCGGTAGCTTTTGTACTTCCGTGATTGGATAGAAGAAAATTCTCGACAATTAAGTGTCCTAACTTGGTTAACGAGCAGAAGAACATTAGGTTGAAGGAGAAATTTGCCCCCGTTTTGCATTACCTCTCTGTGAGCAATTTCTAAACTGCTGTCGGTTGCTTCTTGGACTTTATACGACAAGAGGAATTGAAATGTGGAAGCGACCGACCTCAAGCCTTCTAGAAAACTTTCCACGGACAAATTTTCACTCAACCACATTCGGAAATTTCAAGGACAATTTGCACTAGCGTAGAAGATGGAATCAGTTGAAGATCCTCGTATCGTGAATGATCTACCTTCTGCAGTACGGTGAAAATTTTGGTCAAGAGATGTATTAGGTTGGTGAAAAAGTTTTGCACCAAAAATTCTGGAAAATTTTCAAGATTTAACAGGAAGTTCCATGGACTATTTGGTGCCACGTAGTTGTAGCACAAACATTTTAGAGTATTTCGCATAGGCGTGCGATTTGCTTCTATAAGGGCATATAAATGCTGTGACTGCAGAGAAGGCTGGTCGACCCCGTGACTCAGGCAAGGCTTTGCGACTGACTCGCTCAGTCTCTCCTTGTTCTTCTTCGTAATAAGGACTTCCTCGAGAATGTTGTCGCGGGAGATGAATCCTGGGTCTTCCTCGTTAACCATACTCATAAGGCCCAGTGGCTCCCTCAAGGAGAACCACAACCTCAAGGCGGACATCCACCAGAGTGAACTAATGCTCTGCTGCTGATGGAATTCTCAAGGAATGCTATCATAGCTCCTTGACGGCGGCACCCCAGTAACAGCGAACATCTGCGCTACACAACTGTAGAAGCTAAGCGAGGCCATGTCGCGTAAACGGCGAGGGCGGAAGAATGTTTACCTTCTTCACGACAATGCTCCCCCCCCCCCACGTTGCACGGTCGTCTCTCCAGAAGTTACAGGAGCTTAGGTGGGAGGTGCTGCCCCTCCTATCGCCAGATCTACTACAAAATTTAACGACGACTTTTTGTTATAAGATGCGCTTCTCAATTGCATTGGGCCCAGCAACAGCATTTCCACATGTACTCCTTTTGTGCGTGTAACAGTCAATGCAGTACAACAATTTCGCACATAGCGGATCCTTTTTACTGCGCTTCTTGTTATTCACGCTTCCATAGCTCTTTTTTTCTAGAGAGCGGTCAGTTCTCACGTAAAACGAGCGTCTTGCCCTGGTTCGCGTTGGAGCACTTTCGTTCCGAAGCGGCTAAATTTCTGAAAATTCGTCATTTAATCATTTATGGAATTGTGTGGATTTAGAACTGTGCAAGGTCAACTTCAGATGCAGAAAGGTCAACTTCAGATGAAGGAATCTATGCTGCAGTTGAAGAACCCTACTGGTTTGCCGATCATCCAAGACAGCAACGAGTATAATGTAATGCGTACCACGAGCTGGGAATCCAGCCGCTGTTTCTTTTGATGAAACATTACCCGCAACTGGGCCTTTCTGGTAAGGACAAAGCAACAATGCCCCTATGACTGATTACTTCTGCTCTACATGATAGCCTTCAAATATTGCCTGCACATAGGAACAGCTTGATTTTCACGATTTCTCCAAACACATCCCCCTACATCGTATATTTTTCGGCAAAAAGAATGAAAACCAGGAGAAGCCTTCGTTATAAAAGACGTTGAGGTTTAACACCATTGTATCTAAATCTAGCTCTGTTGTTTTAAAACAAAATGAATAATGTGATAGAGCCACAACACTAAAGTAGTAATAAATAATAATAATACGTGGAAGGGCTTTGGGTCCATATATGCAACATTGTAACTTCGGAAGGGTGGCCTTGAAATTCCTCGAACTTGCTTTTTTAGTTAGCCTTTGTCTAATCTTAAAAAATCGGAATAAAATCTACACAGCAGTGAAAGCAACGCAAAAAACAGTGAAAAACGAATATGGTATCGCGTTGGAAAGAAAAGAGCAATAAAAAGATGAGCTGAGATGCGGCCTGCAAAGCTGCACACTCGATCTGAAACCTCTCGATAAGTCGCAAGTTAACGTTCGTGAGTGGTTCCGTCCCATCGTGTTCTGTAATATATGGGCAATTGGTGGTTTATATCGTATAAAATTTGGGCGCTGTGGTACTTATAAAAAGTGTCTCTAACAAGAAAAAAAGAAACGAGACACATTGATAGTAAAGAAAACAAGCAAACAATGCGATAGCTCCGATCTGTGCTGTCCTCCGCGTCAGCTACAGCATTGTCTGCTTGTGATCAGTGTTCGAAAGGAATTACGAGAAGCAGCCTCGCGAACTCGTGTAACTCAGTTATTGCAGCATAATGGATAAAAAAGGATAAAGGACGGCGCTACTCAATCCCTTTTGGGATGCGCCACGCATTCTACTTCTACGGGATATCGTGGAGGCGATTTGAATGCGTATTTGGCCATGCAATGACTTGCGGTGGCCACTGGCCAGCCGATGAGCAAGTCAGCTCTCTCTCCTTCACAGACAAGTCTGGTACCAATTCACCGACCCCGGAGAGATGGAAGGCTTGGTTGGCCTGGGCGGGAAATCCTAACCAGGAACCTGGTATCAGGTGCACGCGACAGCCGGCGCCTCCGAGTGCGTTACACGCGCCCCACTGCAGCATATAGCGCACAGTAAGGTAAGCTAACTTGAAACCGTTCACTTGCTCAAACATTGTGTGCCGCATTTGGAAACCTAAATTTTAAAAGAGGTGACGAACTATGTGTGGATACTATGGTGAACCGAAGACGCTATACAAACCTCTCCACTAAATAATTGTAAGTGCCATTTCCACACCTACCTTCTGAAGGATAAAGAAGAAAATAAATTAATAGGTTGATGTTAGTGAATCGGTCTGCAGATTGCGCCACGCATTCCATTTCTGCAAGATATCATGGAAGCCATTTGAACGAACGCTTAAGCCTCACAAACACCTATAATGGCCAACCGATGGACTATGTATTAATATGATAGCTAGCGTATTACCCTTCAAGGACAAGCGTGTTTCCAATTCACCAATCTCTGAGGAATTAAGTGTTGGTTGGCTTGAACGGGAAACGAACCAAGAAATCGACTGGGTATGCATTCGTCATCCGGCTCCTCCTCGACTGCTATACCACGCGCCCATCTAAGAGGCCGGTAAAAGTTATTCAAGGCCTCGTCCAAAGTTTCCTTCTGTTTTCCGCGTTCTTCTGCATGTCAGCGGAGAGTGCAGAACCCCTCAACATCACTGTTTGTTTTATTTCACTACTAGCTGCTCTGCTTCATTTCCCATTTTAATGAATTTTTGTAAGTCTCCCCCAAGCGCCGCAGCGCGCGATATAAATCTCTTTTTTCGAAAGTTCGAACGATTCAAGGAAGGCCCATTCAAGGTGACAGGGTGGACCTACACAGTTTTTCTACAGCTGTTGAGTTACACATAATCAGCTACAGATTCAACTTCAGCATCAGAAACACTCGCTTTGTCAGCGTCCATGAATTCTAGGCAGCACATTGATTGACACATAGAAATACTGTACTGCGGTCCTCGTCGTTATTTCAGGACTCCCCTTATGTATGGCGCAGCCAATGTCGATGTTTTTCGTTGTCCATTCAGCTCTTCCTTTTTGTCGCATACCATTTTTTGCGTATTTGAGAGTTGGAAACGGCAAACAATTCAAACACGGCACGAACTCTGCGCGTGCGCGTGCTGGTAACTTCAGCAAAGGCATTCTATGTGCGACTTGAGAAGGATTTCAACTGTGGACAGGGGTGTGGAGAACCTGCTTTTGTTTTTAGCCCTTCTAAAAGTTCACCGCATTCTTAATTCTGTGCGGATCGCTGTCCTGTTCGCTAACGAACTCGCCAAACGACATCGTAACGTTTCACGTCGTCGTTCTCGCGTAGTTGAATCCGAAAAACAAGAAAACGTATACCAGCTTCTATTTTGGATGTTTGAGGTCCGGTTTCAGCTCTGTAAGAAGAATGCCGGATAATTATGTTGGTTCATGGCATCTACATAGGCGCTGTCACCTTGACGCGCACACATCTTTTCGGTACATATCACAAGTAAGCACTCCAATAGTAAGCCTACTTATGATGTAGTTACCACCGTTGAAAGCCGTTTAACCTGAAATTTAAAAGAGGCCTGCATTCTGCGTGAAAATTGTTCGCGAAGTTTGAAGAGCTGTGTATGTTGCTTCAGCTACGTATATAATAAGTACAGGCGCACTTTTTTGCCATGTTTTCCAACAGCAGGGAGGATGCAATCTGCCTTCTGTCCTCCTTTCCTAGGTCCAACACTCCACCTCGTCGATGAGGAATCCTACAGCACTTGGTCCCAAACCCTCAGCCAGCGCTCATCTACACAGTGACGCTATTAAATAACATGACATTGGCAACATGTATGAGGGGATTAATCGTTATCCGTTATCTGAGCCAGATTCATCAACGACTTACAGCCATTTTAAGGAGAAAATACAGCCGAAACCCCTGATAGCGCGGCTTATCAAGCGATATGGTGAAACATTTCATCAGCGATAAGCAGCGCTATCAGGGATTTTGGCTGTATTTTACCCGTTAAACTGCTGAAAGTCGTTGATGAATTTGACCCCTGGTTTCCGGGGTTTTCGGTTTATCCGTCTTATTGTTCGTTATCCGGTGGGTTTAGGCTGGATAACGAACAACAAATATATTCACTCTCAAACTTTAATGTGGTATTGGAAGGTTTGAACAGACGACTCTCTAAACCACAAAGGTGATCATGAATAATAATAGGAGACATGATAACCTATTAGGATTACAGGAAATATTTTCTCATATGAGTGCATATGATGCAGTCGGTAGAGTGCGTGATGGTGAGAACTTCAGGCAAAACAATAAACAAACACCTTAGCTGAATTGTGAACTTGATCACGAAGGAGAATAGTTTTAGCACAGACAGGTGGAGAAAGCGACGTCCCACTGCGCGCTTTGAAATATGATATAAAACCCTTTGATTTGTAGTCTTTGGAAAAAGGACTAACCCGAAATTCCTCTATTGTTATACAATGTGAACTGACAAACTAGTCGATGAGGTAGATATACCGACAACGTTGCTGTGAACCATTCCAATCCTTCCCTACAAGGAAAGGGTCTGAAGCATATGTCTGAACGGGGGAGCGAGTCACATACGAAGAACCTCACTCCACAATTAGAATAAAAATGTGTTAATTTTTTTCCAAGTCGTTAAACCCAAGGAGAAGCGGTGCTTGAGGTCACAATGGAATACGGCGCATCACGAGTTTGGGGGTCTTGCATGCCCACCATGCATCTCCCGGCAAGCGGCTCGGAGTGCAGTGGAAGTGGAGTTGCTTCATGCGAGGAAGGTTGTGGGGTTCGGTTCCTGCGCGCATCTTTGCATTTCAACTGACTGGTAGAGATTTGGGAATTCTGAGGTCCATACCATTTTCAGACGTGTTTAGGCCTAATCTTCCAGCCGAATGCTGTGGTATTCAACATGATGATGTAGAAATGTTCAACATCAGTGATACACAGGTACATAGTGCATGAAGCACCACTGGGTATAATACGGGCAACGAATAAGGCTACAGGCTCCTCACATTCTGTTTCCATAAGTGGACCAATGACCTCGGGAAAAGCCATCCTGCTCGGATTTTCAGAAGAGACCAGGATGTGACGTCGGAGGTTGTTCAAGTGAGAAACGTGGTCTGTAGATCCCGCAAACTGACGTTAACGGCCATCGATACACTCTTTCCCTCATCTTTGCCTGTCACCTGGAAATCAAAGGTCTGCTGGAGGTTTTCTAAAATCTAACACTAGCAATGACTACCGATGCTCAAGTGGTGATCCACGTGGTAACGCAGCAGTGTGGCCCACCTTTACACAAGAAACCTTCGAGGAAAGAAATCAAGCTGGCCGAACGGACGGCCAACATACTAATGGACTTCGAAGCACATCAACTTGAAGTGACGAAGACGTTGTGGTTAAAAATCCGGTCACTAATAAAAAGTCGCAAGAAAGATACTCTCCACAGCATACAGCTAGAAAATGCGCAGAAAACGTCTCAAAATGGTATAGAGGTCAGAATCCCCAAATCTCAACCAGTCAGTCGAAATGCAAAAATGCAGCAGCGCACAAGAACCAACACCGTCCACCCTCGCATGAAGCAACACCTCTTCCACTGCGCTTCGAGCCGCTTGCGGTCGGAGGCATCGCGGGCGTACAAGACCACCAAACTCTTGATGTGCCGAAACCATTGTGACTTCGAGGACTCACTACTCCTCAGGTTTAACGACTTGGCAAAAAATAAACACATTTCTATACTACAATACCGCTCGCGCCGAACGGCCAAAAGTGGGATTTGCCACGCCACAATAACGTCGCAAAGCGTCGCATGCACATAACTACTGCACTCTTAAGTTTTAGGATTAAAAAAAGGTTGGTACCATTCGAGTCGCCTCTTCGAGATCTACACAAGCATGTATACAACTTTAACGGAACACCCACACTTTCGCCGTGGGTGACTCAAAAATGACTGGAGCGGGCTTTTGCGATTAGAGCAGCTTATTTCCCAGGCTATGCGTGCTCTCGGAGTATCTCAAGCGTGGTGTACTTTGACAGTGCGTTGTCATACCGGGAGTGCTCCGAGGGTGCGCCGTGCACAATGCACACAGAATCGAACCCATCAATCGATTGGGCGAGCGCTTCTATCTTCTCTTATTGGGAAATGGGAAATGCGAAATCCTCAAGACTATTTCAAACCGTTTGGAGAATGTTATCAGAAATTTCCAGCCTAAGCTACACCGTCCTACTTCAGTGTGCTACTAGACCGTTTTCCTGCCTGCAAGACCCACAAGTTGCAGCCGAAACGATTCGAACTTGAAAGAGTTATTGTTCCTCCGAACAGGCCCTCGCGTGCAATTTGCGAGCGGTCGCCCCACTCGATTGATAGGCTTGATCATGCATTGCTCACGGTGCACTGCAAAGGCTCGCCGGACAGATTCGGGCAAATCCTAAGCAGTACGGCAGGAAATTTCTCATAACATTCTCCAAACGTACACTTTACAACCTGCCCCTCCCACTCGATTAATTGGTTCGATTTATTTATTTATTTATTTATCGTGCAAATAGATACAATTACACCCAGTAAAAATACAAAACACTCATCAGCAACAAAAACAACACTACAACACAACGCATACTAACTACTTAGCTACTTTTGAAGCTACCTGTCCACGAGCCTCTTAAACTGAGCTACTGAATTAGGGAGCGCATATTTTTTTGAGTATGTTAAAAACTAAATATGTTAAAAACTAAGTATGTTAAAAATTAGGGGGCGAGTGTAGCGCAGTCGTAGGAGGCGCGACTGTCGCGTGCACCCGATACGAGGTTCCTGGTTCGGATTTCCCCCCAGGCCAACTAAGCCTTCCATCCCTCCGGGGTCGGTGAATTGGTACCAGACTTGTCTGGGAAGGATAAAGCGCTGACTTTTTCATCGGCTGGCCACCGCAAGTCATTGTATGGCCAAATACGCATTCATGTCGCCTCCACGACATCCCGTAGAAGTAGAATGCGCTGGCGCATCCCAGAAGGGATTGAGTAACGCCGTCCTTTATCCTTTATCCTTTATGTTAAAAACTCAGAGCCGGCCCTTTGGGTAAAAAGGAAGCACGGATGGAGCTCTTCGCCTTGGAAAAATAAATTTTTCTCTGGCTACCTCTTGTGTTAGAATTTTGTAGCATGTAGAACTCACCAAGCTTTAGTGCTACCAGTTCAGTAATCATTTTGAAAATCACGAGCAGGTCATTTCGTTTCCTACGAGTCTCAACACTGGAGATTTTGAAAATTTTGTTGCGATTAGAGGCAGAAGGTATGGTGATGTAGTCATACCCATATAAGCGTATCCAGAGCTTTCTAGTGAAACCATTTGAACTGCTTCAAGCATTCGAATGCTACTCTTCAAGTGCAGACTAAAGACTGTGGTACCCTATCCTAGTACAGGGCGAACTTATGATTTATAGCCTATTAAAAAGTGTGGTGCTGATTTTATAGACAAGGATTTAAATATGTTGTAAACAATTCCTTCAGCCTTCTTCGCGATGCCTTCACATTGGTATGTGAAAGTGAGTTTTCGTCCATAATAAATCCCAGATCTCGTAACGTATCTACATTAACTATACGTGTCGCACTAAGCATGTAGTTGTGTCTTGCTGACTTCGATTCACCAAGATGAAGAAGTTTAGTTTTTGAAGCAGATAGAGGTAGTTTCCACTTGTCAGACCAATCAGCAATCTCTTTACTGGCGCCTTGCAATCCAAGCAATCTTCCGGTTTGCTAATATTTTTGCATAGTTTTACGTCATTAGCAAACATACTACACTTCACGTCGAATTTGTCTATTTGGTCCTGCAGGTCGGAAGTGTAGATAGTAAAGAGAACTGGTGATAATGCCCCAGCCTGAGGTACTCCACTGGTCACCGTATACGTATCTGAAAAGGAGTCGTTGACTTTCACTTGAAAAGTTCTGTCCGTGATAAAACCTTTTATCCACGCAATAATTCGATGATGTATTCCAACAGTTTGAAGTTTTTGAACCAACTCTTTAAACGGTACTTTGTCAAACGCCTTGCTAAAGTCGAGGTAGATGATATCAATATCATTGTTTGCATCAAGTGCTTTGGTCCAGTCATTTAAGGCAGAAAACATGGATATCTCTGTTGACCGTTTGACTCTGAACCCATGTTGGCTCTTAGGTAAAATCCCATTTGTCTCAATGTTCTTCACTAATTCTGCCTTCAAAATTTTTTTCGAATGTCCTACAAAATACTGATGTTAAGCTTATAGGACGGTAGTTTGAAGCTAGATTACTCGACGATGTTTTCAAAATGGGAGTAACACAGGGGTGTTTCCGTCGATGGGGTATTACAGCGCGCATGTAACTGTAGTTAAAAACATGTTCCAAAGGAAAGGCAATTGCAATGGCAACTTTTAGAATGAAGTAAGCTGGAATTTCATCCGGAATTCGCGAATAAGACAGTGGTAATCACTCAACAGCTCATAAATACCTTCTTTGTTTATGTATATGCATTGTTTACGGCGCACTCCAAAGGCTAGTTCGACAGTCTTAGAGCAATTCCTGACTAGGGAGGCTTCAAATTTCTAACGAAACTCCCCAAACGCTCAGTCCAACAAGTTGCCCCCCCCCCTTCGATTGAAAGGTTCTTCTCTGTACGCATTGTACACGGCGCACACCAAAGTTTTGCTGGAACAGATTGGAGCTAATCCTGAGTGGGGTGGCTGGAAGTTTCTGGCGGAGAGTCGTTGGATACACCTCCCTTTGAAAGGGGCGGGGCGAGGGGCGCGCCGATGACAAGATGTCCGGTCCCTGCCATCACATGGAGGCATCGCACTTCTAATCACTTCCCTTAGTCCTGCAGCTCTATCCTGAATTGATTTCGTTCTTGATACAAGAGTCAGGATCTTGTTCACCATATTTGGAGGAAAAGAGTTTTCAGTTGCAGTGCGAAGTCTTTCTTCAGGTCCCGTCACATTGCTCAGTACTAAGGCGTCGTCCGCATTTTCCGACAAGCACAGCAACATCTTAGCGAGATATGTCATGATAACAACGCGACCATCCACTAGAAAGTTCGTCAATACAATTACAATACACAGAGAATTATCTGATCCTTGGAAAGAGAGGACGGTGAGCCGGTTTTGCGCACTTCAATGTAGATCTCGTGACCGGAATCACCCATTGTCCCTAGTTGAGGCGAAAATTTAAAGATTTGTGGCGAAAAATGGAAGAACCTAGAGAGAGGAGCGTCGCTCTCCTTTCCTCAACTGCCTCGTAACCGAACCGACTGGAAAATGACTCCAAAGTTCCCCGAGATGCGCTTCCCAATCGTCTCCTATCAGCTGTTAGGTTTTTAAACGACGTCACGTCAATTAATGACGGTCTCGCGCGCAGCAAACTTGTCCAAATAGGGCGGTGTGGGCGGGGCGGGAAGTGGGCTTGGGCAGCACGGTGTACCGAACGACTGCCCCCGGAAATTTCTGATAACATTCTCCAAACGGTTCGAAGTAGTCTTGAGGATTTCGCATTTCCCAGCCGCTCCAGTCATTTTTGGGCCACCCACGGCGAAAATGTGGGTGTTCCGGTAAAGCTGTATACACGTTTGTGTAGATCCGAATGGAATAGTGCGAACCTTTTTTCAAAAAAAAAACTAAAACTGAAGGAGTTATGAGCATTCGACGCTTTGCTAAGCTATTGTGGCGTCGCAAATCCGGGGGGCAGTCGTTCGGTACACCGTGCTGCCCCCCGCCCACTTCCCGCCCTGTCAGCGCCGCCCTATTTGGACAAGTTTGCTGCGCTTGAAACCGTCGTTAAATGGAGTGACATCGTCCGAAAACCTAGCAACTGATAGGGGGCGATTGGGAAGCGCATCTCGGAGAACTCTGAAGTCATTTTCCTGTCGGTTCGGTTATGGAGGCAGTTGAGGAAAGGAGAATATCCTTCTCTCTAGATTTTTTTCAATTTTCACGCCAATTCCTTAAATTTTCGGCATTTTCGGGAATTTTTGTATCAAATATGGTGAACAATGTTCTGACTCTTGTCTCAAGAACGAAATCAGTACATGATAGAGATGCAAGGCCAAGGGAAGTGATTAGAAATGCGATACCTCCATGTGAAGACAGAGACCCGGACATCTTGTCCTCGGCGCGTCCCTCGCCCCGCCCCCTTCTGAGGGAGGTATATCCAACGACTCTCCGCCCGCAAATCCCACTTTCACCGTGCGGCACGAGCGGTATTGTAATTTAGGGGTGGGGGGTGGGGTGGGGGGTTCTTCCTATACGATGGCTCCCTCCGTTGAGAAAAATACGCTTCAAACCCTTCCCTTGGTAGTGGCGCGCCAGGATTTCAACTTCTTTGAAGATTCAACTCTTGGGATGCATAGGCCTACGCAACAACTAGTATTGTTCAGCCGCCGGCAAGCCTATGTTTTATTCTTCCCCAATAATTCTAACGAGGGAGGTCAGTGAACTCGGTCTGGAGATTCTGAACGAGACCTATATGGTCTTGTAGGGCATCGAACGAGGATCACGGAACTGTGTTTCGTTTTTGATACGGGCCACTAGGTGGTCCAAAAATGGCAAAAAATTGTATCACTTCAGGGCGGGCTGATAAGGTAAAAGGACACCTAGAATGTCCCTGTCGTGCTCAGAACTTAACTTAAAAAAGGTTTGGAACTCAAATTAAAGTTAGATTATAGTAATACGATAATTTCCTACGCCTCCTAGACGAAGCTGCAGTGTGCATTCAAGTGATTCATTCGCAACGGTGTCAGCAGCGACTGGGTGGCCGAGTGGACAGTGCGAGCGGAGGATTTACGGGAGGGGGTCGAGGGTTCGATTCCGGGGTGTCTGTGCGATTTGCTCTGTGGAGTGCTCCCTTTTTTGGCTAATAAAGAGTAATCTTGGCTTCGGTAGGTTGCCTTCTTCGCTTCCTAAACCTGCTTTCAACTTGTTGTCGGATGTGAAGGAGGTAGTTGTGTCATGTGGGGTGATGTCGAGCATCCATTATACCACGCTTGTCTCGCTGAGGAAGCTCTCGCTAGATGCTACCCCATGTCCTCATTGGAATGTTCTCAATTTGTTTTAAAAGTGTTGTTCGCTGTCACCTTATTTGTGAACACGATCGACAAGTATTGAGTTGACCCATCATCAAGACACGTCATCGTTCTACTGATTTCTTTAACGACTGCTTTTTATTCTACGCAGCTTTCCCATATCTCAGCTCACTGTTACCAAGTACAGCATATTTTATTTACCTCATGGTAATTATCTAGCTGTGTATTTTTTCCTGACTTTTCACCTATACACTTACAGTAGACGGGTCGGAGTATGACCACTTGCACTCACTCCCTCAACTCTGGAGATCGAAAAAGATTTTTTGTCCCAAATTCATCTATAGGATTACCTGGGATGCAGATCACCAATCTGGCAACCATTTTCGTTGAAACGATGAATGGCAGAAGGATACGATGGGTATGTGTAAGTAAAGGGGTGTACGCGGAAAACCGGCACTGCTTACTTTTACGACTCCAGAGGTCGAGGAGAGGGCGAAAGAAAAAATTTTACCCAAACATCGCCCACGGGAGTTATTTGGGGTTCCTACCACAGATATGATACCTGTTTTTAAAATTTCGGTTTATTACGGCAGGTTACGACAAATATGAGTGTGTAAAGCTATCTACGTTAGCAGGACCGCTTTCTTCTCCAATGTGGTCAAATTTATTTTCCAACCTTCGACTTCAACCTTCGATGGAAAGTAGTGCAAGAAAAGTGATAATAGAGAAAAAGAGTGACAAATTCGTTGTCAGCAGCTTAAATAATTCCCATAGGCGAAGTCTGGGCGAAATCGGTAGTCATGACTTCGTCACCCTTAATCACCACTAGCCAATAATACGGTAACTTACCATGGCCAAAATGTACTCTTTGTTAGCAAAAAAGGGAGCACTCCACAGGGCAAATCGCTAAGACACCTCTGGAGTCGAACCTTCAACCCCCTCTCGTAATTCCGCCTCGCTATCCACTCCGTCATCCATACTGCCACCATTGATGCAAATGAATCACTTGAATTTGTACTAAAGTTTCGTCTAGAGACGTAGGAAATTATCGCATTACTATAATCTAACTTTAATTTGAGCCCCAAATCTTTTGTAGGTCAAGTTCTGAGCACGACAGGGCCATTTCAGGTCTCACTTTGGCCTTACCAGCCCGTCCTTAAGTGAAACCATTTTTTGCCATTTTTCGACCACCCAGGGGCCCGTAGCAAAAACGAAACACAGTTCTATGATCCTCGTCCGATGCCCTACAAGACCATGTAGGTCTCGTTCAGAATCACCGGACCAGTTCACTGACCTCCCTCATAAGTTCAACTGACATTGGACCTTGGGATGCAACTGAGCAGTAGTAGTATGGTAGTTGATGGCAAGTAGTTAAACCAAGTTTGCAATAAAGACATAACTTGGGTGACGCTTCGGAAAAGCCGTCTTCTATAAAAAAAACAATAGAATTAGAGGAATTATTCATCCAAGGATCATTTTATTTCACGACTGTTTCACAAGTGTTTGGGAGAAGGCGGGTATATAGCTCACTCCATGGCGAAGTCAAATGTTAGTGAGTAGGAGGTGAATGATTCTTAAGTGTCTCTACATCCCAGCTTGACTTACCGCTTTTCAGCTATTTTCACGCTTTCACTTGGTTTGTGCGCTCGTCGTCGCACTTTTCCACCATCGTTTGAAGCTGCTCTAGGTTCATGCGAAACATCAACGAGTGATCTTTCACGCTTCTCGTTGGCTCTTGATTGCAGTGAAAAAGTCAGTAATACAAAAATGTCAGCAGAGAAATCACGAATAAAAAACAGCTTTGGAAGCACAAGTGGGGAAACCCATCACTTTTCTTCCTCGGATCACCAAGGCAGAAGCCAGTCATGTTGCCTTAGTGGATCTCCCTTCCTGAAGAGCCATGAAGAACGTCTGATTCCGTGATCACCTATTCACTGTTCTTCCCGTGGTATCTAATGTCTCAGAAACTAAGGTTCTACGAAAGCAGAATGGACGCGCAACTAGCGTCGTGCTGCGTGGAACGAAGAGGAGCAGGCTCGGAGTGACACGACTCACGCAAAAGGGAGAAGTCCTCCGGAGTTCCTAGCTTCGTCGACGTTCGAAGATCAGAGGGGTCGCCTCGACCAGGTCAGCGAGAATTATGTGTTCCGGTCATGTCATGCGTTTCGCTGACACATGTGAGACGACAACCGTAACCGACTTGATGTTAAAAGTGCACTAAAGCGCCCATGGTCGGACTTCATCGTGAAAGCCATGACGTTCTACGCGGCTTTTAAGGAAGGGAGCTCCACTCAGGTGACGTGACTGGCCTCCTCTTATGCAATTTGATGGCTAAAATAAGTACATTTTATACAGTTGATTGTACGGAAACCTACCGCCTATGCTGTTATGTACATGGACACGCATTAGCGGAATTCTTCCCAAAGTTCAGTAAGCATTCCCTCAGCTGTCGGGCTTTTTTGGAATATCTGCTCGGTTTCTGTAAGAATTATTCCAAAACGTAAAGATGGGAGAATCAATAATTCAGTTAACTACTAGAACATGAAGAAAATCGCCGTTTGGGTGTCTAACTAAGAAATCATCTAGAATCTAAAGCTAGTAAACTTTAATTCGAACTATTGCCATTGTACACGTCTTATTTGTTTTTTGCCAAGAGGAATTTAAGCACAATATTTACTTACTGCCAGACGTTTCGACCATGTCATAGCTAAAACCCAAAAACCTCCTTGGCAAAGGAAAGGCAAGACATATACAAACGACAATGTCGAGGTTCAAGATGAGAGAACTTGGGGTTTAGTGAAGTATCCCGTTACGTCGTAGTGGATACTTTCACTCTAGAATCCTATAATATGGTGTGAGTCCGCTCTGCATGCTATCGAGTAGTCGTTCATGAAGAGCACACTTCACATGAAATTTTAATGCAGAGATGTTGTGAAAGGCGTGGCTGAACAATGGCCTCTTCTCAATCCCGGTTAAAAGCAAGAGAAGTATTGAGTTAAGTAAGTAAGATGAACAGAAAACCTCCAGGGTTCCTACCAGGAGATTACGTCGATTAATTTCTGATTAACCTCTCACTTAACCACAGTTCGCGCCCTACTTTGCTGCCGTGAAAAATCGATGCCACAACGGCGCCGGAATGGACATGAGATCAGGCTCGCGTTAAGGCGATTATCGTCGCACGCGACTCGAAATTCACAGATCATCGAACTGATACTTGAACCCGCGCCTTCAATGCCTGTTCTACTCCTCCTGTCCTCTGTCTCCATTGCTTTTTCCTCCTTATCATCAAGTAACGAGTCACCAGCTTTGTTCACAATTTCGAATTGTCTCTCGCTTCGATCTGTTGCTAATTTATATTCCTTGAGAACACCTTCCCCCTAGGTCTTTCACTTCTTTTCCTAAGAAATGGAGCAGCATGATGCTTTTTCTCAATGATGAGTTCAATGTTGCACATGCTAGTTCCTCAAAAATGTCACTCACTGACATCTGAAGTCGACCATAGAATTATTATTTGTCAGACCCAAATTATTCTCTGGCAACGGAGAAATTGGCGATTAGCAGA
Source organism: Heligmosomoides polygyrus bakeri (assembly GCA_947359475.1). Taxonomy (NCBI): domain Eukaryota; kingdom Metazoa; phylum Nematoda; class Chromadorea; order Rhabditida; family Heligmosomidae; genus Heligmosomoides; species Heligmosomoides polygyrus. The sequence goes on along the minus strand of OX375868.1, from coordinate 70,529,982 downwards.
GACGAGTAGCTTTCGTTCCTGGATATCTGCGAAATTTGTTCATCCAAAAAAAAAGTTTCCTGAATCCCGACGTCCCGCATAACTGTTACTATAATCGGTTGTCAGCGGGCTGGTGCCTGATGCAAATAGGCAGGGATTCCTTCCAAATTGGCATAATTCTGCAGAGAAATATATTACTGCTGGTTATCACGTCTCCTACTATTTGCTAGCAAAACCTCAGGTTATATCACATGAAAAAATATTATTTTAGTGGTGCAACCAAAGGTCTAATAATTTCAATTTTAAATTTGAAATTATTTATTTAGTCAAATGTGTATTGCCGTTGCTCGTAGTGAATGCTTCTCGACTACACGCAGTAAATTTCGACGATACGCATTTTCGTTTTAAGTCTGACGTCGCGCTCACTTACCTTCAAATTCTGTTCAATTTGCACGTGATTGTCTTATTTTAGTGCTAATAACGTATTAAATCAGTCGTTTCTATTCCCTTCACTATCCATCCTATTGGTGTTGTTACAGATTTTAAATACACCACTATATAAATAAGTTTGTCTGTCCGTGAGGGTTGGCTTTAATGTGAATTCAACGGCGTATGCCAACCTGCTCTGTTCAATGGTTTCATAGAAATTGAGATTAAAAACGCTACTTAATAACAAGATACCTTAGGTTTAATCACTGAAGTCAGATGTAATCTAACTGGCCACCAGGTAATCAGTGTTCGAGGTGAATTCGACAACACGGTGGGAGCAGCGAGCACAATCGGATGGTGGATGCCCCAAATCACTGCACCGGAACTATTACCATACATACGGCGATTGTTCACTTCGAGAGAACGCTACTCTCAGGATCAGTTAGCACTGCCAGAAGTGGGGGATGTCAAGTGATGGGTTCGCCAATATGCAACAGTGTTCTCTACCTTTCCTTTGCTCCGTGCACCTGCCAAACTCTGCTACACACTCGATCAATCTGGCCTCTGGCTGAGATAATGGCGATCTGTGATGGAAACGTGTGATGACCCATCATCTTGTGTCGATTAAGCATGCCTTTTTCTATTACGCTACGCGTAATCAAAGGAGGAGGAAGACGTGAGGACAAAAAGGGAAGGTTAGGATATCTCGATGAACATCATTTTGCGTCAGGAAATGAACTGCGGGAGAGAAAATAGAAATGAAAGACTTGCATCAAAGGGCCTGTTTTCTACCCCTCCACGATTGCAGTACATCGCTACCATGGGTTAGCTCCGTTCAGGACTTGGCATAGTTCCGAATTCTTCTGAGACAGCAGCGAGAGCTGCTCGATGTATGCTTCGCAAGTTTTGGTCCATAGTCGTTCTCTTACATTTTCGTAGATGCGAAATTGGACTGAACTGATGATTTATGCCAACTCGAGCTGCGCTATAATTGTTAGGGAACTGCGATGACGATTTTATGGCGCTGCACAACCTTTCGTTCCAACTTTCAGACTTTTCGTCTTGAGGATTTTTGTACGAATTTTCTAGACCCTTTGGCTTGGAGCTCACTCCGACTCCTAGATTCCAGATTCTTACCGATTTCTTTTTTTGCAAGTAAAGTTGCACTGCCGTCTTGAAACCCATCGCATGTCTCACTTGGTGGTAATCAACCGTGCTAGTTCTTCAGCTGTGAGTGCAGGAAAACCAAAGGAGCGGTGGCAGATTCAATCCAAACGTGAACGGGCACGAGATTTTAACTAGCGTTCATGTGACTTCCAGCGAAATATGAGATTGGCGCTTCAGATAACGCACTCACCAGCCGCTTTCAAACTAGCGTGAAGGTTGCTACTTGTAAACCGTTCATTCTTGCGAAGCGAACGGAAAATGATGCATGAGCCTTTCATCTCATACCGGCAGCGGCTATTTGGAGGCTCTACGTGTACCAGTTTTCGTGACGTTTATGCGAGCTACATTCAATCCTCCGCTTAATATATCCGTTGCCGATTACTCTCATTTTATGTGCACAAGTAACCACGTTCGGATAGCTTCGTTTTCACTGCGGAGGAGGCAAGACCCATTTTCCATTTTCTGCAGTGTCTCACTAGTGAACGCTTTGAAACGAGAAACGAAACCAAACCACTCTGTAAGCGTGACCGAGTTGTTTCTAACACTATCGAGCAAGGCTGATTCTCCAAATTGATAGTCTTTCGCTTCGATTTTTTAGCTCGCATTTCACTTCCTCGCACGATGATGTCCATCAAGATATTCTGACTTTCCTCGTTTGTCCTCATGACTCGCTATTTCATTGCAGTGTGGGGCACGCGTACCGCAATAAGAAAGGCTCCGGCTTTGGCATGCACACTAAAGCCCAGAATCTGGACCTAGCCAAGCGTTCCATCCCTATGTGGTCGGAGATTCGGCAGACTTGCCTGAAAAGCACAAAACCTTAACATCGTCTACCTAGCCCTTGCCTTTGTCAAGACCAAAATATCATATGTGGTGCCACCACGAGATTCGTAAAATTAGGATGGGTTTCGAATCCTTCAGAAGGTTTATTGACGCCGAGACTCATTGCTACTGAGCTTTTGCGATGATCTTCTTAATAATTCTTTGTTTCAACTTCATGCACCGGTCTGGCTAGTTAAGAAGGACGGCCTTAAGCCAGCAGCTCTGCTATATACAGTGCGCATTTTCAGCAGTTGAGCCTTATTTCTCTTCCACACTTCAAATGAGATTCCTTATCGCCTTAATCTCGGATACCATGATCCTCTTAATGCATCTAGAAATTATAATATTGAGCTACTTCTGTTTACAGTGTTCACCAAGCTATTGTCCATCTTGAGCAAAGCGCTTCATGTTTTGCTTCCTGTTCAAATTTTGTCTGAATCGACTTCTATGATGAGGCTTCCGAAAGTCGAAAATTGGTAATTCAGCTACTGGGAAAACTGGATGAAGCGGGACGTTTTGTGAAGCATTATACTCTCAAAGTGAGAGATGAAGAACTGATGGAGGAATAAGGAATTAGCGGGGGCGTTAATCAGTCATGGGATGCGGCACGCATTCCAGTTTTGCAGAATGTTGTGGAGGAGTGACGGAGGATTTCATCGGTTTGGTAGTCGAGTGTTCCTGCTGTTTTATGTTTTCTCCTTCACAGCTGGACAAACAGCCTAGATCATTCTACGTTGGGAGTAACATGGAGCTTTAAATGGCTTCCTAACGTGCTTTGTTTGATTTGTTGGCGCTCTCTTTGTGGTCTCAAATAAAACGAAATAAAATAAATGCTCTAAACGTGTACACTCTCCAAATTGGCTGAGCCAAAGTTTTGCCTTCGTGCGAAAGCTTTTTCACTTTATAGCATGATCCACACAAAGGGTACAGATGGCAAGCAATGTTGAAAGTTGGCTGCTGGAGAAGGGAAAGTAATGCAAGTAGCAAAGAGGCGAAGCCTGATGATTTTGCGCGCTACTTGGGTTAATATTCAATTTTTTCTTGAGAATACGATGCTGCTAATGGAAGCTTATGATCTTCGCGATAAAGACAGCAACTTTTTTCAGAAAGATAGTGAATATAGACGGGAAGTAGGGACCAGGTTCGGGAACGGACAAAACGTGCGAATATTTTTGAGAAAAATTAGGCTAATAGGACCACAACTAACACGCATTTCGTTTTCAGGTGTTTTTTCCTGTTTGGCAACACGCTGCATTTGTGATTGTGTTACAATCAAGGAAGCGAGCTTATCATTGGCATCAAATATGAAAGAGAATTCCAGCAGATGGTACATATCGGTGGCAAAAATGTCTTACCGTAGTAAACAGAGCAACTTGTACAATTTCGACTAGCACCACCGAATACTAGTGCAGTAGAAAACTCCATACCAGAAAAATTATGAGGTTTAAGATTCATAGCAGTACTTTGTCCGATGCGCATGACTTACAAAATACTCTGTTTAGAGAATAAACTTATCCGAACGTAAGTGGATGGGAAAGATATCTTCCGACGGTCGTGATCGCTAACAGCCCAGTTATCACCCTGAGATGCGTCGTGCATTCTATGATACACTACGCCTCGACGGGAGGTAGGCAACACGCACTGAATGCGGATTCGGACGACAACACGCTCTCCTCCATGGGCCAGCCGGTAAACACGTCCATGCTTCGCTCCTCCCAGGCACACGTCGTTTCAACGCAGTAATGTGTTAACGGACTGAATGGTTACAGCGCAAATGGAACCCACATGGAAGCTGTTCAAACTTCCATTTCATCGCCACTCACAGCAGTATTTTTTCAAGAAACTTCAACTCTTGCAAGTGTATTCCGCGCCGAATGAGATTATTAACGCGTCCTTCTTCTGAGCGTTCGTTGCTCTCGACGAGCTGTTCTTCGGAGGCTTCAGTTAGAATTTTCGCCATAATTATGCCACTTGCCAGTATTATTTTATTGCCTATCGATTGCGGCCTTCACTCTCTTTCCTCGCAGCGGTGACGAGACAGCTCTCGCAATTCTGCTCGACTAGCCCTCTTGATTGAACGCTTGGTAATGCGCTTCGGTGGCACTTCGATGGCAATGTCGCCATTCACGCTATGGGAACAGCTTAATTAAGCTACCAGAGCCAGAATAAATTGCTTTTCCTAGATTCATATTGAGACTATTAATCTCACTCTTTTCTAATTCCCTTTCCGTGGCATAATATAATACTGTTTTCTCAAAATTTCTGTTCATCTTTAACCTCTAGGAAATGCTCTTTTTGACGACGTAGTGAAGGAGACGCCAGTGCTGTGAGGGGACTACATATACGTATACTACAAAAGGGTTAGATGAAAAGTGTGCGCTCGCCAATCAGTTTTGGTATGCGCCACGAGTACTGAATCGGTGGACTATCGTGGGGATCTTCTGCGCATCTAACTCATACCACACATGACGGTCGGTGCAACATCTTTGCCGAGAAGGTGCGCGTGTTCTGCCTAGTTACAGCCCTACATATAAATGGTTCTCTAAGTTAGTGGCGGCCTACTTACTTATTCAAAGGGAAGGAAATCGATTTTTCCGGTTAACACACGAGGGACTCCATAAAGAAATTTTTAACGTCTCATCTCTTATTCATAAGAACTTCTCCTTCTATTATTTTTACATTGATATGCGTACTTTTAACTAAATCATTTCTGTTCGCATTAGGAGCAACGAAAAATTTGATGGAATGTGTGAAAAAGGAAACACTGCCTTGAACTGATATATCTTAAGTAAACGTTATAATTATACAATTGTTGTTTCGGAGGTCCCTAATTAACTCCAACTCGTTTTTTTTGCCAGACAGATGAGCGTGAGTACGGTGATGTATGTACATTCGAATAGATGCACTATAAAGTGCACCTAAAAATCTAACCCAAAAAGAAGCAAAACAGTAAAACTAGCATTTTCAAAGGAAGAGAAAGGAGAGAAAGCTGCTAAAAGAGCTGCGCTCAACCTGTCAGAGTGACGCCTTCCAAATGTCTGAGGGCACATCTACACAACTTGGCCTTGCTGTCATCATCCCTTGCCACTGCTGGGCCTATAGTAGTTGACCGTCAGAGCGCACGAGCTCGTGCCCGCGAACTCGGCCAGTGTCCGTCGGCTCGATGTCGCCGCTTCCGATTGTCTAATTCGGTTTCAGGCGAGTGAATCGATAGGACGTGGTTGGACAGCAAGACGTCCCATACTTCTCTGCTGCTCCGAACGACCATAAATTGAGGGTCAAGTGAAACCCGACGGCCTACAGGCCCTCCGCTGCGATTCCAACTTTGGCAAGCCGGGTGTTTCCTTGCCTTTCTTACCTTTCACACTCTCGAAAAAATCCAAATGCTGTCTAGTGAAGTGGCAAAATATGGTAGTTTAGTATTACATAATGACTTGTAATTCTCAGCACTCTTCTCCTCCTCAATTAACACTTGTCGAAGGGGAACACAATCCGAGCGCTGCTATCATATTGTAGGCTCGTAGCATAGGATGCAGCTTGTTCAGGACGAAGTCTTTAGAAAGGTTTGCACTGAGGGGCAACGGAGCTCTGATATTCCCCACCTCTCAATAGTTGAAGGCCTTATTTTCATGACAATCTCATGTTTTCCTAATTTGTGTTGAGGAGCCCAACTTCTCCTGCTACTGTAGAAACAGTTCGTGCAGCTTTGGCCCAAATACGATTTCACTTTATTCAGCACCGTCAACAAATTGATCACCTGCCTAACCTTAGTCCGCCGTTTGGCTTTTCCTTGGAATGGAGAATCATCACCGCAAAGACGAGCTGATTGCCTTGTCAAAGCAGATTTAACGTTAAGAACACGGGACCACCTTTTAGAAAGATAGCGGTCTCACACCTCCTAATCTTCGAGTTTTTCTCATGATTTGTTTTCGGAAAGCATCGTCACTGAAGTTTATCAGCTGTGGATCTCCAGACCGCTGGGGATAACTTTCAATTGGGCAGAACAATTCGCAAGCAATCCATAAAAGCTAAGAGATAGGTAGTCAGTAATCACAGCGATTGCACCTGCTGCATCTAGCGATCTTTAGAAGCTGAGGCCCTTAGCCACCTACTTCATCACTTGTCATTAATCGTTGCATCCACTTTCTTTCAGCAGTTATTATAAACCAACATGGGTTTGTGTAAGGGTCCTTCTTCATTTTCTATGAACCAGTTCTAGCTTATAAATTGTAAAAAATTAAAGTAAAATATTCCATCAATTTTTGGAGAGCAAGTATTGACCGAATCTTTAGCAAAATACGCATGCAAGAGTTTTTGGTGTCATGTCCTCTCTCGACTTAGTTACAACTCATAGAGCTAGATGTGCGAAAAACTGTTGTGTTGAGCCTTTAGAAAAAGATGTGCTGACAATCAAAAGATGTTCATATTTTATAGGAAACACATACCTTTATAAAAACAATATTTTGGCCTTTCAGAATAAAAACAAATTTTAAATGGATAGTAAAATACTAATTTACTAATTTACGGTGGCGATGTCCGTTCCTCCACGTGGTGCCACTGGAAACTACTCGCTCTGCGAGTTAAGCCGAACACGGACACTCGATTGCAGGCGACAGGCCCTTGTGACAGGCCGGCCTACGAAGACCCATGTCACATCACATGGTGTATGACAGCTCAAGTGTTTCGAGATAGTGCTACGGCGTCCGCGGGAGCCGACGCGCACTCGCAGAGCCCGGCGAGTGTGAGAAGTATGCGAGGGTCCCTGATGCGAGGACGGCATCGGGGGGCAACTGAGCTAGTCCGAAAGTCCCGTAACGCGTGGCAACGCTGAATGTGGGTACGTTGACGGGCCGCTCGTGCGAGTTGGTTGAAGCACTGGAGCGTAGAAGAGTTGATTTCTGTGCGGTGCAGGAGACGAGGTGGTCCTGCCGCAAGTCAAGGGACATAGGACGTGGCTTTAAGGCTGTTCTATGTGGAAGTCCCAGGACCACCAGTGGTGTCGGAATAATCGTCTCCGAACGATTTCGTGACTCGATTGTAAGCGTCGAGCGCTTTGACGATCGATTGATGAAGATCGTTGTCGCCGCTAAGGAGCGACTCTATCACTTCTTCTCTGCTTATGCTCCGCAGACTGGCTGCTCCGATCAAGCCAAGGATGAGTTTTGGAACCTGCTTGATGAGAAGACAGCAGTGGTACCGTCGAAAGATGTCATCATAGTCGCTGGTGACCTTAATGGGCACGTAGGTGCTACGAAAGGCGGGTACAGCTGTCATGGTGGGTTCGGATACGGATCACGTATCGCCGATGGTGAGCGCATTCTTGATTACGCGGAATCGCATAACCTCACCATAGTGAACACCGTCTTCCGAAAACGCGACTCGCATCTTATCTCATACTACAGTGGGAACACAAAGACTCAGATGGACTTTGTCCTTGTGAGAGATCGCGACCGGAGTCTTGTCACAGACGCGAAGATCGTGCCGTATGAGACGGTCGCCCCACAGCATCGACCGCTGATCTGCACTTTGAAGATCGCCCCTCCGAGGCTGAAGCAGGTGGAGCGATGCGGTGCAGCAAGAATCAAGTGGTGGCGAATGAGAGAGAAGGAAGCAGCTGTGATTTCTCGCGTGCGGTTACCGACAGTCACAACTGTCGACGAAACTTGGAAGAAGGCGACCGACGCGATTCGTCAAGCTGCACAGTCAGAACTCGGCATTACGAAGCCTGGGTGACGGAAGGTCGACAAGCAGACATGGCTGTGGACAAACGACGTGAAAGCGAAGGTTCGAGAGAAGAAGTCGCTCTATCACGTGTTTCTCGGCGAAAAGACAGCCGATAACTGGCAGAAGTACCAAGAAGCGAAGAAAGCTGCAAAGAAGGCCGTGGCTGTTGCGAAAGCCACTCATTGTGGAGATGTCAACGAGAAGCTCGAGTCTCGCGATGGTGAGCGGTTTCTGTACCGACTTGCAAAGAATCGCCATCGCCAGACCGAGGACATCGAGAAGTTCTTCGGCATCAATGATGAGAACGGCCATCTTCTTACGGACCGCAAGAAGGCATTGAAGCGATGGCGCGATTACTTTGAGGAAATCTCTACGGTAGAATTCCCTCATCCAGCCATCCCTTCAACGGCTCCAACCCACGGCCCCGTTCAGAAGATCACCGTGGAGGAGACTGAAGCGGCTTTGAAGAAGATGAGGCCAGGCAAAGCGACTGGGCCCGATGACGTGGCAGCTGATTTGTGGAAGTCCAAGTACTGGTACCCTGCTGAGTGGTTGGCGAAGTTCTTTAATCAGGTTGTGGCGGAGAAGAAAGTGCCTGAGTGTTGGCGCCAAAGTACGACGATCCCGATTTGGAAGAAAAGGGCAGTCCTGCAGACTGCTCCAATTACCGTCCGATTCGCTTGCTTCCGCACAGCATGAAGATCTTTGAGCGAATTGTCGATGGGCGAATTCGGGACATCGTCCAGCTGTCCAGCAATCAGTGCGGCTTCGTGGCTGGTTGTGGCACCGTTGATGCCATACACGCCACTCGCCTCCTGATAGGGAAGCATCGCGAGAAACAGAAGCCGGTGCATATAGCCTTTCTCGACTTGGAGAAGGCCTTCGACCGCGTACCGCGTGAAGTGATATGGTACGCCTTGCGACATCATGGAGTTCCCGAAGAGCTCATAGAGTGGGTGCGAATTCTCTACTCTTGTCCAAAGAGTCGAGTTCAAGCTGCAGCTGGAACCTCGATGGAGTTCCCCATCTCTGTCGGGGTACACCAGGGTTCTGCGCTTTCCCCACTTCTCTTTGTTGTCGTCATGGATGCCATCACACGAGATCTTCAGAAGCCCGTCCCTTGGACGTTGCTTTATGCCGATGACGTGATGATCGCTAGCGAAGATAAAGGAGAACTCGAGCGAGAGTTGCAAGCTTGGTGTGATCGCTTGGAGCGGTTTGGACTCAGATTGAACGTGAAGAAGACCGAGTATTTAACGACGGACGTTACCGAGTCCAGCTCCATCAAGGTTAACGGCATCGAGCTTCCACGCACTGCGGTCTTTAAGTACCTGGGATCAGCAGTCGCGTCTGACGGCAGACTGATGGTCGAAGTGAATTCACGCGTGAGTGCAGCTTGGTCCAAGTGGCGCTCGTTGACTGGCGTGCTCTGCGACAAGAAGATACCAGAGCGCTTTAAGTCAAAGATCTACAGAGCAGTCATCCGGCCCGTAGCGATGTACGGCGCTGAGTGTTGGCCTGCGACAAAGGAAGTTGAAACGCGCCTCAGCGTCATGGAGACGAAGATGCTGCGCTGGACGGCAGGAGTCACGCGCATGGACCGCATCCGAAACGATGCTATTCGGCAGAAGTTCGGTGTCGCGCCGATAACTGACAAGATGCGCGAAGCTCGCTTACGATGGTACGGCCACGTTCTGCGTGGAGAAGAAGACAGCGTCCGCAAGATAGGCCTTAACTTCGAGGTAACAGGAAAGCGGCCTAGAGGGCGCCCGAAGCAGCGCTGGGCTGATACGTTACATACGGACTTGAAAGCGGCTGGTGTCCACCCTGATCTAGCGCCGGATCGTGGCGTCATCACACCAGAATAGCGGACCCCGCTACGAAGCGGGACAGACGCTGAAGAAGAAGAAGAAGAAGTAAAATACTAATTTACAGCAGACTTATATCACGAACGCGCGAGAACTGACAGAAGTTTCGTTGGATCCTAAAACGAACATAATGATTTTGAGTATTTTCTAGATATACTGCAGCAGTAGGACGGGGTAGCCAGCGCCATTCAAATGGCAGAAGTCGCTTAATCTAGAATGCACGCAGGACGGTGCTGGTTCTGAAGCATTTCGTGAAAAATTGAAAGGCGGGTCCGCTAGGACGTGAACAATTGCTGTCGAGACGCCACCTATACTTCGCTATAGTAGATAGTTTTCAGTAGGTATTGTTTTTTTCTCTCTCTTCTTTTTCTTTTTCTTTTCTTTTTCTCTCCCTTTTTTTACTTTTTCTTTTTTTCTGTGCAGGGATGGAGTTATTGTATATTTTTACAGGGCTTTACGAAAGCAGATCGGCACTTTTTAATCCGCTTGTTCACAAACGAGGCTAAACTTCCCAGCAGTGCTTCATGAAAATGTTTCAGGCCTCACTAGATGTGGTCAACGTCCAGTTTTTTGAGGACAGATGTCATTTCTTTCTTCGCTCAGGGATCCACTAACTGTTACATGTTAGATACATCTATTCCACAGAAGTTGGTCTACTTTTATCTTTTTCTTGGGCGACTGCGTATGTTAACATACACCTAAGGAGCGTCTTCGTTGCGTGGAAGTAACGTGGCTTAATGTTGTACTCATTTTGGGGAACTACTTGTGACTCGAAGCTGCACAATCAACCGTAGGTATTCACAATTAAACAATAAAGTCTAAAACTGTAGGGCGTGTGTAGCGCAGTCGGAGGAGGCGCGACTGTCGCGTGCACCCGACACCAGGTTCTTGGTTCGGATTTCCCGCCCAAGTCAACCAAGCCTTCCATCCCTCCGCGGTCGGTGAATTGGTACCAGACTTGTCTGGGAAGGGTAAAGCGCTGACTTGTTCATCGGCTGGCCCTGCAAGTCATTGTATGGCCAAATACGCATTCATGTCGCCTCCACGACATCCCGTGGAAGTAGAATGCGCTGGCGCATCTCAGAAGGGATTGAGTAACGCCGTCCTTTATCCTTTATCCTTTTATTGCTGCGCGTTTGAAAGAATCCTGGGAGAAAAACCTTATAAGAGTCACTTGTGCAAGGCAGAATGAGCATTTAGAGTTCTACCATGGCCAGCCATCGAGAGTTGCCCTTTTTGTCACATTTGTTCGACTTCTGCTGTAGTATGTATCACTACTTTCGTGCTAGCTATACCGCTTTTCCATCACCGTATTTATCACTTCTCTCATCACATCCTTTCACAACTTATCGTCACTGACGGGCTCATTTCGTGTTTTTTGCAATTTACACTTTAACTCAAAGGTAGTGTAGACTTAGTGCGTCTGCAATTGTTTGTTGACTACATTACTGGTATAAAACATAACCAGGTATTAGAATGGAAAGTAGATAAACTCGGTTTTATTTTGCAGTATTATTCAAGATAACGAACCTTCGGTTCGCTGGGACGATAAAAATGGAGTTGAACGGAACATATTTAGAAAATACAGTCCCTATCGCTATAACGCGTTCGAGTGGACCAGAAGAGGTTTCCGTAATAGTGGGAATTTCTTCCTAATCCAGGCTGGTCTCCCTTACAAGCTTTTATGCACATACCGGTCTAAACTCGAAAGCAGTGGTAAAATAGCGATGCTAGAAGAACTCCAAACACTTATACTGCTCCTACTCACTCCATATGTCTTATCAGGATTGAATCTGCGCAGAAACGCTTCAAAAGAAAGCTATGGATACACATGCATGGGTATGAATACAACAACTCCATCCCTTCACAGACTTCATTCCCTTCACAGATTCTGTGACCTACATACATACCATTGTACGTCGTAGGAAAAGATATGATTTAATTACTCTGTATAAGATGATACTAAGGGGTGGTCAGTGGAAGATCCAGTTTTTTAGAGCAAAAAGCAGTATGAGGTCTAAATTTTTCTGTTGCCATGCTGGCCCTGAATTTTTGAAATTATCTAAAAACGCATCATACCAAACTCCTTAAGGAAATATAAAAGCTTCTTGACCGATATGTTTACGATGCAGCTTAGTAATTCTCATCTTTGCTAGGCTAATTTCTGTTGCTTGTTTTTACTGTTCACAGTGACTTTAACTTACGTTTAGAAAGACATTTGCTTTATTTTTTCTTTTGCATGGATATCGATGTAGAGAATAAAATAAAATATAAAAACCACAATTATGGCAAAAATGGGTAAGATATAAGGCGTAGTGCAAGTAAGATGGAGCCATGAAAGAGAAAACTGGGAAGTCTGAGTTCAACCCACTTCCTCTGCTGTTACTGAAGGAGGAAATCGTCCAGCTTACGGCAGCTTATAATGGCCTCCGGATACCTTGTACTGCGCTCGACATATTGCCGAGTATGAACACTGCAGCGGGCATCGCGCTCGAAAAACGTCTACATCCATCTACCAAATTGTCGTGCTGGTGCTGCTCGCGACTGAGAGCGGTGCGATGGAAGGGCGAGCCTGATCACAAAGCATTCTGCTCCTCTCGAATTTCTGGGCGGGAGATGAATGAAGCACCGGTTCCGTTATAACGGGGGTTGAATGTAACGTCCCTCTCCGAATCGCTCCGTAATGAGTGTAGTATTATATCTAACACATATTATCGGGGACTGGTTCCCACTGACATAGAACAAAATTGGACGGTTCCCAAAGAAAGAAAACTACCTTCAGACGGGAGCCGCGTCCTCACGGAGGCGTGTAACGGGAAGCGGCCGGAGATCGATGCTCTCCTTTATTCTCCTTCTTTGATCACATGAATATGCTATCTATGCTATAGCTCAGCCAGTAGTGCAAAGTGTCAAAAATTTTTTAGCCTGTGTGGCACTCCCGTTCATGATGCTGTTAAGATATGTGCTTAATATTGCCACCTCTACAGTTTGGTGCAAACGTTTCGATGGTTGTTAACATATAAAGAACAAATAGTTGACTAGCCCTTCTTTGTAAGCGCCAGGAAATCTAGTTATTCAGGGCATAGTGAGAAAAGTTTGGAATTAGGAACCCAACTTCTCCAATGACCTGCTGAAGCCGGAAATTAAAAAATACAGTGCTTTAAAGCTTCCTTGAAAAACCTGCCACCATCCTGCTTACCGTTCCCGGGTAAAGGAAGAATTGATCTACTTGGACAGACCTAAACCCAGAGCCGATTCGAGTGGCACGCGGCGTCTCGTAGTGGGCCCACATATCAACACGCTGCAGTGACTCAGAAACTTCATATTAAAATTGGAATGGTTTGCTTCAATGTACCGCTTGCCTTTTTGCTGCGCTTGGAGTACAGTGCCGGACATGACCTTTTTCATTGGCCGGAAAGACCGCGCAGGTCAACATAGGCCGCTTTGGAACGGTCCAAAGCAGCCTTTTTTAATAACTTCTTTAGAAATCGGTACTTCTGAAAATAAATAAATATATATATATATATATTTGAACTCGGCAGCTTGAGCTCTATCGTGTTACATATAAATATCAGTAAAGTTGAATAATGCATATAGGTCCGAGAGAATCAATCCACTGGGCTCGACAACTTGTAGAGCAAGCGTTTGGATTTTTACCGGAAATTCCTGGTCGTCTTAATCAGGAATCGCTCCAAGACCGGGGGCAGACATGACTCCAACGCCGCGCGAACCCCCTGCGTCGCGCACGGTGCGCGACGAAATTAGACGAGTTGTCGCGGTCCGATGCTTTCGACGGCTAGAAACGCTTGCTACAGGGACATGCGGCAAACCTTTACCTAATCTCAACGTTTCTTGGATATAATATATGAGTGTGGTTTCAGTTGGACGATCAGCGACAGCTTATAAAGGAATCCTGATTATGTGGATGGTTTCTAGCGTCAGGACTTGCCATCTACAGCTTCTTCGGTCCCGCGATTATAGTTATACTACGGAAAAAGGTCACTATCACCTATTCTCGGATCAATTGTCCTACTGAAGACTGTTGCCTACCACATTCTGTGGGATCTTAAGTTCCTTGCTAGAAATGTGGTCTGGGAGCTTAAACGCTGAGAACGTTTCGGGCTCCGTGCTAACCATGCGTCACCGAGCGCACGTCCACGTTTCAGTGCCGCGACGTCGCACACGGCTAGCGTGCGACGTCGCGTTGGAGTTAGGTCCTGGAGCCCTCCAAGACTTTCCAGCTCGCTTTTGGAGCGCGCTGTGAGCAATGCATGCAGAATCGAACCTATCAATCGAGTAGGCGCGACATCCTGTAGACCGAGCGTTTGGGGAGTTTCATCGGAAATTCCCAACCATCCTAATCAGGAATTGCTCTAAGACTGTCCAGCTCGCCCTTGGAGTGCGCTGGACGCAACAGCTCGCGAATTGCACGCGTAGGCGGTTCTGAGCGCAATAACTCTGTCGAAATCGAAAAAATCGTTCCGCCTGGATTTTGTAGGCAGTAGAAAGCTTTAGTAGACCGCAAAAGTACACCGCTGTAGGTTCTAAGCAGACGAAATTATAGCGGTGCGAAAATACAAGTTAGCCTTGTGATTTTTCCCAATTCTGTCGACCACTGTGGGAAAACGTGATGAGCTGACGGCCTACAAATCCATAGGAAAACAAAATAGTTAAGGTACTTTACGATGAAGTGCTCAAAACTTCCCAGCCGCCATTTTAGAGCGGCGGAAGGCAGCGGTGAAGTTTCTTCCTATGTTGACCTGCGCGGTCTTTCCGGTCAACGACCAAAAGACATGTCCGGTACTATAAACATAAATGGTGCAAGCAGACCTTTTATCGGAGCTCTAAGATTCTGATGCTGGGATGCGTGCTTAGATGACTAGCACCTTATGTAAAGAAAATAGTAAAGCCTTGTTGATTTGCTAAAAGGAATGGTCGTTATTCTGCCTTCAGACTGACCCCTGTGTGAGCTACAGCGTCCCAAATTAGCTCTATCGTCAAGAGTGATTGCTAGCTGGCCTTTTTGGAGACGCCTCAATTTCCCTACGCATGCATTTCCTAATTAACGCATCCCATTAGAAACGAGACCCCCTGCTCGCCAAAAAAAGAACGGAACGCTGGGCGGAAGTGCATGCTCCGGCTTCGTTATGAACGCCGTCTCCCAGAAGTACATGCCATCACCTCCGCTTCATTTGGTCAGGACGAGATGCGTCCGGAAGCAGTCCTCGTGGAATGAGCCGGCATAATTGTTCGCGGCGTCGCGCTACTCGCGGCACTGGCTGCTGTTTTCGCATGCATGGTGGTCAGTGTGCTGCTCGCTGCTGCTATACACTTCCTTCGAAGGCTGGAGATCACCGCCACTGCATCCGACGTTGACTTCCGTGGCGTAGCGCACTTGCAAAAAGGAGGAGAAGGCACTACAGCCGCTTTTTGATATATTATTCAAGAACGAAGCGTTTCAAATATAAAGTTTGTTTGGTTGATCTTAACTGTCACGCGCCCATGCATTTTTTTCGGCACCTCTGTTTTTTGCCACCTTTTTCGTAGAAAAGGTAGTCATTGCACGGTCAAAATGTTTCAGAATTTCCTGTTATACCTACAACTACTGGGAATGTTTGCTTTAAAATGCGATATTTCAACTGAGAAGTTATGACTCCCCTGAGCTAAATGCTTTTTTAAAGAACTCACACGTGCCCTCTTCTTGTCATTTTCCCGATATACAAAATACTATTCTGGTGCACGCGTTTCACTTTTTTCTGCTAGTTCCTGTCCTCCTTTATCATCACTCTTTTTATTGAAAAAGTGGCTACAACAGTACCTTACACAAAGAAATTCGGAGGTTTTGTACCTAGGTTGGACGCAGACGGACTGCACTTTATTCAGTCACCAACTGTAAAATGTTACAAGTAACTGATTCGATTAACCGACTGTTTTAAACTCTTCCTGTTTGTGTTTGTTTATTTTAATGGACCTCCTGGTAGAGCAAATGAGGAATGTTGAGTCCCTCTTCATTGTTCGAGTCCTGCACAGAACAACCAAGCATCCCTTCTAATGGGGACGGGGAATTGACTCCCAAACTTGACCGAGGTGAAGAGACCACCAGTCCATTGTTGAGCAGTGAATGTCAATGTACGGACCATATAAACGATCAAGTTAGACTCACGATATCCCACAGAATTAGAAATTGTAGGGAATCCAAATTGGGGAATTGACTAACACCTTCGAATTGACTAACACCTGGGAAATTGACTAACACGTTGCGCAGTTTTAAACATGAGCTCCTTTCGTTTTCTCTCTTTCCTTAATATTTTCTTAACCTTAACTTGCCGGTACACCGAAAATGCCTTCACTCTTCCACTCGTACGTCCTCAGGATTTCTGTAAGGCAAAGGCGGTGAATCACTGGTTTCAGCTTGAAATTACCCATTAGAAAGAGATAGATTACGGAACATTCTTCATAAATTTACATGCCGCTTTTAATAAATAGCAGATCTTCTGAAAATACGCTTAATCTTGCCCTTCTCCCCCTATATGTAGGTCCTCTCTACTCGCTGTCGAGAATTTCATTTCACTGGACCGCGATAATCTGCTCGTTCTCTATCGCTTTCGCTAATGAATTCACTTCGCACACCTGCTCCTGTGACGTCGTACCACCTGGTTTTCCAAGTTGAACCACCCCACTTTTATCTAATTAAAAAATCCAACTTTTGCTCTCCAATAGCCGATCTTTTGGAAGGTGGACGAATGTTCTCTAAATATAGCGGGGTGGATGGGTAACTTTAGTTGCTTCGCCTTCATAGAAGATTCACCTACATAGACTACATTTTAGAGAAACCTCAAATATTTTCTTGCTTGCGGTTAGTACGGCGTAGAGCTGCTTTTTCTGAATGTTCACAATCATACTAGACAAATGGCATATTATGAAGCCGTGCTCTTCTACAAAACGTTATGCATTCGATTAGCTTGTATTTCAATTAGTAGCATTCAATAACTGGAAACAGCTCTTCATGCTTGCTAATCCTATAAGACCCATTATCACTTCTTAATCGATTCATTTCTTATCACCCAATACTTGGAAATGAATCAATTAAGAAGTGATATAACTCATCAAATGAGTCCTCTTTGAGAACGAAACACTAACAGCACCAGAATCGGCTGATACATAGTAACCGAATCTTAATAATTTTTGTTGGTTGATTTACATTCAGCGGCTCTATGCTTGTCTAAGAATTTTAACGTTTATTGGCTTCGTTACAATCATTACGAAACTCCTATCACCGTTCAGTTTTACTTTCATTTCACTTGCCAGTTCATTATTTCTATTGCGAATGGCCAGAAAACGACGCACGTTTCGCTTGACTTATTCTCGATGCACTTTAGCACTTGACTCATGACACCACTTTCGATTTTTCAATCAAGCTTCGACTTAGCAGGTGAATTCTGCTTAGAGTGTCCCCAATTGCTATCTCGGCTAGAATTATAAGTCCCTCTCGTGCAGCTCTTGACAGCGCCGTAGCCTATTGAGTGCGCTTCTGAGTGTCGCCATTAGAGGTCCAGAAATGGAAATTTTTAATTATCCCAGGGGCTATCCGCATCCTGGCTCGGAGCTCGAGCCGCAGGCCGAGGGCGGCAGTGTTGAAGTCGACGTTCGGCCTTGTTTTCCCCGGAGACGCACTGGGCGGAGAAGTGTCAGAGAGCGCCGAAGCCGACGGCTTCTCGCTACGTACACAGCCGGCTGCTCGGCAACAGCAAATGGATCTACTTCTTAAGCTGTTGACTGTCGCCACAGGGCTGCCTTGCAGTTCTTAGCCTTCTTCTTCCGTTGGGGTGTTTCCGATTCTTAGACAATACCTTCCGCTTAAGAGCTGACTCAGGTGGTTCGGGGGCACTCTGCAAAGTTGTGGTGCGGGAAACACGAAATTTTCAAAAGCGAGTGAAATTTTTTTACTTATTTTAGGTGAAGCATGGAGTTGTGGTGCGCGGCGCATTCCGGAGAGGACTCTTCCTTACCACAAGTTTCCAAATCTTTGGTGAAAACTGCTTCTCTTGCTCTTTAAAATGTGCTTCATCTGCAATTGTTTTATTTAGTCAATCTATTTGTTATTTATTGATGACGAAGTTAGATGGCACGTCCGAGTGTCAAAAGCTATTAGGAACAGTTGAAGAAAAGCTGCTCTAGCAGCCACGAGCTCTAACACAACCATTCTGTTTGCAGCGCGCATTGTAGTGCGAACTTCATCGTAGACAGTAATGATCTTAGACACAGTTGTCCTTTATATTTCTGTCTAGAAGAAGTTCGTACCGAAGCAACGTTAAATAGCGTCTGTTTAAATGCCATTTCAACGCTTCCGGACAGGATAGTTGGCTTTTGCTTGTAGGATTGAATTCCGTGATTCTGCACTCTGCTGCCCAAAAGTGTGTGAGCAGTTCAGAATTTTTACTTCCAACAGCCTTGATAAAATTACATTTATTGATGATAGTGAATTGTAGGCAGTGGGTAAGAAGTTACCGCTGTCGAAACCAAATCTATATGTTGTTACAGGATGTTTTGCTGCGATCAAAACTCTTGCGCCAGGCGGGATTCGAACCCATCATCTTCTGCTTTCCGGGCAGCGATGTTCGCCTTACACAACCGGCGCTGTTTGATCGCACGTAACATCCGCGATATCCTCGAGGTCCGTCAGCACCCACCCGTGATACGGAGATGGGCCGGTCGCTGGTATCAGCATGGAACCGGTTAAGCTGAAGGCCTTACTAGTAACAGTGTTCTAACACATATAATAACAATAACACATATAACACAATCCAATCTATATGTATCTTAACGCAACCTGCACACGTCAGATCCTTTGAATGTTGCTGCTAGGTGAGCTGCTCCACTCCTCTTCTTTCTATATGCGGTGTCGCGGTCATTGCAGTTTTTCCACATATGTCGTGGTACGTTGTTTGTTGGGCGCGTGTAGCGCAGTAGGAGGAGGCGCCGACTGTCGCCTGCACTCGATACTATGTTCCTGGTTCGGATTTCCCGCCTAGGCCAAACAAGCCTTCCATCCCTCCGGGGTCGGTGAATTGGTACCAGGCTTCTCTGGGAAGGATAAAGCGCTGACCTGTGGCCAAATATGCATTCAAATCGCCATCCCGGTGAAGTAGAATGTGTGGCGTATCCCAAAAGGGATTGAGTAATGCCGTTCTTTATCTTTATCTTTATCTTTATCTACGTTGTTTGTTTTATGTGTGTTTCTAGTGGCGTGGAAGACTTTAACCTTCTACCTGCTTGATGCAGTGGATTTTTTTTCATTACACAAACATATTGTGAGCAAATCGTTGACTCCAGAGTGAAACATGGTCCAAAATGCTTTGCTCTTGCGTATTGCTGAGGTGGTTTAACTCTGACCTATGCTGCGAAAACTGTGGAAAGAAAAAGTAGTTTACAGACGATATTAGATCCTCTTACATTTAAAAACCATGTTAATATCTAATACAAGCCTTGAATGCTGTCCTTGATCCCCTCCATAAGTTTCTGAAGATTTGAGGTCGGTCACGTTTCCTTTTGAAATCATCATTTTCGTTCAGAAAATACCGTGCTCTGCTAAACCGGCAAGAACCGTTTTCTGCAACGCAGGGCAACAGCCTTTCCCACGCATTCTATTATATTCACTGCCGCTTCCGTTTGCACGCTTTTTCTGCTAATAGCCTTTGATACTGGCCTTCATTACATCCTTTGTTACAATGCAATCCCTTGTGCGATACAGAAAAATGGACGGAGGCAATGCTTGAAGCATAATCCTCCTGTCACTACTACAAACCGCGTGTTTTATACGCTTCGACATGGTAAATAATAACGCTCATTGTGTATTTTAGCTTATTGTTGTAATCCTGTGACGAAAGGCGCTAACACTAGAGCCGCGCTTGTCAGAGGAGCATTACTAACAGGGGGATATTTCTGAATTCTAAGCATATGTACATAAAATTTGTTGCAGATTGGTTTGAGGTTTCTCTCCTCTAAAGCAAGCGGGATTCCTTCAAAACTTCTTGCGTGTCAACAACAACAGTGAAAACTTTTTAAACTGTTCTTTTCCTTTTCAATAAACAACTTAGAGGTCGCGTAGCATTCTTCTAGGATGTCCACTAGTTTTGGCGGTTTATGCTTACTTGTAGCCAGTTTTATTATTGGTAAAAGGCACCGCAGACGAAAGCAGCTCAAGAAGGACTAGGTACGACTTCAAGGTATGCCACCCGAACTTTCTGTATTTCGAATTCCACCTCCTACCGGCTCTCGTTTTGTATTCCGAT
This sequence comes from Heligmosomoides polygyrus bakeri, assembly GCA_947359475.1. Taxonomy (NCBI): domain Eukaryota; kingdom Metazoa; phylum Nematoda; class Chromadorea; order Rhabditida; family Heligmosomidae; genus Heligmosomoides; species Heligmosomoides polygyrus. The sequence goes on along the minus strand of OX375868.1, from coordinate 70,509,701 downwards.
TCTGGCGATGTAGTCACTTTGGAGCAGCCCGTTGGGATTTTGCAACTGTACACGGTGCTGTTTGTGAGAATTTCTAGTTACCAACCGCACTACAATATTTTTCCTAGACTTACCTTGCAATGTACACTTGACCCCATACAACAATGAATTTTGAGGCTATACATCATTGTACGAGAAACTGCGAAGATTTGTTTACACTTAAACGACAGCTAGTATCTCCTAGCAAATATTGACATCCATTCCAACATCATTCTTAATCCAAGATTTATTTATTCAAAATCGGATGTGGTTGTATAGATACTTATGATTGCTGCAACCTTCCTGAAGGAGATGGTTCTAACTTGACCTGGAACACAGGGTAGAAGAAGAGTATGCGGCATTCACAGGAACATCACAGCATTCTGCTATTTTGCCCACAGGCCCACGTCATAAAATCATAGCATATAACCCTTTTTTTACAAAAGTTGTCCGCTGTATCTTTTTTGGCTTTAGTTGCACTTTTGGTTCCAGCTGCTATACGGTGACATTTTCGAAAGCATTACATTAAGCTACGGTCGTTTCTACCACAAAGTTTCGATAACGTTAGAAGGATGAAGCAGAGAGGTTTGTATAAGTCAACTATTTTTGGTCTTACTGCAAGCCCTGGTAGGACCATCAAAGCGCATTTGACCAGGCGTAGAAGTGCAAGCGCCACGCAAATGAAGAACATTAGAATTCGGAGTCTGTTCCCATTCGCTCTCTCCGGACAGATGGTAGATAGGTCTGGGTGACTTCAGCGGGACTTGACCCTCACCAGATAGGCTTAAACGACCAAACTAATGTACCTGGACAGAAGCGTCTCGGTCCGGGAATGCGAACTTATGCACGGAGTATCTCGACCGTTCCTGCAAAGTCCTCACGTGCATAATGTCCAGAGTTTGAATCCGCTCGCCGTCATTCTGTTGTGCATGCCTATAAGACTTTGTCAATAGCTGGATCTGCTAACAGTGGTGCAGGACCTTGGCGCTTCATACTCATTTTATACTAGTAGAAAGTGTTATACGACCAATTCTCATGCGGTCTCTTTCCAAACTCACGCTATCCTATGAGGTTTTAAGCCTTCGAAATCAAGCACGCTCTTTCAGCAGTCAGTAGTAGAATAAGCGGAAATCAAAGTTGTAACGTGAATTAATAACAGTGGAGTGTAGTTGTCCAGCACCCCGGTTAATACCTGCCGTTCAAATACGCAAAGCTACATATTAACGCTTTAAGTTGACTGCTTACACAGCGTTTTCCCATTATTCGGAGTCCGAATAGGTTTTGACCCTGTGCGACTGAATTCCGTAGAGTCTTCCCAGGCATCCATCTTGCGATCTCACTGAAGACATTTTCATAGTTCCTTTTTTAGCTTACTAAGAAAGCACCTCATGATGTAATCAGAGGAGATCTGAAGAAATAATTCGAACAGTCAAACTGTTATCCTAATTTATCTGTGTTTTGTATCTTCTTTGAAATGTATTGCGTAACTTAACTTATATTTTGCCACGACAAGGGTTGACGGATGTATGTATGCTGAAACATGACTTAACATTTGCATTTGTTCTACAAAGAATCTTTGGCAAGGTTTTTCCTCCAGCATCTCGATTCGTGGAAACGCGAACTGCAACCAGTCTGCCGCCCTGACTGGTGCCTCATCCTCCAACTGTACCTAGTACTTTATTTGATTCTGTTTGTGGCAGCTTCCCACAGCAACTACGGGCTTTTCCTCATTGCCAGCCCTGTCTGAACCCGTAGGACCGCTTGAAGTTAGCCGCTTGTCTGCCCGCTTTCACCGGTCATCGCATTTTGTCAAAAAGTGATGCGAGATTGCTAAATTTCATCCTGCTCTCTACCTCCTTCTTCACACTAAATCACCTAGTCTCAGTAGGTTACGTAGATAGCGTGAATTTAATAAGCAACCAAAAGTCAACAGCTTCTCATGTGCCTCGTGTTCTAGATATTCACCTGCCGATTTCATATGCACGGTCGAGCACATCGAGTTTAGATTAGCTGTGCTCAGTGTTATGAGCACGACAGCACCGGCGAATCTTGGATGAACGCTACCAATCTTCACTGCAGTGCCTATCCACTGCGACCATTTGTTTGCTGTCTCTGTGGGTGTCATAGTTTCATTTTCGGTTTCGTTCTACGACTTTCTAAAGATATACACTATTACCCTATATACTATTTATATCATGACGCAATATTCCTAAAATAATGAAACCCGAGACTTTTGAAATTGGTGTTCATGATTGGATTTTTCGAGTCTCTGCGAACGGATCATACGCTTCTGTCATGCATGCTTATGTAATGATAGAGGTTTGTCGACGGGAAACATTTTTGACTCCTAGCGACTCGTAAGGTGGCATGTTGGCTGATTATTCTTCCCAAACAGACATGCTAAGCTTAAAAGCCGGATCATGTGAACGCTAATGCCTCCTGGCATAGGCTCTGCGCTACACGGCAACAGCTCTCCAATATTCGTCACGTATCACATCGTCTTAATTCCCCTTAAAAGCTTCGGGGGCGATTCGGAGACGTAGAGGCTAATCAATGTGACTCTATCAACCGCCAGTGTCCTTTCCTCCAGTAAAGAGCTCTCGCACGGGTATGCATCTCAGCATCTTGCCTACCCCTCAGCTTTGTTGAAGTCGAACTGCTGGAAGCCTCAAAGCAGTCATCAAGGCGCTGTTGCTCGGTGCCCTTTTCCAGTCCCCCTTGACATGATGGATTGGTATTGAGCCCTTAACGAAGCCTGCACTCTGCTATATGTGACTCTTTTTCTGGAGCAATACCAATTTTTCATCCACAATGGCAATCTAGAGCTGGGACAAGTTGTTCCCTGCCCATCTGCTACTTACTGAAACGGAGTTTAGGTCACTGAACGTCTCATCGCGGATTGTGGCGTTCTCTGGGGATGTAGAACAAGAATGGGAAGCCTACTACAAGGATCAAAACGGCGCCAGGAAACGTGATTCACATTTTTCTTAAAACCCTTGTAAATATTGCGCAAAAGGAAAGGAATTGTAGCACGTATATAACAAACTTTATCAAACTATGTTCGAGTCGGTGTAAAGACTATTATGTCGTACACGGCTGGCCATCGCAAGTATAGCCAAAATCGATACGATACAGTAGCAACACGCAATTGCCTTCGCGATATCTAACTGGTCTGCAAGTAAATTTTTTAATTCCTACCCTTACTCTTAACTCTAGTCGTCTTGAAGAACGAGATAAGCCTCAAGCAAAAACTTCGCGATAATAGAGAGGACGTTCTTGTACCTTGTGGTGGTTTACGGGATGTGTACGAGGGTGCACTGCAACTTTTCTATTTCCTTTTCTTCTAATTGGAGCCAGTTTCCGTTGGAAATGTCACTGAGCCGCCTTATTAATCAACATGGACGTCGCAGGATGAATGTTCGGGCCTTGAAGCGGTGCATCATATTAGTGTCTTCTCTCTCAAGCACTAATTGTCGACGTAGAAATTGGTTTTCGCACTAGGCAATTTTTACATGCACATCAGACATCTAAGAGATGAAGCTTTCAGTGTGGTTAAATCACTGGTGCACCACTATAGGGAAGTCTCTGTGCCCTAACTGACCGATCATCATTAAACCTTATTACTGCTGCTCTTATATTATGTTTTCGATAACAGATCAAAGATTATGAGTAGGACAAGGGTTGCAGTTGCAGCTTAAAAGAGGTCTCAGTATCGATGTCCGAATCGTACCTTAAACTCGTACTTCGAAGAGGAATTCAGGAACACTGAAATTGCTTCCGAAGGTACTGGAGCGAGAGAGAGGTTTCCGCCATTTCTAGAAATTCTTCAAACCTTGATCATAGGTGCCACAAATTGCACGAGAACGGAAATGGTCCCTGTAAAATGCGAAAGTTAGCACTCTTCTAATTAAACGTCGACGATTGGCCTGTTCAAGCATGTTTGAGAAGTTTTTTTTATAGATTTTATAACCTCTAAGTAACAGTCGCAAGAATAAACAGGTACAAAATTTGAACTTCTAGCTGAAAGCTAGCCATTTACTATTGCTTTGAATCAGAATCGATGTCCTTTAAGTGGATGAAGTTGTGTCTCCCTTCGAGACTATTCCTTTAATCACATCATCAGAAACATCTTCCACGGGCGGCAATACAGTAATTAGCAGTCAACACAGTTTTACCTTAATTTCCGAAGTATTATAATCTAACCTAATTAATCTCTGAAGTGAAGTCTTATCACAATGACGTTTCGCGGCAGAAAGCCGCATGGGACGAGGGCGCGCATGGACGACCACTGGCTCATAATGGCCCTCGCGGACCACTTTTTTGTTTCATGTACTTTTTTCCATTTTTTATATGAATCCGTTTGTTACGGTGTTCATTAGTGTTCTTGTTTCGTTTTTTGCTCGATTATTAATTCTTCCCTGGCTTGGCTAAAGTGGACGATTCGAGCACGGCGTCAAAGAAAACCAAAAGAGTGAACACGAGGTCCGACGAATGCCAAAACCTTTCGCACTGAATATTCGTGGATAGAAATATAACTATGACATGTAATAGTCTCCAGTTCACACCAAGTTTCCGATTTCAAATTAAATACATTTCAGTGCTGTGGCTTCCGCTAAATGTTGTTGTACTTCTCACGAAAAGTTTTTGTCTTCAACTCACACTTTCTTTCTTCTCACTGGAATAAAAAGCATGGCTGCGAAAGGTTCATGAATAACAAAACGGTGTAATTAAACTCCTACTGGATCTTGAAATTTACTTGTGTCTTGTGGCAATACAGATTTTCTTCCAGTAAGGCCCCTGTTATACTCCCGCGGGAGCTTCCGCGGATGGGCGGAAATCGCGTCGGGACCCCGCGCCGGGCCACTCGTCGCGGCCCGCCACGCCTGCCTCCGCCGTGCACCATTGGTCCGCGGACGTTCCGCGGATGCTCCCGCGGGAGTATAACAGAGGCCTAAGGCACTACAGGGTGCGTAAAAAGTATTGACGTACCTACTTTTTGTGCCAGCTACAACCTTCTCTTTCTACTTTTCAAAGTGTTTGTGGGTTATTTTTGTTGTCCATATTGTGTTCAAAAAATATTCTAGTAAAAACCGAAGAAACATGATACCGTCGTGGTTACGGTGACCCTTTTCTGGCTGTTTACCAAAGAAATGAATACTTCATTAACAAGAGAATTAGGCGGTGTTCGAAACGGTCGGTGAGGAAAGAGGTCAACAACCTAAACGTCAGCCACGGCTCTGTCATAACCGATGATGATTACAAGATGTTCGAGCACAATAACATTCAAATCCAAAATTATCAATCTCTGTCCGATAACGGCAAACAGATAAGCGCGCGGGTGTGGACAGCTTCTCAGACGAGCACAGCTTAAACGCGAATCCGCCGCATTAGCCTTTTTAGGCGATTTTGGAGAATGAGGCCTGTGCTACTTTAACAGAAGTGACCAGTCGCGGAAGACTACCCTATTCAAAGCACGGGACGAGATCCAAGCAGAGTTCTTGCGGCGCGTGCTCATGATTTTTTCCGTCGTTTTCGCTCTTGTAATCACGGTAAAGGAGCCAATGAGTTATTCTATCATGTTTGTAAGATCATTTTCCATATTTCTCGAATATTTTAAAACTTACTGCGCATTGCTATTTCCACAACCGCCATTTACTGCGTCAATACTTTTTACGTGCCCTGTAGTTCAACATTTCCGAAGCATAGAAGTACTTTTCAAAATACCCTTCCGTACTGTTTCTAAATTTTAATGGGAATCGAAAATAACACCATGAAGAGTGGAAGTGCTTCGCGTTTCGTAAGTTAGTCGGACAATGTGCGTGATCTGCACTTCTCGCTTGATAGACAAGTTGGTTTTTCTTCTTAATGGTCAAAGAATTCCTTGACTAACACCCGACTTCATCTCAATCATCTATGTTTTACCTTTTCTATAACCTTTCTTGGCGGAACCTGTTCACCCAGAGAGATATGCGGGCAAGGCTGTCGTGGCAAAAGCATCTCTCTGCAGCAGTTTGTGGACTACAGTTTTCCGCTTTTACTGTTTTTTGTCTTTTATTACGTTTTCTCATAACAAGCAATTGTGTGTTTAATTGTTCCATAATGGGTACTGAGCATATGCAAGCTGATTTATAGTATATTTTTAGAAGAAAGAAGTTGCTTCACTACAAAACAGGACCACCTGCGCATTTACGGGCCAAAATGAGAAACGAATACCAAGCCTGGAGTTGAGGAACAATGATTCTCACTCTCGGATGTGTTTCCTAAAGCAATTAAAGTTATTCTGGACAATAATGTTCAGATCAGGTTTAAGGTTAGTGTATGTTGTACTAGGTAAATACATCCTTTCTTACCAAAGTCTCTCGGGCGTATGTCTGAACTGCGAAAACCAATACCACTGTGGCAATCTCCACCCTCCAAGTAGTAGGAAGAGATGTTTCATTTTTGCAAAGCCCTTGAACCCAAGGAGCTAAGGACCCTCAAAGTTTACTATGGGATCGCATTCACACGTGCTAAACTCCTGTAATCGGCTGCAATTTCAAAAAATGGATATCATATTCGTGATCAGCGCCTCAGATAACCCCTTAGGTAAAGTTTGGGTAAAAATTACTTTAAAATTACTAAATTCGACCTCGACCAAGGCGCTAGGGGTCCTGAACGTTCAATGGTGCCGCTTCACATTTACCCCTGATAATCGCACACCCAAGGAAGCGTGCACTCATGTCACGGCAAACCATCGTGATCATCTTTTTGAAAGATATCTCTGCACCCCTATTTTCGAGGAAAAATTTCTCTATATGTAACATTTTTAATTGGTCGGCTCACCAGAGGAGTTAAGACCCCCACAGACTTCTGCGGCGCCGCCGAGCGAAATCGCTGAGCGGCGCCGCTCAGCGGCTTGACTCATCATCAGTTTGTCTAGTTGTACACCTTCGACGGGCAGTAGGACACAACTGGACTTGTGCAACCAGCGGCTGTCCTTTTTTGATCATGTGGGGCAATGCTAGGTGAGATGGTTTGTACATCTCGACTTGTGCACTGGTGCCATCATACGGTCATGTAATTGCTTTATTTAGTTTCTAGTTGGGAAGGTTCATTCCCACGTAGCCAAGGGTCCTATAAAAAATTCGCAGAAAATACAAAGTGTCTATATAAGGGGAGGGGTGATGGGAGTTGATGAAAATCTCTCGCCGAACACGTACTTCTAAGCCTACAGTGAAATATATGCATAGGAAACTTCGGGAAGGTGATTGAAACCAAAAAAGAAATGAACTTTGGCGGAAGCTTTTTGGCGGGCGGCTGGTTTCCGGTGCTGTGGACGGTCCTCTGCTCGTTCTGTCTCCTGAGTTCCTCTGCTCCCGACTACTCGTGTGGAACGTGCGAGCACTCTTGTGGCGGAGTGCGACTTATTTCTGTCGACTTGGCCACCGGAACAGGTCTATTTTTTTATTGGTCCGTAATCTTGAGATTGTGGGTCGATAGCGCGTTCTTTCGCTGGTGCCTATCGACTATCGACTCTTCCACTTGACTCCCTGTGGCTGGGAGCGATACTTTTGATTATCCAAAAGCCACCTTATCAGGTCTATCGGCTCTCGAATTTACTTTCCCGCCTACGCATTCATTGTTCTGCTGTTACTTTCATTCAGTTTCAATATGGACGCGAACCAAAACTTCAGTCTCGGTCAGGATGGGTCGGAAGGAAGCTCGTTTGATCTCGGCCCGCACGTGGAGTCTCTATTAAGTGACGATTCGCTTCCTTTTCACTACAAAGCGATTCTCTCGATCCTTCTACAGGAGCGCAAACGCTCTGAATCAATCCTTCGCATGTTCAACGATCTTTCAGAGCAGATAAAAGCGCTCAGAGAAGAAAACCTTGCACTCAGAAAAACGCTAGGCCTCTCTGTCTCATCTTGTGAGCCTGTACCCTCTCTTATGGTTAGTCCATCTATAGATTCTTTTCCACAACGTAACGGGCCCTCTTTCGGTGTTAGTGATTCGTTACATTCCCGTCCTACTGATAACAAAGATTACTCGCATGACGTTATAATAAGCGGTGTAATTGAAAGTAATGCTCTCAGACCATCCGATCGACTTGTTCACGACACTTATTGTGTTCGACAGGTGCTTGATTACTTAGGTATTGAGTGTAAACCCGTAGCCATGTATCGAATGGGACGCGGCAACCCTAGAATCCTCAAGGTTGTATTTCCAGCTGCACATCTTGCTAAAAGAGTTGTCAGCCGCGCCCCTATGCTCAAAAAGTCTCGGCTCTTTTGTAATATTCACATACGTCATTCCATGCCTAAGGAAGAGCGTGAAAAGCTCAAAGCTGAGAGACTCTCTCGTATCATGTCTCGAGGTTCACAGTCGGTTCAGAATGTATCGACGAGTACTCCGCTTCGCCGAAACTCGGGAAACTATTGAAACCGTCTCGAAATATACGAAGTTTTAATTTTCTCGTGACAAACATTCGTTCTGTTCTCAAAAACGCTCGGGCCTTGTCGTACGTCCTCGCCAGTTCAAACTGTGAAGTGGCTGTTTTGACCGAAACCTGGCTTAAGTCTGCTGTTGACTCCTCGTCGGTACTTGAGTCGGGTTGTGAAGACTATGCACTGGTCAGATGTGATAGATCAAGGAAACAAGGTGGCGGGATACTCTTCCTGATTCGACCGTCACTATCGTATGAAATGATTTTTAAGGATACAGTTTGTGACGCCTACGAAGTTCTTTGCTGCGACGTACACCTCGGTAAAAAACAACTTAGACTCATTGGGGTATATCGTTCCCCTTCTTGCTCCAGCAGCAATAATTCGCAGCTGTTGAATACTATCAGTGATTTGGCAGCTCAAAATGTAAACTGCATTCTGACAGGCGATTTCAATTATCCGGACATCGACTGGGTTCATAATAGGGGCAGTTCTAAGGTGTCTACAGATTTCATTGAAACGTGCTCAACTCTTGGCCTCTCTCAATTGGTTTTCAGCGGCACAAGGGGAGATAGCACTTTAGACCTGGTCCTAACAAACAAAGCTTCTCTGGTTAAGAATATCGCTGTTAAGCCCCCTGTCGGTACAAGTGACCATTGTGTGGTAGAATTTTCAGTCCTCGTTAAGTGGTTTCCCCGACCTACTCGGTTAGTCAGAGAGTTCAGTAAAGCCAAATATGACGACATCATTTCCTACTTAAGGGACGTTGACTGGATCGGGTCCTTCTCAGTCCTAAACACCGTCGACGAAATGTACGAAATGCTTATCTCTATTCTTAGTTACTGTATTGAGAATTTTGTTCCCTGTTCCAAGAAACCTTTTCACCAATGCAAATGGCCAAGGTATCTGGTCTCACTAGCGAGGAGGCGTGAGTTGGCGTGGAAAGAATGCATAACTCATCCGTCCAGCAGGTCTGCCGCGTATTTTAAGCTACTAACTAAGAGGTTTTGCAAAAAATTGAAGAAGTTTTCTGCCTCACTTGAGGAACAAACTATTTCATCCCGCAAGCCCAGCGATTTCTTTCGGTTGATCAGTTCCAAACTCCACTCTAAGGAGGCAGTACCTGTACTCATTGATGATATGGGTAAGAAATTTCACACTGACCAAGACAAGGCAGAATTATTTGCACAAACTTTTGAAGCCGTATTTCAGCGGCCCGAGAGCTCAAGCCAATGCTCCAGCTCCTGCAGTCGGACGATATTCCCACAAATGAATGACTCATTTTGGTTTCATGAGGATGCCATCCTTAAGCATCTACTTACCTGGTCTAAGTCCTCTTCCAGAACACCGGATGAGATTCCATTGTTCTTTGTTCAGAGGGTTGCATGTGAAATCGTTGGTCCTCTACAAATCATCTTCAATTTAAGCTTGATGCGTGGGGAGGTGCCCCTGAGGTGGAAACAGGCATTCATTATTCCTTTACCAAAAAACCGCCTTACAATAGTCCAAAAAACTACAGACCTATCAGCATTACGTCTATTTTCGCCCGTATATTCGAAAAATTACTCAAAGAGGTCATCACTGCTCATCTGGAAAGTAACTCAATAATTCCACCTGAACAATTTGGATTTCGAAGAGGTGGCTCCACCAGCGCTCAGATGCTTGCAACCTTGAATGACTGGACTAGTTGGCTTGATAATGGTGTCGGTGTTGATGTAATTTACTTTGATTTTGAGAAAGCTTTCGACAAGGTGCCGCACGCAAAACTCATAGAACAATTGTCAGTAGTTGGTCTCCACCCCAGAATTGTGAAATGGGTCGAATCCTTTCTGTCTCAACGGACATTCCGGGTTAACTACAAGGGTCATTTGTCATCTGCTAAACTTGCGAGCAGCGGCGTCCCTCAGGGTTCCGTCCTCTCTCCTATTCTCTTCAACATATACACAAGAGAAATTCCTTCCCTTATCAACAGATTCGGGGTGTCCTGCAAAGTTTTTGCAGACGACCTCAAAATTTATAGCTGTGTAGTGGATTCTACGGATGTTGATAGGATTCAGTCTGCAATTTTAGCTGTAGCCGAGTGGGCGCGCGCTTGGGACCTTCCTCTGGCGAAGGATAAAACAAAGGTGTTGCACTTGGGGAGGAGCAACATCAATGCTCCCTACTTTATCGAGGACCGACGGCTTCTGCAGGTTTCCGAAGTGAAAGATCTTGGATTTCTCATCACGGATAATCTGGAATTCGACAAGCATTGCAGGGAGATCGCAGCTAAGGCAGCTCGTAGGGTGTGCAACCTGTTCAGATGCTTAGTTACCAGTAACGAGAATATTCTTCTCAGAGCTTATAAAATGTATATTCGTCCTATTCTAGAGTATGGTACACCTGTCTTTGGCCCAACTAAAGTAAAGAATATAGAAGTTTTAGACAAAGTTCAAAACAGCTTTACAAGGAAGCTTCTACTTAGATCGAGACAGTTTGATTATCGCTCAATCCCTGACAGCACTGAACGCTGTCGGACGTTTGGGTTAGAGCCTCTCTCCTTGCGAAGAAAAAAATTTGATCTCCTAATGGTGCATAAAATTCTCCAGGGTGCTATCCATCTGGGCGGGTGCAGATTCTTCACAACCAGAATCTCGAGTACCAGGGGTGCAGCAGTCAAGCTAAGCTACCCGCGGGCCAGGTGCTCGGTCCGGTCCTGCTACTTTACCTGTCGAGCTGGTAGTGAGTATGTCAGGCTAAGTAAGCGTGTTAGTTTACCGTCAAATATTTCATCTTTCAAACGAATGCTTGACAAAATTCTATAGACGTTTCAAGCGTTTTCTGATCTTCTATCGAGGCGGTTAGTACTTGTCATAATATGAACGATCTTCTCCTTCCTTTTATTTTTATGTTTCATCTCCTTTTCTGTTGTTTCCTTGTGCTCCATTGTTCCTTTTGATGAATTTCTCTTTTATGTTCTCATTTACTTTTTATTGTATCATTCCCTATATTCCGTTTTACTGGCTCTACAGAATGCTAGGATCTAGTTTCTTGGTCGCGATGGTGAGTCGCCCTCACGTTTATCGCCTCACATGTGTTGCAGCACATGTCTCAATAAAGAATAAAGAATAAAAGAAATGAACACTAAAAATGCGAAACTACTTCGAGGTCAAGGAGTCGAACATCGGATCCCGTGCCTACCACAGCGAGTCGCCGAGCTGCTTGTCTCGACGATGGAGCCAGTCATACTTCACCTTTTCTCTTATCTCCATGTGCAACACGCACGTACGTGTTAGATGCTGGCAGTGCAATACATTCCTGGGGTTCAGGGGCCCCTATTTCCTTGGGATCAAGGATTTTGCAAAAATGGAACATCCCTTCCTACTAATTGAAGGATGGAAAATGTCACTGTGGTATTCGTTTTTGCCGTTCAGACATACTCAGATACCCCTGAGAGACTTCCGCTGTACTCTCACAACCTTCTAGCTCAACGATTTTGAAAAATTTCTAGGAAATCATAGGTTTTTATTTGAAAGGACTTGTTGATACACTGCATTTTTTTTTTGATACCAAATAGTCTTCAACTTAACCAGAATTCATGGCGTCTAAGAGCGCATTTATTGCGCGTTTACTATGACTTGTAGTCAACAACAAAAAACACGATGTTGAATTTCCTCAGGATGAGAAGACATTCGGAGAGGTATCACTTAATTAATTTGACAAGTTCCAACTCTGAGGAAGACACTTATTTTCGAAGATTAGAAAAGAGAATCGCTACGTGCTTGCGAAATGCTTATCAAGGGATCACTAAAGGACAACTTCTTATTCCTTACTCAAGGCTTGTGTCAGTTTACTGATCTCAAACAGGAGGCTTCTTTGGGTCTTAGCACTGAACCTCCAAGCAGCCTCTGTTCCGTTATACTTTCCCAAACCATAAAAATGCTGGATGTGGGTCAGTCATAATAGACAAGAACTTCTTCTTCTTCAGCGTCTGTCCCGCTTCGTAATGGGGTTCGGTCTGCTGGTGTCAAGTTGCCCTTTAATGTTACCCAGAGTAAATTGGAAGAACACAAATGATTTTTTGTTCAGACAGCTATGAGATCTGGAAGCAAAAAGCTCATCGTTTGAGGCTGCAAGACCACGGACTAGATCATAAAGTCGTTCATTTATTTTTCAATACATCCGAAGTTGTGCCATAGGATACATAACTCACTAAGTGAATCTTCTTCAACTTCTTCTTCTTCAGCGTCTGTCCCGCTTCGTAATGGGGTTCGGTATGCTGGTGTCATTACACCACTTTTTCCGATCCAGCACCAAGCCACAGTGGACGCGTGGTGCTTGCAAGCACATATGTGTCAGACCAGCGCTGCTTCGGGCTTCCTCTAAGCGCTCTGCAATTAGCCTGAGGTTAAGGCCTATCATGCGGACGCTGTCTCCTTTTCCATCCAAGACGTAGCCGTACATACATCGTAAGCGAGATTCGCGCACCTTCTCCGCTATCGGCGCAATTCCAAGCCTCTGCCGAATATCTTCACTTCAGATGCGGTCCATGCGAGTGACTCCTGCCTTCCAGCGCAGCATCGTCGTCTCCATGACGCTGAGGCGACATTCCGTTTCCTTCGTGGCAGGCCAACACTCAGCACCGTACATCGCTACTGGGTCGACGACGGTTCTATAGATTTTCGACTTTAAGCGGGTTTTTTGACTCTTGCATCTTCTTATCGCAGAGTAAACCAGTCAACGAGCGCCACTTGGACCAAGCTGCGCTCACGCGTGAGTTCACTTCAATCATCAGTTTGCCGTCAGATGCTATGTGCTGCTGACCACAGGTACATAAAAATAGAAGGGCTTGGGACTCGATGTCGTTAACCTTGATGGAGCTGGCGTCGTCGTTAGACACACACTAAGTAAAACGTCTAGGCAAAAAAGGACGAAAGAGACAAATCATTGGGAAAGTTATAGCTACTTTAGTTACGTTAACTACTCAGGAGCTGTGGGAATTGTGATCGAGACATGAACCTTGGAATGAAAGGGTATAAGATTGTACTCCCTCTTAGTATGTAACAAGATTCCCTCATGGGACACTGTTCTTTTATTCGGACGCATTTAATGCATAAGTACTGGGGATGCAAACAACCCATGATGAACGAATTCATCCGAGACCGCAGCCGAACGAAACAGGTGGGACCTCAAGCGAGAAGACCATTATTGCTTAAGATCCTCAAGCAAATGCTCTACTACCGCTAGGTCCACTAGAATGTATAGCAGTTATAATCAGCTTCTGTGCAGTAAGCATTCTCATCTAAAACCATTAAAAAGTATGAAAATCTGTCGAGGTTATCTAGCTGTAGAAAGCCTGCAGTAACATGAGCCTTAAGAGTAGAAGAAGCTTTGAATGTTGTCGTTAATGCGAAGGTGCTCCCATTTTCCTAGAATCCCTACGTAGAAGTAGCGCTGAGGTCCAGGAGATCGTTACAGTTGAATCGTCCTGTTTAAGCTGAAAGGAGCTTGAGCGATCACCATCGCTGGTCCGGCACCATTAGAATAATTGCTTTTCGTTGGCATATCTGAAAATGTTACTCTGAATGTGTTGACATTTATCGTCCTCGGCTTTCGTCTGACATCACACCAGAAACCACAAATCTCAAGAGAAATCTGAATTCCACCCGTCGTGATCGCATTCCAGCCATGCCATGTCATCTCTACGTTCCTCTGACGATCGGCATCGTGATGCCGATCAAATAGATTCTTCACATTGCTCATGCTGAGTCATAAGGCGTTCCGAGATGGAATATTCATAAGCCGCTCCGCTTCTGCGTGTTATCTTGTAAACAGAGCAGCATTAGCAGGTAATCGGATGAGCGGGTGCCCTGCAGAACTCTCAGTGGATCTGCGACCACTATCACAGCCCCGTGCTCTTCACCGACCCCCGCGTATTTCATGCCAACATTTTTATCCGCTGTATGGTCGCTTCCTTGTGCGGAGTCGCTATTTTAAGAAGGTTATTTTGAAAGTTACTAATCGAGGACTAGATATCCTTGGGGCCGCATGCTGCTTGAATAGTCATTTGTGCTGTATTCTACTATCAGCTCGCTTCCCTCATCGTTATTTATGTAAGGCGTTTTGCAAGCCTCAAGTTCTGCTCCGCTTCATACTGGACAGAATACTCTGTTCTTCAATTGGCTAATCCCCATCTGGGTAACGATATTTCATAGGGCCTAGAACAGTCGTTATCTCGAGTTGGGGCTGACTGTCCTTTTATCGGACTGAAAGCTTCAAACCTCTACCTCGAGGGAGGAGTTTCGGGCATAGTTGGCGCCGTCACCAAATTGATGAAAATTTAAGGGTGCTATTCTGCGTTGGTAATGAGGTGGATGACGACATTCTTTTCCTGTGCTGAATTCGCATCCTCTCGTAGGGCATTCCCAATCGTTTCACGGCGACAGCAACGCTGCTCCTACGGTATATTTCCGCTCAACATCAACTTCGTCGTCTCCCGTGCACTTCGACGTGCAGAGGGTTACCGCTGTACCTCTGACTGCACACGGTGCGTCCGTAGAAGAGCACCGCGGTTGAATTCCTGTCACGAAAACACAGAGTTGCCAGTGTTGCTCCGCCTTGCTTTGATCACTCCGAATCCGTACCTATTCCATTCCAGCAGCGAGATGTCTACAAGCGATTAGTGGTGCTTGGTCACCGTAAATGTAAGACGTGTGCTCCCAACTGATTGCATACAGGACGCGTCAAAAATACGTGCTCTGGTTTCCTTCTTTAGAAAAAAGTTGGGAGCCGGAAGTGGGCAACGATTTCATGACAACATTTTTCTATTATCGCATCACTCAAGGGCACTTGTAGCGCAGTCGGAGAATCTGCCGGCTGTCGCGTGCACCCGATACCAGGCTCTTGGTTCAGATTTCCCGCACAGCCCAACTAGCTTTCCATCCCTTTGGGGGTGGGTGAACTGCTACTGGACTCGACTGGGAAGATAAAGCGCTGACTTGTTCATCGGCTGGCCACCGCTAGTCATTGTATGGCCAAATACGCATTCAAACGCCTCCACGACACCCGTAGAAGCAGAATGTGTGCACCCTCGCAAAGGGACTGGGTAACGCCTTTCTTTATCGTTTTATCCACCCGTCCTTTATCCTTTATCCATATAATTAAAAATATGTGGCCATGTTACAACATCCCTTCCCTCCTACTTTTTAGACGAGGGGCATTAGACCGGATGCAATGCTAGCAAAAAGGCGAAGCGCGGATGTATTCCAGAGAGGTTTCGTCTCCCGTGTAAGCGAAAGCTTCTTCTATACATAGCTCTTCCTCTGATTGGCATTCTTTAGAGCTTCAGTGTTCCACAGCTGAACTACGCTAAGTGATTTTGTGATGTCACAAGACCCACGATAGACTACATTTCAGCTTAAATAAATCCAAGAGAGGCACCAAACTGCCTTCTTTGCCATGATAATCGCTGCTGAGTAGCAAAGATTTTGGATGGAACGTGGAGCTATGAGCCTCTGCAGATCTTGGCCAGTATTCACCATCGACAGTGGAAATGAAGTGCAATGATATTTTGGAAGCATATATTGTTATATCCACCGTTCTCTATTCTCTGGGTAGGCTAGGGCTAAGGTGTTAAAATACCCCATTTGTTTGGCCATCGCATGCCCAATAACATTTCGCGTGGTTGCGCTGTCGGAGCACACTCTCTCTCTATCTCAAACACTTAAACTTTCCTTAGTTCGGGTCCCGCACAGAAAATTGAAACCCACCATCCATCTTCGCATAGCAGGTGACTTGACGCCGTACCTGTGTAGGAAGAATAAAGCACTGACTCGTCCCTCGGTTGCCCACTGCAATACATGTACAGGCCAATAGAAGAATTTGTGATGCATCCTACGATGGGATAGACTGACGACGACCCCTATGCATATGCACAACTGCTCTGAACACATCCTGTTCAAGGAATTGTTTTCTCTAGGTATCAGGCTTGGCCAACGAAACAACCATGGTTCGGTGGGTATGGCGGCCAGCCATTCCGGATCAGGTGAATTGTGTAAGCTATAACGTGACCTATGAGGCGAAGGGAAGTCGCTTCCAAGACCATCCGCCTGTCGAGGGAGGACGGCTGTCAACTTTGTAATAGTCAAACGCTGAAAATCTATGTACGTATTTTGGCATGCGACCAGATTTGCCAAGCTCTTGCCGCCCTCTATCTGTGAAAATACCGCTGATGAGACTGACATTCATCAGCATCAGGTTTGGCGGTATTTTAACCGTTAGATGGCGGTAAGCGGTTGATGAATCTGGCCCCCGGTGGTGCTGCTATGCTAAAAGGACTTATTAGAAAACCCACTTCCCATCAAATTTCACTTCATCAAACGCTCTACGTTGATAAAGCGTTTTAGCCCAAAACGTGTTGAAAAACGGCTCCTACGAGAAAGTCCCATAAGTGGAACACTTTCCTTCTTTTTCTTTTTCTTCTTCTTCTTCTTCTTCAGCGTTTCGGGGTTCGCTCTTCTGGTATAGTGAGCCCACTTTTCGCCGATCAAATGCTTGATCGGGGTGGACACCAGCAACTTTCAGGTCCACATGCAACGTCTCAAGCCAACGCAGCTTCGGCTGCACTTAGCGGCGTTTTCCGGACACATCTATGTGGCCAATCTTCCGAACAGTGTCACCACTAGCGCGAAGAACGCGGCCATACCACCGTCTTTATAAATGAAACGCTTTTAAGGAAGCAAATTGTATCTCCACGATATGGAGGTAAGACAATATGGACCTCAGAGCTCCATTTTCGTTTGACAAATTGACAACTTTGGCTTGACAATTTTAACAAAAGCAAAAGACTTGACATTTTTGACAAATTAGACAGTTTTCTTATCAAACTTGTCGCTTTTCAAAGCAAGCAATCTTGGCACTTTTGAAATCAAAGTGGGCATCTTCCAAAACAAAATAAGTGCCTTTTGAATAAGACCAGAATCTTTCTAAAAAAGTTAAAATTTACTTTATCTGAAATACCTACATTTGACTTAAAAATGAAAATTTCAAAGATTTGGTTCACCTTTGAGGCAAACGAATTAAAACTTCCAAAGAAGCCATGATTTCCCTTGGACAGGGAATTAATTTAAAGACGTCCTCTTAGAACGTGTATGGTTTTATCAAAAACGCGATGTTATCATTTCCAAAGAACCTTGCTTTGGAAAGTATCCAGCTTGGATTAAAAATGTGTGTATACATACAGATACATGTACCGGATCAGACATCAAAATTTGGCTTTTGAGAACCAGCAAAATTACATTGTGCTACATACATATAATGTGCGTGTTTAAAGAAATTCAGATTGAAGACTGAAATTAAAAACTGCTTCTGATCTTGAAAGCAACATCTAAATGTATTTTATTCCTGTCTCTGCTACATCGAACAACGATTTATTTTGGAATTTTCAACTATGCGCCATCCGAAATTGCTAAGATCCAACTTTCTTATTTGTGAAGCACATTGTTCTGACAAATACCTTGGAAACTAGCAATTCTGGCTTCGCCTGCCCGCCTACTTCTGGTTGCACTGACACCCCGTCACTGCTCGATTTTTGCTCTCGCCTCCTGCTTTTTTCTCCAGAGTTGCACTTTAATATTTATTGCCTCTGCCTGACGTGGAGGGTAGCTGTCCAGCAGTGCTGTTCTGATCACCGTCTATCAGACACATTGGCATTGCAAATGCATTGACACCGGCACGCAGCCCCTTCCTTGTCCAAGCGCTTCGAGCACAGCGTCTTGTGCTACTCTGTGTGTGCGATGCCAAAAATACTTTACCTCTAGACTTTGTACAGCTACAGCGCTGATCTGAGGAACTTATACGGAAGGGACCACAGACCTGACCTTAATGCAGCGTGAGTCAAGGTATTGTCAACGTTCTCCCTGTGTTTACTCACGTCGGGTATCAGGAACCGGAAATACGCGTTCACTCTTTCGTGATAGCGTTCACCCCGACAGCTTCACCAAGTCCTGTCCTTGCTGTCAAAATTCAGCTTGCTCGGCGTTCATCAAACTTCTTGCTAACACCTCTCTGCAACCCATGGTTACGGCAGCGATAGAAAGCTTGAAGCCTTTGATGTTACAAGTGCACAGCCACCAAAAAATTGAACTCTTCTCACGTCCTTGATATGCCAACACAACTGAAAGGTCAGTCTTAATAGAGTTTCATTACCTCTGGCACGCAGAGGAGTCATTACTTCTGAGGGTCTTAATCTTTTTTATCCTGAAACGTCGACATTGGTTATTAGTTTTATTCCAACGACTCCATGTCCGACTTTCCATAAATCTCGGCGTGATGTTTCGTGTTGAATTGCTGGTTCGTGAAGCTGTGTACCGAGATTGTTACAGCACTTTACTCGGCTTACGTTTCGGCGGTTTCGCCTTCGTCGGAGCCTGGAAGAGTCCAAATACATTTGAAGAACTACTCCCGCAAAGGTTATTTCATACTACAGAAAGAAATTCAAAGGTCAATGGAGTGGAGAAAGCGATGTGGAGAAACGACGAAGGACTAACCTTTATGGTGGAAGCCGAGGAGCTCCACAGTCACTGTCAGAGGGGGGTGAACGTTGGTGAATAACTTAAGCTCTAGGAACCACCTACCCTAAGGACCTCCAAGGACATGACCCTGTAGGTCAAAACCCACAGGGGCCGACAAAGGGTGCCAGTTCTTGCATCACCGCCACGGACTCGTCTCTGCGATTGATCTCGGAGTTTCGCGATGCGGTCCAGAACGCCTCTAGCGTTTTACGCGCGGACACGTCGCTCTTGCTTGCAAGGATCCAGTCATCCGAAACATTGCGCCGTCTAGGTGCTCCTTCACCCGCAGAGAGGATTACGTTGGGAAAACGAGAAGGCCGCTGTGTGTAAGGGTGAAGGAGTTTAGGAGGTCGCAGAGTTCGACTTCAATGGGCGAGCACAGGGTAGACGGCCGGCGCAATGGTTCAGGTCGCTGTCACGATCCTTGCACGTGAGAGCGACGTGTCCTCGCGAGCGGAAAGCGCTACAGGCATTCTGGATCGCATCGCGAAACTCCATGATGAATCGCAGAGACGAGTCCGTGGCGGTGACGCAATAACTGGCACCCTTTGCCGGCCTCTGTGGGTTTTCACCTACAGGGTCATGTCCTTGGAGGTCCTTAGGGTAGGGGTCCCAGGAGCATAAGTCATTCACCAACGTTCACCTTCGCTTGACGGTGACTGGTGGAGCTCCGGCTTCCACCACAAAGGCTAGCACTTCGTCGTTTCTCCACATCGCTTTCTCCACTCCACTGACCCTGAATTTCTTTCTTTAGTATGAAATGACCTTTGGAAAGTAGTTATTCAAATGTTATTTGGACCCTTCCAGGCTCCGACGAAGGCGAAATCGCCGAAACGTAAGCCGAATAAAGTGCTATAGCAATCTCAGTGCTCAGCTTCAAGAACCAACAATTCAACACGAAGCATTATGCCAACGAGTTTCGCAAGTGGAAGCTTTTCTTTTAGGCGTAACGTTACCGTTCCTCTTTTTCAGAGGTCTAAGCACACCTCGAAGTTTTAATTCGTGTACTACAGGACCAGGAGCTTTCTCCGCACTGTAAGTTCGACATAGAACTAACAGTGCAACGCGGAATTCTGATATGAGCACGATGACAGTCCGCGCAGTTTTCAACAACTTTCCTACAACCAACATTTCCACCTTCCGATCTCATTGGCACAAAAGTATGAACTCATCTGCACAAAGTCTCTTATTTCCAACGTTTTTAGATGCTCTTCATGCGAGGCATTTTCCTCGCATGGTAACCCACGAGGTCATTCTTCGCCTTATGTTGGATCAATATGTACCGGTCGGACAATGAGTACTGTCATTCTAGCGAACAACGTACCATTATCACCATTACACGGAGAACTCCTTGTACTTTGCAAGGGCTGAGCGTTTTACCTGTGTACTGTATATTTCGTGCAGTCCTAAAACGCAACTCCAACGATCCGTAGCAGCGTCCCCATTTGGCGCAAAGGAGGTTTCTACTTTTCTTCGCCTTCTCTCGCTCTTGCTGCACTAGATCGCTACTAGGCGGACGACGAGGTGTTCTGTAGGTGTTGGATATAAGGCGTTCTGATGTCTCCTGGCCCCATACGCCTGCCTTTGAGAGCCACCTGGGCCACACTGTGCTTCCATCTCAGTTCGTCTCTAACGCAGACTACCTGCCGTCGCGTAGCAGCCCAAAATACTTGTCCTTGAGCTCTCGTGAACGCGTACTGCCACTATTCTTTGTGCAATCCTTCTTCATTATCGTCGTTCTCCTTTCAGCGCTTGCCTGAGGCTCCAACATAGCTATGCAGTCGCACAGAATTCCGCTTCTTCAAGTTTGTTTCCCCCCCCCCCCCTTCAAGTTTGCTTTTCCTTCGCTGTACATGGCCATAACGAATACTGTGCAATGGAGTTGTTTCTGAAGAAGAACTATTGAGAACGAAAAGCGGAAGGGAATGGACCAACATATTGTACCCGCCGTAAACAGGGACTCTGCGGGTGTGTCATATAACTTCTCAAATGCTTGGATGTGTTTAACAGCCTTTCTCGAACTTTCATTCTGAGGATTAAAGTCTATGGTAAAATATCAGTCACTCCTGCGGGGGATACAAAATCCCACTTCTTCGACATGTAAGCAACTTGCATTCGTATTTCGCCTATGCAGTGACTTACCGCCATATTAGTGTTTTACTCTTCCCAGACAAGCCTGCCACAGATTTGCCGATTCCAAATCTGGAGTGATTGAAGGCGTGCTTGGCTTGCTTAAGAATTGGACCAATGATCTCAAACTGCATACAGCAGCCTCAGCGCCTCCTAATAGCGACTTCACAGAGTGTGTTATAGGCCATTCCCATATGGTGACACTCATCTGAACTTTCTCACTAATAATAGTCGTCGACCTATGTGATCTCATTAGCGGTTCAGCTTTGCGCACCATTCTCTATCTTGCTTGCGCTCACGTATGATAATTGCACCAGACGGAAGGCGCCGGTGTAGGCGGTTGAGTTCATCCATTTCTTCATTCTCTCAGGTTTACGGTTTTCATAAACACCTGAGCTATTTTGGGAAAACGAAACAGAGTACATCGAGTATGAACGTGCCTACTAACATCTCCGAATTACACCTTTGTATTCAGTTCGAGCTTTTCTAGCTCTATCACTCTGAAAAAGAATTAAAAGCTCGTCACCGCACTTTTAGCCCCTGAAAAACTTTGGGCTCCAATTATTCTGCGGTTTGAAATCAGATTCCACACCTATCAACACAACGAGAGTGAGAAAGAGAAAGAGGGTAAGAAGGAAGCCCACCCTTTAAGTAGCTGGTCTACCAAGGAATATCGTAAGTAGGAGGAAGAGTTAGGTGTTTCATGCACCCCAGTCGACTGTACGAGTCCGCCAAATCCAGGGAGATCTTCAATCTTGATGCTTATACATAGTTTGGCTCCAGAGTGAGAAGGGTAAAATTCTGTACTGTCTGGTGCTTGACTACGCGCATCGTTGTGCGAATGCTTCGCTGAACCGGAATGGAAAGGATGCAACTTTCATCAATTCCTATGTGTATGTGTGCGACACGAATTCTATTTCCTCTGGAGCCGTCAAGGATGTGTATCTGACATGAATAATGTCTTATCGTAGTCATCCAAAAAGAAGCCAATGTTTTATCCTTCTTAGAAATGTGTTGCCGATTCACCGACCCAAGAAAGGTGGAAGATTGGCAGCCCTTACATGGGTCCCAAACTTTGAACATTGGTTCGATGTGCACGATACAGAGGGCTCTTCTTCCCATCGAGCCAGCTCGTGACAATATTTCCGAAGTAGAGTTCGCGCCTCGCCCCAAAGAAGGCTTCGAAAAGGGTTTAGGACGACAGCATGCATGGTTTTATCTCCAACAGGTTCTGCAGGGTATTCAACCATTGCACCAACAGGAACCGAAGCAACAATCTCAGCCCCATAATAATGGTTGTTCTTTTTGGGAAGACTACGCTTTCCTAAAAAGGTGATTCATTATTGTAGGACGATTGGTAGAAAGGGGTTATGGCCAAGGCTGTAGTTTGGAAGGATTATCGAGTTCTAAGCGCGAAAGATAGCGCCCGGGTCGTTGGCGTGCCGTGCTGATGGTGCTCATTTATTCATTATTTGCCTCAATCCATCTCACACTTGATTACGATTGTAGCCCTAATGAATCTGTGAGTCGTTGGAGTACTCCTAACTGTGGCTGAAGAAGTTTAGATCTAGTCCTTTCACTCAGCGGCTCACCAGTACTTGTAGAACGAACGGTGGAAAAGAAGTTATGGCCAACTAGCCTACTCTAACTTCATGATGTCTAAGTTGCTCGTCATCTTTCATTTCTTGCATGTTCGTTTCCCGCCGCGTGTGGAAAGTGACAAATAGCAAAGAAATGAATGAGCTGAGGTGGGGTATGTACACCGGAAACCGGCATCACGCTCTTCTTTTTTCCATGAAATGATGTCAGGCTTCACCCGTGACCGCGCGCACCCACGTCAGAGACGTTTCGATACGTGTACTTCGCAACTGTCTGGCGAAGGCTATTACACGTCCCTCAAAGCGTGTCACAGACGGGACACGCGAAACCTCTTCCAAACCATGATCTTCATCAAAAACCTGCTCCAGCATCTCTTCTAGTTTTCCCACTCTATAAAATATTGCCATTTCCATAATGTCGTAGGAGCACATTTAATGGCTAACGATTTAATGATCTAAACGAATTAACTGTCGTTTTCCGTTAAAACCTGGCCTACGACTTAATGGAATTTTCCAGAAATTTAGCGAAATTTTTATCGGAGTTTTTTCAATAGTATAATGCCATCAGTTAAGCTTTTACTCACCGAAAGAAGGTAAGATCCCGGATGACTGGAGGAACAGCACCATAGTCCCCATCTTCAGGCAGAAGGGAGACGCTTCCGAATGCTCCAACTACCGAGGGATCAAACTGATCTCGCACACGATGAAGATCTACAAACGACTGGTCGACTCGAGGCTGAAGGAGATGGTCCCCATCTCCCAGGTGCAGTGGGCGTCATGCTCGAGAGGTCCACCACGGACGCCATCTTCATCGCTCGTCAGGTGATGGAGAAATATCGGGAGAAACGAAAACCCTGCTACCTGGCATTTCTGGACCTGGAGAAGGCCTACGACAGGCTACCCCGGGCCGTACTCTGGAAAGCCCTTCGAGGGAGGGGTGTCCCGGAACGTTTGATTACGATCATAAGGGACATGTATGAAGGCTCGAAAGCGGCGATACGAACTCCACACGGGGTGACAAGGAAAGTGGACATCATAGTGGGGGTACACCAAGGGTCGGCTTTGAGCCCGTTCCTCTTCCTGCTGACACTTGACTCTATAGTGAGCCCCCTTGAGGAAGGCCCTCTCAGAACGATGCGCTGACGACATCGCCCTAGTAGCCGACAACCAGAAGGAACTGGAGGAGAAGGTGCAGCTGTGGCAGAGAGCCCTCGCAGACAACGGCCTACGGCTGAACGTGAAGAAGACGAAGTTCATCAGCTCATAGCAGTGCGCTGGATCGATCCTAGACTGCCAAGGGGAAACGATCGAGAAGGTGGAAGAATTCCGCTACCTCGGAAGTGACCTATCCGAGGAAGGAAGTGTGGACCAGGCGGTCAGGGGACGGATAAACGCAGCCTGGCTCAAGTGGAAGGAGTCCACAGGGATCCTCTGCGACCGTAGATGCTCCAGGACACTCAAGGGCCAGCTCTGCAGAACAGTTGTGAAGCCTGCCGTCCTCTACGGCAGTGAGTGCTGGGTCCTGGGTAAGGCGCAGGAGCGGCAACTGCACGCTGCGGAAATGTGGATGCTGAGGTGGGCATGTGGATAGACCCGTCGGGACAGGGTGCGAAACGAGGATGTTAGGGCAGTGATGAAGACAGCCCGATCCAGCTGAAGATGAGGGAACATCGCCTGAGGTGGTATGGACACGTCCTCAGAAGACCAGAGGATCACCCCATAAGGTTGGCCCTAGATTTCGAGGCACCCGGAAAGCGTCCGAGAGGAGCCCCAAGGAAGAGGTGGAAGGACGTCATCAAGAGAGATCTCGCGCAAGTCGGCGCCACGGCAAATGACGCCTTGGTAGGACGAGGTGGCGGCAGTTCACAAGAACAGCGGACTCTGCGACTGCGCGGGAATAAACGCTCAGGAGACGAAGAAGTTAAGTTTTTACTGATATCGCTCCTTTCCGGCTGCACCCAAAAACCTTTCGAATTCGGTAAGGATCTTAAAGACGGTTGCCTAGTTTAGCCTACAATTTTAGTTCGAAATCGAGCATAAAACCAAGCACATTATCATTTTGCCTTGGAGCGTAAGCTGCAATATTTTCAGTGGAATTCGCAATATTTTGAGTGAAAATAATTTTTGTAAGATTAGGAACCCTTCTAAGGCCTTCATGTTAACCCCGCTAAAGAGCGGGACCGCGCTATACAGACGAAGTTTAGAGAGCGATTTCTGCATGTTCAAAATTGTGCTAGGGTTTGTTGGCTTTCGAGCTCGGCTCAAGCAGAAACTTATGAAGGGGTTAGTAAATTTAGATTGTTTTATTAAGTTAACCATTCAACGAACGAGCGTAGTGTTTCGATAACTGTCAAGAGCCGCCATTATCTCATTTCATCTCCAATCGGCAACCGAGGTACTGGCCAACCATGAGAAAAACTTCAGTAACATTGAAACCCACGCGACACATGCAAAACGGTGGCTGTTCTTCTTCAAATCATCTTCCTCATAATATCAATGACATTCACAGCATCGTGCTGTCGCCATAGCAAAATCTGGCTCTTATGAGATTTCCTGTGTAGAGTCGTATATCGCCCGTTTCCGTCGTTGGGGATCTATATTAATCTCTTCCAAAGACATTCCGCCATCATATTCCCGCGTTGGCGCTGGTTCACCGATAGCTGTCCTGATCACGTCATTCTCAAACAGCGCTCTCCTTTTTTCCTTTAATCTGATTCAAGGGCGTCGAGAACGGAAATTTCACTGCTCGGTGTGCAAAATCATTCTTATCTCCCGGCTCCAAGTGGAAGTGCTGAAGTTTCCGCCTTGATTCAATAAAAAACGCCATGCAATCATAGAAGCACCATATAGCGTTCCTTTATGAAGTCAACAGGTTTCCTTGTGTTTGCTCAGCCGCCTCGTGTGTAGAGCTTCAAAGTCTTGCGCCTTGAAAGCTTTTATCGATCAATCGTTTGCCGTCAAAACTTATTATTTTTCCTTTCTTTTATATGCCCTTGTACTGCAGTCTTTGTTCCAAATACTATTGTACTTCTTTTCTCCATATTTCAGTTGAAGGAATACTTTATCGGCTATTTATCTGTAGCTGCAAATTAGAGCTGCCGAGCTTCAATTGGTGTGCTGCCTAGGTTTCTTCCCTATACAAACTTGTGAATTCCTTATAAGCTTTTTCGAAAACGTCTCATCCAGTTGGCCGTTGGCTTACTTCGTTCAACAAATTTTGCTGTTCATTCCACTCGACCGTTCTTTATTCTACTCCTGCCAACGTCATTTCAGCAAATGTATTGGGTGCACCAAAGCAGTTCCGTTGTTGTTTCAGGTTCTATGCAAACCCACACAATAATAGTCGTCCTATGGAAGTATCGTCTTAATCTTTCGAAGCTACGGAAGCCTAGTAACGTCCGCGTTTTCGTGGTTGGTCCACCGAGAACGCTGATCGATGAAACGAGGTAGGAGACGAAGAAAGCCTGCTCCGATACAGAACACTTACATCGGACTATAAGGGAGGGGGACGTTCTGCCTGAAAGCGGCGCGGGCCAAGACGCGGGGCAGTGCCTGCGGAGCCAATTAGCGTCGACTCGCGCAGTGACACCCGCCGCTTCGCGCTCAGCCAGACAGCCCTCGCCGCGGAGGCGATGCTGACCCAGCCAACTATAGGAGCCTGTAGGTCGACCAGATTTGGTGTGATTTGGTGTGATTACAACCGATGGAGGGATAGGAGGCTCAGACGGCTTGAATTGGTAGTCCAGAAATTTGGGATTGATCTGAACCCTACCATCTCCTATATTAGAATTTCGAGCTCTATCGAATGAGTCAGGAAAGAATCTTTCCTCAACAACCCTTATAACAATTTTTTTCAGGCGCAGTTAACTTTCGTTATATACCACTTTTTATTAATATCAAAATTAACTACAAGGCATGCTTCCAGGCTACTGGTGTGAACCCTACCATATCCTGTATTAGAATTTCGATTTCTGTCGAATAAGTTAGAAATTATCCTGTCTAAGTAATCCTTAAGGCGGCTTTTAGGCATTGTTTATTTTCCTTGAATATCAGTTTTATTTCTTATCAGAATTAATTGCGAGGCATGCTTCCAGGCTGAAATTAGGCGAGACAAATAGCTAGAAAGACGAGAAACCTTCTTGGAGCACCCGAAGTGCTCAACCTTTTTGAAAACGACATTAATGCGTAGAGCATGTTGTGAAATTGCCCAAAAAAGCCACGCGCAATTTGAAGTATTGTGTGATGAAATTTATTCTTGGTGAACATTAGATTTAATGAACCATCTATCCATTTTAGTCTCGATATATACGGTGTGTGCATTATAAAGTTCCATAGAAATAACAGCTACGAAATGAAAAAGAGATGGCGTGTTGAGAACAACGCTTTAAACTTCTGTTAAAAGATCTCTCGTCTATCTAATTGGATTCCTCGAGCAATTTTAGCCTGAAAGCATGTCTCGCATTTAATCCTGATATATGTGAATAGAAAACGGTATTTAACGAAAAATAAACGAGGATAAAGGATAAAGGACGGCGTTACTTAATCCCTTCTGCGATGCGCCAGCGCATTCTACTTCTACGGGATGTCGTGGAGGCGACATGAATGCGTATTTGGCCATACAATGACTTGCGGTGGCCAGCCGATGAACAAGTCAGCGCTCTTTCCTTCCCAGACAAGTCTGGTACCAACTCACCGACCCCTGAGGGATGGAAGGCTTTGTTGGCCTGAAGGGGAAATCCGAGCCAGGAACCTGGTATCGGGTGCACGCGACATTCGCGTCTCCTCCGACTGCGCTACACGCGCCCAAAAAATAAACAGGGCCTGAAAAAAATTCGCTTTAAGGGTTATTGAGGCAGAGTTCTTTTCTGGATCACTCGATAGAGCTCGAAATTCTAGTACAGGAGATGGCATGGTTTAAATCAGTAGTATGGAAGCATGCCTCGAAATTAATCCTGGTATAAATAAAAATCTAACGAAAATAAACAACGCCCAAAAAGTCGCCTTAAGGGTTATTTAGACAGGATATAATGCAGGAGATGGTAGCGTTCACATCAGTAGCCTGGAAGCATGCCTCATAGTTAATTCTGATATAAATAAAACTGATATTTAACGAAAGTTAAACAGCGCCTGAAATTTTTTAGTAAGGGTCATTGAGGCAAGATCCTTTCCCGGCTCCTTCGATAGAGCTTGAAATTCTAATATAGGAGATGGTAGGGTTCAGATCAATCCGAGTTTCTGGACTGCCAATGCAAGCGTCAGATCCTCAAGCCGTCTGAGCCTCATATCCCTCTATCAATTATAATCACACCAAATCTGGTACACCTACAGGCTCCCGTGGTTGGCTGGGTCAGCATCGCCTCTGCGGCGAGGGCTGTCTGACTGAGTGCGAAGCTGCGGGTGTCACGGCGCGAGTCGACGCTAATTGGCTCCGCAGGCACTGTCCCGCGTCTTTGTCCGCGTCGCTTTCAGGCAGAACGTCCCTCACCCGGACTATAAGAGCTAACTGCGACGGTGTAGAAGATTGTGTAAGCCCTTACGTAGTGGCTCCACTATCAGCTAAGTCACCAGCAAGGTTGAGATCATTTTTTCTGTATGATATGTCTCCACTAGTGTGCCTCAGACCTAGCGACATTGTAGGTACAATCCATGGATTTGTTTTTACGTTCACAGGTTGTTTTGAAAGACACACCATGGGATTGACTTCCACGTTTTTGCGCAGCCTGAATTGAAATAATTCATGCGTCTCCCATCACTGCGGCACTGTGAGACCTCATACGAAAGATCTATTGATGACTACATAGCCCAAGTCCTTGACTCGTAGCAGTGACTAAATAAATGTGGATCCAACTCATTGCTGTGGTAAGGAGACACCATACCCCTGCGGCTGGCGTCCGGAGTTACGAGCAGCGTTCGTAACGATGAGATTGGGTTCAGGTGTCACCACTGCAGATTCGAGCACATTCCTTCCGACAACGAAGGCTGCGTTTGAGAGCCTGACACCAAATTGGCGTTTCCGAGACTCTATCGACAGCTGAAGCATAGTTAGATTGATACTTCACGTCTGGGCTTGAGCCTAACTCGCTACCGTGAAGTATTTGATTGAAAGAGGTGGGTGGCGAGAACTACGCCAGTAGAGCAGATCTGGTTGCCTAGAAGGGTAAAGACTGGTGAAAATTATGCTATTTCTCCAATAAATAGCTAAAATGGAAGCTACTGAGGGTGTAGGCTATCGACTTATCGGCTACACTTGTGGAATGAGGTGCAGCGCAGAAGGAGATGTACATTGAGCAGCGAAGAATTCTACACTTCGTGCATCTTTCCAGTATCCAAGGGGTGATATAGAACGGCGTACAGCGCTAACTGAACTTATTTAGAAGCTTAGACAGAAATCTCTATCTAATAAAGTAAAAAAGTTACCCAATGAAAGTCAACTGATTGAAGGTAGGCTTTCTTTGTCTGTTATTAAATGAACAGTATGTCCTGCATGTATGCATATCATATACGCAGCCGGTCGAAGTGAAAGAAAGCGTACAGTTTTAGCGTCGACGTCTACTACCAGGTGGAGTCACCAATCAGAGATCATGACCACCTTCAATTGCTCCAGAAGGTACAATCTAATGTTGTCGCCTCAGCTTTCAGACGTCTAATACAAACAACTCCTTCAGGTAAGGGAGTTGTGCTCAATGTACGCCGCCTCACAACGGCGAATTGTAGTATTCGAGAGAAGCCTTCAGAAAGCCGTCGCTCGAATACGAAAGGAAATGAGTGTCGAGGTACGTTTGCGAACAGCCTCTACCTCGAAGATGATGGACGAACTCCAACGATTTTAAGGGATTCCTACCGGAACAGTTGGAACAGTTGCTCAATATCCGTGAGGCCATTCACAACCCACGGAAGAACGGCCTTGCCACGTTGCGGTATGCTCTCTTTGCAATAAGTTCTTTATCGTAGTTGGCTGGAAAACCTACACGATAACTGGTGCAAGCTGGTATAGGTAGACGCAGGGAAAACCGCTGCAAGGCCATGGTACTATTAACTATAAGTTCGTTCAAAGATAAAGTCGGATTTTGTTCGTTACGTTTTACGCTCCGTTGGGATGTTGCATCATCATAATCATTTTCATGAACGTTTGTTCTGCTTGGTCCGTTCTTCAGGAGTGGTGATGTCACTTCTCCCGACCCAATGCTCGATCGGGATGGACACCAGCTAGTTTTAAGGCCAAATGCAACGTATCTAGCCAACGCTGCTTTGAGTGTCCTCTGAGCCGTTTTCCAGGGACCTCAAGATTCAGGCCATTCATACAGGCGGTGTCGTCGTTACCGTGAAGAGCGTGACCGTGCCATCGTAGACGAACTTGTCGACTATTGGGGCGACACCAAACTTCTGTCTGTCGTTGCGAACGCGTTCCTGTCGCGTTACTCTGGCCGCTCTCCTTAGCATTTTCGCTTCCATTACACTAAGGCAGCTAACGATTTCTTTGGTCACGGGACAGCACTCAGCCAGCATCGACTGTATATAGCAGAGATATTTTAAAATCTCCAGTATCACTAAGAAGGAGAGGTGTAGGAGGAGAGGTTTTTTGGGAATCATTATTTAGAAAGAAGAATTTAGCTCATGCAAGGCACTACATGACAACTGAATTATCTAAATTTCTCTTAGTCTTTGTTTCGTTCCTTCTGATGCTCAAAGTGAACATTTACAATGTTGTCATTCATATATTCAGAGAAGTTGCAGTACCTTCATGAACAGATCGAGGAAGTCGTTCGGATGACATACTTAGAGCAGAATTAATACAGAGATTTAGAAGCATGTGTTTCACAGGGGAAATGTTTCACAGTCTTCAATGACAGGGAGGTCGTAATTGTGTGACAATCACTAACGAATTTCATATGGAGGAACTAGCAAGGATAATTTGAAGGTGGACTGCCGCTTAAAGAGATCGAAGGCATTTTTTAGATAAATTTTGGACCTATTGTTGCATTTACTTGCAATCTGATAGAAGAAAAGGCTTGGTATGTAGTTAGTTACTCGTGACTTGGCCGCCGAGAAGGAAAACACTAACCATAAGTTGGAGGAGAAATTCGCCCCATTTTGATCAACTGCCGGGAGCAATTTCTCAACTGTAATGGCACCTGAGGTAGGGGTTGGAAAAAGTTTGTTCGAGAAACTAAAAAATGTCCAGCGGTAGGACGATGCTGACAAAACGTCATAAAATTGGCTGTTCAGCAACTACATAGGCCGACTAGGCATGTAAAAATTCGCTTTTCACTGTTTGCAGGCCGTTTCATAACAAAAATAATTTTGGAAAGTGTATCCAAAATACTTCAAGAAAGTTGTGAGGTAATCTATGATGAAGCCGGTTTCACAAATTCATTGACTGGAAAAATCCAGCTTCGTGATCTTGAAAACGGGGTTTACCCAAGTTATTATTGCCAGTGAGACGGGAGTACTGAAAACGCGTATTTAGGTTGGCAGAGGGGCACTTGTTTGGAGAACGTTTCAGTTTGAATGTAGCGTAAATCCTATAAATCTGACATCATTTAAATTCGATAACGTTTTTGACCACCCCTATCTGTCCCCTTTTATTTCATTATTCAATTAATTTCCTGGAAAAAATCTGGAAAATTTTATTTTCTTTTTCAACATTTGCTTCAAAGCTGACGGCAAGTAATACCAAGAGGAAATTGTCGATGTAAATAATTTTAGGATAACTCACTTCTTCATTCCGTTGCTTAACCTTGAACTAGCATCTTTCCTTGGCCGCTCTTATGCATGATCTCATTCGGAGAATGTATTTCGCATGGTGATTCCTTTAAAGGACAAATCCTAGTCATCTAGACAGATTGCAGCACGATATGGTGACATGTGAAATTGTCTCAAATTTCAGCGCAGCCAAGTCTTTTCTGAACCGCATGTTTTTAGGCAGTGCTCACTCTCCGGCAGTCCGCAACCAGAACCATGGCTGGAAGTGGTCAGATCACAAGTGGGTGGTTTTCCAGTGGTAATACGGTCCGTTCGTGATCAACCGCCAGAGGGCATATTGCGCACTGAACGCGAATTCCGACAATGGCTCAGGGTAAGCAAGAGTTTCAGTACGAGTCTCTGTATTTGGCGGGAGCGCCACTCACAGTCTAGCCATGATACAATGCACTTCCCCAGGAGCTCTCCTAAATGACGTTAGGCGTCTACTCATTTGCAGCTCAGTCATTTCTAGAGGTGTAAACCTACATTCACTTAAGAGGCACAGTTTTTGCCTATTGATGCTTCATTAGTCAGGTATTATGGAGATTGTGGAGAAGTTTTTATTAACGGTTGAAGTACTTCCCTCTTTTGCATCTCCCCTCTCAACATATACAGCCTCACAAAATGTTCCTATTTACTTATTTATTTGTATTTATCATGTATTCATAATGCACTTTGGCCTACGCCATGAATAAAGATCTGTTAAAACAACATAACAAGTACCACTAACAGGATATAAATGAACAAAAAGGTAACTAATGAGGAAGGTCAATGAGGTGACTGTGAAGACTTTCATATAGTATTGTAGGGCGTTGTCTGGGAAGCACCGTAGTAGTTTCCAGATTTTTTGCAGACCTCTGGGTAGATCAAAAACGGCAAAAAACTCTTGCTGCGTACCGATAGTGCAGAACTGACGACTGGAACCTCCTTGTCGAGATCAGAAATAATCCCGTAAATGGTTTGGAGCTACAATCATTACTAGAACATGTGATTTGGCGAATTTCTAACAGAAACGAGAAGGCACATTCACGGGAGGCATCCACCAGTACATGGGCAGCGGTTTGGTGGCCGAGTGGATGGCGCGGTGGATTTGGAGGAGGGTAGTCAAGGGATCGATTCCGGAGTGGCGCTTATGCATCGCTAATGGCGTCCTTTGCATCTTCATTAATGTAGAGTGCATTTTTCTCATTGACCTTTCTCGTTAGAAGTGCAGTTATGGTAGATAAAATTGAGTCAGGATAGGCTTCAACATGCAGTTGATCTGCTTTGCCTAAAACGGTTGAAGATGGAAAAAAATTCTGCCAGAATCGAAAGACTCAAGAACCGTCGATCCTTATGTCGTGTGAAGACTTATGCTTCTTGAATAGACACTTATTAGTCGCTTTCCATCAAACTTACCTTACCATTAGTAGAGCCATACATCGTTACTATGCTCACATTGGAAGAAAATGTGGAATTACCAGGCGCTGTAGTCCGTAAGATCTTGAACAAGGAAGATGCTTGCCGAGACAGTACGATATGCAAATATTGCAAGGATTTCTCCCACATATTCAGCCTTTCTGACAATGACCAACCGATTCCATGAGGACTAATTCGTCGACGTCTGAATGGTCAGCATTTTCCACAGCTTGTCTTAGCTTTACCACTATCAGTTTTATGAAGATATTATTCATTATGTAACTTACACTTCGAAGAATATGTCCAATGTAACCTATTCTAGAGGTGCACTCATGACTACTGTCCTTAAGAAGGCTTTGTCCTCCGAACCCGTAATCTGCGCATAGACCAGCAAGCATCACATCAATATTTGCACGAATTTCAGAAAAGATTATCCAGAAACATGTATTAAAGCATAAATAGGTCGCAATACAATTTTGAGGAATGAGTACGGCTGCCTCAAAGGGAGACTGGTCGAAACTGCCATTCTAGCCTTCTTAAATGATTGTACAATAGCAACTGAAAATAGGAAGCGTGTGAGCGCAATATCTTTTGATTTTTCAAACGCCGTCAACAAGCTCGTGGCGAGGATCCAAGTAATGAAAATGGAAGATGTGGGAATCCATTCTATAGGTTGGAAAAAACACTTGTGGAAGAACATACAGGATTCCATAGAGGGTCAATTTGATGAAGTATTTTTCCCTACAGCCGTATTACTCTGGAGGGGGTGTTATCTCGAATTTTATTTTTATTTTACACCT
Organism: Heligmosomoides polygyrus bakeri; assembly: GCA_947359475.1. Classification (NCBI taxonomy): domain Eukaryota; kingdom Metazoa; phylum Nematoda; class Chromadorea; order Rhabditida; family Heligmosomidae; genus Heligmosomoides; species Heligmosomoides polygyrus. Next base: position 70,476,042 of record OX375868.1, on the reverse strand, counting down.
GTCATCTTCCGAACAAACTCATCAAACTGGATGCCATATAAAAAATATAGGCTTCAAGTTAAGTTTCAAGAAAAAATTTATGGATGCTACAGAAGCAATATGTCTTCAACCTGCGATAAATTGCAATTTTAGTTGATAGATACATCAGTGGGGTTTACCACTTGCAGCTAAAAAACTTGAAAAAAAAAACGTTTCCTAATGAACGGGTCTGAGAAACAATCGCACCTTCCAACGTACAGGCCACGTCTGATCTCGTAACATAGATAACACTTAATAATTTCAATTTTAAATCAAATTTCAACCTGATACATGACAAGGTTATCTGCTCGTCTGTGAAGTCTGTTGCTGCTTAAGCTGTGTAATCTGTGATGGTAGTTGATGGCATATTACAGGGGCAGATTATGTATTTTATCGCTGAGTCCTATACGCATGTGACTTCTTGTTTAGTATGTCCGCAGCATTTTTTCTTATGCTTCTTCGTCCTCTTCTGGCAAGTCTGTTGTTCTTGTCAAAAATATAAATAAATAGACAGCGTGTCGAAGTTGATTAAAGCAACTCACATTAACTTTCCAGAAGAAAATGATTACAACTGCTGGAGTTTATGTTTTGGAACCAAATCTAGATGCGGAATCTTCAGTGGTGCTACTTCCTTTTCTGTACAGCTTAGAACTGAGAAATTTTATTTCCTCACTGCACTGGAAATGTACAACGCAAGGGTGCACCTTGTTTTCAAGGAAAATCTTGCAGGAGAAAATCTATTTTTCAGAAGGAACTGCCTAATATTCTTCTTTGCCTCCTTCTAGAGGTGAAAATTCGTGATGCTACTCATTGTTGCAGAGAAACTCTACCATTCATCAATGCGGCGAGTACGTGGTGCAGGAGTATGTGGAGGACGGCTACGAGTTCACAGCCCTGTGTACTGCAAAGGGAGGACTAGTGGGTAAGCAGCCTGCGAGCAGCTTGAACGCCTTGTTAGAAGTCTCTGCTGCAGGATGTTTAAAAACGCACTTCAGCCTGCTGCGCCTCGTTGGAGACCCACCGAACGATCCTCGAATGCATACAGGGCCAGCTACCGTACGCTGTGCAGCTGTTCAGCGTCGAGCAAACAAGGGATCATTTGCCTGGTGTTGAATCATTCGTTATTCAGGTACAGTGCGCCGCATCTACATATTGCTTTTTTTACCATAAACAACCAAGCCACAACAATTGCGAGTTTCGACAGGACGAAACACAATGAACGATTGTGGGTAGATGGAAGGCATGTGAGCTCAGAATCCAAAGAACGTGGTTTCTATACCTACACAATGCTAATTTCTAATCCAAACTTATCCATCCTAAAGATGAACATAACAGTAGCTACCAATTTCTTCCAGTTATTCTACCAAAGCTCTTTTCAATTCCATGTCCTTTTTTCAGGTGATCAAAGCTACGTTTTCAAAGAGCTATACGGGTGCTATTTTCATCAAGGGATTCTATAAGGTATTGTTTGCATTATTTACTTACTTATTCACCTAATAATTAGAGCACTTGAGATAGGCAAACAGTTGTTCATTACGCTCTAATGCTTTCCAAGTCAAATTAGACACCTTTGAAATCAATCTAGACACTTTATTAAGGTAGCCTATGACCTTTGAAATCAAACTGTGCAAACTCTAAGCTAGCCTAAGACTTTGAAATCAAAGCAAACTCTTCCAAATCGAAAGTACCTGCTTACAGATCAAGCAACATGCTCTCCAAGATGGCTAGAATAATTTTTGTTCAAGGAAAATTTGGTATAGCTTTCTTGGAATTTTTTAGTTCAGCTGCTCGAATGAGTCTAATAAATTTGGAAAAAAATAGTTTAATAAAAATAATTTAGAAGAAAAAATAAAATAGTATCAAAAATCGAATTTTGTTTTAAAGCACAGCAAAGCAGCAAACATTTAGTGCATTTAAAGGCGACTGCTTAAGTGAAGCATCAAAGTGAGGTTATGTGAACAATTTTTTTATTGTATTGTTTGCAGGTCTGGAAGTCCACAGGCAAAAAGCAATTTTCCTATCAGTCGAATAAAAACGTCGCGACGTCTTGGACGAGGCCATGGCGCAACCCGTTTTTGGCACTATAAAGTGGCTGCCTTCCTGCTCTTTAAAACAAGGCCTTAGGACATTGCTTTTCCTTGAAAAATAGGAACCTTGTAAAATGTCATACAATGTCTTCACTTATTGAGTAGGTAAATTAAAGCTTCAAGAAAGCTTTACTTTTTCCTTGACCAGAAAATTATTCTAGAGAGTCTTTAGTTTGATGTGGGAGAAGATCATTTCGATCTGAAAAAATTCGCTTTGGTGTCAAAAGTTTTAGGTCTATGCTTAAGAGAGCGTCCAGTTTGATTTGAAGAGTGATGAATGGCGTCGTGACGCTGGAACATCAACAGCACACACCTTCCTCACGACAACGCTAGGCCGCATGTAGCTAAAGAGACACGTGGAAATTGGAGGATCTGGGGTGGAGCTCGGTTCTCCACCCACTCTATTCCTGATACTGACCCTTTTGACTAACGCTTATTTCGTCCTTTTAAAAAGCTCCCAGTTACGAAAAAAATCACAAAACTGAAGAAGATGAAACGGCAGTCAGCGAATTCTTTCACTGCTCCTCTCCCCAGTTCGGGAGAAGGGAATCGCTGTCCTGCCTGTTAGGTGACACAATGTAGCGACTAACGATGGTGAATATATTGCTGAGTGAACTCCATTGTATGCTGAATAAGAAATGAAAAATAAAAGATCTCGAACACCTAAAGACTTCCTTACCACCCTGATTTGTATCTCGCTGGAAGTCACATCGATTCGGACCCAAAGTGAGTGCGTAGCGGAGGAAATGTTCTCGATCGCTTGCACGTATTTAACGCATGTAGGCAGCTGTCAAGTTTTTAGAGGATGTGACGTCAACACCGCTTAGGTTTTTTTTTTCGGTAGAAAGGTACGAGTGAGTCTCCTAAACTTCCTTAATCGAGAGTACAGTGAAGCTGAAACTGAAGCTTGTGAAAAACAGCCTTCTTCTAGTGCAGCTGACAACAGACGGAGGCATAAAAATGCCTCCAACTATAAAAAAGGTGGCAATTTTTCGCAGGAACAAAAAATGTTTTCACGCCGATGTATGCGACCACCATTTTAATATTCTCAAAGCTTTCTTTTGCTCCAGAAAGCTTCAAACAGCGCTATTGAGGCAAGTTAATTTTAAAAATAAAATAAAAAATAATGCTAACTTTTCTCTAGAGAAAAAAATTATTCCGACCTTCTCTTAGTCTCTGGCGTAGTGCGGAAGAATCTCGTACTAATTTGGATGATGTTCAGTTTGATTTCAAAGGCGTCAAACTTGCTCAGAAGAGTATCAAATTTGACGTGAAATTCTATACAACAGAGACCTACACGTTTGTCTCAAGACCATTTCTGCAATAATTCAGGACCATAACGACATCTTCTTCCTCGGATTTGCCCTCGAACCTGAGTCGGAGACGTTGCGCACGTTGCTGTGCATGTCGAAATCCTTGACACCATGGGAGGCGCTGCTTATTGAGAGCCACTATGAGACCAATGATGGAATGCAGGTGAGAACACTTGGCAGCTTGTGCACTTACACTAAATCGATGAGCCTTCACTTCCTTTATTGATCCCAATAACCCAAGCAGCGCATGTTCATCTCCTTTTCTCCTCAACTAGCTACATAGTTTTGTAGCCTTCCGCTTACTCGCCGCTGGGTTGAAAATCGTCATGAAAAAACAGGACAGCTAAAAAAAATCCTAAAATTAGCTTGCTCAATCGAAGTAAAACTACAGCAGCACAGCTTTATAAAAGTGAGGATAACTCGTCGATTTTAGAACGGACACACCGCCTCGTCGCCGACGCATCACTGCGTCGTGAACTTCCCAACCGCTGAAGGAGTACTGATCCACCAAACTTCCATACCAAAGAGGTACATATGTGTCCCCATTCTGAACAGCAACGATCAGCTTGGCGCATTACTCAACATTTTGAACATGACAATATAATCCTTCCTGCTGGCGTGGTTCACACGAAGAGAGCTGCTGCTGAAGTCCGTTATATTGAAGGTGGTGACGGTATTTTCGGCTCCCGCCCGTAGGCGAATTCGCAGAAGCCGAAGGCCGCTTTTGCTATGGATGACCATTCGGACCTTGGTGACTTGACCGGGTCACTGAAATGGTTTCCGATGTATTTCTCGGTGCACTGGTATGGCTGGTTGCCAACGTAAACGGAGAATCCTCGATTCTGCTGCAATGACATTTTGAGCGAGTTGTTAGAGACAAGATAAGAGGAGATTCTCAAACTTGGGTAACTAAACCATGGAGCTGTGTCGGAGGAGGTGCCGGCTGCTGCGTGAAATCCGATACCAGATTCTTGGTTATTTTTCGCAGAGACCAACTAAAGGGTCCCGCACACTTCTGCGGCTTCCCGCTGCCCTATCCTTAACCATAGGGCAGAGACACAGAGCTCGCCGTCGGCGGCGAGCGCGCAGCCGCGAGCTCTTCTTCCGGGAGCGGGGGGGGGGGGGGCGGCGATAATGATGCGAATCATTATTGCCGTTGCGGCTTCAGCGGCGCGGGCAGACTATCTGCGCTCTAGCCTTTCGATGAGTCATGCCGATCAGCGGCTCCCGCGGCCGCCGCTGAGCGGGATGACTTCGTTTTCGCCGTCCTCCGCTCGCCGCAAAACTGTGCGGAGGCCTTAAGTCATCATCTCTCCGAGCTCGGCGAATTAGTGCCATTCTTGTCTGGTATGGATAAAAAGCTGACCTGCTCGTCGTCTGAGTACCGCAACAAGTCATTGTGTGGCCAAATGCGAATTCAAATCGCCTCCAAGACATCCCGTAGAAATATTAGGTTGTAACGAATTAAATGGCACTGGCTCGCGCCATTTTTTGGCGCGTCTTTACGCGTTTGATCAAGAACAAACCGTAACATGTGGCATATCATTTAGAAGCGCAAACTTTGCTCTACCGGTGAGTACCAAATTTTCTATGTAAAAGTATGAAAACTTTAGAGTTTTATCGACTTTTTTGCAGATGGACAAAAGGGTAATCCGAGGCATTTACTTGTATAAATTCAAGCTGGGCACTACAGCTAAGGAGGCGGACGAGAAGATCAACGCCGCATTCGGTCAAGGATGTTCCACAATTCGGACGGCGTATCGTTGGTATCAGAAGTTCCGGAATGGAGATGAGAGCTTGGAAGAACATGAAGGTCGTGGGAGGCATAGTGATGTTGATGAGGACAAGCTGAGAGATGTGGTAGAGGAGGATCCACAAAGGTACCAGGGAGATAGCGAAGGTTCTTGGCGTCAGTCACAACACAGCTGCCCGGCATCTGAAGGAAATTGGAAAGACCAAAAAGCTGGAAAGGTGGGTGCCTCACGAGCTGTCTGAGGAGCAAAGAAACCGACGATATGAGATCTCGTCCGCACTGCTTCTACGGAACGAAACGGCCCGTTTCTTGATCGCATCGTAACCTGTGACGAGAAATGGATAATGTACGACAACAGGCGACGATCGGCACAGTGGGTGGACAGCGATGAGAGCCCCAAGGTTTTTGCGAAGCCGGAATTGCACCAAAAGAAAGTAATGGTGATAGTATGGTGGTGTTCGCTGGGAATTATTCACCACAGCTTCCTCCCTCCCGGTGAATCCATCACGGCAGAGAAGTACTGCATTGAAATTGAAGAAATGATGAAAAAGTTGAAGGATATCCGGCCGGCCTTGATAAACCGAAGGCGAGTTCTCCTTCTGCACGACAATGCTCGCCCCCATGTAGCACCAATGACGTTGCAGAAATTGAATGAGCTGAGCATTGAAACTCTATCACATCCTCCGCTTTCTCCCGACCTCTCCCCAACAGACTACCATTTCTTCAAGCATCTTGGCGACTTCTTGGTAGGGAAAATATTCAAATACCAACAGGATGCCGAAAGTGCCTTCGAAGATTTCGTCAATTCCAGAACTTCTGATTTTTATGCTACTGGGATAGAAAAGCTTGTGTCACGTTGGCAAAGATGTGTAGAATCAGAAGGTTTTTATTTCGATTAATAAACTTGCCTACAAGCCGAGATATTATCTGTTTAAATTTACAGTGGTTCAGTGCCATTTATTTCGTTACAACCTAATAAAATGCGTGGCGCGCCCAAAAGGGATTGAGTAACGCTTTCATTTATCCTTTTATTCTTTAATGACAACCTTTACTCGAACTCATACCGCATTCTTTAAAATATTCAACCACCGAAAGTTGGATGAATCTGTTCAGGAGACCATTTCAATTATGGTGGATGTGGGCCTAAATAATGAGCAGCTATTTTCCAGATGTTCAACCGCTTGTCTTTAACTATAAGTTTGCCTCTCCGGACGACGATCTGTGTTTTTTGCAGGCCAACGAGTGAAATGCGCGTTTCATGGAGATGTGCTGAGGGTCAGGAAATGAACGACAGTCTCAGCATTGACGACAACGTTGCTCAGGTAAGAGGCACTGCCTTAACGTTTCCGTCAACGAAGGGAAGCCTAAGAAGCATAAATGCTGCTCTGGAAGCGCGACAGGAGGTATACCCGCCCCCTGCGGGGGGGGGGGGGGGGGCGTGGCGTCAGGAGGTATACCGCTGCTCTGCAGACCGGAAACTTTTGTTTTGCGTGTCAAAGATTTTGTAAGGCAGCCGCTAGACTCTTGGTGAAGCCTACGGGGTTGGGTGGGTGAGCAAGGGGGATGAGAGGAAGATCGCACACCCCCAGAGCACGGGCCGGTGTACCTCCTGAACGTCCCCCTGCTGCTCTGTGTACTGTTTGACAGTCACGTGTGAAGAGCAATCAATGATATTGCTTTCGTTAGGAATCGAGGCAGTTTTGAAGATGTGTCCTCTGCATAAAACTGTCCTTAGTTATCAGTATAGGAAACAGCACCGTATTTCTGTCATTCGCTGTGAATTGTATACACTATATGTGTCCCGAGAGTGTTGGAGCAAAGTTGGCCAGATATGATAGCAACTGAGCTGTACTGGGCGAAGAGGTGTTCCCTACATTGCCCTCAGAAGGGAGCAAAAGGCGCGCCGAGGACGAGATGTCCGGCTCCCCTCCACCACATGGAGGCATCGCATTTCTAATCACTTCCGTTGACCTGGCAGTGCTATCCTGAACAGATTTCGTTTTTGAGACAAGAGTCAGAATGCTGTACATCACATTTGGAGAAAAGGACTTTTCAGCTGCAGCACCAAGGCTTTCCTCAGGTCTCGCATCATTGCTCAGTACCAAGGCGTCGTCCGCATTTTCCGACAAGTACAACAACATCTTAGCGAGTTATGTCAAGACAACAACGCGACCATCCACTAGAGAGTTACTTAATATAAGGAGAATTGTTTGATCCTTTAAAAAGAGAGGACGGTGAGCCGGTTGTGCGCAAAATTAGGATTGGCCTTCAATGTAGAGACTTCCAACTCCCGACCGGAATCACCCATAGTCCCTAGTTGGGGCAAAAAAATTAAAGAATCCACGTCCTTCCCTCAACTATTTCCACAACCGAACTGGCTAAAAAATGGCTTCGGAGTTTCCCATGAGATGCGCTCCCCAATCGTCTCCTATCGGCTGTTAGGTTTTTGGACGACGTCACGCCAATTAACGACGGTTTCGCGCGCCAGAAAGTTGTCCAAATAGGGCGGCGCGGATAGGGCGGGAAGTGGGCGGCGGGCGGGATCGTGTAGGGAACGAACGGCCCGGTTGCGTTGCCCAACTGACCTCTCCTATCTCACCGCTGCTCAACAACAAAACACGTTTTTTCTAATACTTACCCTATTATTTGAAATATCGATATGCTCGTCCAGGTTTTATGAGCTATGCTTGAGCTCGGATAGGTTTAAAATAACTTTTATATATTCCTATGAGAAACTTCCCTTTCGGTTCCTAATCTTCTTTACATTACTCCATTAGTATAAGTACATTTCTACGGAAGTTTAAATAAAATCAGTGTACCAAGATGGTAATAACTAAAGTAGAGAGGTTCCCAATTTTAATCTAATTGAACGTCCATTCTACTATTGCTTTTGTGGAGCTAGGCAGAGAGTGTGGACTATCAGGATTGCTTGAGCACATAAATCTACAATGGAATTTTATTAAAAGTACGCTGAACGATATCAATCCTATTTTGGAGTTTCCTGGTGGCACACTAGGAGCGATATTGTAGCAATGGATAGCATATTCAGTTTGATAGAAATTTCCGGATTCTTGCGAGTGGTGTTCCTGCATGCATAGTCTATATTAGAAGCTATATTAAAAACTTTCCTAACGTTCTCAGAGCGATGTTTTGTTGCGGTCAAAACTTTAACGCCAGGCGGGACTCGAACCCGCACCTCCTGCTGACTATGCGGAAATGCTCTGCTCCATTAACGGCGCTGTTCAGTCTAACGTTTTCCTAACGATTAGTTTAATACGAACTCCAAAGTTTAAGTCGAAGTCACATACTTCTTCTGTGCTCTTCATATAATACAACTGAACATATTTGTCATTTTTCCATTTTATTCATATGAAAAACATAGACAAGTCGGAATAAGGGACGAAATGAGGATGTGAGGGCAGCGATGAAGACAGTCACGATTCAGCTGAAGATGCAGCGCCTGAGGTGGTACGGACATACCCTCAGAAGACCGGAGAATCACCCCTTAAGGTTGGTTTTATACTTCGAGGAACACAGAAAATGTCTGAGAGGGGCCCTAAAGAAAAGGTGAAGGTCGTCATCAAGATAGATCTCGCCGAAGTCGGAGCATGGGCAGATGAAGCCCTTGATAGGATGAGGTACCGACGGATCACAAGAACAACAGACCCTGCGACTGCGCGGGTCAAAAAGCCCGGGATAGGAAGAAGAAGGCCCATATGGAAAAATAAATCTTAGACATATCTCGCTGAATGGTCCAGCATACCTTCGAGACGTGCCAACCTGATACAAAAGTGCCCTTTATATTTATATTCAATAAATGTTACCAGCTCCTCAAACTTTGACTTTATCGGCCGTAATCCTGAAACGGTTGTGAAAGAACTTTGGCAAGAAGCTGTTCTTACATCTTGAACGATCTCCCAGCCAAACCCATGCTGTAGTCATTTGGTCTTTTGCAGGTGTACCTCGCGAATGCGGATCACGCACGACTGATCGCCGAAGCCCAGGACATCATGCGCAACACCGACATCACTATCGACCGCAACGTGCTCCTTGACCGTCACTCAGTGTGTCGTCGTAACGTTTCACGCCTGAATCCAAAGGAGCTGATCAGAAGCTGCACGACCACGGACTGATCTCGCCCAATTCTCCGCAGCTGTCAAGCACCCAGATCATTGACCATTCTGCGATTCCGCATGCACTGCAAGCGAAGGTCGCTGCTTTTCTGTTCCCTTCTGCAGTTATCCCCTTCCTTCTGTTCCAAAAAACATATGTGAATACGGCTAGGGCAGAAACGCCCTGCGAATTTCACCTTCACTTCCGGCAGAGCTTCTCAGGTGTTCTATTAGCTCGCGTATTCATAGCACTTTGCATTTCAGCGCTGCACCAGTCTTTTATTTATTCCTTTCAATTAGGAGTGGACAAACGCTAGATATGTGTAAATGTTAGTAGCCGGTTCACCAGCTGTGTAGGCGTGACATCACACACGTATTCTTCTCTTCTTCTCAACCCTTCGAGACTATGTGGCCCAATTTGACTGCTTTTGCTCTTTTATCGTATGTACTACTGGTGACATGACTGTGATCGCGCAACTCATATCATTTTCAACGCTGAACAACGAATGAACGAACACCTGTCATTTAATGGCGGGTCCTGTAGAAAATAAATGTGATCTGATTGTCCAACACTGTAAAGGCTTTTGAGAGAGAAACACGGGCACCCGTCCCTTTCCATCTCATCTTCACTTCAATGTGGATTCTGTGTTGCGATTGCAAGAGTTTTGAGGAAATGAGAAGTCCAAGCAATACACGATTCCTAGAAATCAGATATCTGATGCGGTGTCAAAGTCATTTTTCTTACAGGTTTCTCACAGCGATTTCGAACCATTCTAGTCTTGCGTCGGATTCCTAAATTAGCTGGTGCCAAATAGGAAATTGTTGTCTCGTCGCATTCAAAACACCTGAGTTTTTCACCGTCCATAAATAATAATAATAATAAGGGTATAGAACAAAGGACAGCGTCATCGATCCGTTTTGGGATGCACTAACAAGGGAACTGTCTGAACGGTACGCCGGAACGGCAAGAACGAGTACTATAGGGAGAATCTCCGTCCTCCAAATAGTAACAGAACATGCTTTGTTTTTGCCGAATCCTTGGGGCAAACAAGAACGAGGGTGAAATGGTTAAGGGTCCGCACGGCGAGCTCTTCACGGCAGCGCAAGACCTTGAGGTAGTGGACTGGGTGGCGCAGTGGTAGAGGGCACGCCTCATGTTCGTGAGGTCTAGGGTTCGGTTCCCATGCGTTTCTGCACTTTTACTATAGTATCGGATTTCCATAAAGATTTCCATATCTGAACTTGTTTTTGCAGTTTACTACGGTAAGATGTTTTTATTACTTGTTACTTGTCGACATCTCGTAATTCACCAGCAATGTCCGAAATATGCCAAATGCGATTATATATGAAATATTTATGAAATAGCTTCACCACCCATGATACACAGGCACAAAGTGCATGAAACACTAAAACAGTAAGACTGATCACAGTAGGGGCAACGTATGAAGCCTACAGTTTCTTCACATCCTGGTTCATTACATGGGCCGAGGTCTTCCGGGAATGCCATTCCACTTGGGTTTTCAAAGCAACCAAGATGTTGGTGATGATGAGGTTGGTGGTAGTGCTTCATTTTCATTTTTTCAAAGAAATCTAAAGCAGTGGCTAGTACTTTCTCTGATGCGAGATTTCTTCACAGTTCCTGCCCAGTAGTACTACGCTGCATCCCAAGCCTGGAATCGCGATACAGTTCACTTTCCCCAGTTCTCAAACTTGTATAGAATAACAATTCTAGTGTAGCCAAACCTTTTCCTCCGAAACGATCTGTCCTCCTGAAAACGTGATAGTGCCTTCACTGGTTAGTGGCCTCGTGACTCCGGCACAATCCTCTTCTGGTTGAAACTCTTGGTCCTCTTCTTCCACTACCTCCAACTTCTCCACTTCGTCGATTTCCAGCTGTCGCAGTTCGAAATCCTGTAGGATGCTTGCTATCCTTTCCGCCAGCTTCATCTCGTCTCTCGAAGGGACAGCATCCAGTGGAGATCCGCACTTCAGTGTCAGTAAGTGAATGACCACTAGAGGGTTAACAGACATTGTAGAGTCAGTGTTGGCGGCAGCAGCTTGTTATGACAGCGCGACTTTGTAAGCATAACAGAGGCGAGAATATTGATCGAGGTGGTAGTACAAGTTGAAGGTTATGTGGTCCCCTCCTACACTGTGAGTACACTGGTGGCACTCACCTCATCGACACTAATAAATTGCATTTGAAGCATTTTCCTGGCATTCTGCCGCTGTTTCATGTTGTTCCTGTGTCAAAATTTCTTACATTGACAACGAGAAGAAATTATTGGAGTAAAAGTTTCATACAAAATCGCATTTGGCATATTTCGGGCATTGCTGGTGAATTACGAGATGTCGACAAATAATAAGTAATAAAAACATCTTATCGTAGCAAACTCCAAAAACAAGTTCAGATATGGAAATCTCTATGGAAATCCGATACTATGGTTAAAGTGCAAAAACGCGACGTAGCACGGGAACCGAACCCTAAACCTCACGAACATGAGGCGTACCCTCTACCCAGGGTCAAGCGTGGGGTTCGATTTTTGATGGAAATTTACGACCCCCTCTGAAGCGGAATTTGTACGACCCCCTCCCTCTCTCTTCCACTGTTTTTCTTGTATTTCTTGATTTTTTCAAGGTTTCTTGTGCAGTTTGAACTCTTTAATAGATTCTTCTTTTCAGGTGCGGCTTCGGCACTGAAGAGGACAATGAAACGAGTTCCCTGATCAATAATGTTTTCAAAACACAATAAAATTCTTGAAAATTTTGAACGCTATTTTCGACACTTCAAAATAAAGATCTTCTGGTAGCAGTTTCCAACCATCACTGTTCAATTTATGGAGTTTTTTTTTTTCAGGACACCATGGACACGGAACATTCTTCTACCTGAAGTAGCGACGTTTGCATCTGAAATTGTGCTCCGAAATTGTGTTATATAAAAATTTGAGTACTAATTTCTGACGACGACTTAAGTGCTTTCCTTATAAATTTTTTGAAGCGTTCCTCGAATCGATTATGGAGCGGAAAAAGGAAGGATGGACGATGGACTTCTCTCGGAAATAGTGTTCTCCCATCCTAAGAAAACGTCATAAAAAACGAAAATGGAGCTAAAAAACCCCAGCTCTGTACATGATACAGCAAAAAAAAAAACAACAAGATTCTCCGCAGCGATGACGGAACTGCGATGACGATATGATTAGGATGGATCGTAAGCAAAATTCTCGTTTTTCATGAAAAAAAAAATATTTTTTAGCCGAAGCAGACCACCCATACGAATAAAATTTTGCCACAAAAACTTCCAAGTCATGATCAATGCACAGTGAAAAAATCATGATTTTCTGGATCGAACAGGATGAATCGACCTCAGGTCGACTTTGCACCAACGTCATCGGAGCATGAAACTAAACGTTCACAAAAAGGTTCATAACTCGGTAAGTTTTTCGTATTTTGAAAATTCTTCTAGCCTGTCAAGAAGAAGATAAAACGCTCTTTATCACAGTGTAAAAATCTTTTCCAAAAAAGGAGTCGTCACGCGTGGCTGCTGGTTCGATTTTTGAGCGAAAAAAATTGAAGTGGCTTCACAAAAATATTCATAACTTGATCAATTCTTCGAAGTTTCAAAATCCCGCTAGCTTTTCAGAAACTAGAGGAAGAGCCCTTTCTTGCTATGTGAGAATTAATGTCCAAAAATTCGGTCTTCATGCGCGGCAGGGGGGTCCAATTTCGGTTCCATGTCGCGAAAATACGTACCGAAAATCGAACCTCCCCCCGCTCCGCATGAAGATCCCTTTCTTGGAAATCGGTTCTTACATGGTTAGAGAGCACATTTGCTCTACTTTCTGATGAGCGAGGATTTTTGATTTTCGAAAAAATAGCCGAGATATGATCAATTTTTGCAAGTCGTGAACTGAATCGAGGATCGACTCTTCGCCGTCGTCATCGGAGTGATCTCACAAAAATATTCATAACTCGACTAATTTTTCGAAATTCAAAAATCCCGCTAGCTTTTTGAAAAGTCGACCAGAAATCGAACCCCCGCCCCGCATGAAGATCCTTTTTTTGCTAAACGAGTTTGTAACCGTAAAGAAGCGCTGTTTACCTACTTTTCAAAAAGCTAGCGGGATTTTTGAATTTCTAAAAAATGACCGAGTTATGAATATTTTTGTGAAATCACTCCGATGACGCCGGCGAAGGATTCAGTTCACGACTTCCGAAAATTGATCATATCTCGGCTATTTTTTCGAAAATCAAACATCCCGCTCGCTCATCAAAAAATAGAGCAAATGTGCTCTCTAACCATGTAAGAACCGATTTCCAAGAAAGGGATCTTCATGCGGGGCGGGGGGGGGGGGGGAGGGTTCGATTTTCGGTACGTATTTTCGCGACATGGAGCCGAAATTGATCCTCCCCTGCCGCGCATGAAGACCGAATTTTTCGACATTAATTCTTACATAGCAAGAAAGGGCTCTTCCTCTAGTTTCTGAAAAGCTAGCGGGATTTTGAAACTTCGAAGAATTGGTCAAGTTATGAATATTTTTGTGAAGCCACTTCAATTTTTTTTCGCTCAAAAATCGAACCAGCAGCCACGCGTGACGACTCCTTTTCTGGAAAACGATTTTTACACCATGAGAAAGGGCGTTTTATCTACTTTATGAAAAGCTACAAGAATTTTCAAAATTCGAAAAACTTACCGAGTTATGAACCTTTTTGTGAACGTTCAATTTTATGCTCCGATGACGTTGGTGCAAAGTCGACCAGAGGTCGATTCAACCTGTTCTATCCAGAAAATCACAATTTTTCACAGTGAATTGATCAAAACTTCTAGGTTCTTGTGGCTAGGTTTTATCCGTATGGGTGATCTGCTTCGGCTAAAAAATAATATTTTCATGAAAAAAGAGAATTTTGTATGCGATCCATCCTCGTCATATCTTCATCGCAGCGGAGAAGCATAGTTTTTATTGTATGTTGAGCACGACTTAAAATTTTATATGATACAATTCCACTCTCTGTCGTCCTCTCCTTCAGAAGGCAGAAAAAAAATTTCCAGCGAGGAGTCCGTCCATATTTCAATTGCGATTGATCATGTCAGAGAACGCAGTAGCCGCATGTAAACTGCCGTAACACGGAGATTTTTTGGGGCTCCTGGAAAATTCATAAAGCTCTAGTAGATGTGTTTTCTATGCTTTAAAAGGCAGGTTCTAAAAGTAACATCTTCCATGTGATTAGTGTGTCGATATCTTTTCGGTAAATCGAGACGTCTGATCATATAGAATATCGTTTCAGAGAAACATAGTTTTATCACTGTGTGTCAAACGGGCTTAAAATTTTATAGGGTGCGATTTCATTTTCTGATGCTGTTTCCTGCAGGAGAGAAATTACTTTTCAAGCAAGTCAGTCCTTCGGTTGCCACTCCGTCATCGACTCGAAGAGCGCTTCAAAAGTCTTGTAGGGAAAGCACTTAGGTCGTCATCAGTAATTAACACTTGAAATTTTATAGAGTGCAATTCTGGAAGTAGATGTCGCTCATCAGGCAGAAAACTACCGTGTCCATGAAGTCCTGGGAAAATCTGAAAAAATGAAAATCTCTCTTTGACTATAAATCTGCAGACAGGAAATCTTTATTTTTCACTGCACAGTAATCGGCATTAAAATTTTTTTTGATATTCAATCCTATTTTTTTAACTCCAGGAAACGCAAGTGCTTGTAAATCTCCGCATTGTCGTAGTCACACCTGGAAAAAACAACTTATTAATAGATGCAAACATCGTCAAAAACCTGAATTTGGAGAGAGTCCTCTGCCAAAACCGAGAGAGTACGACCCCCCCCCCCTCCATTCGAGGCTACAAGTACGACCCCCCTTCGATTCCCGAACCTCAAGCTTGACCCTGCCTCTACCACTGCGCCACCCAGTCCACGACACTGCCGTCTTGCGCTGCCGTGAAGAGCTCGCTCTGCGGACCCTTAACCATTACATCCACGTACTCCTTTGCCTCAGGGATTCGGCAAAAACAAAACATGCTCTGTTACTACTTGGAGGACGGGGATTCTCCCCATAGTACTCGTTCTTGCCGTTCCGGCGTACCGTTCAGACAGTCCCCTTGTAAGCATTGCACATCTATGAGATGTCGTGAAGGAAATCTAAATGCATAATTGGTCCGTAAAATAACCTTCCCCGAAGATAATGTCTGGTCTGAGCCGCCATACTCAAATTATAATTTTCAGCTCACATATGAGCTAATTAGCCATAAATTTCATCGAAATCTCCATGTCACTGGCAATCAGCCAAGCATCTGGAGCCAGAGGCTCCAGGATGTAACTTCAACGCGACGTCGCGCGCTAGCCGCATGCGATGTAGTGGCGCTGAAACGCGGACGTGCGCTTGGTGTCGCATGGTTAGCCGCGGAGCATGAAATCTTACCAGTGTTTAAGCGCCTCCACTAGTTTTTTTTAGTTTATTGCTCCATCAAACACTTTAGTTACCTTAGCATGTTCAATCCCCTTCTAGTACCACCACAGGGAGTCCCAATTGAAATGAAAGAGAAACTATCTCGGTGGAGGCGCTTGGAAGAAAAAGAAAACAGTAAAATGCCTCTGCTTCTGCTTGTAGATTGGAAGAATACGGAGGTCCTTAGTGTTTGCTAAAAGGTGCTTGCCAATGGCATTACACGTAAACTATGACAAATGAGCAGGTGACGGAGTTAGAATTAAGGGAAAGCTTCGAAATAGTGCGCTCATCCCCCCCCCCCAATAGAAACTTACAAGCACTTGCTTGTAACTTCTAGTTAGTAACCCGTCCCAGTTCTTGTTTCGAATTTCCTCACCAGAACCTTGACCGTTTTCCTTCGCTCATTTGAAATAGATTGAGTCTCATTCCACCCGCACTTTGTTAGGAACCACTCCCACTTCCCTACTAGGAGACATCAAACTTGTCTCATCGTCATCTTATGTCTCTTTCCTTATTCTGCGCGGTCGACGTCGCTTTCGCACTCTACCACTAGATCATAGCCGTTCCTGTCCGAAGGGTTACTAGCCGTCCCTGTCGGAAGCAGTCGGACCAGGACAACTCGTCCAATTTCGCCGCGCACCGTGCGCAACGCCAGGGACGTTCGCGCGGCGTTGAAGTTATGTCCGTCCCGGGGCCAGATTCATCAACCGCTTATCGCTCTCTAACGGTGAAAATACCGTCAAAACCTTGGGCCAGATTCATCAACGACTTACAGCAAAATGGCGGTTAAAATACTGCCGAAATCCCTTATAGCGCGGCTTGTCAACAAGCGATATGGTCAAATGTCTCACCATATCGCTCCCTGATAAGCCGCGCTGTCAGGGATCTCGGCAGTATTTTTACCGTTAGATTGCTGTAGGTGGTTGATGAATCTGGCCCCAGATGCTAATGAAGGTCAAATCAGGGAGTTTGGAGGTGTTTTCACCGTTAGAGGGCGGTAAGCGGTTGATGAATTTGGCACCTGGTTGGGGCTTCGCCAACTCATCAGCGGCCGCCTGAGTGTGAATCAATCGGACCAACTCATCGTCAATTTCCAACTCCCTTCTGCACAACTCGTCCGAAGACGAGGGCGGACACTGATCTACAGCTAGACGTCTTTACTGCGTTCAACATAGCGCATGGCTCAGCCATCATTTCAGCGGCGTTTGAAATAATGTGTCTGAGCCTCCGAAAACTCGTCCGCGCATAATTCTTTTCCTATGCTCAATGAAGCGCCAGGATGGGCCCCACAACTAGGTGCCGAACAAACGAAAACAAAGGAAGGATCTATCCTAGTCCGGGGGGGGGGGGCACATAACTAAAAAGTATTATATGTAACAAATTCACTTGAGACGTACCGAGCGGCTCTTACAGAACAACATAGGACCCTAAAGAAGAAAAAGTCACAAACAAAAAAAAAAAAACGAAAAATTGCATTTGTTGAGGTTGTAAGCCGGCAAAGTTGTGTGTCCTCCTCACCATATTGGGTCCTGGTTATAACATGTCAGGCAGCGGTGTCGCGACTCGCGACCTTCGCAGTCCCCTCGGTCCTCCTGCGTGCGTCCGGGCTCGCAGCGCGCTCCGATGAGGCGCCCATCGCGCGGCCTGCCCCCGCCCCCGCCGGCATCGATCCGCGGGCGGGGCGCGCGCACTGGAGCATAACCCCCTCCAAGCGCAAAGCCGGCAGTTCATTCGACGCTTGTGCCGACCGTGAGCGACTGCGCTTATCCGCCAGTTTCGACTCAGTTCAACCAGAGCCAGCCGGGGGCCTGGCCACTTCGTCGTCCCAGTCTACCTTGGCATCGACTGCCGATCGGATGGAGGGCGACCCTTCCAAGAAGGGTCGCCAGGACTGAGGGCGCGGAGTACAGTGAAGCGCCCGGCCCTCTGCGTCTCTATCCACTCCACTCTGCCGGCTATTGTCTGATTTCATCATATTTCACCGTCGGCATATGGTGTGTGATAAATCTGTATTGGTCTTCGGTGTGCTAACAGAGGGAATGCGGTGAGTCTATTCATATCGTGTTGTCTGGTGTTGCTTGTGTTGCTGTGGTTGTTGGTTTTGGGTTAGTTGGCTCTGCCTGAGGAAGTCCTACCCGGAGTCCGCGTGGGGGGCAGGGCGCTCAGGGCAGAAGCCTGCGCTTGGCCCTCCACGTGGACACCGCGTGGGCAGTGGTGTCAGTGCCAGGCAACCAACCAGTTCACTGCGTAGTGTTTCCTCACGGTATATGTTGACTGCAGCCCAAGGCTGAAGGGGATACAGTTCAGTGGGGAGTGAAGGGACGGACCCGGGGAATCCCTACAGCGGAAATGGTACGTCAGGGCACGGGACCATTTCACCTCCCGGGGTACTAGGCCTTGGCAGCTTCGGGTGCCCCATGGGGCAGGTTGGTGTCCCACGTGTATACGGCACAGCAGCTGCACTGGAGGCCGCCGACTTGCGACAAGCGGTCAGCACGCGGCATGCGGCTTCATGCGCCCTATTTTCCATGTTATATCCTGGTTCTAACAGTCAGCCGGCGGTCAGCACGCAACATACCTCCATTCCGTCGCTCTTTGCCCGCCGAGACGGTCGAAAACCGCGGCGATTTTTTTGTTCGTTCTTTTTTGGTTTCTTTTAGGTTCCAGCTCGTTCTCTAGGAGCCGCTCGGTAAGTCTCTATTCATTTTGTTACCTACTTTTTAGTTATGGCTCCTCGGACTAGGATAGATCTTAAAAGAAGCCAACTTCCAGCAGTTCATGGACTGCACGTACTGGGTAGAAGAAGGATCGAAGCATTAAGTGCCTGCAGGCTGCTTCTTTTTTCTTTAGAGCTGCAGAAAATCGCTAACTTTTAGTAAAAAAGGAAGATGAACTGCAAATAAAACATAAATTTCACTTCATCTATGAACAAAAATGATAAATGATAACGGCTAACAACAAACTGAAGCAAAAACAACAATAGTACATTCTTAGAATTTCTGGCGATTATTAAAATACTCCATAACCTTTCGGTATTGAAAGGTTCCTAAAACAACAAAGACTCACTGCCTACAACAATAAAGAAGATTTTCCTATAACAAGATGTAGTGCTTTAACAACTAGAAAGGCAAAGGTCATAGATGTCAACGAACAAGGAGAGGCAGTCAAAAATTATCACTGCAGCTACGGAAGTAATGCATATGCGCCGGTTCTCCAAGAATGACCCACTGCGCTGCTCGTCACTCATCGTGAGAGTGGATTTGGATTGCTCTTTCGCATCAACACCACTTGGGAAGCAAACATAAGCCGCAGGTTCCTGAAAGGTCATCTGACATCTCGACTTTTAAGGGCACGTTTGTATCCACTCCATCGCCCACCTTTCAAGTACCAACGCGTCGATCTTTAACTGAGCACACCTCGCCCCAGATTTAAACTTGGAAGTTCGGGTTGTCTAATGCGGCAATTACATTTTCATTTTCGTAATTACAGCAAAGTTAGAAAGGAGCTTGAGGCTCACATGAAGTCACCGCCACGCAATGTGTAGCCAGAGGTCCTAACTAGGATCTTTTAGTTTTCATTCTAGCGCAGCTCCTTTTTAGATTACAGTAGCGACAATAGAAATTTTAAAAATTCAAAATTCAATTCGTCGCTATAAACTGTCTAGAAGCAACGCTCTCCGCAATTCTCTCATCATTTTAGCCTTTTCTCCCCGTCTGTTCACCACAGAAAAAAAACCCTTTCCATGTTTCACTCTATCAACCCTAAGATCACAATGAAAAACTCAAAACTTACGCGTATGACTCGTTCAGCTGAAATTCCAACACATTAACACCTGGCTGAATAGGGCAGAGGAAGACGAAGCTGTCTGTCAGCTGCTCAGCCGTAGCGACACCCAGCGGCACCTTCCCTGTCATCGGCTCCAGAAGTCTCCCGTTTAGCGTCGGCGCAAAACACGACAGTGGACCATGGCATCGAAAAAACCACTGAATGGCATTGATCAGCTCTCCTAAATGAGAACCACAAAGAAAAAGTAACAATGCTCACCTCAACTGCCCTCTTACCGGGAACTGGACGATTTACTGCCAGGTATGTGAACAAGACTGGACTCTGCATGCCATTGAAAGGTTTGTCAGGAGATGGCTGGTACGTGAACTGAAACAAACATGATAAGTTTCATCGCCAGACATGCGGGATGATTTGCCCCCACATAACGGACCAACTCCAGACTATAGGGAATCTACTAGCTAGCTCCCATCTACATGTGTAATACGGACGAACAGGCCTTATCGAGCTCACCAAGAGCATAAGTTAGTAACCACGCTTCCTATCATGAAGGCCGTTATCGTTCATATATATCCATATCTATGTGTTCTTATATTCATTTTCTCGAAAATTTTAGCATCACTAGACAATCGCCCAATGGGATGACATACTACTGCTGAGCATCTATTTCTTCAGCTAAATCATGTAATCTACACTAAACCTCAGTTAACAGGAGGTAAAACCTAGCAGTAGGGGTGGGATACAGAATCAGCAAGAGCCTTAATCTCGCGAGAACCTCGAATCGAATCAAGGTTCGGGCCCTACCCGGGCCGGATTCATCAATCTCGGGCTAACAGCCTTCAAGTTGCCTTCAGGGCATAGAGCTAGGACGCGTGGCGCTACGCAAAACAGACACTGACTGGCATCGAACTTTTCTCTTAGAGGAATTAGTGCTACTTTACAACTCTTAGATTTATAGAAGGCCAAGCATAGTAATCTTGAACGGAAGTACTTTTAAGAAAAGGCTTCTACCTTGAACACTGGTGTCAGTCCATCTTTGAGAGGCGCAATGAATATAGGAGATAAAACCGCCACTTCAAAGATATTCCTAAATGTAGCATTCTTAGTGACCGAGACTAGGCAGAGCCTTGAAACTACGGAGTGGAAAAGCTGGCTTACCTCAAAATCTTCTTCCGAGCTGCCCGCATTATACAACCGAGAACAGTTGTGTACCGCATAAGCATTTTGAATAAGTGTCCCCTTCTGTGCAGCTGCAACCTGAAAATGCGCTTCCAATGTTCAACAGAGTAAACATGTGCTCTCAGTGGGGGAGGAGGTTCTATCTCATTTTCTACATTTGAAAAAAAATGGAAATTTAGGAATTTGTCCGAAGGTTTTTACAACACAACCATTCCTTGGACACGGCTGTGTATACGTGGCAACTGTAGAATGATATCTAGGCTTGCCGCGGCTTGACTACAGCTAAAATTATGGAAAAGATATAGCGAGGGCCACATCGATCTAGGCTTCCACCTACGTCCCTTCCGACCTGCACTGTTGTCATGTACCTTCAATATCTTCTTGTAGCCGAGCAAAAAAATTACACTACGAAGTCATCATGTTAAGGAAATCAGTAGCCACGGAGAATTCCAAACAGCGGGAGAGCTTTAATTAGTCGAAAGAGAAAGAGAAATAGTATTAAACAGTGACCATAAATTCTCTACGCCCCAAGCATGTTTGTTGAAGAGTTTCAGAGCAAAAATCTGACATGTTGTTTTGTAGACACTGTGTCGTGCAAAGATTACAGCTTCACGCCTCATGTGTTCGAACCGGTGAGCGGCGTTCGTAAGGTCCCCTTTAAGGCCCCACACACTTATGCGACAATGCCGCACGCCGCTATTGCTATGGATAGGACAGGGCCGCCGCCGGCGGCGAGCTCTGCGTCTCTGCCCTGTGGTTAAGGATAATGCCGCGGCGCTACCGCAGAAGTGTGTGGGGGCCTTTATACTTCCGACGCCGAGCGACGCGACGGCATGTATCATGGCCAAATTAATCGATGGCATCGCCCGATCAATGTGGCCACAATACATGACGTCGTCGCGTCGCTCGGCGTCTAAGTATAAACGGGCCCTAAGGCAACCACTAGCTATGGAGTAAGCCCATAGGATTGGTGGTGTGCATATCAGAAGGACAAGTAGCAAGAACGCACTCCGCAGTACCATGTATAAGGAGGAAGCGATATACAAAAACGAGCTCTCTGCCTCAGCATTTATAGCATCCGCGGAAGCAGTTTTTTACTAAGGTCTTTGCGCAATCACTCGCGACATCGGTCTTTTCGGTTTGATCTGAATCGGAATTTTGTTTTATGGGTTACCGTGCCTACCATTAACGCAAAGATATTAACACAGTTGTTTTCGATCAAGTGATGGACGAAGTGGAAGTATCTCGAACCAAAAATGGCCAAATTCAAGTCACGCCTTGCAGTTTTGATTCGATGTTCGCAGTAAAATACTGCATGCAGTATGATTGTTAAAGATAGCGTCCACTATATATGCCTCAACTTCGAGATAACTGGAGAGCTCCTAGAGGACGCCCGAAGCAGCGCTGGTTTGATACATATAGACTTTAAAGTAGTACGTGTCCACCTTGATCTGGCCCTCGATCAGGAAAGATCGCGTCATGGAACCAGAAAATCGAACCCCGTTACGAAGCGGGACAGACGCTGAAAAAGAAGAAGAAGAAAGAGTACGATTGTTAAAGAAACAGATCTTAAGAATAAGCACAATGTCATGAAGAAAAGAAGAAATATATGAATAAATTAGCAGGATGACGTTGATAGCCCTTGAATTTCTGGACAGCCAATCTAGTAAGTCATGCAGTCGATTTTAGAATTAAAGCAAGGAGGAAAACAACTCACTTTTCCTCACTATCCAGCAGCTCATGGAAGGTAGCACCCGAATTCAGCAACAGCTTCACAATGCTTCCGTTTCCGTACGTGTACGCTATGTCAAGAGGCGCGTGTCCATTACGGTCCCGCACACAAATCGGTGAACCAAGTTGCAGTAACTTCAGCACACGGCAGACCTATAAGGCCATGTTAATACCATCATGTAAACAACACATGAGGCACCGTTCTGCAGAGAAAAAACAGATGAAGAAGAACAAGTACTTCGCCTTTCTCCACGGCAATATGCAGAGGAAGCTTGAGCTGACTGTCCTGAATACACAGCAATTCTGCAGCGTACTTCACAACAGAGTGGACAAGATCGTCACCAGAGTGGGCTTTGGTGCACCTGACGTTGCGACAGAGCTAAAACCAGAAAGTGAAGAACGGATAGCTTTTTTAGGAAAAGCATGTTGATACAGTTGCAATGCGGATCATCCAACTACCATAAACCGCTGAGAGGCTTGCTCCTAAATTACAATTCAAACGCGAATGCTTGCCTGAAATTCAATTTCTTTCTTTTCTCCATAAGGTGCTTTTGTAGAAATGAACTCAACGCTGCGCCCACAGAACCCTACTAATATAACTACGAAAGAAGGTGGGGAAAGAGATGCATCCCAAATTCATCCATTTTAACATGTCCGCTTCCATTGGTATATCACAGCCCCTTATGCTCGCCAACCTAGAACATATAAGGTCCGTTATTAGCTTAGCTCTCACAAGGATGTTTGGCTGCGATTGAAACTAGCGCCAGGCGGGACTCAAACCCGTATTGAATGCTATGCTGACTGGGAGGAGGAAACTAAACCTCTACACTGCAGAAATTCAGGTTTGAGCACCACCTGATTTTAGAGACCTGTTCGCAACAAAACTACCTTGCGGAAGCCTATAACTTCGCTAAGAGCTGCTTCAAACTTAAGTGAAATAAAGTGATCCCTTATCATCTCACGAGTCTAAGTCGTTTTCAAAGAAGTAGGTCCAGTTTAGAATTGAACAGTAGATGATCAAAGCCGTTTAGCACAGTTGCTTTTTACATTTTCTTCCAATTCGCTAACACCCGCACAAGAGGTGGACATTGCAAACAAACGCTCCCGCTGGCAAAAACTAGACTTCGATCGCAGTTCTTTCCTCAGAGGATTGTCGCCCTGGTCAACCCACTGTTGGCGAAGGCAGACTACGTGCACAACTTTTATCTTTTAAAAATCTTGTTTCGCTTATGGTGCTCAATAGCTACAATTTTCCCGCATTGTGCTCATTCCTCATTCTTTGGACTTTCTCTCGTTTTTTTAACTCTTCAGTTTCGTCTATAATGAGCCTTCACTGCATGTTGTTCCTCTTTTTTTTCATAATATCTCTTACACGTATATATAATATAGGGTGATTCATATGTTCTTGCAATTTTTTTATATTTGTCAAATTTTTACACATTTTGATCAAACTAGCCTTACTCATCGAATGATCGCCCATCTTTGTCGATCACTGTCCTCCATCCATCGATCCGGCAGGGAATGGATACCGTGGCGATAGAAATCCAGGGGTTTCGATCCGAAAAGTGAAGAAGGTCGGACCAGATACCTGACCAGTACGCCACATACGAGCTGATGCATGCCTTTTCAACTTACTCCGCTTTCCCTTCTGGTGCCACCATTAACAGCCAGGTGTACCTCAACCATCTACAGGAGCTCAATGACGCTCTCCAAACTAAACGCCCACAACTCGACAAGATTGATTTCCTCCATGACGATGCAAAACCGCAACCTTCAAAAGTGACCCGCCAAAAGCTCTAGCTATTAGGATGAGGAGTGTTTCCCCACCCACCCTATTCACCAAACCTTGCCTCAACAGACTACCATTTGTTCCGCTCGTTAGCTCACTTTCTGGACGGAAAACGATACGATCATCGAGTTGCTCTCGAGTCCTACCTTCGTCACTTTTTCGAATCAAAACCCCCAAATTTCTATCGCCACGGCATCCATTCTCTGCCGGAACGATGGAGGACAGTCATCGACAAAGATGGACGATATTTCGATCAGTAAGGTTAGATTAAACAAAATATATAAAAATTTGAAAAATCTCAAAAAATCGCAAGCACATATGAATCACCTAATATGTGCGTCCATAATGAATAGATAAAAGCGTATACAGTGAGTAGCAGCTTACCCAGTGGAGTACGGTTCCACCTTTCTCATCACGCCAGTTCGAAATGACTGACATGATCTTGTTATTACTTCCGTCCTCGTTTGTGTGAGCAAGAAAATACTCAGTCGTCCGACGAAACCTCATCATGTCACCAGACTTCACGGCGCTAATCACCTCCTGTTACAAGTGAACCTAACAGTAGGAGAACAATCGATGAAAAAGCTTCTACGTTCATTAGAAATCTACGTATTTGTAACATATTCTCGTACGTCCAGACTGAAGGTAGCCGATATAGAAGTGAGCACCCTTCGCGAGTGACTGAGCAGCTCTTCTTCAATCTCCTCCGCACACCCATCTGAGATCGGTCCCGGTAATATATTAAGCTTGCACCGCCGCCGCTGCTTAAAAACATCATTGTGATGAAGGCAGGAGACCCAGGAGTGAACCAGTTTCCACTTAAAGAACTCGAAAGGGCGAAACGAAAAAGAAAAGAGCTGATCATTGAGAAGAAGCGAGTTCATATGGCGAGGCGCAACATTTCTACAGACGCGTGGCGCTAGCACGCCGATATCGATCACTGACGCTGTCCAATCGATACCGGCAGTCCATGCTTTGCAGAGCATTGCGACGATTTATGAGAAAACATGACAATCAGAACTGCAGGGAATGCAAGAGGAAAAAGCAATTTGGTACTTTCCGCGCCAAGGCCCAGTGGCAGCGGCTGGCTATGCACACGCCCCTAAACGGCATGGATGCGCGGAATTTCCGTTTCCGTGTTCCGAATTCTGGTTTCCGGACCATTTCGGGTTCTTCCGTTCCGTTCCGTGTTCCACCTGTTTTTGCGCCGGAAGGCGGAAACGGAAATGGGCAAACAAAAAGGATATAGAGCAATTTCCAATTTATAAGAATTGAAGCGGTAATAGAGAGGGAAAATGCATTGATTTATGAGAACCAAAGGCATGAACCAAAGGCATGATTTCGAGAACACAACGATTCATCTCTTTCATAGCTTTCCAATAAATATAATGAAGATACACTTACATGTCTACCGTTGCTGGCAATTTTATTATTTGTAACAGCGTCTGTCGAAGCAGAAGCAGCAGAGAGTCCACAAGACCCTGTAGAAATAAGCGAATATATTTTACCCTACCGTACTTTATAACCTAATGCAGCGCGCAGTAGTCCAGTCGGAAAAACGGAGACTCTCGCGTGCAGAATTCCAAAGTTAGGTTTTACATCAATCATGAGCTAGGATTCAGCGAGGGCTTTTCTCAACAAACTGAGGGTTCCACAAAGTGTGTTGACCTCTACGAACTCACCATCCCTCCCAGATGTCGATGATTTCCTTAGAATTCCTAGACGCTGATTCTGAAACAGAAACGTCAAGACTCAAAACAACTGACACAAAGTGGAGGAAATAGCCATGCCCTTGATCGAGATATGGAATACGCATCCTCAATCTTCTGCTGCCTGCTGAGAGCAAGTTCGACGATATCCACCACTGACGAGGAAGCACTGATACTCCCTTGAGAGAAACGCTGAAGCAAAGTGCACTTTGACAGACTGCTATTCGATTCAGAAGGAATTCAACTCTTAAGGATAAAATAAAAGACCAAGGTCGGCGTTAATCAATCATTTGTAGCATGCGCCACACACTATATTTCTGCGAAGGGCAGTGAAGGAAGTTTGATACCCATTTGTCTTACTAGACTGCACACGCAAGCCATGCGCCTAAACCACATAATTTGAAAGCAGAGCAAAGTTAGACGAATGGTGGCTAATTAGACTATCATGGCAAAGAATCGAAGAGAACCCTTTCTAACCAGACGAGTACTAGAGTTTTCTGTTATTTTAAGAAGAATGTTAAGAACTAGAGTTTTCTGTTATCTACAATCACTTTAGAAATGCGAAGATTAATTCGCGAAGCTACCGTCGAACGAAAGGATAACAAGACCTATTATGCACGCGAGCGATCTACATGCAGTTCCTTGCAAGAGTATGTATCCACCTAAATTTGACAGTTTCACGAAGCGCGCTCGTTTTTACGTGCTGGCGTTGGTGCGTTGATTCCTCGTAGCCGTAGTCACTCTTTCCAACAAAAGAACTTCATCTCTAGCAAAAACGGAATGTTTTGAAATTGTTTGCTAGTTTCAAAAGTATGTATTCACCTACAAGAGACACAATTTTTATTTAACGTTAATAGGCAATTGGGCCACCATTACTTCTTATTACATCAAACACCCTATTCTGCATTGCGTCGGTGGTCCTGCCGCGAATGCACTTGAGGATGACCAGGCACAGGTGCAGATCGAAAACCGTCAGGATTCTGAAGAAAACAGTCGATGCAGCCATGCGAACGACCCAGCTGACGAACGATGACATCCGTCCGTCCAGCCGGCGTGCTTGAGGGCTCGGATCTTCGAAAGACAGCACACTTTCACGAACTGACATTGTGACTATTTTGGAGAGCCGATCATGTCGGTTACGCATGATACCGTTTTCCGCCAAAAGGAAAACAAGGTTTTAAAAGGAATGTAAGCAATCCGATATCTTGGGGAGGACACATTCTTTTGAGACAAGTAAAACATTTCAAAAACGCTCTGTTTTTGCTAGAGATGAAGCTTTTTCTCGAACGAGTGACCTAGCTGTTTTCGATTCCTCATAGCAACGTGTGTCCTCCCCAAGATATCGAAAGAGAGCACGATTGTCAAACTTAGGGTGGATACATACTTCTGAAAAGCGCAGCACATTGATAGCAAGTCGCGAGATCCAATACACTTTAAAGCGATGCAAATACTTCCCAGCGTGAAGACGATCATGAAAGGGACATAACAGTTCCCCTTGAATAGAAAGTTCCGTCTGCGTAAGAATGTGGAATAAATATAAAAGGCAAAACTTCTTGAAGCTGTCAAAACGCAACGCAAAAAGCGGCAAATTGGGACAGCATTTCAGTGTATCTGTAATAGCGCCATGAGATAGGGTTCCACCAATGGCTAGCGCTGTCACCATAGAAATTAAACACGTGACTCTTCAGCTTGAAAGCGATCAAACACCAAAGCTGGAAGCACGCAACCGAGGAATCCTAACTGAAGATACGTAGACCGACCTGTTCACTGGGCCCACCGAGAGGTGAATCATCGTCGGATTGGCGCTTCACCTGAATGCAGAGTGGTAAATCATTGACCTTGGAGACATAGGGCACTACTCGCACTTGAAGCGACAGTGAAGACCCAGATGAACCCTGTATAGCCTCCTGTGGCTTGTCTTCATGCAGTTGTCTTGCCTTCCTCGCAAGCCTCCGCTTTGTAGCCTTCTCATTTTCAGCATCGTTGCCATTACAGGCGCGAATTCGATTTTTCTTGGAGCTCTAAAAAGGATTGTAGCTTAAAACGTAAAACAGATAAGGCAGAAGATACAGGGTGTCTCAAAAAAATGTATACAATGTTTGAATGGCGATAACTTTGCTCATAATAAAGATACGGAAGAAATTAAGGGCTCATATGAAAGCTTAAGAAAATAGAAATTTTCTGACGTTTGAGTGATACGGATTGCGCCATGCACTCGTCTGAAATTTTGCATTTTACACTCGATTGATTGTGTTTTGCTTGAATACATGTCATAATTTCTTCACAAAGGTGGTTGGTTGTTTCGGTTGATTTAGGCTTCTTTTAAGGTTCGAAACTTAAAAACACACAATGGCTTGCGAAAAATGCAGTGTATCCTAAAAAATTGCAGGTACCGTTTGAAAGGTTCTAACATTGCTGCTGGTCAAGTTTTTGAAGACGTTTAAGACTCATGAGCAAGCGCGGTGCAACGAGAATTCTGTGGCATGCAAACAGCCAAGATTGCGCCATGCACACGCCTGAAACCTTGCATTTCAGACTCGATTGATTGTGCATGGGCTGAATGCTTGTTATAATCTTGTTGCTATTTGGCCCATTAACCTGTGAGGTGTCTCTTTTAACGTTTATACCTTGACATTCACGTGAAAGACACGTGACATGTGAGTTTATCGATTACACATTTTATCGATCTCGCTATCGTTCTAATAACGCCCTCTATGTCACAAATAACAAATAAAAAAAGGGTGCATCCGAGTCTCGCCGCAAGACTGTGGGTGCTAAGTTCCGCGGCCTTTTTACAGGGAACGACGGAGTCTTCGACTGTGCAGGCGTCCTTACCAAGGCTTGTCTCCGAAGTGCATGTCTCCTCCTGTAAGCGAGCGAACCTGCGCTTGACCAGTGCAATGGAAGAGGTGTCTTCTCCCCATTCGCTGTTGATGATCCGAACGGTTGCCGTCACTCAACGCCGTTTATAGAAGACGACGGCGTGAAGACAGACTTGTGGAATTGATATAGTGATTAAGGTTATGGAAGGCAATGTGACCATATATACTTATCACGTAAAAGTTTCGAAAATGATCTACAAGCTAGCCGCAGCCGCAAGGCTCAACTGCAGAAGGTTTTACTTTATTAATAAAACGGCGGCCACTTTCGAAAGACTGTCTAAAAAGGGTCTTCCGGATTGAGCTGCCGTACGTTCAAAAATCTTATAAGCAAGGACCTAAATATCTAGTATCTAGTTCTTAACATGTTTCTCGATTTGCTCTTTTTTCTGTCTTAATTTCCTCTCCTTTTGTCCTATGTTTGTTTTAATCTGTTCCAGTTAGAGGTGTTTGTGAGTTGTGCTGGATATCGGCGTTTTATCGAGGATTCTGCTTACTCTTAATACAAAACCAACAAACACTCACACTCGAAACAGATGATCCGCTTGGAAGAACTTCAGTTGGAGTTTGAGGTTCATCATCCATGGATGCGGGAATGTTGCTGACGCTTCCACTAGCAACCTTGAAAACACTCAACCTGTAGAAAAGAGGCTCCTTGAACATCGCTGACGACTGGGGTTCAATTCTAAGAAACTTATACACATTCTGGTCCACTTGCTATCCCTTTCTGCATGCCAGATTTGTTATCTACAATCTTCAAAATCAACACTTCCCAGATCAAACTGGGCGTTGTGCAATTAAACTATACAGGCATAATCAAGGTTCAAAAAACTTTCGATTTGAAGTATAACATTTCTTGAGTTTCTTTGAAAACTTTCCATTGACATTCACGCAACATTCTAGGATAAATGAATACGATTTTGACTGTTAATTGTGGATTCACAGCTTCGCGCTTTTAAAGAAACAGATCCAATGGATCCAGAAAAGGTTACGCATAAAAAATTTGGTACACACAATACCCTCCTTTGCCTAGTTATGTGCTGTCCTTCGATTGCAATGAATAGGTGCAAGAGTTCTCTGTGAATTGTGTACAACGAATAAAATCAGATAATTTGTGTTTCTTTCACGACAGCGCCAAACTGCGACCACGTATTGCCAACATCCTATCATTGCAGTCAAAGCATAGCTTGGTAAGCCATTAAAAATTGTTATACTATCAGAAGGTCCACAACACGTTTTCCGAAGAAAAAAGATAATTGTTTAAATCTACAGCGGGCCCTTTGACAGTACACGCATCAAAAACGGCTGGTATGTTTGAGACCCTTACGTAACTCAGGATGAACAACGTGTGACAGATCGCGTCAGACGACATAGAGGTAACAGGCGCACATGGGCTTTCTACGTCACCTCAAACACTTTCCGCAGGATACGAATGACAGAAACAATTACGTAACCATCGGCAAACTCTGCAGGTTACTAATAACAAAGTTTCCATCTAACAGGACTGCCAAGACGCACGTATATAGGAGTTACAGGGAAGCCACTTCTCAATACAGTGCGTTTCTGGAAGCGTTCTCCGTTCATAGATGTGGTCCGTCTTAAATGCGCAGCAATATCTCCAACTCGCTGCACCAGTCGGGGAAATTAGGCTGCCATGTCCGCAATTCAGTTTTTTCATCGACCAAAACTGTTTTCTTTTTTCTTATCGTGTAAGGTGTACTTTGGTGGGCAAAAATCAAACTGGGAACGAAAGCTCACCGTCGTTGCCGCGAGGGGTTCAGGAACTCTACAAGGCACTTCACCTTCATCGCACTCGATAGCCGTGTTCGTCCCATCATTACAATCTTCCGCCTGTAATGCAAAGGCAGGTCCTCACAAGCAAATGTTTCTGAAGACGTATAGGAAAATACGTACAGTGGAATCTTCAACCTCAGCCTTAACCTCTGGGTTTGATGTGTCCCCGTTTGGGAAATCACAGATACCTCCACTTGAGCATTTAATTGCTTGCGCATTCTAAACACCATATGAAACAAACGAACATGAATAACACAATTTGAAAACAACTAAGGCAGTTACGGTAGATGAGGGGTCAGTCGTGAAATCTAGTTTTCTACGGCGAGGCCTGCGTCGCTTGTCGCTGGCACTGTTCCTATCGGGAGTGGTTGATTTCTAAATGATTTCATGGCAGTAACTCGCCTATAACTTAAAAACTGCAGAGTCTAATGCGGAGAAGGCAAAGTGTCTCACTTTCTTACACGCAGGGCTCGGTGTTGTCGGAGCAGAGGCCGCCTCCCCATATTTATGCTTTGGATCGTCTTTTAAAGGGCTTCGTTTCTGTGACTCATTCGCCTTCTCTCGCTTCGCCTTTAGCAGTAATT
Organism: Heligmosomoides polygyrus bakeri; assembly: GCA_947359475.1. Taxonomy (NCBI): domain Eukaryota; kingdom Metazoa; phylum Nematoda; class Chromadorea; order Rhabditida; family Heligmosomidae; genus Heligmosomoides; species Heligmosomoides polygyrus. The sequence continues at coordinate 70,444,866 of OX375868.1, read as the reverse complement.
CGGAAAGAGGCTCCTCATCAGAGTCGTCAAACTGGAAGCAGAACAACTCGAAAAGAAAATTTCCATCCGAAGCATTCGACGGAAATTAATTACTTACTGTAAAGAGCTGTCTGTTGATTTTCCGCTTTACGGGAGGCAACGCTGTCAGTTTGCTGGGCTCCGATTGAGGTGTAGTCTCATCCATCATTACCTTCGTTCTACTTCGCGTCATTCTTCCAGTTTCTTTTGCCATTGCTCGGTAAAGGAACTGAAACATTTTTAAAAATCCTTATCGATTCCAAAATGCTTCAGTACCAGAGAATACAACTAGTTTACTGCAGGTAGTTGGCTTAACGTCCCTGTTTGCCTGATAGCGCAGCCAATGCAAACGCAGTTTCTTGCGTGCACCCGATTCCAGGTTCTTGGTTTAATTTCTTTCCAGATCAAACAACCCCTACATCCTTCCGGGGTTGGTCAATTGATACCCGACTCGTCTACATAGAAGGATAGAACACTTACTTGTTCTCCAGCTAGCCACCGTAGGTCACTGTATAGGCCTAATACGCACCCAAATTGGTACGATTATAAACGGCGAACATCAGGACCGGCTCACCGTAATCGCAATGCGCGTTGCGTAAAGCGTGTTTGGTGCCAGCCACTGGGCGCGCGGTGATCCTTATCCCTAAAATCGCAGACGCACTACTCGCGAATAACATTATAGTACACAACCGCATAGCCACAGCGAAAGGGGAAGAAAGGGACTCCAGGGTGTGGTGCATCCAAGCTGCTCGTGTGTAAACTCTGCTCTCGTTGCTCACGGAGAGTTCACAATTGGGTTCTGCGCCCTTCGAGCTTTTCTACTAGATCAACATCACAGAACACCTACATGCTTGTTTCCAAAAAGTCAATGTGTCAGCGGAGACAACTGATGTGTGGTGCTTCATTTCCAAGGGTCACTTCCTAACTACACCCCATCTAACAAGTCGAATTTTGGAGAAAATTGATGTGTGATGCTCCACGAGGTGCTAGCGGCACTATAATGGTACTCGCAAGTAGCGTATCTGCGATTTTAGGCGTAAGGTTCGTGTTTGGTGCAAGTTGCAGGTTCCGCGCCCTGCAACTTGCACCAAACACGCTCTACGCGACGCGCACTGCGGTTACGGTGAGCCGGTCCTGATGTCTGCCGTTTAGAATCGTGCTTCAAATTGCCTCCTTTATTCCTATAAGGAGACTGCGTGGCGTCACTAAGGTGATTCATCAACACCGCCCTTTATCCTTTTAGATACTCGTTTAAACTAGCAAACAAAGACGACACCATAGAACTAAACCATTGCCTTTAGGGAAGCGCCATGATTCCCCAAAAGAGGCAAATTAAACTTGAGGACGAATCGCATAGGTATGAGGACTGCGGAATCTACAAACCGTGCCACACGTGCCCTTTCTCCTATGCAACCTTTGATTTGAGAAAATTATTTTCAGGACCTGTTCACGGGCCGCGACTGTCATAACGGGAGCGACAGAGTCACCCGTGCACTGCATAAAAGATTGGTAACGAGCGAACTCCCAAACAAAAAATCGCCAAGTGCTATTTTCTCGGGCGATCAGTCGCTCTCGTCGCTTCTGTCGCGGGCAAAACCTAAAAGCTAAACGGGTCCTCAACTATTATGCTGTTACAGTATTTCCGTACATCTGCAAACACATTTCTAGTGACATCTCAAAGCTGCATCGAAATGAATCGCACACCATTTTGTATCGTATCTCTACTGCACTTTGCGTTTTTTTGTTGGGTGGTAAGTACTGCTGGGCAACTGGAGCAGCGGCTGGAGCACGCAGCACATATAAGCAGTTGAACCTCCGGGTCATTCTAAATTTCCCCAACAGCTTCGAAAAGCTTTCCAATTCATGGGCCAATTCTCTAATAAATACAAAGCGACTGTAGTAAAACAATCGAGGACATAACCCCTGCTATTGGCAAAAGCATACATCAAACAACTTGCTCACAAACCAGAGGCCGGCAGACAACCTTAACCCCACTCGAAGGCGCGAGGTGATCTGCTGTCTTAACGATGCAAGCCCCGTTCAGACAGGATTTCGCTACTCAGAACGAGAACACTTCAGGTAAAGCTTCTTATCACTGTAGCATCAGACAGTGTCGGACTGGGCACGTTGGTAGCCAGTCGGCTGAAGCAGCTGCCCGGAGTGATAACGGTGAGTTCACCTAGCGTTTCTGGAGAGGGATGCATCAATTTCGTTGTAATAATCTTAAGAAATTGCCGTGGATATGTGGGTATACCCACGACGATCGAGTATCCCCACCTAGCACAAAAATAAACAAATAAATAAATAAATATATTATATCTAGGGATTACGTGCGATTTGTTGTTCATTTGTTAAGGAACACCTTGATATGGTTAACGACCACAAAGCAAATCTGACTACAAGAAGAACGGGCGCTATAGAAATTGGAGTGAGCATCACCTCATAAAATTTCAATGATGTGGAGAATGAGACGTGCAAGAGACTAGTAACGAAAACAAATAGCCAAAGCAAGGCGTCACAGCATAGTACTGTGATCATCCCCAAGCATTACAACTCCCAAAGGCCTAATTCGGCCCTTGTTGAAAACGCTCTTGAAAGCACGAAGACCGGACCGTTCTGGGTACAGGGAAAAATCGGGTTACTACATACTACTGTTATCCATACTATGAAAGCAGTCAAAGAATAATAAACCGCAAAATTGCTCGAACTACTGAAAATAGATAGTAACTAATCTGCAGGTGACCTCTAAGGAAGCTACATATTTGTCATTGACTCATATGGACGTGCAGGATTTTTTTTTGTTGAAAGAGCTCTACTTGACTAAACAGAATGCGTTTTGCGGTTCTTCTCAAATGGTAAAAGCGCCCTATTTACGAAGAAGAAACACCTACAATTGCGTTTAACCATACCAGCGTCATACTTGTTAGCACCATCTTGAGTGCTAGACTCCCTTAACGACACCTTACACGAGATTTTAATACTACTTTCACGATTTGTGATACTACGAAAGAATAACAGATCACTTCGAGATGACTACCGAGCTCTTGTGGAGACTCGGAGTAGGTTTGTGGTGGCAGAAGTCACCGCTCGGTCCTCCCTACCCCCCCCCCCCCCTCTGCCGAACTAGATTTGCATCAATATGTATCCCTATAGAGGAAAATGGTCACATATTGGCACTGTTCTCAGCAGAACAGAACAAAAATGGTAGCAGAGCAACTACAACGAATACATGATAGCAACCTACACGATAACCAACAACAACCAAGTCAACAGAACGCAGCCGTCTGGAGACTGCTCTAGTAGTTGTTTAATGACGGCAATCTCCAGATAGGTGGACTCAAAACGATTGCATACCGAGGTGAAAACGGCTGTTTTCTTAAGCTGCACTACTACACCGATAGCGCACCTGTTCGGTAGGCGAATAGATATGAGTGTCGTCGTGAAGGCCTCTTCGAATGCGAGCAGTCGCGTCATCCATACCTTTTCGAAGCTCTTCAAAATCTATGAGACCTGGGTGGCGCTCCTCTTCCTGGAACAGCAATTTAGCAGCCGTAGTGTACTATCGCCAAGATTGAGACTAAGCGCCGACGGTTCCAATGCTACGGATGGTTTCATTGCGACGAACGAAGACTGCTTATAAAATGGACATCGAGCTGCGATGTACAGCCGGTTGGCTAGTGCTGCGAAGAAGTATGCGTAACCCAATTACCCTCAAAGCAGACAAATAACAAGTGTGGAGAGTGCAGGGTGCAAGAGAACAAACCGAACCATAGTGGCAACTTGAACAGTACCTCGTCACTACTGCTGTCTTCGTTGTCCGAGGAAGCAGCATAGCCTCTGGAGATATTGCACTCTGAAAATTTCAATGATGTGTTCTTCAGTGGTGAAGGGAAGAAAGTTGTTAAACATTTCGACAGGGATGTCATAAGTTCGAGACGGGATGACTGAATAATATGAAGCAATCGCTGGATTTAGTGAAAACCTAAATAATTTAGCCATACATGCCCCTCCTCCATTTCCAAAAATTGTTGGAGTGTTTTCTTGGTTCCTCTTATTTACTACTAACTATCTATTTACATATATATATTTAATAAAAAAGCATACATATTGCGAGGCATACGGTGCACTGCAAGAGCATTACATCCCAGTGTGTATATTTCCGACATGCAACCTACTACTGTATGGTAAAACGTCTCGCATTTCTAGCCGTGGCCATAACCTGCACTTGAACTGCGATATAATAGTGAATTCTGTACGATTGGGCAAAAGTGTAAGAAAAACTCGTCGCCACAATATTGCCTCCAATCCGTATTGCGCCTGTCCTGACAAGGAAAGGTTCCCAACTCATAGTGAGCTTTTACGAGTTATTTTGACAATATGTAGGGCCCTGTGAGCGGAGTACAGAACCACAGTCAGTTTTTGTTGAACGCTTTTCTAAAGACCTGAAGAAGAGGTGTGAAGACGTGTGCGCAACACTCATCAACCTCTACGACACCTACAAAATGTGCCTTGGTGACGCGTCGGTGGGAGTGCCGCCTCATAGGAGCACACCGGCGCGCCTTCCAGTTCAAGTCCGAGTGCTGCCAACATTTTTGCATGTATTAGTTTGCTGTTGACCGGATCACAGGAGTCAGCTTTAGGCCATCAATCCCTACAACAAACCAAGGCATTGCATTTCTGAATTGCATTTCTTTTTTTCATGATGAATTTTGTAAACTTTAGGTCGTTGAATTGAAAAGTGAAAAAGTGAAAAAGTAGCCATTTGCGCACTTGTTCTCCCCGCTTAGATTTGGAATTTTTTGCACAGTTTTTTACAGCGTTTGGAAGGCAAAGCTCTGTACTACAAGAATACATGTTGGCCCTATTTGCTCATTTGTCCTTTATCGATTTTTAGGTCATCAAATTGGGACGTCCGACTTTTCCTTCCGAAATTTTACCGAAGCTCCTGCTCTGTGGTAGGAATTTTTTGCTCAGTGTTATATGTCATTCGAAAGAGAATGTCTTGCTCTATAAGAATATGTGTCGCGTTTATTGATTTCTATTGAATATCAACAAAATTCCAAAAAGGGAAAGATCGTCTTCCCCAACAACTCCTCCTTATTCAGTCTGTCTTCCTCAAGTTTATATGACGAGTGATAGGACACTCGAAAGTGCATCTCTTGTTCTACCAGAATATATGATTTGTTATTCGGCCATTCAAATGTTTGCTAATTTTCAGATCATCAACATGGAGCAGTGCCAGGTCGACAATGATGAGGCACTAGAACCCTGGTTGACCGTACAACACTATTTTTCATCGCCAGTTACAATTCTGTGCAAAAATCGTTAAATATGTCCGCTTGATGAATGATGACGGAGAAGCAGGCCGGCAGCAATTGTCACTCGCTGGTTCCTGATGTCATCATTCATCAAACGGACATATTCAACGATTTTTGCACAGAATTGTAACTGGCGGTGAAAAAAGTGCTTGTGCGGTCAACCAGGGTTCTGGTGCCTTAGCCGCACAAGAAGCTTGGTTGAAAGCAAAGAGAAGGTGCCAAAAGGGCTCATCCTTGTCGACCTGGCACTGCTCCATTTTGATGACCTGAAAATTAGCAAAAATTTAAATGGCCGAAGAACATATCATATATTCTGGTAGAACAAGAGATGCACTTTCGAGTGTCCTATCACTCGTCATATAAACGTGAGGAACACAGACTGAATAAGGAGGAGTTGTTGGTGAAGACGATTTTTCCCTTTTTGGAATTTTGTTGATATTCAATAGAAATCAATAAACGCGACACATATTCTTGTAGAGCAAGACATTCTCTTTCGAATGACATATAACACTGAGCAAAAAATGACGTCCCAATTTGATGGCCTAAAAATCAATAAAGGACAAATGAGCAAATAGGGCCAACACATATTCTTGTAGTACAGAACATTATCTTCCAAACACTATAAGAAACTGAGCAAAAAATTACAAACCTAAGCGGAGAGAACAAGTGCGCAAATGGCTACTTTTTCACTTTTTCACTTTTCACTTCAATGACCTAAAAATTGACAAAATTCATGATGAACAAAGAAATGCAATACATTTCCGGTAGAGCAAATCATTCTCTTTCGAAAGCTATGTAGCGCTATGCAAGAGACCGCCGGGCGAAATCTGCAGTGATTCGTTGAAAAAAACGGCAAGGACTTATGGGACAACCTAATAATATAGGACTTTTAATTTAGTAATATATAAGACGGTGCAGATAGGCATCGTTTGAAAAACTAGCGCATATGAAGGCGTAAATATACAGCCTTGTTTGATGTAAGCATTGATGGTCTAAAATTGACTTCTGTATCACGAGAAAGTGTAATAACAACAAATTAATAAAAAATATTGGCAGCACTCGGACTCGAACTGAAAAGCCACCGGTGTGCTCCTACGAGGCGACACTCCTACCGACAGCGCCACAGAGGCACACCTCGTGTGGTGTCGTAGAGGTTGGTGAGTGTTGCGCACACGTCGTCACACCTCTTTTTGAGGTCTTTAAAAAAGCGTTCAGAAAATACAACTGTTGTTCTAGACTTCGCTCACAGGGCCCTGCATCCTGTCAAAATAACAGCGCAAAAGCTCACCATGAGTTGGAACCTTTCCTTGTGAGCCAACAGTATAGGTACCACCTAACCATAATCTTTTCTTATACGGATGAATGTCACTCTTAAAAGCAATCTTTCCTCCCTGCCGTAAGATAAAACTTGAGATTAACTAATTTCTAACGACTAAACTAGCTACGATAAGTACTTCTGCAATGTCTTATCCTGGAGAGACCACCCTTTTTTGTTCGTTTTACTTTCCATCTCTGTACTAAGGTAGATCCATGGGATTTTAGCAAAATTAGGTGAGGGGTGGTTCGACAGAACACCTTTTCCATTTTCGAATGAAAATGACGTTGTCGTGGCCATTGTCGATGATGGGTTCAACGCAGCCTTTAATTAGCAAACTGCCCTCTAGGCCGAGAAATAGCACAGCACACATTTGCAATTAACAAAAACACATTCACTCGTCCACTACGAGGACATGTTTTATTTAGTGCACCTTCATTCTTTTAGCTTCACATCTAAACGGAAACGAAGTAGATTCTTGAATGCGATGCAATAGTAGGATAGGATCTCATGACAAAACAGCTGAAGTTTAAAAATTTAAATAGTTTAAAAATTTACAATCACCTCTTTCGTCGTCCGAGGGTCCCATAGCTTCGCCGCAATAAGCGCCAAAACCCTCCAAGTGCAGGTGGATTTGGATACAAGAAACTGAAAACGAACAAAACTGTGATTTACCTTGAATGAGTGACACAACAAATCCGGTAAAACTGCGCAAGGTTTAATAGAGAAGGAACAACACCCTGAGCAACAATCAACAAAACTCTGAAAGTACACCTACAGTTGTTTAGTTGCTTTTTTATTGTTCGGTGGATGTTTGTTATATTCCTCTAACTATTCTACATAAGTAGCTACTTATGTAATAAATATCATATCATACACCTTCAGCGCTCCTTCAAACGATCTATACGTTTTTACGATTACCATTCAGTTCGTAGCCTTCCCTGCTACTGTATTTTTGCGTTGCATATCGAGCATGTTTAGGCTATTTTGAACTTCTTCCAGCAGTGGCTAGAGAAGCACAGACACCCGTGATAAGACACTGCTTTTCTAAACTGCGACTAGTCCTCACTGATGTACAAAGAGTACAAAGGATCTCCTAAAATCACTTTCACGAGTCCACTAAACCACTTCGCCAGTTCAGCGAAGATATTGTCGACTATTTCGGAAACGCTCATTCAACTGTCCTAACTGTTCTCTCCCTATCTCATGCCTTTAGCCGTAGGAATAGAAGCGACAACAATCTGTCAGCATGAGAACACGCAGTAACGACAAGCTGAATTGTGAACATCAACAGAATTTGCAGCCACCGTGACCATCGATTGGGGCGCGGTCAGTTCTTCAAACTCGCGATCTCACCGCAATATCTGTAGTGAAGCCTACTATATATTTGAGATGAAAGGATGGAATTCAGCAGGTTGGAATTATTTCTAAGGTCAGCCTTGGACTAAACTCCTTTGGAGCATTTGTCCTAACTCTAGCGCAGTTTGTAAAACGATTCTGACGAATGTACCCCGAATGGTTACCGTATACCGGTTAGACTCGACGCTACACTTACAACGCTGAAATTTTCACGGGAGAGTTGTCGTGGGCGGGGCGATGGACTTGGGGCGCGGAACTCACAGTGGAGCGCGCTATAACGGATGCGACGTGCAGGGATTCGGCAACTAGCCGGAACTGGAGGGAACTGGATGGCTTATTTCATCTTACACACCTCCCCATAGTTTTCTATGATACGCATAACGCAAGATTCATCCACTGCAGTGGGCGAGAACTTCTTGTGCTGCCGAAATCTCACCTATTCGCTTTTAAAAGCAGTAAAGTAGGTTTGGAAACGAGGTAAACATCGGCTTTCACGGCACGTATATATTTTTTTATATTTGTCCTCGTGTGTCTAATTCGCAGGAGAATGTTGTTTTGTACATTACCAGCCATAATAAAATTCCACTGGGCTGAATTTATTGTTAGACCTGGATACAGTAGCCATGACGAGCGTGCTAACCATAAGTTACCAGCCAACACAGTGTGTTTAATATTTATTCATCATAAGCATTTAAGGTGTAATGGCCTTTTTTGCAACCTCTGCATAATAGTTCTACAACGACTTGTCCACACAGCGCATGGACCCAAGCTTTACAATTTGTACAACGCATCCATGCTGTCTCTTTTGCAATTAGGTCTTCAGGATCTGTGTTAGGTGGAAGTCTGGGGTGTTCCTCGAAACATAACGAGCAGAACAAGATGTTTTCTTTGTCCACTGTGAGACCAACAACTGATTGTGACCTTCTCGTCCGACCGTGTTACGTCACATCGAACTCCAGAGATGCTTATAGTTATCCAACTACACAAGGCGTATCATATGCAGGAAATTCGTTATAAAAGTTAGAAATGTCTGTAAGGAGGCATATGTTATGTTTCATCGTCGTAGCAGTCTGTGTCAATCTACCCAAGCAAAAAAAATGACAGAAAAGAGAATGGATGAAAGAGAGAAAACTTTTGCATCTTTCTAGAAGGTACTATCAAAATGGCATTCCTTTGTATCATCAGTAGATGATATGGCGCAAATCGGGTCGGTGGGGGGGGGGGGGCGGTCAACATGGCCTGCCGCGTCGAGTAGCTACATACAGCGAATGTAAATGCAGTCCTATCTCCTTGTTTCGATTACATATCCGTGTCTTATATGCTTGGGCAAGGGAGGAAACTCCAGGATGTAGGCAATTTTAACACGGGCGCGTCACTCGAGCCACACCCTGGAATCCCTTCCCCTGCCCAAATCTGTGCTGTCCTCCGCGAGGAGAGCACAGAACAGAGCTATAGCATTGTTTGTACCTATTCTTTACTATCAGTATGTTTTGTCGCTTTGTTTTTGTGTTGGTGACACTTTTTAGGAGGTGACCCCCCCCCCCTCGACCCGATTTGCGGCGATAATATTTCTTTGAGAGAAACGAGTAATTGGTGAGAAAGCAAGCGATCAGTTTCTCCTTCGAAGCAACTCATTGTTCTGCAGCAGCAGAGAACCGAGGTGAATGTGACAAATATTAACGAAAACACAGATCAAAATCCCTTCCCGCGCCTATGTACAGGAAAACGGGATGAAAAAGTAACAATCAGCAACGAAATTAGTCAAAATGGCACCCCACTTGCATTTCTCATCAGCACGATGGCACCTCGTTATGGATCTCCAAGTTGTTCACTTAAATAATAGTCGAGACGTCATGTTCCATGCATGTCGCATCATTAAGAGCGCGCTCCACGGTGAGTTCCGCGCCCCGAGCCCATCGCCCCGCCCCCAACAACTCGTCCGTGAAAATTTCAGCGTTGTAAGTGTAGCGTCGAGTACCGGTTAGCGATGGAGCGCGGAAACTGTGATAGAAAGCTGTCTGCGCTCTCCTACCTTAAAGATCGCGCGTCGGCATCCACGTTGACATTCGATCGATCTCTTGTGCGCCCGCGATGGCCCTAGTTCTGCGTTCATTTGAGTGCTCCACGACTATGGTCTCATAATGGAGCGCGCACCAATCCGATTTTTGTAAGAGCCTGTTCATAGTCAGGCGGGATCTTCTTAACGTTTTTCAATTATTTCTGCATCGTATTTCTCCTGTTCTTTTATAGCTGAGTAACACGGAAAAACGACGGAGAAACAAAAAAGGTATGTATGTTTGGTACGAGGAAAACGGACATGCAAAAGAAACACGTAATGGACACGATAAACTTTCTGAAACCGGAAAAAAACATAAGGGAAACTAAAAATTCCATCCACCGATGGTTTCACCACCAAGCACGGCCCGACTCGCCTAAGGACACAGGTCAACCAGGCGAGCGGAAAGGCGAGAGCGCAGAGAAAGAGAGAATCCGGCCGCGACCCGACGGCTGCCGCTCAGAAAATTTTGAACAAGTTACTTGCGCCTTATGAGCCCAAAATTAAGTTACTTGTGCCCTTAGATGCCCAAAATAAGTTACATGCGACTAATCTCTCGCGTTTGACTTACCTGCAAGGTTAACCTCAGTTACTTGCTCCCTTAGATCGCCAAAATAAGTTACATGCGACTATCTCTCGCGGTTAACTAACTTGCAAGTTCATGTCTCGCGGTAAACTTACGCAGAAAGTTCCTAACAAGTTACTTGCGCCTTTAGGGCTCCAAAACAAGTTACTTGCGACTTATCCCTCGCGGTTAACTTACTTGCAAGCTTGCACCCAGGAATTTGAAACTTTCACCAAGTGCAAGCTTGCAAGAAGCTTTCGTGCAAGCTAATGATTCGCGCCTAATTGGTTTGAAACATGACGCACGCGTCCCCAATCGCGGTGTGCGCGCGCTGTACTTGTTCAAACCGGGGCGGTGTCATCTTGTTTGTTCAAACCGGTTGACGGGCAACTCGGCTCTCGCTGCCCCTCCGCTATTTCGCGCGCATCTACCGTCTCGCGTGGGGCCGTGTCTGCCAGCTATCGCTGCGTCTTCATTATTTAGCACGCGCTTACCGTCTCGCGTGGGAACATGCTGTTTCTTGAGCGATTTGAACGACCGGCGTCTCGTCATAGCGTGATGTATTTCCACACCAATTGTACTGCTGTGATATCACTGAGGAAATGCACTGATCCAGCCACAACGGTCACTGCGTTTCTGCAGGATGGTTAGAAACATGTTTGAGACTTGTCTCTTGTTCGAGAAAAATCTTTTGGAACACTCTTTATCAAAGCGTTTGAAGTACAAATATCAACATACCAATAAAAACAGCTGAATCGTGTGAAGCATGAGATTACATTTGTGAGTAAGCATATACCTGAGTACAAAGGCAAGTGTGCTAACAGTTCCTTCACGGAATGGGCAGGATAACATGCATAGGGCTCTTCAGAGGAGAACGAGGGACGGGGACACATTGAGATATAACTAGTGGGCAAGGTTGCTGGCTAAGGTATCAAGGTGATCCTTACACTCCCTTGTGTTAGGTGGACGACTGTAAGATCCCAAACTCGCTCGTTCCAGCTGCACCGCGTGTGGTTCAGGGGTTTTAACATCTACACAATTTTCAGGCGTTTTCTGCTCATTTCCCAGCTGTATGCTTCTGCAGAACCCGGCTGCAGACTTCCCCCTGAGCGATGAAAGCGGTTTAACACGAGCAGCTTGGATCGCACTCACCCTGGAGTCCCTTCCCTAGCCTGATTCAGCGCTCGAAGAGCGCAGAATCCAGCTGCGGACTCCCCCTGAGCGGCGAAAGCAGTTTCCAAACGAGCAGCTTGGATCGCACCCACCCTTGAGTCCCTTCCCTAGCTTGATTCTGCGCTCGAAGAGCGCAGAATGCAGCTGCGGACTCCCCCTAAGCGACGAAAGCAGTCTCCACACCCGCAGCTTGGATCGCACATACCCTGAGTCCCTTCCCGAGCCTAATTCTGCGCTCGAAGAGCGCAGAACCCAGCTGCGGACTCCCGCTGATCGGGGAATGCAGTTGGAGGGCGATTTTTGGACGACGCCGTCGAATTCAGTGTGTTGTGTGCATTCACACAACACACGCGGTGCAGATGGACCGAGCGAGCTTGGGATCGTAGTGTGGACGACCAGCCGCCTGGAGGAACTGTCTGAAGCGTCTCACCTCATCGTGTGTTTCAGTTACCTACAGGCTTCGCGAATTCGGATATATCTTGTCGCCATTCCCCCATTTGCTAAAGGCAGGATCTGCGATTTTCCCATAGTTAAATGTGAGGCCAAAAACTGTAAGAGTTGCCATAGCAGTGGTGCCAGTAGCAAACGCCCTTCGAAGTTTACTGTAAAACCCTTCAACGAAGTTCGCTGGTGATCCTGCCCATTCCGTGAGGGAACAGTTAGCTGTTCCACCATTGCCATCCGCTCTGGGGCAGTGAAAGTACCGTCTGAAACCATAAATATCGTTCTCTAAACAATATTTGTTCTCATGTGTCACCTGACCGAAGCGTGGCTGTGCCACATCAGCTACTAAGCCTTGGATAACGCTGGTTGGAGTTCCCTTATAGGGTTGTGCCCAGAATTCGTTGCACCTCTCGATCACATCTCACAAATTTTAAAGGCGGGGACCTCAAGGAGCTTTATATCCGTCTGCGTCGTCGATCTCGTCCCATGTCCCACACATCCGATTACATGAATTTCTTCAGCAAGTTCGTCGGAAATGTTGTCACCGAGGTTTGTTGAATCCCTCCCTGATTCCGCTACATACGCCCGCTACAAAGTGTGCCCATATTTTAGATGTACGACCGCAGCACTTGGCATAGACTTACGGCTCGAACAAAAAAGAGGAGAAATGATTACATTGATTTCGATTCCGATGCCATTATTAGTAAGTACTACAATCTACAATGGTTAAAAGCGCAAAAAATCACCCTCTCCTGAATTTTATGCAACTGTTTTAGATTTCGTCACAGCCACCTACGCTCATGCTAACAAGCAAGTCGGAGAATCATTCTATATGGATGTTTTCAACATGATATCAGTTGCACTGTACGTCAGGCATTTTTTTCATACCAGACGCCATATGTCGTCCACATTACACTACACGTTTCAGGACGAACTTTCGTAGAAATCTGAAAAACCAAGCGAGATCGGACCATTGTACTGACCAGCAGGCGGAAAAGGAAAATACGAATGAGGTCCAAATGCAGGATTTGCTCCCGCCTCCTAAGGATAACGATGTCGTCAGCCAGGAAGCTTCTCAGGCCAGCGCAGCACTTACGTTTTTTGATTATTATCAAGAATAACTGTAGTTGTTTCATGCACTCCGACAACGGCGCGCGAGTAGCGCCGTTTAGCCAGTCGGCAAGACCTAGAGTTTTTATAAAATTTTGAGCGAATACATTTATAATGTGGTCCTTTACCTTTAGTGAAAATTTAATAAAAACTCTAGGTTTCGCCGACTGCTTATACGGCGCTACTCGCGCGCCGTTGTCGGAGCTATCGGAGTTCTGAACATTTCCATTATTTATCCTCACATTTGTACCGCACTTTGTCTTCTTACACTTCACTTCTTGTCTATTCTGCTCGGTGCTCCATAGTTTTACCTCATTAGATCTCCTAGTTGTTCTTTTTTGTTACCACGTCATTGCTATCTTGTGAAGTGCCGCTATTGTTCTCATGTTGTTTGCCATTGCCTCATAGGTATGATTCACTTGTTGTTTGTCAGTTTTTTTTTGCGTGCCGTGTGCGACTCTTTTTGTGAATTTGCGAGGTGCTGAACCCAATAAAACATGAATATTGGGAATAGGTTTACGGAAAAATTACAAGTGCGTATCGATTAGGCTAATATGGGGGAACATTCGAGTAAATCGGCTACTCCGACTACTACATATAGGGCCCTTTAAGCTAAATAGACCTATATATGGCTAAATAGATCTATTTAGCTTAAAGGGCTCTATATCTGAGTTACACATCTGCTCTAGTGCTAATATGTAAGCTCAGTGCGAGTTTAGATCTTCGTGTAACTTACATGCGACATAGCAGGGGTCATCTTGTGCTAGCTTGCAGCAGCTTACGAGTGACTAGCAGAGGTCTTCGAGTAACTTACATGCGACATAGCAGGGGTCATCTTTTGCTAGCTTGCAGCAACTTTCGAATGACTAGCAGGGGTCTTCGTGCAGCTTACATGCGACATTTCTGGTAGCTTGCAGCAGGTTTCGAATGACTAGCAGGAGTCTTCGTCCAACTTACATGCGACGTTGTGCTAGCCTGCAGCAGCTTACAAATGACTTACTTGAGGCAATCAATTACTCGCTGCAGCTTGCAAGTAACTTGTTCAGAATTTTCTGAGCGGCCGAGTGAGCTGACTCAAGACAATTATAAACGGCGGACATCAGACCAGCACTCGCGTCTAGAGCGACATGGTAGTGACGAGTTTTCCGGGGCGGGTTGGACGAGTTTTCGCACAGTATGCAGGCGATCGTCGCCGGACCGACTGGCGGCTGGTCGCAGCCAACCGAGGCCTCGTCGGGCTGAACTGTTCCGTGACTCGATCAAGGGTGGGAACACAATACAAGGTTTACACACATATAAGACCTTCCATCTCGGGAGGTAACACCAAGTGCACCTATGGTCCTTAGGCTCCACCAAGAGAAGGATAATAGTTTTAAGTGCGGATTAAAAGCGGTAGGACACTTCTGCTAAAACCATTTTCCGACGTTCTTAAGTTCCTTTGTTTATGTTCCTTTGTTGTTTTTGGACTTGCAGACGGAAACGAAAAAAAAACCTTCAACAATAAACGATTATATCATGTTTTATTCCAATCCGAAGAAGATTTTACTGCAGTGCTCCTAGCAGCTACAACGTTGTGGGTGGTGCCAGCGCAGAAGGAAAGCGTTAGCCACAGAAGGTTTCAAACGTTGCTTCGGAGCGCAAAAGACCAAATCCACTGTTATTTAGATAAGCTATTTAATTTTCAGCTGCTCTTGTAAGCTTGGGACCAAGTTGTGGGGCAGTCTCAGGCAATCGAGATTTCTGCTTTAAAATAGAGAACTATTGGTATCTGGTAGTTAGGGGAAGGGTCACCATAGCATACCGTAGGGTGCGGGAGTGGCGCTATGGTAGTTAGGGGAGGGGTCACCATAGCATACCGTGGGGTGCGGGAGTGGATTAGCTACATACAGCCAGTGTAAATGCAGTCTTATCTCTTATTTTCGATTACAGGTCCGTATTTCGTCTACTTCCGTATTGGGCGAGGGAAGGAGCTCCAGGATGTAGGCAATTTTAACACGGGTGCGTCACTCCAGCCACATCCTGGAGTCCCTTCCCCTGCGTAAATCAAGAGCATAGAACATAGCTATATCATTGTTTGTTTGTTTTCCTCATTATATGTTTGCCATCATTTCTTTTTGTTCGTGTTAGTGACACTTTTCATAAGGTGACCCCCCCCCACAACTACCATAGCGGCATAGTTCATTATAGCAGACTAAGAAAATCGTTCAACATCTACTGCAGAACTCCGCTTAAATTGAATTTCCACCATCAATGAACAATGTGGACAGGTGCATGGATCAGTTCTTCAAAACAAATATAACATGTGAGCCATAGTCAATTCTCTAGTGGAAGCGAAAACAGAAGCTCATGCCCATCCCAACAGTGCAAACGTTTGCAAACATTTTTAGGGAATTGAGGGTTTTCTATTCCTTCCAGCTCCATGATTGTAGTTACTGCTCATTCCTAGCATTCGTCTCCTTTTCAATTCAACTTCCATAGATTCCTGCTGAGTACAGAAGCTTACGCTCGCTTGCTGGTTTCTTGATGATTGATTGGAGTACTTGGGTCCCGCAACGATCGTCTGCATACTGTTCGAAAACTCGTCCAACCCGCCCCGGAAAACTCGTCACTACCATGTCGCTTTAGACGCGAGTAGGACCAGCTCACCGTAACCGCAGTGCGGGTCGCGCCAAGACTTTTGCTGTCTGCGCCCTCCTACCTCAGAGATCGCGCGTCGGCGTCCACGCTGCCACGTCCGATCGATGTTTTGCCCGCGATGGCACCGTGGGCAAGTGGATCATGGTGCAGCATCATGTTTGCTTCACGCGAAAGATGTCGGAGTTCGGTTCCAGTGCGTTGCGGCGTTCTTGCACTTCAGCTGAGCATCTGAGATCTGGGAGGTTTCGACGTGTACACGACGTTGCGTGTTTTTTGCGCATTGTTTCAGCCGTATGCGCTTCGCCGCTCGAAGAGCGCAGAACCCAGCCACGAACTCCCCTGAGCGAAGAAAGCAGTCTCCATACGAGCAGCTTGTATGGCACACACCCTGAAGTCCCTTCCCTAGCCTGGCTCTGTACTTGAAGAGCGCAGAACCCAGCCGCGAACTCCCCCTAAGCGAAAAAGCTGTCTCCATACGAGCAGCTTGCATGGCGCACCATGGAGTCCCTTCCCTAGCCTTGTTCTGCGATTGCAAAATGGATGTCTCACCCGACGCCTAAGGTTACGGTGAGCCGGTCCTGATATCCGCCGTTTATAATCTTGTGCTGACTCATCGCGCGGGTAAGAGTACCCTCTCGTCACCTGCTTTTCCATAACCGGTAGCAGTCGCGGAGGCGTGCAGTGCAAGAAGACTGAATTTCAAGGAGGAGAATTGCAACTTTCGTAGCCTACAGACTTCCTAAAGGTCACCAACAGACGTCTGGAAGCTGCTGCGCTTTGGGTGGCACGACAGGCATCAATTAGTGAAGGTACGCAGGTCTAGCAAAACTAGATTTGTAAAAAGAAATTGGTGGAAACGGGTGGATGCTATACCTTTGTCTTTGGGAAAAAATTTCGAATTTCGAATGATCGAATAATATTCGATTTTCAAAATTTCGAATTTCGAATGATCGAATAATATTCGATTTTCAAAATTTCGAATTTCGAATGATCGAATAATATTCGATTTTCAAAATTTCGAATTTCGAATGATCGAATAATATTCGATTTTCAAAATTTCGAATTTCGAATGATCGAATAATATTCGATTTTCAAAAAGTCGAATTTCGAATAATCAGATGAACACTATTATTTACTGTCGTCACCCAGTGGTTGACATTTAATTATTTTTTATTACCCACTGTGAAGGAAATGGATGGCTGCTCCATCCATTTCCTTTACGAGACCAAAGGTCAATAACAGCGGTATAATGGCAATGAAGCACGCTTTGCTTCCCTAAGAATTCGTGCACCGAGAAGAGAGAAACACCTTGGGTAGGCAGAGCTAGATTGTTATAGGTCTTTCTCTATAGGTTGCTATCTTTCCTTATGTTATAGCGAAGCTTCCAGGTGGTAAAGGAATGATTATCATGGGCGGAGAAATAACACAAAGGCGATCTGGTGCAGAGAGGGCGCACTGGAGTCTCATGAATGGCATTCAGTTTGTGTTCTAGCTCCGTTGAAGAGAAACGGACCCGCGTTGGAATCTAATCTGACAAGACACTACGACTTGGACAGTGTTAGAGCGAAAATGGGGATGGCTCACTTTCATAGGAAACGGAGTATGACTGGTTCTTGTACTCCATAGCGCTTACTTGCTCTTACTCTCTTCTTCAACGTCTTTACTGACAGAAAGCAGGAGCTTTCTAGGCCCCTGAAAGTTCTACCTCCCTACCGCAGCCCCTTCGGCTCTAATCGTTCCCTTGTTGTAACTGGGGTCACCTGTATCACCTGTCGTCCCGTTGATCATCGACTTGCTCGAGCGGGCGCCAGCAGCGTCTCCATTCGTCCCTGTCGCGTGCCAGAGTGGTCCAATGGATCCTCCTCGCTCGAGGAACACGAAGAGCGTCATATCGGTCGTTCAGGGCTTTCACGAAGAAGTCCGACCAACGCGTTGGTGGGCGTCCTGGTGTTCTTTTGACATCCCGCGGAATCCAGTCTGTGACGGCTCTCGTCCAGCGGGTGTCTGCGAATCGCATTACGTGGCCGGCCCACCTAATTTTCGACGACTTGGCCCATGCGACAGCGTCTCTGATCTTCGAACGTCGGCGAAGCTCGGAACTCCGGAGGCCTTCTCTCACTTGCGTGAGTCGTGTCACTCCGAGCATCGTCCTCTCGATTCCACGCTGCGCGACGCTGATCGCGTGTTCATCCTGCTTTCGTATAGCCCAGGTCTCTGAGGCGTATGTTAGGGCAGGAAGAACAGTGGAGTCGAATAGGTGGGCACGGAGTCGGACGTTCTTCGTTTTCTCCACGACTTCTTCGACGCTCTTGAAAGCTCCCCAAGCCGCTCGTTTCCTCCTGCTCAGCTCTGGTGCTAGGTCGTTGGCCATGTTGACTTCGCGACCCAGATACACATAGCTGGAGCATTCGGAGATGTTCGTTCCGTTGAGCGAGAATGGGGCATCAGAAACCCATCCGTTCTTCATGAACATCGTCTTCGTAAGATTCAGCTGCAGTCCAACGCTTCCACATACACGATCGAAGTCGGCCAGCATTCGCTCCGCCTGAGTGATGCTCGGTGTTATGAGCACGGTGTCGTCAGCGAAGCGAAGATGGTGCAGTTGCCGGCCGTCGACCTTCACTCCCATGTCATCCCATTCTAGTTCGCGCATGACGTTTTCGAGGGTGGCGCTGAAGAGCTTCGGGGATATGGTATCCCCTTGTCGAACCCCTCTCTTCACGTCAATGACGACGTCGTTGTAGAATGGTGAGATCTTGGTCGTGAATCCACTGTACAGCTCTCGAAGGACTCTGATGTACTGAGTAGGAACGCCCTGGGTGAGCAGGGCTTCCATAACCGCTTCAGTCTCGACGGAGTCGAATGCCTTCTTCAGGTCAATGAACGTAAGGCAAAGCGGCAGCTTGTACTCTCGCGACACTTCGATGAGCTTCGTAATGGTGTGTATGTGGTCGATCGTGCTGAATCCTCTCCGAAATCCTGCTTGTTCGCATGGCTGTCCTTCGTCCAGCGTTCTACTAATCCTATTCAGGATGACTCGAGTGAACAGCTTGTAGACTACCGACAGCAGGCAGATCGGGCGATAGTTGCCAATGTCGTGCACGTCTCCCTTCTTGTACAGCAAGACGGTCTTGCTGGTCTTCCACTGAGACGGAACCTTGCATTCGGATAGGTAGCGTGTGAAGAGCCGCGCCAAGGTGTTGATGAGCGCTGGCGGGAGGTTCTTCAGGTGTTCAGCTCTGATCCTGTCAGGACCGGGTGCTGTACGTTTCTTCACCGACGAGATGGCGTGTCGGATCTCGGAAGGGAGAACAGAGGGGATGACGTATCCATCCTGCGGAAGATGGCGTAGGGGCAGGTGGACGTGGCTATCGAAGAGATCGGAGTAGAAGTCGTGGATGACTTTCTCCATGGTCCTTCTGGAAGAGGTGACGGTTCCGTCAGGACGTCGGAGAGCGGTCATCTTGGTCTTGAAGTTGGCGAAGTTCCGGCGGGCATTGCGGATGCTCAGCCCTGCCTCTGCTGCTTCAGCCAACACTTCCGCCCTTCTCTCCTTCAGATCTTCCTTTATCGCCGCTCTGCATAGCTTTGCAAGCTCGGACGTCAGTTGATAGTTGCCTGACGCTCGTGCTGCTCCACGTTGGCGTATCAGCTCGAGAGTTTCCGGAGACAGGCGTCTCTTGGTGGTCTTCAAGCTCTCGGCTCCCTTAGCACTATCGTGGAGATGGTGCACGAAGCGATCGTATTCCTCGTCGACGTTGTCCATGACGGCATCTTCCCAAAGGCCGACAAGAGAGGTGTAGAGATCCCAGTTGATGGTCGTTCTGGGACTCCTCTTCTTGAACTTCGCGGCCTTCTCTCCTTGACGCGAAAAGCGGAACCTCGTGCGAAGGAGGCGGTGGTCCGATCCCGTGTAGAACTTGGGGACAACGGAGACATCGGTCAGGCAATACTTGCGATTGAAGATGATGTGGTCGATCTCGTTGTGGAACTGGCCACCGGGGGATTCCCAGGTCCATCGTAGGGAGGGAGGCTTCTGGAACTGCGAGTTTCCATGGATGGTCTTGGTCGACATGATAAACTCAGACAGCCTTTCACCTTGCTCGTTCCACTCCAAACCGTGGGTTCCGATGTGAAGTTCTTCCAGCGACCTTCGTGGCCCGATCTTGGCATTGAAGTCGCCGACGATCACCTTGTAGAAGGTGTGATCTTCCTTATAGAACTTCTCCAGCTCCACGTAGAAGGCCTCGACGTCTTCGTCGTCGTAGTCGGATGTTGGGGCATACGCGACGAACACAGTCAAACTAACTGGGGTAAAAATACAAAACGAAGATTCTCCCGTAGTATACTGAAGGTAGAAATATCTGTGTACAGGCATAACCCTAATCACTTGCGATTCACGTGAATGGTCACAGCACGCTCAACGGCCGTTTACAAGGAAGCAGGTGCGCAGCGGAGGGCCGCGCTTGCAGCGCTTACTTCGCGTCAACTCACAAGGGAGGTCAATGAACTTCCCGTGGGAATCTTATAAGTGACCTATTGAGCGCTGTGGGGGATTGTCCGAGAGGCACCCCAGTGGTTTAAAACTGAATGCAGCTAAGGGACATTTTATTTAACGAATTTACCGAATTTGCCTTTTTAACGCGAAAATTTTTCGTTAAAAAGTGGTCGTTAAAAATTTACCGAAAAAATTTAACGCACACCCCTGCTGCCCATCGCCTCCCCACCACTCTCTGCTAATCGAAGGTTTAGGGACTTGTACTCCCACAACTCCGGAGATCGAAAGCAGGTTTCGCCCAAACGTCGTCTAGAGGGCTAATTGAGGTGCTGATCGCAAATCTAGTAAACGTTTTCGCGTGATCGCGTGATTCCACATTTTCATGAGTGATCAAGTTTATCAGTTTGAGTACATAGAATCGCTTTCTTCACCTACATATGTGATCAGACTTGCTTTCCAGTCTTCGACTTTGAGATGGAAAGTAGTGCACGAAAAATGGATAATTTAGAAAAAGAAATGACAGATTCGTGGCAGCAGCCTAAGTAATTTCCTAAGGCGAGGAAAGGACGAAATCAGTGGTCATAACAACCCCATCCTTACTCACGAACACACACTATGAAATATCGTAAGCGGCCAAATTGTCGAAATTGGATACCATATTCGTGTTCAGCACCCAAAATAACAGTACAGGCGATGTTTGGGCGAAAAAAATCGACCTCCACTTCACTTTTGGAGTCACAATAGTACAACGCGGCCGATTATTCTGCACCTTTTCTCGCACATACTCACCGTCGCCTATTGTGGTCGACGGTAACACCGAACGCGTTTGCCAGCTTCGTGATCAGAACCTCAGTCAACTCTCAGGACAACATTTGTACGAAATTTTATTATCTACTTACGAAGTCATGGGGATTAATATAAGTACCTACGTTTGCAGAGCCCCCCCCCCCCCCCTGTCAGTGCGGGAGAGTGGCCGAGGAAGAATAGGCTGCAAGAAGACCAATAGAATAAGTTAATCATATATGTAAATTTTAATACTCAAACAGTTTTAAATTCAATGTCTAAACAACGAAGTAGAATTAGAAATAACCTGGGGTATACATGAACTCCAAATCACTCTGTACTATAACGAACACAAGTGGAAAACAAGCAACAACTAAAACAATGGTAACAACAACACTAAACATGTCTTGTTTCGCCTCTGCCTTCATACAAAACAAGTTTAACTACGGAGTGGGTCAAAAATGATATATTTTATAAGAGATGCTAAAATTAGTAAAATTTACAAGAGAAACGTTCTCTATAGGAACCCGAAGACTGATCAGCACATCCCAGAGATGGACTGAAGCAACACATTTCGATCATGTTCGTAAATATGGTTAAAATGAGACTATGTTCTACATTTACCAAAACGCACAGCAATCCGTAAACAACTCTCCTAGATTCGAACATGGACCTCTCCCCGCTATCCACGCTCGACTGCAGTGAGTGATTCATTTGACCTAATAAATTGTCAGATTTCTAACATCTAACTATAATTAAAGCTCTATAGCATCTGCATGTTAATTTCTGAGTATTTCAAGGCCATTCAAGGCGTCACTTTCGCCTTATCAGCCAGCACTGAAGTGCTACAGTTTTTTGTAATTTTTGACCTACCCAGATGCCCGCAGGACATTTGAAGACCACTACGGTGCTTCTTAGACACACCCTTATAACAAGCAATAGGTCATTTTGGAAATCTTCACGGGAAGTTCATTGACTTCTCTTGTCAGATTACGTACACACAATTCGGCGCACTTTGAGCGACGCGCGAAATTCAAACATCGTTTTTTATCATAAGGTCAGACTCCCCTGGTTCTCGAAGAAGAGTGCCACTGACTTGTTAAGAGATTGATAAAGAATATTCGAATATTCGACTATTCGAATATTCGATATTCGAAGCCTTCGAATATTCGAATAAACGAATATTCGAATATTGGCCACTTTCGAATATTCGAATAAACGAATAATTCGAATATTGGACTTTCTCGAATATTCGAATAATCGAATAATTCGAATATTGGACTTTTTTCGAATATTCGAATATTCGAATATTCGAAATTCGAATTTATTCGAAATTCGACTATTCGAAATTCGAAAAGGACAAAGGTATAGTGGATGCAAATGCTCACGATTTTGGGGGCGGGGACAACGGCTGCGGCTGCCGTTTCGGGCGAGTTGCTAGTATACCTTTGTCCTTTTCGAATTTCGAATGGTCGAATTTCGAATAAATTCGAATTTCGAATGTTCGAATATTCGAATATTCGAGAAAGTCCAATATTCGAATTATTCGTTTATTCGAATATTCGAGAAAGCCCAATATTCGAATGTTCGTTTATTCGAATATTCGAAGGCTTCGAATTTCGAATAATCGAATTTCGAATATTCTTTATCAATCTCTTAACAAGTTAATGGCAGTCCTCTTCGAAAACCAGGGGATTGTGATGTTTTGATAAGAACGATGTTTTGCTTCACGTGTCCCTCAAAGTGGCCGAATTGTGTGTAGTATGCAATCTGAGAAAGGAAGGGTCTGGAGCGTATGTCTGAAAGGGAAGAGCGAGTTATTTAGGGAGAATCCCCACGCCTCAATTAGTAAAAAGTAAAAAGTAAAAAATAAAAGTAAAAATGAGTTTATTTTTGCCAAGTCGTTAAACACAAGGAGTAGGGAGTCCGTTACAGTAGAATTCGTGGTTCTTGTACGCCCGCCAACTGGCTCGGAGCTCAGTGGATAGAGACGTTGTTTCATGGGTGGGAGGTCGTGGGTTCGATTCTCCTGCTCTGCTGCATTTTTGCATTTCATATGTTTGGTTGAGAGTTGAACGATTCTGAAATCTATACAACTTTCAAATGTTTTGCCTAATTTTCCAGTTGTACACCGTGCTGAGTAAATTTCTTGCCACTTGTTTATTAGTGACCGGTTTTTTAACCTCAAGGCAATGAGAAAGCTACTCAACGATGTATAAACGTTCAACACCAGTGATGTACAGGCCCAAAGTGCATGAAACAGAAGCACTGGTCACAATCGGACAGCGTTTAAAAGCTACAGGCTCCTCACAGGTATACCAGCGACACCACCTTCAATGTCATTATAACAAATCCGTTCTCCTTCAGCTATCCGCAGCTACCCGCAGCTTCGACATCTACCTTCAAGATGTTGTCCCTTTTTTGCAGGTCAAAAGGAGGGTCGTGCACAATGACGTGGGAGTGAAATCATTCCACCCGAAAACGTTATCATATGTCCAATTCTTGCTTGCATCTCCACGTCTATCAGCTCATCTTGCGGATCCCTATCTTCTTCTTCCACCACTTCCAGCTGTTCGTCTTTGTCAACTTCAAGTTGACCTGCTTCGAAGTCCTTGAGTATGCTAGCCATCCGTTCGGCCAGCTTGCTTTCTTCCCTCGAAGGTTCCTTGCCTAAAGGTGGGCCATACTTCAGCGTAAGTAGGTGGATCACCACTCAGCATCGGCGGACATTGTTGGTGTTAGGTTTTAGGAAACCTCTAGCAGCCTCAGATTTCCAGTTGACAGGCAAATATGAGACAAAGAGTGTATCGATGGTCGTTAACGTCAGTTTGCGGGATCCACAGACCTCGTTTCTTCGTTAAAACCACTTGCGACGTCATCCTGGTCTTTGAAGATACGAGAAGGATGGTTTGTCCCGAGGTCATCGGTCCATCTAGGGAAACAAACTGTGAGGAGCCAGTAGCCTTTATACGCCGTCCGTATTGTGACCACTGCTTCTTAATGCACGTTGTGCCTGTGTATCACTGATGTTGAATCTTTATACATCATTATGTTGAATACCAAAGCATGCAGCTGGAGAAATGAGTAGAAAACCTCTGAAATGGTATAGACGTCAGAATCCATCAAATCTCAACAATTAGTTGAAATGCAAAAGTGCAGCAGCGTAGTGGAATTGAACCCTCGATCTCCCTCGCATGAAGCAACATCTCTATCCACTGCGCTGCGACCCGCCTGCGGCAGAGGCATCGCGGACATACAAGACCGCCGAACTCTTGAGGCGCCCATTACTTTGTAACTACAACGACCCCGTACTCCTTGGGTTTTTTTTCTTGGCGAAAAAATAAACACATTTTTATACTAATTGAGGGTGGGGATTCTCCCTATATGACTCGTTCTTCCCGTTCAGGCATACGCTTCAGACACTTCCTTTGTTAGTCCACGCGAGGTAGGCGCGGGCAAACGCTCCGCTGCATCCCTGCTTCCTTTGAACGCCATCGAGCCTCCTGCGGCCAGTCACGCGAATAACGAGTGAATCGTGTTATGGCTGTTCAATGACGCTTTTGCCTTCGGTATACTACGGGAGGATCTCCGTTTTATATTTCTAACCCAAGTACAACGATGGAACGATTAGAGCCGGAAGGAGCTGCGGTAGGGAGGTAGCAGTTTCTGGAGTCCGGGAAGCTCCTGCTTTCTGCCAGCAAAGACGTAAGAAGAGAGGAGGAGCAATGGCTATGGAGTACAAGAGCCAGTCATACTCTGTTTCCTATGAAAGCGAGCCATCCACATTTTCGCAATAACACTGTCCAAGTCGTAGTGTCTTACCAGATTAGATTCCAACCATGGACTTCGTTGTCCGTTTGCTCCGTACGGGTCCGTTTGCTTATAAGTGACGCGAAGCTCTTCAACAGAGCCAGAACGCAGATTGAATGCCACTCATGAGCCTCCAATGTGCCTCTTCTGCACAGAATCGCCCTTGTGCTACTTCTTCGTCCATACTAACCTTTCTTTTACCACATAGAAGCTTCGGTATAACCTAAAAAGACAGTAACCTATGGAGCAAGATGTATAACAATCTAGTTCTGCCTAACCGGGGTGTTTCTCTCTTCCTGGGGCACGAATTCTTAGGGAAGCAAGGGTGCTTCATTGTCATTATACCTTTGTCACCGTCTTTTGGTCTCCTGAAGGAAATGGATGGAGCAGTCTTCGCGGCGCTTGAACAACGGCATCTTAGCCTGGACACTGACTTCCACAGCCTTGGTTCGGTCCTCAGCTCGCCCTCGCCTCGCTCGTAGCCTTCAACCTCAGTAGCGCTTATCACTCACTGGACTCGCACACTCCACTCTATTAGCCCTGATTTAACGGAAGAGTAGCGGGAGTATGTCGGCCACGGGACAGGAGATCCATTGATAGAAATCGATGCACCGCAATTGATAATTACCGATCCTTTTCGCAATTAACCAACTGGTATAAGAGTAATGACAATCTGAGCCTTTGTATATGCCGCTCTGTCGAACGAAGTTTACAGTGGGTAATAAAAAATAAGTAAACGTCAATCATTGGGTGACCACAATAACTAAGATGTTCATTTGATTATTCGAATATTCGACAATTCGAAATTCGATTACTCGAAATTCGAAATTTTGAGATTCGAATAATATTCGATCATTCGAAATTCGAAATTTTGGAAATCGAATATTATTCGATCATTCGAAATTCGAAATTTTGAAAATCGAATACTACTCGATCACTCGAAATTCGAAATTTCGAAAATCGAATATTATTCGATCATTCGAAATTCGAAATTTTGAAAATCGAATATTATTCGATCAATCGAAATTCGAAATTTTGAAAATCGAATACTACTCGATCACTCGAAATTCGAAATTTCGAAAATCGAATATTATTCGATCATTCGAAATTCGAAATTTTGAAAATCGAATATTATTCGATCAATCGAAATTCGAAATTTCTTCCCAAGGACAAAGGTATAGTTGCTAGCCATTGCGGGAGAAAGCGGGAGACTGTTATTCGTCGCGGTGTCTCGCGCCCTCCGCGCGACCATGCTCTCTGCACGCAGCTCGCTGTCTGACACACTCACCGCCAACGTACAGTAGAGTGGATCTATGGCCGCTAAAATCAGATCGGAATAGATTTTTTTGCGTCGGGGCGCAACATTTGCATTCGAGCACGGTTGTATCGATATCCAGGCTAGGGAAGGGACTCCAGGGTGGGTGCGATCCAAGCTGATCGCGCGGAAACTGCTTTCGTCGCTCAGGGGGAGTCCGCAGCTGAGTTCTGCAGGAGCGCATACAGCTGAAAAAATGCACGCAGAACACCCGAAAATGGTGTAGACTTCAAGACCGCTCGAATTTCAATCAATCAGTTGAAGTGCAAAACTGCTGCGACGCAGGAGAACCGAACCTCCGACCTCCCTCGCATGAGGCAGCCCTCTTCCACTGTGCCACGATGCGTCTGGTAGTATGCCCACCGCGGGCATACAAGAGACCGGTGCGCACCGATCGAATGCCCTCGTGGAGGCTGACGTAACCCACGTGTGAATTCACGTCAAACGAGTGCGTTCCTGCACCAATTGCGCGCTCACGCCACGCGTCTATTCCGATCTGATTCTAGAGGTCTTAGCAATTCTCCGTACAGTACCACGCCACTCTAATCGGCAGGCCCCTCTTTCAGATATGTGCTCTCTCAAGACGGCAAGTGAATGATAACAAATGACTGAAAAACTGAGGAATTCAACCGATTCCCGAGAAACCTATTACTAAAACATACCGTATTCGATTATGAGCCTTGAACTTCACCCACAGTAGACAAAAAAGATTGAAACTCAGTTTTTTCCTTGTGTTTTAAAGAATTGCGCCAGCACTTTGGTGGCTTTGGACATGCTTTCCAGTGAAAACTAAATCTGATACACATTGTTTCAATGATTCTAGCAAGTGTATTGGTTCAGCACAGTTCTTTTAAGTTTGTGTGCTGGAGAACACTTCTGGCACGTAGACACTTTTACAATGATGTGTAACTGCTGAACAGAATATAGGTTCCCAGTTCTGACCCCTTCAAAATAGAACCGATAGCGCATTAGGCCCATGTGCTCACTCTGCTTTCTTTAAAATTTCCCCATTGGCATATAATTGCACGTGATGAAATGTGGTCAGGAAGAATGAATGTCGTTCTCATACACGTATCAAACACTGGTACATACTCCAATCCTTTACTAATAATTAATTACTTTGTTTACGCGACACCACACGAGGCATGAGTGTCCGAATATGCTGGGATTAGGACTTGTTTTATTATTGCCTATGTATGCACGTCTGTCAGAACGACGAGGCCAATATGACGCATCGGTCTTTTCGGCTAAGGAGTCAGATTGAAAGTAATCTAAACCTAAATGGTTTGCATAGGAGTAATTTCTCCAAAAAACATGCAAAAGAAACAAAAATCCAACCCAATGCGTCCCACAATCATAATAATCAACACCTTTCAAAACTTTCATTCAACCTTTATGTGTTAGTAAGCTCCATGTTCTATTCCAGCAAAACGCTTTCGGGTGAAATTAGGCAGTGATTGCGCCTTGTAACGATCAGAAACATTTCCAGTTACATCGGCTGGCAATAGTAGACAACAAAATTATGCGTACCGCTACAAATACCAGCATATTAGGAACGTAAACCTACTATCATTGTCTTGAAACCTAGCCGACAACTCACATCAGGTCATAAAGCTACGAAAACTGCAATGAAAACAACACCGTAAGGCCGGGGGCATACTTCCATCGCCGCGATGCCATCGCGGCGCTCAGTTCATGGCCGTTCCGCCGCACGCGGCCGAATAGTCAAAGAGGACTTCGACGCGGCCGCCGCAACAGTGGCGGTCGGCATGCGCGATGGCTTCCCGCGCCCATCGCGGGTATGGCATACTTTTTCGCGCCGCGCGCGGTGTTTAGCGTTGCTCCTGGACGGATCGCCGTCGCGCTTCCTTGCAGAGCGATGAGCGATGCGACGAGCGCTGAGAAATTCAAATTCTTTCGCGTCGCCCTGCAAAACTCATCGCCGCGATTCCATCGCGGCGATGAGAAGTATGCACGAGGCCTAACCGTAACCAGCGCTCCCGAAAACCCTAGCGCACTTACTTCCACCTTGGGAACCACCCTTATGCGTGAGACAGGCCTCGATCCTCTTGACTCAATCACCCAGCACGCTGGAATCACGTGAACAGCTGCCGCAACAGCTCGCCCGCGCGAGACTTCAGCGCTGGAGACCCCGCCCCCAAAATCGTGAGCATTCGTGCGCACCCATCCTCATGGTATTCTATTAATCGCCTTCCTTGGGCAGAACAGTTGTGTTTGTGAACAGATGACAATCCTTAAGGCCCTCTCTGATTCTTAAGCTTTTTGGGAGCCTTAGGTCTGTTTCCTTTTACAGACGGTAGTGATGGAATATACTCATTTGTATACAGCTAGATGCTTAGGATAAAACTTCTGAAAAAGGTCCTCGCTTTGAGATAAAAACAAATCAGTGTTCACGCAGCACCGCAGTAACTGGTTTCCGAAGCGTTCTGAAGCCAGGTTTCGAGAAGTAGCGGACTTGAAATCCCATTGGTCTACACAAGAAAAGCGATATAACCTATTCCAAGCCGCTCAGTACTTTGCGTGTAACTTTGTGCAACCAATCAAGCACACCAGTGTGACGTACTGGCTGTAACCGGCCCGACTACCGCCGAAAGGGATGGCTAGTGACGTCATACGCGCGCGGTCGCCGCGTCTTGCTGCCAGGCGCGCTAGAGCGCGAGAGAGTGCACCACCGGCTATTGGCTACGCTCTTTCGACTTGCGGAAGAAAACGGAGACAGCGAAATACCTTCGCTTTTGAGTTCAGACTGAAGGAGTACGAAAGTGTCCTAGGGTTTGTTGGAAGGGTGATTGCGAATGGTATGATACTTGAATTGTAACAAGCGAATCGGCGAAAGATGACGATCAAGCGGCGAGAAGAACTAAAATTGAAAGGTAAGTTTCGGATTAATGTGCTATAGACCAGTCTTTGGAACTTGGAAAAAGTCTCGCGTTTCAGTAATCCCTGAAAACTTTTCCAAGGCTTGAAAACAAGGCCATGTATTCAAAGTAAAATCTGTAAAGAGTTTCAGGAATCATCTTCCAAACGCCGGCGAAAGTTTCCTATCGTGTCTGATAATAATAGAGGCTTTCAGTGGTGTTCCTATCGCATCGGATAACGCAGCAGTGTAGCAATGTATGCTCTTCGAGGACTGTGCCTAACGGACGTGATACGTTGGAGAATCTGTGAAAAGGTGCCCTAAACATCAAAGGCTTTCTTGGGTCGCTACCTCATCATGTCTCATTTATAGGATAACAAGCCCTCAGAGCGGCCTCTCGGCCGCAGTGATGGCTCCTCATCGACTTCGCCGTAGTAATGGGTAAGTTCTCATCCTTAATTTTAGCTTCAACCAATGACATAGTTTCCGCAGGAAGGACACTTTAACTACGCCGATTGCGGCAAGTTAGAAAGAATGTAGAAAAAACGACATTCAAAAAATCAAAGAATTTGATCAATATCGACTGATGGTAATTGATGCTTTAAAAACAAAGTTCAGATTCGTGTTCGGCGACCTCGGCTACCCCAGGGCTAAATTTTTCACCGCCTGAACAACATCCCCAGAAAATCGATGATTTGATTAATATCGATTTATGGCGATCGTTACTTTAAAAACGGATACACACACACACGTTACTTTATATGCAGTAGGATTCTCTACACGCTCGGTCAAAATCATGTCAAACTTTTCCTCTGTTCATGTTACAGATCGAGTCTTATACCATCTTCAGACCTACGGTTTACTTATCCCTCCAGTTTTTTCTTTTCTTGAAGAGATACTTCATTATCAATTCAGAGAATGTGCTAAGTTTTTACTACTCAAGTTTCTACTTCACCCGTCCCCCCCCCCCCCCACGGTAGAACCTCGCAAGGAACTTGCTTCCAAAACTTCAAGTACTCGTTGCGACTTTTCCTCTGTTTTGCCATTTCCCTCATTTTTGAAACAGATTGAGTCTCCATCTTCTCGCACCTTGTTAATAAACGCTCCCACTTCACTATCACGATGCATCAGACGTGTCTCATTTAACCGCTTCACTTTTTCCACTCCAGCCGAAAGAACGCCGTCGACAACCGCCGGCACACACTTTTGCGCCCTAGCGCGCCTAGCAGCTAGACGCGGCAACCACACGCGTGTGCCCTAGTTTACACTTGCGCCGCCACACGGCGCGGCACGACGATCGCCATAGGTATCGATTTTTCGCGCCGCCCGGTCGATATCTATTCCGACAATGAGTCCGCGCCGCGCAGCGGCGCAAATATATACTAGGGCTATGGCATCTGGCATAACTCCGAGGTGCTCCAGCGATTGTCCAAATCGCTGCGCATTACACAGCGATTGCAATCGCTGCAGCTGTGTTGGTCCGCGGATGGCGGCGTCGACGATTGGCCAGGTTGGCGGTCCCGGCGCGATTCCCGCTCACTACGGTCCCAAGCTCGCTCGGTCCAGCTGTACCGCGTGTGTTGTGTGAATGCACACAACACACTGAATTCGACGGCGTCGTCCAAAAATCGTTCTCCAACTGTATTCCTTGATCAGGGGGAGTCCGCGGCTGGGTTCTGCGCTCTTCGGGCGCGGAACCAGGATCGGGAAGGGACTCCAGGGTATGTGCGATCCAAGCTGCCGGTGTGGAGACTGCTTTCGTCGCTCAGGGGAGTCCGCGGCTGGGTTCTGCGCTCTTCGAGGCTAGGAAAGGGACTCCATGTTGTGGCGCATTCAAGCTGCTCGTGCGAGAACAGCTCCCATCTCTCAGGGCTCTCCTGTAGCGGCGGTGGAAGAGCCGCGATCCGCCATCGACCGATCAACGATCCTCCTCCATATCGACTGACCGTGGTGTCCATGGTGTCGTGACAACTCACGACCCTTGGCTCTGCAGCAGAGCGAGAAGAAGAGAACATAGTTCCACTTGGCCTCGGGAGTGTCGTGGATGCCAGATCCACGATGATTGGTCACTCTCAGGTAGCCCCGCCTCCGCCTAGTATATAGGTCGCGCTCCTCGGGCAGAGGGGGTTCTGGCCGGTTCTGGCGGATCTGGCCGGTCTGGCCGGTCTCGCCGGGTTCGCACAGGCTCACGCTAGCCTCGGGCGGCTCGTCCAATTCTTCGTGGCCCATCTCTCGGCTCTCCGACAGCGCGGCAGAGGGGCCTGTCTACAGTCGCTTGTTGGTGGACTCACGGTTCGAAGAATGGTAACGTTATAATTGATGGAAATGGGAAAATAGGGAAACTGCATGCTAGAAGTAAAGAGAAAACACCTAATCTTCATTCTCCTCACCATTTTTGTAGCCACTCCTTAACCACCCGTTTCGCTTGTTATTGTAGTCGATGAATGGTGTGCAAAGGTGGATTAATTGTGTATTTAATATTGTAGATTAATAAATATTAGTAAGTAAATATTGTTAATAATGTGAATAAACATAAAAGGACCACCAAAAATATATTGAGAACGTGATGCAGTCTCAAAATGGTGCATCGGCCGAATATGGAAATTAAAATTAGAAAAATTGACGTGGAAAGTTTTTCTCGCTGTTAGAACTTATCAGCCGCAACAAATCTTACTTTACAACTACCATGCGGCATCAGCGGAATGACGCTGACAGTGTAATAAAATTCCATCAGATAAAGTCATCAAAGGAATAGATAAGTTCTGCAGAACTCTTCACCAACACCCGTCGTATACTCTACTCGGTATATGTAGTATACCGCACTATCATGTCAGCTCACGTTGATCAGAATATGGGAATGGTAAGAGATAGTAATGGGGAAATGAGAAGGGCGAGAAAACGCATCTCGCACAACCTGTCAAACATTGTGAATTTCCTCATTGAAGGAGCAGAATACGAAGGAAATTTGATCTTACCGACAGACCCTACCGAATTACTTCCTTTTATTGGTAATCAAAGAAGGAAGATAATTTCTTTAATCCAGAAACTTCGAACCAAGACGGACACAATCGTATCGATCTTTACAGAGACTCTTCATTTTCTTAGTGCATTAAGTATGCACAACCTCGAAGCATCGACAGCACTAACCCTTCAATTCAGCCGCTATTGGGAAGAGAAACAAGGATATTTCCTACTGGCTCAAGCTTCAGCTCTCATCGCTAATCTCAAAGTGAGACTTGCCCAACTGGAAATACTCCATATTGCCTTTTTTATTAAAAAAAACTTAGCTATTAAAAAAACAAAGCTTTAAGATGGTAGTTTGGTATGAATCATATACTATGTCGTCTTCTTTTACGTAGATAAGTTTTTATAGGGGAGCTTAGAAAGGTGTTTACTTGATCTACTTTTCCATCTTTACTTCTTCCGTTTCGGTCCGGCGACGGTAATTAACCAGTGAGACGTGTTACTGAACCTGACATTTTCGAATTTTCTGAGGAGCAAGTCTACTTTTTTACTGTGAACAGTTGACATATGCGATATATAGTCCAGTATATGAGTCTATCGCGACGAAGTGATTCAAGAACAGAATATTCGTGTAATGGGCCCAAATAGAGAAGGACACTCTCAGAAAACCCGGCCGGTGGTCCGATAGACCAACCTAGAGAAGGGAAACTCGAAGGAAACCCGGGAGGTAGTCCGCGTAATAACTACCTAGAGAAGGGAAACTCGAAGAAAACCAGGAGTCTTCTGCCTATCCTCTATGCGCGCGCCTATAAAATTCCAACGGAAACGGCAGACTTCCTTTCATGAACTTCCTAAAAGTGACTACGTGAGGATTCCTCAGTTTCGTGTTATGACAGGTACTGATATCTGGTGGTGATAAAATTCCAGAGATTACGTGACAGATTTATCAGGCGACACAATCTCTCAGCAGCACATACGTGTAAAATTACAGCACCTACAGTCACTGCAGTGTAATATTACAACACTTACGACTTATCAGATCTGCAGATAACAGGACTATATAACCGAGTAGTTAACTTGACTCCTCCTCTTGACGCCCACGACCGTACATGTCGTCTCCACACACCACAGTACTCCTGAAAACTTCGAAGCAGAAGCTCACCAGACAACTCAACACTCTCAACAGCCTTCTAAGGGAAGCAGGAGAGTATGATTCCCCTTGGAGTTTTCCTACCAACCTGGCAGAACTACAACAATTCCTTGTAACCAAATCTATCCTGGTAAAAGAATTATGTGGAAAACTCGAGAGCGAAAGGGAATCCATTTGGAACTTTTACACCGAATGTATGTCTACAATAGCTAATAGCATGTTGGAAAAGAAAGGTATCGATGGAAAAACAATTGAGGAAGAATTTGAGGAATACTGGAATAACAAGCAGGGAGAACAGCTTCTTAGCGAAACTACTGACACGCTCCGCCTGTTGGAAAAAAGATTAGTTGAACTTGAATGTCAAGAAGCATCCGTAAAACGAGAACTAGACATGCAAAATCAACCAGTAGGAGATCAATTTGTGGCATATCCTGTACCGGCCAGTTCAGACCAAGTGTGGCGTTCTCTTGATAGAAGACTACTTGGTAATGAACTAAAAGTTCCTGAATTCAGTGGAAAGGCATCCGAATTTGATTCATTTTGGGAACTCTTTGAAGAATTAGTCGACAAACAACCTACTCTAACATCGAAAAGCTTTCAATACTGATTAACTGCTGCACTGGCGACGCAGCTCGAACAATAAAGATGATACCAAGAACAGGTGACTCCTACACGAAAGCGGTAGAGCAACTTAAAAATCAGTATAAAAATCCTAAAAGGGTAACAATGTCAATGATTGCACAGTTGAAGTCAATGACGCCTTCAAGGAACGACTCTAGATCACTACGTAACACATTGAATGATGTGCAAGTAATCATAGCCACTCTTAGGAGGCAAGGAGAAGTTGTAGACACAACACACATGATTAATCTTGTATTAGAAGTTTTTTCATCGGACGTTCAGGAAGAAGTTGCTCGAAAGGAATTTGATTCGGGAAAAGACTGGAACATGGAAGAAGTTTTGAACCATTTATCGGTAATCATCAAGCGTCGCGAACATTTGGAAAGTCGGAAAGACAAATACAACGAAAGCGACATATCGGCTTTCCATATAAGAACAATTCCTCAAGTAGGTTGTGTAGGATGCAGCCAAAATCATAAGTTTAAAAATTGTCCCAAATATGTCACTACTCAGCAAAAAATTGATCGCATGAAGAATTTGAATGTTTGTTGGAAATGTTTCAGCTCTAAACATCAGACACGGTCATGTTCCTATAAACCTTGTAATCGATGTGGACGTCATCATCATCCAATCCTTTGCAAATCTGGGGAAGTAACAAACACGGCGTACAGAGGCCGTTCTCCAGAACGACGATATCAGTTTAGGGAACAACGCCAGTATACTTCGCGAGAGCGAAGATACAACAACTTTCAATCCCATCGTTATCGACATAACAGTCCACAAGATCACCAGAGCCCCAAATCAGCTAATCGATCCAGAAGAGAATGGAATAAATTTGATGTTCCACAAAACATCGATCATGGTAGTCCATCCAAGGGGTCGAAAAATAACTATACCAGAGAGAATCACATACCTTCAAGGTCATCTTCAAATGAATCACACCAAAAATCTTCTCTTAAAGTACGATTTTCACGTTCACCTACGCCCACTCGAAGGCACGTTCATAATGTCACATCAGATTTTGGTAATTCTGTGGTAATGGAACGCCATAATACTACTTCACCCAGTGCAGAACCCATATCAACTCGACTTATGACAGTACTTTTGAACGTCTTCAATAAGCACGATAATTGCATGGAAACTGTACATGCTTTGCTAGACTCTGCGTCTGACCAATCATTCATCACATTATCATTGGTTTCTCGTTTGCGATTAACTCCAGTAGCACAAAAGACAATAACAATCCCACTTTTGGTGGTAAAGCAGAGAGAAAGACAGTGAAGAAGGTCACCTTGGAACTTTTCAACAGGGAAGCAGAAGCTATCATGGTGAGTTTACTCACTCATGAAAAAATTACCACAGCCATTGAACTAGGAAATGTTCCGGAAGTAGATTTACCACTACTGAAACAATACTACCCAGACTACGTTCCCAGCAGCAACGAAATCATACCAGAAATACTGTTGGGGATTGATTATTATTATACCATTATAAAAATAGACGAACCTGTACTCCACCTTCCATCCGGATTGTATGTCACACCCACGTTTTTCGGCCCGGTTGTCTCAGGAACCCATGTGCACGTTCATGTGCCGCCGCCGGAGTGTGCGGTGAACTTTTTCAGTGTTATCGTGCGTATTTCCGCGGCATTGTCGCTCAATTTGTTTCGTCACATGCTCTGCTTCTTCCCTGACGTGGTCCTATCCCATTTTGGGTTGAGTTCAAATAATGCGAAAGTTTTGAGTAGGTTTTTCGAGTATTTTTGTTGAAGTGTCGATTTTTTTCCTGAAGAGGGAAGTTTTATGATGATGAGGGAACTGTTGTCTGCTCAGTTTGTTTCACCATATGCTCTGCTTCTTCCATGACGTGGTCCTATCCCATTTTGGGTGGAGTTCGAAGAATGCGAAAGTTTTGAGGAGGTTTTTCGAGTATTTTTGTTGAAGTGTCGATTTTTTTTATGAAGAGGGAAGTTTTGTGATGAAGAGGGAACTGTTGTCTGCTCAGTTTGTTTCACCACATGCTCTGCTTCTTCCATGACGTGGTCCTATCCCATTTTGAGTGGAGTTCGAAGGATCCGAAAGTTTTCAAGATGTTTTCATCCTGTACTTCTGAGATCATCGTTTTCGTTTAAGTAAGTAACGGATGATCTCAGAAGTACAGGATGAACAATTGAATATAGCCCGCAATCTTAAGAGGAATCGAATGGGAAACCACTGTGTAGTGATAGATTCCGCAGTGATACCGTGGCTTCTCTAAATATTATTCCGCGGTTTCTTCACTGAATAGGAGGTTTGAAAGGTTTAGAGATATGGTTCCACCACTTCCACCTCCTCCACCAAAACGTGCGCGACGCAGTCTCCACGGTTATGCAGGTTAGAGCTTAGGAAAGGGAGTGTTATCGGTTAAAGTGCCTTGTCCCTGTAAACGTTAATATACAATAAAAAAACAAAATAAAAATGAAATAAAAGGTAATAAAAATATATAAGATAGAATGAAATAAAATAAAATAAAAATAAATAAAAGTAATACAAATAAAACAACGTAAAGTTAAGTTCTGACATCTCGATTCACTGACGATGTCGTCGGTCAGGCATCCTCCTCGCTCAGGTACTGGCAACACCTCGGGGAGACGGACGAGCAGCGAGCAACAGCACATCAGGAACGAGTGACGGCGAAGGCTGTATGGGCCTCTCCAAAGGGCCCTGTACGTTGCTTTTTTTTGTAAGACATACTTCGTTTTGATATCTTATGCTTATAAACCTAATATAATTTTACTTAGGAATGACGTCCGCTGTTGCAGGCCGGACGCAGTAGCCGACATACTGATTCCGTCATCGGTAAGCAGCAGCGATTTCTCTGCTCATGTGCCACTTCTCTTGTGCTTCACTTCTTCATAATCTTTCGATTTTTTAGAAGCGCCGCTAGTCGCCCGACGAGTCTGGATGCATGCGCTGCACAATCCACTGCCAGCAGCCGCCGGAAGCCGACGACTGAAGAGCCACCTCGGTACGGACGATGACCATCATCAACATCTCGCTCGTCTACATCTCGACCACCTCGACGCCGACCGAAGGACTGCATGCGGCTTTCTAATTAATCGATATTTTAATTTACATATGTTACAATAATGATATCATCATGCTCCTTATGTCATAATAACCATTAAGATCATTGGTCATTTACTCGTGTCATTACCATGAAGACGAATATGAAGATAAATAAACAAATCTCTGCACACTTTCTGACCACACATTTATTCATTAGGTTACACATTTGCTACTGACGAACAAGTTACAATTAAGAATGCTAGGTAAGATTGAGGAATAATAAATAATAAAATAGTAATAATGAGCAATAAATATAAATAGTAATGAATAATAATAATAAGGAAATAGTAATAAAAGGGAAAATAATAACCAATGATAGGAATTAATAATCGCAAATAATTCAGGGTAATAGGTATAAAAAGCGATTAATAACACTTAATGATAACAAATTGCTCATACTATTTTTATAAAATAATTCGAGTCGGGGCAAGTTGATATTTTCCACGGTCGAGGTCC
Source organism: Heligmosomoides polygyrus bakeri (assembly GCA_947359475.1). Lineage (NCBI taxonomy): Eukaryota > Metazoa > Nematoda > Chromadorea > Rhabditida > Heligmosomidae > Heligmosomoides > Heligmosomoides polygyrus. Next base: position 70,407,289 of record OX375868.1, on the reverse strand, counting down.
CCTCGGATTATCTGAGTTGGTCAGGCGAAAAAGTGGCGCTAGCATTCTAGGAAAGCGCCGCAACTAAACGGGACAAACGCTGAAGAATAAGAAGAGGAAGAAGAAGAAGAAGAAGAAGCGGATGGATGGACGACCGTCCGGCCACCTATTTTATATTTCTGACAACCGGTGGACGAGAGTCGTTACCGACAGAATTCCGCGGCATTTTCAAGGAATACTAGCTGGTCAAAGTAAGCCTTGATCAGAGTTCTTCGTGAACGTGAAACGATAGGTGTCACGATCACTAACTTTTGAGCAAGAGACCCAATTGACTAAAAGTCTCTTCACACATGAAATGAGCGACCGGTCACGTGCAAAGCATGCAGATCGATTAAAACCGAGTAATGCCGCAAAATCTATCCATATTCGGACGTTATCGCTGTCGCTCCGTCGCTCTGGTCGCCCGTTCGGGTTCGCTGTCGACGGACAGGACCGATGCTTGGTGCTAAAGGCTCTTCACTGCCGTAATGGCTTACAATTCTATTAGGAGTTAAGAGAACTAACTACATTTGACGTCGTCAAAGACAAACACCAAGAGAACAGCAGGGGCAGCACGAGGCAATGTTCATTCCATTTTCACTTCAAATTGGTCACTTTTGAAGTTATTTCTTCCAAATCAAGGCGACGACATTAAACTAGATTCTTACTACGACTTTCTTGAAAATGTATAGTTCAAAAAGCGGATTCGAATACATTTCCTGATCTCTTAAAGCTTTTGCTTAAAAAAAAGAGTGGTTTAAAGCTTATTTTAAAATACAAGAGAGCAGTGATTTTTGACTAAACCACGAGAAGAGATCGTGCCATGCCCTTCTGCAGCGCATCGCGATCTTCATTCAGACCACACACTTATCAAAGGTAACGGATAAAGGACGCTGACCCCTTTGTGCGGGAGGCGCCACTCATTCTCCTTCTAAAGAGGGAGTTGAATGCGTGTTTACCCTACATAATCATTTGCGGTGGAGACGATGTTTTGATTGATTAATGTTTTGCCTTTCTTAGAAAATCCGGTACCAATTCATCCACACAGCAGTTATGGAACGCTTGGTTATCCTGGGCGCGATTCGAACCAAGAACCTCAATTCGAGGCCATGCAACAGCCGACACCTCTGCGCCAGAACTAGCGCAAGACGTAATTTCTTCTTATGAAACATCCTCAATTGCTGCTGCTTTCTCACCCTTTATAATAAGCTTTAGAACGCTTTTGTAGCTGAACGAATAAAATTTTTACAGAACTATGGGTACTGCACTCTTTCTAGGGAAGCAGATCTAAGATATTGTTTCATAAGTACAGATTTTTAATCAAGCAAAGCTTGTTGTTACTACCTCCGAGATCGTTCAGGTCTCTTTCAAAAAAGAGCGTTGTGTTCTTGCAGCATAGATAAAGTCTGTTGGTTTAGTTTTATCCTTGGTCTTTTGTAGTTTTTTGTTTGTCCCTTAGTTCTTGTCTTTCTGTTTTCATTCATTTTTTTCTTCGGAATGTAGGCCTAGGTAGAGTTTATTTTTTCAGTTACAGTTCACTCAGTGTTTGCCCTTATTTCATAACTACGTTTTGTCATCTACATCTTGATACATCTTGTCTTGGTTTTCTGGGTTGGCTTTTGTTGTTTTTTTTTTCTCAGAAATCCCGTGGAGCATCTCCACGTTGAATAAATCAAATCAAATCAATGTTGAATCTTCAGGCAACCACTCAAGTTCGGCGCCGAAAACGCGCTCCAACAATGCAGAACCGGCCCGTCCCGTGTAGCTAGGGTAGGCATCAGGGATGAGCGGATTAACCGTTATCCGTTATCCGTTATCCGCTTTCCGGAGGGTTTTGGCCTATCCGTTTTGTTGTTCGCTATCTGGCGATTTTGGGCCGGATAACGAACAACAAATTAGCTGAATCTTAGCTTTGGACGTGGTGGTGGGCTATGTACAGGATCCTTCACGATCGTAAGAGTGGTCGTCAGAAACAGCAGAAGTTTTCAAATCTAGAAGGGTTAATTGAAGTTTCCTCACTTGGGAACTGGCTACATAGTTTTAAAGATATCAAACTTCCAGCCTTCCAGAAGGCGCGCTAAGCCTGTACCATACTTATGTGAGGCCTACTCAGCACAGCATTGTTCATTCATCTCAAGTCATGTGCTGACCAAGAAGGCATACAAGCCGCTACTAGCAATCGTCAAAAGTGGAGAGCCGCCTCCTGGGAAGAATTTTTACCGCCGATCTTTCCATCGTATCATTTGTGGTTACACGATTGCCGAATGCTCGATTTGATTGCAGGCGGTAACGGTACCTTTTTAGCCATATGCTGTCGTGAATTATCAAAAAATACTGCAGTACAGCAGTCAATACTAGCAAAAGAAATAGGATTAATCCAAATACATAGAGTAAGCAACTTCTCCATTAAAAATTTTAGAGGAGCAATAAACTGCTTAACAAACTTATCGTCTTGGGTGCTGAAGACATGTAGATTTCTTCGTTTTTTTTTGTGGTTTTTGTGAAACTTATCTGCAACATAGGGAACACCTCCGTTTTGGGGCTAGGTCGAATATTCTTCCTCAGATCCAGAAGGCCTGGATGTCATAACTCTTTGAGTGTTTGCTGCCGTACACAACTGCTTGCAGCTACTACCCAAAAGTATTTTATCCATCCCAGATAATTCCACGTTGAACTACTTTGGATCTTAGGATGCTATCGAGCAGCAACAACAATAACGGTTCATAGCATGTGTAGGACAAGATCGTCATGTGAAGTTTGTTTCGCTGGATGTCTCCTGCCTTCTTATTTCCAGACATCGGAAGAATTGCTCTTCCAAGGACTAAATTTTTCAGCTGCTCTATTTGAAAAAAGAGTTAAGCGCAGACTAAGGCTGATAAATAAGACAATCCAACCTATCCTTTGGAAACAGGTGAAAAGCGGGTATGTTGCTCTCTGTGCGTTTGTCTACAATACCGCCCGCGTCGCGCGGTCAAAAAGACGGTTTGCGACGGAAAAACCCGTCGCAAACCGTCGCATACTCATAACTCCTTTAATTTTAAGTTGTTTGAGAAACTGTTGGTACCACTCGATTCGTCTCCTCGAGGTCTACACAGGCATGTATAAATTTTTACCAGACCACCGCGTTTTCGCCGTGGATGGCCTAAAAAATAGCAGAGGAGCAGGCTCTTGCGATTAGAGCACCTTATTTTCCAGTACGTGCACGTGACGGGCAGTGTTTTCGGAGTATCTCAAGCATGGCATGCGTTGTCAGTGCTCTGTCATGCCTGGAATGCTCCGAGATTGCGCCGTGCACAATGTATATAGGATCGAACCTATCAATCGAATGTGCGAAAGCCTGCCCACTGGGTTTCTTTCTTCGCTTAATGGAAAATGTAAAGCATTCAAGACTATCTTCCACCATTTGGAGAATTTTATAAGAAATTTTCGGCTGTCCTACTTAGGATTTGCTCCGGTCAGTCTGACGAGCCTTTTGAGTGCGCCGTGCACAATGTATATAGGATAGAACCTATCAATCGACTGGGTTCGACAACTGGTAGTGTGCGTTTGGGGAGTTCTATCATAAATCTCTTTCCGCCCTATTGAGGAATTGCTCTAAGGCTGTCCAGCTAGCCTTTGTAGTGCGCCGTGAACAATGCATATAGAATCGAGGGGGCGACCGCTCGCAAATTGCACGCGCGGGCGTGTTCGGAGCGCAATAACTCTGTCAAGTTCAAATCGTTTCGGCTGCAAATCATAGATCTTGTAGGCAGTGAAACGGTGTAGTAGTACGTCAAAATAGAACGGTGTAGCTTAGGAAGAGGCAATGTTACAGGGGTGCGAAAATGCAGGCGAAGCTTGTGTGACGAATTTTTTTCCGAGTTCGGTGGACCACTGCGGGAGGACACGGAGAGCTAACGGCCTTAAAATGCATTTGCATACAGAGCGCTTAAGGTGCTTTAGGATGACGTGCTCAGTACTCCTCAGCTGCCTAAACTGCCTTAGCCTCATCTGCCAGTTTAAAGAGGCGGAAGATAGCGGTAGAGTTTCTTGCGCCCTTACTCGCCCAGGTTTGAGTGTTCGACACTACCAACGGCAGCGTTCTGTTCATCATGAAAAGCGCTATCGAATGGTACCAATCTCGACTGATTTTGGAAACATCGATTTTTTGACAGATTCGCATCCGCTCGAGGCCGTGGCAGACGGGCGATGACGTCATCGAAAATCGATTGCTTCTAATCGGGCCACGACTGATACCATTCGATAGAGCTTTTCATGCTGAATTGAATGGTGTTGCTGAGTACAGGAAAAACTGTATTCTGGACAAGTAAGAGCAACGAGAACATCGACCGTTGTTGTGCTAAATTGCACGCGCGGGCGTCTTCTGAGTGCGATAGCTCTGTAACTTGTGAACCTTTCCGGTTGCATCTTGTGAGTTTTGTAGGCAGCTGAATGCACTAGTAGCGCGCTGAAATACAGCAATGTAGCTTATGATTGTACAAAGTTACAGCAGTGCGAAAATGCAGGTTAGCGTTGTGTGACACGATTTTTTCCAATTTCAGTCGACCACTGCTGGAAGACGCAGAGAGCTAACGGTCTACAAATGCGCATGTGAGCAGAACGCTTAAGGTTCTTTATGATGACGTGCTCACAACTCCCTAGCTGATTAAACTTCCTTAGTTTCAGCTGCCATTTCAGAGCTGCGGGAGCTAGCGGTTAGAGTTTCTTGCGCAAATACTCGCCCAGATTTGAGCTTTCGACATTCGCAATGATACCATTCCGTTCACCACGAAAAGCTCTATCGAACGATGTCAATATCGACCAATTTCAGAAAAATCGATTTTTGACAATTTCCCATCGAGGACGGGGGCGCCTCAGGCCGAGCCTGCACGGACGATGACGTCATCGAAAATCGATATTTTCGAAAATGTCCAAATTTTCTCGTCCAAAATCATCTAGGGGATATTTGGGGAGCTGATTACGAATCCGAGGTCCGTTTTTGAAAATTCTGCCGATTTCAGTAAGTTTTGGATTTTCTTCTGGATAACTGAGGGTGGTCGGGTCAGAATCACCCGATTTTGCTCAAACTTCGTATAGGTGCGGGGACCTATTCGGGATGCCGAACACGACGCCGAAGTCCATTTGGCCGATTATGACAGGAGACCCATAGCAATAACTGAGGGTGATCGGTGATCCTGATCCGACCACCCCAAACGGGAAGTGACCTACTGAAATCTTCGCAATTTTCAAAAACGGACGTCGGATTTCGTAATCAGCGCCCCAAATAATCAACAGATGATTTTGGTCGAGAAAATTTGGCCAATTTCGAAAATGTCGGTTTTCGATGACGTCATCGTCCGTAGAGGCTCGGCCTGAAGCGCCCCCGTCCTCGATGGAAAATTGTCAAAAATCGATTTTTCTGAAATTGGTAGATGTTGACATCGTTCGATAGAGCTTTTCGTGTTGAACGGAATGGTATCATTGAGAATGTCGAAAGCTCAAATCTGGGCGTGTATTTGCGCAAGAAACTCCGACCGCTAGCTCCCGCAGCTCTAAAATGGCAGCTGAAACTAAGGTAGTTTAATCAGCTAGGGAGTTGTGAGCACGTCATCATAAAGAACCTTAAGCGTTCTGCTCGCATGCGCATTTGTAGACCGTTAGCTCTCTGCGTCTTCCAGCAGTTGTCGACTGAAATTGGAAAAAGTCGTGTCACGCAACGCTAACCGACATTTTCGCACTGCTGTAACATTGCAGCTTCCTAAGCTACATACATAAGCTTTAGCGTACTGCTAGACCGTTTCACTGCCTACAAGACCAGCGAGTTGCAGACGAAGCGATTCGAACTTGATCGAGTTATTGCGGTACGAACTCGCCCGCACGTGCATTTGCGAGTGGTCGCCCCACTCGATTGATAGGATCTATTCTGTTCGTATTGCTGACGGCGTACTCTACAGCCTTGCCGGTACAGAGTACAGCAATTCCTGAGAAGGACGGGCCGAATTTTCTAATTTAATCTAATTTCAAACGGTTCTATCGTACATGCATTGTGCACGGCACTCTCTCCTTTTTCGCTTCATAAAACCTCTTCATTTGTATAAGCTGCTGCCAGTGTGTGCAGTAAAGCACATAAAGAGGTAAGCGTTGCTGTCTAGCACAACATTTGAGCCGCTTCCGCCCATTCGATTGATAGGTTCGATCCTATATGCATTGTGCACGGCGCACTCTCGGGGCATTCCAAGTATGACAGAGGACTGACAACGCATGCCATGCTTGAGATACTCCGAAAACACTGGACGTCACATGCACGACCTGGAATATAAGCTTCTCCAATTGCAAAAGTTCTGCTCCAGTCATTTTTGACCACCCACTGAACGCGGTCTGGTTAAGTTTTATATACGTTTGTGTAGATCTCGAAGAGACGAATCGAACAGTGCCAACAGTTTTTCAAACAATGCAATATTAAAGAAGTTATGAGCATGCGACGGTTTGCGACGGATTTTTCCGTCGCAAACCGTCTTTTTGACCGCGCGACGAGGGCGGTATTGTACGTACGGATAGGCAGAAAACCCATAAAGCGTCGTTAGTGTGGCGATTGCAAAACGTATAAAAACACAACTAAAACGTCTAGAAATGACTTATAAATTAACAGCGCTTCAAGCCCCAATCTGTTGTTGAAATTAGTGTAATTTAAAACGAGTTTTGAATTTTGTTGTTTGTTCGTTATCCGTTTTTCCGTTATCCGGCGATTTTCGGACAAAATTATCCGTTATCCGTTATCCGGTTTTCAAAATTTCATTATCCGCTCATCCCTGGTAGGCATATTGCATGGGTGCGGGGACTTTTACTCACTTTCGGCCGCGCGCCTCGGGCGCGACACCGCCGTCCGCGGCAAGCCCGCGATGGCGCGACGAAAACGCGTACGGCTTGTTAGCTTCGAGCGCGTGGGTTCTGCCGACTATCGACGGCTGGCAAATTGCCAATCGTCGACTCACCCTCGCTGATTGTCTACGTTTGAGCCATGTTGCAGTATATACATACAGGTATCGCGCCAAACTGGACACTCTTCTAAACAGGTCTAACACTTTTGAAATCAAAACGAGCTTCTTCAACGTTAAACTGGAGGCTCCACAAAAAGTTTGAAATAATTTCATTCGATGAATGAACCTCTTGAAAAATGAACCCCTTCGAATTTTCAGAATGACTTCTTTAATATTTAACTTACCTACTCAGTAAGTGAAGACACTATTTGAAATTTTATCAAATTCTATTTTTTGAGGAAAAATAATGGTTTGAAGCTTGTTCTAATGAGCAGAAAGGCAGCCATTTTTGCACCATAAAAAGAAACTACGCCATGCTCTCGTCTAAGACGTCGCGATGTTTGGTTGATTGATAGAAAGACTTCTGCTTGCGTGCAATTTCACACCTGTAATACACAAGCAAAACAATTTTAAAGAGCACGCATACCTTTTTGTAAGCGTCACTCATACTATTAATCAAATAAAAAACACGACGAGCTAGTCGGACGCATGGCGCAATCCCTTGTTAATGCAGTAAATGATTTCTGCCTTATTGCGCTTTAAACAAGATTAAATTCATTATTTTTCTCAAAATATAAAAATGCCTAACAAAATTATTACACTCATCCAGGCATCTCAACTA
>OX375868.1:70291116-70399433 GCA_947359475.1 Heligmosomoides polygyrus bakeri | reverse complement strand
ACACGATAAAGTTTCTGAAACTGGAAAAAAACATAAGGGAAACTAAAAATTCCAGCGACGGTTTCACCACCAAACATAGCCCGACTGCTACCGACAGGGATGGCTAGTGACGTCATACGCGCGCGGTCGCCGTGTCTTGCTGCCAGGCGCGCTAGAGCGCGAAAGGAGTGCACCACCGGCTATTCGCTACGCCCTTTCGACTTGCGGAAGAAAACGGAGACAGCGAAATACCTTCGCTTTTGATTTCATACTGAAGGAATACGAAAGTGTCCTAGGGTTTGTTAGACGGGTGACTGCGAATGGCATGATACTTGAATTGTTACAAGCGAATCGGCGAAAGATGACGATCAAGTGGCGAGAAGAACTAAAGTTGAAAGGTAAGTTACGGATTAATGTGCTATCGACCAGTCTTTGGAACTTGGAAAAAGTCTCACGTTTCAGTAATCCCTGAAAACTTTTCAAAGGCTTGATGACAAGGCCACGTATTCAAAGAAAAGTCTGCAAAGAATTTCGGGAATCATCTTCCAAACGTCGGCGAAAGTTTTCTATGGTGTCTGGTAATAACAGAGGCTCTCCTTGGCTTTCCTATCGCATCGAATAACGCACCAGTGTAGCAAGGCATGCTCTTCGAGGACTGTGCCTAAGGGACGTGATACGTTGGAAAATCTGTGAAAAGGTGCCCTAAACATCAAAGGCTTTCTTGGGTCGCTAGCTCATCATGTTGTCTCATTTCTAGGATTACCAGCCCTCAGAGCGGCCTCTCGGCCGCACTAACGGCTCCTCATTGGCTTCGCCGTAGTGGTAAGTTCTCATCATCAATTTCAGCTGCAGCCTATGACGTGGTTTCGAGGTAGGACACCTAAACTACGCGGATTGCGGCAAGATAGAAAGAAACAGAAAAAATGAACGACATCCACAAAAATGGATAATTTGATCAATATCGACTGATGGTAATTGATACTTTAAAAACAAAGTTCAGGTTCATGTTCAGCGACCTCGGCTACCCCAGGGCTGAATTTTGGACCGCATGAACAACATCCACAGAAAATCGATGACTTGATTATTATCGATTTATGGCGATCGATACTTCAAAGACAAACTTCAGATCCATGTTCAGCGACCTCGATTACCCCCAGGGCTGATGTTCTCGACCGCTTAAACGACATCCACTGAAAATCGATGATTTGATTAATATCGATTTATGACGATCGATACTTCAAAAACGAACTTCAGATTCGTGTTCAGTGACCTCGACCACCCCAGCGCTAAAGTTTTGGACCGCTTACACGACATCCACAGAAAATCGATGATTTGATTAATATCGATTTATGGCGATCGATACTTCAAAAACCAACTTCAGATTCGTGTTCAGTTCAGTGACACACACTCATACATACACACGCACGCACGCACACACACACTATTCCATTATATACAGTAGGATTCTTCACATGCTCGGTCAAAGTCATGTCAAACCTTTCCTCTGTTCATGTTACAGATCGAGTCTTATACCATCTTCAGACCTACGGTTTACTTATCCCTCCAGTTTTTTATTTCCTTTAAGAGATACTCCATTATCAATTGAGAGAATGTGGAGTACTCAAGTTTCTACTTCACCCCCCCCCCCCCCCCAGTAGAGCCTTGCAAGGAACTTGCTTAAGAAACCTCAATACTCGTCTTCAATTTATCTCACTATGTTTTACCATTTCCCCTCACTCATTTGGAACAGATTGAGTCTCATCCCTCGCACTTTGTTAATAAACGCTCCCACTTCTCTACCAGGAGGCATCAGATGTGTCTCATTCAACTGCTTCCCTTCCTCCGCGCCAGCCGAAAGAACGTCGTCCACAACCGCCGAAACACATATTCGCGCTCTAGCGCGCGTAGCAGCTAGACGCGGTAACCAGGCGCGTATGGCATCCGGCATACCTCCGAGTCACTCCAGCGATTGTCCGAATCGCTGCGCATTGCACAGCGATTGCAATCGCTGCAGCTGTGTAGGTCCGCGGAGGGCGGCGTGGGCGATTGGCGATTGGCACAGGTTGGCGGTCCCAGCGCGATTCCCGCTCCGCTCAAGTCGCTCCCGCGACAATCGCTGGAGCGACTCGATGCGCGTCGCGAGCCGTCGCAGTTCTGCAGACGGACTTTTGCAGAATTTTAGCGAATCAGCTGATCCAGTGCATTTTTCCTGGATTTCTTGTTTTCTCAACCGTTTCGTTCGTGATTTCGCGTTTTTTCCGTTTTATCGCTTTCTGATCCCTATGCCGTTGTAGGATTGTTGTTTTCGAAGGTATTTCGCTCGTTGCTAGGGGAGTTTCCGCCATGCCTGTGCCCACTCATGCGTTTATTTCGCTTCTGATCCCATCCACAGGCACGGAAACTGACGTTACTGTGCTCGACACGACACGAGAGGGTTCTCGTGACGTGTCCAGCACGGAATCATCCCAATTGAGGTCGAATTTTGAAATGCGAGAATCGGCACAAAAGTAGGAAAAACAAAAATATCTCCTCCAAAAAGTAGCCATTCATTTGGCACATTTCTGTGCCGGGCATGTCAAAAGAACCTACCTGTGGCTTGTTCGCCACATAAATGTAGATTTCGCTGCCGGCGAAGAAGTTCAGAGGCGAAAGAAATGCGAGGATCGGTACAAATGCGGGAAAAACGGTCTACAAAAATATCTCCTCAAAAAACTAGCCGCTCAGTTGGCACATTTCTGTGCAGGACATGCCAATAGAACCTCTCTGTGACTTGTCCGGCACATAAATGTAGATTTCGGTGCCGGTGAGGAAATTCAGAGGCGAAAGAAAAAATGCGAGGATCGGCACAAAAGTGGGAAAAAACGGCCTAGAAAAATATCTCCTCAAAAAACTAGCCGTTCAAGCCGTCGAAAAAACCCAAAATGAGTCTAACCACGACGAAAACCCTACGAGGAGAATAACAGAGACATCACATGAACACCCAACATCACCAGACGTGTGTTGAAATTGCTGTAATATGGTCACGAACCAAAAAAGTGTCGAAATAAGTGAGCGGAAGTGCATAGAATAGGGCACGACAAGCGCTCCCCCCTCCGCGACCATCGTTGCCCATCGCTCGTCGCGGTGCACTGCACTGCGACGAGCGACGGCCGTCGCACGGGAGTATGGCCTATGTTATACTTCGGCGACGCGTCGCCGACGCTGCGACACGTCAGCGACGGCCCGTCACCGACGTCGGCCGACGTCGCCACAGACGCCGCCGACGTCGCCACAGACGCCGCCGACGTCGCCACAGACGCCGCCGACGTCGCCACAGACGCCGCCGACGTCGCCACAGACGCCGCCGACGTCGCCACAGACGCGTGGTCGACGTCGGCGACGTCGTCAACAGATTCTGTGGCGGCGTCGGGGACGTCGTTGACAGGAGAGCATCGGAGCGCATTTTTAGCATCAGAGCGCGCTTTCAATGTCATCATTTGGCCACCAGTCTGCCGATTGCATACATTTTGTGCTTTTCTTAATCTTCAAAAGGATTTTTTATTCTTAATTCTTCTTAATGTTTCATGACTTGATGATGATTTGTTGTTCTGTATGTACTCTTTAAGAAATGCAAATTTAGCAGACGCGATTGCATAATTGGGCGATAGAATATCTGAATAGAATAAAATGTGATTTGTCTAAGGTAGAGCATAATTGGAAATCTTGTAGTGTGCGAGGAAAAGAAGATTGTGAGCGCGAATATGTGACCTATTTAAGTATCAAGTGATGAAGAGCCAAGATGATTACGGCGCGATAGGTGCTAAACATCGTCAAAATGATGGCCGACATTGAGAGAAAGTAAGCAAACGAGGCGCCTTCTTGATGTGCGGTTATGAAACTCATGTCGATTCAAAGTAGGCATGAACTATATTTTGAAGCGAACTCTATTTCTTCTAGACTAACCCAATCCAAATGGTACTGGACCACTTAGGAGTCTGACGCGACCGTTGGTTTTTTCACACTATTGGCTGGATGCCGCAAGATGGGCGTTTTTGCACTTTCGATTTCGTAATTCGAGGTCCGCCGAGGATGTTGACAGTGCCGGGAACGAAGAACCCACCCACAAACAAAATACTCCCTCTGAGCGCATTTTCTCCCAGCCTTGAATGAGGCCGGCGACGGCCCGTCGCCGTGCACAGCGCGGCGACCGACCCACGGACGACGTCGGTGGCGACGTCTGTGGCGACGTCGGTGGCGACGTCGGCGGCGGAAGTATAACACCCCCTGCGGAGCTCTCGGCGACGTCGTCGGCGACGCTGTGTTGGGCGGGCTGCCACGCAGTGCGTAGCTGCCCGCAAAGCACAGCGTCGCCGACGTCGGCCGACGCGTCGCCGAAGTATAACATAGGCCTATGTTTCACTCCCGCGACGCGGAGGTATAACACCCGTCTGCGACGCATCGCGGGAGCGATGGCGCGTCAACTGACAACCGCGCCCCACTGCGATGTCCGCCACTGCAGCGAGGGCGCGCCGTTGACAGTTGCCCCGCGCCCGTCGCCGGAGCGACGCGGGAGTATACCATAGGCCTTACGTTAGGTGTCTCCACTACTGTAGAGGGCGGAGCGACGCGCTCGATTACCGTAGGCTGACGGGGTGCCGCGCCCTCCTCGGACGAGGTTTCGCTACGAAATGAGGCGAGCTGAACAGAACTCGTATTTCCCCATTTCTTTTTACGTAAGTTTGGATCCCTGATTACAAAGACGAAATGGTGAAAGAAGCAACACATCAAGTTCCTTGACTTTCTACACCTCCTTAAACGGCTTCGTAGGTTTCGCTCAGGCCATGTCGACTTTTTAAGCTTCCTATGTGCTTCCCTTGCTTGTTTTATAGTTTGTTAGTTGAGTGCAGCCTTTACTAGCACGTCGATGTGATTAGTTCGATCTTTATTGCCTTCGTTAAAGTGTGTTATTGGGCGAACCCGCACCGGGAGTCCCTCAGCTTCCCAAAGCATATGAAAACTAGAAGATAAAAGAGAAAGAAGGAAAAAACAGTAACGAGTAACGAGCAAAGTCTTTACTTTCCACCTACAGAAAACCTGCTTCGCGGAGCACAGTCTACTCTGTTCATCCGTTATACCTCGCCCGAGGCGGGCTTAACAACCCGCTACGCTACAGTAATCGAGGGCGGCGGCGGCGCTACCGTAGCTCAGGAAGACACCTAACGTACGAACACATGCCAGATGCCTAGCCTAACTGAACAATGGTAGAGCCGGGACGGGGTAGTTCTGCATTGGAGCGCGTTTTCGGCGCCGAACTTGAATGGTCACCTTAAGATTCAACATTTTAACTCAGCTCCCCTAGAAAGGGTGCAGTACCCGTAGTTCTGTAAAAAAAATTATTCGTTTAGCTACAAAAGTGCTCTAAAGCATATTTTAAATGGCGAGAAAGCAGCAGCAATTTTGACTGTTTCATAAGAAGAAATTACGCCTTGCGCTAGTTCTAGCGCAGAGGAGGTATCGGCTATTGCATGTCCTCGAATTGAGGTTCTTGGTTCGAATCGCGCCCAGGATAAGCAGGCGTTCCATTACTGCTGTGTAGATGAATTGGTACCGGATTTTCTGAGAAGGACACTGAATTGTTCATCGTCTCCACCACAAATGACTATGTAGGCTAGATACGCATTCAGTCCCCCTTTAAAAGGAGGATGAGTGGCGCCTCCCGAACAAAGGGTTTCGCAAGCACCGTCCTTTCTCGGTTACCTTTGATAAGCGCGTAACTCCACAGACTGAAGATCGCGATGCGCTGCAGAAGTGCATGGCACGATCTCTTCTTGTGGTTTAGTAAAAAATCACTGCTCTCTAGTAATTTAAAATAAGCTTTAAAGTACTATTTTTCTTAAAAGCAAAAAGCTATAAGATATCAGGAAATATATTCATATCCGCTTTTTGATCTATACATTTTCAAGAAAGTCGTAGTAAGAATCTAGTTTAATGTCGTCGTCTTGATTTGGAAGAAATAATTTCAAAAGTGACCAATGTGAAGTGAAAATGGAATGAACATTGCCTCGTGCTGCCCCTGCTGTTCCCTTGGTGTTTGTGCTTTGACGATGTCAAATGTAGTTAGTTCTCTTAGCTCCTAGTAGAATTGTAAGTCATTACGGCAGTGAAGAGCCTTCAGCACCAAGCATCGGCCCTGTTCGTCGATAGCGACCCCGAACGGGCGACCAGAGTGACGGAGCGACACCGATAACGTTCGAATATGGATAGATTTTGTGGCATTGCTCGGTTTTAATCGATCTCCATGCTTTGCGCGTGACCGGTCGTTCACTTCATGGGCTGTGAAGAGACTTTTAGTCAGTTGGGTCTCTTGCTCGAAAGTTAATGATCGTGACACCTATCGTTTCAGGTTCACGAAGAACTCTGATCAAGGCTTACTTTGACGAGCTAGTATTCCTTGAAAATGCCGCGGAATTCTGTCGGCAACGACTCTCGTCCATTGGTTGTCAGAAAAATAAAATACGTGGCCGGCCGGTCGTTGTCCATCCACCCGCTTCTTCTGCTTCTCTGCCAGATATCGGGCACATTCTTCTCTGCAATAACCTGGTTGAGGGACGTCGTGAGCCACTTCGTTGGGAACCAGGATTTCGACTTCCACAAGTCAGCCGCCAATCGAGGCGCGTTGACTTGCCTTCATCGTTCTCGGGTCCGCTTCTGTCTCATCTACGGACTCATGCTTCCCGTTGACTTCATCGTAGTAAGCGGCTCTCGCAGCAGCTACCGCCTTCTAAGCCGCTTTCTTGGCTTCCTGACATAGACGTTATCGAATAGGAATGTATGCAATAATCTCTTATTCTCTTAAACTTTTTCTTAACTTCGTTGGTCCACATCCATCTGCTTATCGACGTTACGCCTTACAGTTTCGTAGTACCGAGTTCGAAACGTACAGCACTGAGTATCGCTTCGGTAGCACTTTGCCATGTTTTTTGTGTAGATCGTGAACGCTGGCAACCGAATGCGTGAAGTCACAGATGCTGCAGTCTCTTTCGGTCGCTACCACTTGATCCTTGATCGCCTGCTTAAACGTCGGTGCTGCAATCTTCATAATGTAGATCAGTGGACGGTGTTGTGGGGCGGAAGTTTCATACGGCACGACTTCCGCGCAAGAGGAAAGCAGTTGGTCACGATTTTATACGAGGAAAGTCAATCGTGAAAGTCAATCTGCGTTCTAGTATTCCCGATGTAGAATGAGATAAGGTGGGATTTACGTTTTCGGAATCTGGTTTCACGATGGTGAGGTCGTGAGACTCCACGTACTCAAGGATACACTCACTAAAAGCGTTACGTGATCCAAAACCGAGTGCACCATGACAGCCGGACCCGTCTTTCGCAGCGCCAACGTGTCTGTTAAGGCCATGCTACAACAACTACGCTTCTAACAGCACTTCTGCTGTCTTCTCATGAAGCAGGCTTCAATACTCATCTCTGGTTCGCTCTGAGCAGCCAGTCTGCGGAGGATATGAAGGGAAAAGGTGATACCGCCGCCATTCTGCAACTATAACGACCTCCATCAAGCGCTCTTTGGAACGTTCCACGCTTGCAGTCGCGTCTCGGAAACGTTTGGAGACGATTACACCAACACCGCCCGTCCTGGAACTATCACATAGAACAGCCTTATTGCCTCGGCCTTGTCCCTTAACTTGCTACAGGACCAATCTATTTCCTGAATACCACAGAGGTTAACCTTTCTGCCCTCCAGTGCTACTTCGCAGTAGCGGCCCGCGACGCATTCAGCGCTGTCACGTGGGTCTTGCTTAAGTTGCGAGACTTTCGGACTAACACAGTTTCCCCCCTATGCGGTCCTCGCATAAGGGACCCTCGGTACTTTCCACACTCGCCGAGCTTTGCGAGTGCGCTTCGTCTCCCAAGGACGCCGTGTCATTATCTCGTGGAACATTCGGCACCATCAAACATATCCTGTGACATGGACATTTCGTAGACCGGCCTTTCACAATTGCCTGACGCCTGCACTCGAGTGTCCGTGTTCTGCTCGGCTCGCTAAAACGAGCAGTTTTCAGTGGCACCTCGTGGAGCTTAGCACACCACCACCGTCCATCCGCCACATCCATCACTCTTCAAATCCTACCTCTTCACGAGCATCCAACACCATTTGAATATCCGTTGCGTTCCCCAATGCCATCGAAGTGGCAACTGATGTGCTCTTTAATGCATGGCCTTCTACTTGTTGGATAAATGTCATCCATGACCTACCGGCAAGGGAATGGAGGTATTATTCCGATGTTAATTTGATGGTGCCTCTATAGTTGATATCAACTGACCAAGCGCTACGGTTTAAATATGGTAAAATACAGAGAGGATGTACAAAAAATGTAAGCACTGTTTGAAAAATGATAACTTTGCTGCCAGTAGAGGCACCGAAGAAGATAGGACCTCATATGAAAAGCAAAAAAATAGAAATTTTCTGACATATAAACGGTTAGGATTGCGCTACGCACTTGTCTGAATTCGCGACTTTCTGACTTTTACCAATTTTCTACACTACACCGCCTTCCAAGCTTTCCATCGCTACATTGGCTGACCACCTCAATTCATTGTATAGAACAACTACGCGTTCAATGCGTGTAGCGTATCAGATAGGGAATAGTTAGCGCCGAACTATCATTATCCTTATCTAGGCGTATAGTAAAGCACCTGTCTACGCCGGTGGCTTCCAACACTTTTGTGTCACTATGGTAATCTTCTGTTCGAGCAGTTATATTAGACAGTGAGAAGACTGAGCAAAATGTTTACACTCAGAAATCGAGATCTTTAAAAATAAGCAAAAACTGATCAACACATGGTCAACGACATCTCGTTGTATTCGGGGAAACTGGAGGAGCTGAAGGAACAGTTGAAGAGACAACATGTACGCGTTACTGCTTGATAACTCGAAATTATGCGGTGAACGAAGAAATGAACAAGTATTGATAAAAGTCGATAACAAGTAGAGCAACCTCAAAACTAAGAAGTATCTACAGTTTCTTTGAGAACTTTCCACTACCAAATGAGCCACATTTCCTCTCGTCGACGCACTTTCCATGCAGCCGCACGTAGCCGTCAGTGCACTGACAAGCAGGCTGGAGGCACTTGTCATCACAGATGTTCTGGAAATCGTACTTTTTGGTCTCCCTCTTTTAGCATCTAATGCAGTGGTCCTATCGCCTATTAAAGCGGATCGTCTAGTGGTGTATCATGAAGCCTTCAATGAAAACTTGGAACAGTCTTCAAGTTCTTCTTCCGAAGTGAAACGGGTGGCCCACCTTTTCCGTTTCGCAGGTCCTCTCACAAGTTGCACATATTTTGAATTCTTCGTGTTGACCACATTCTGCAATATGTTTCCTTTTACTTCTCACTATCCAGGGATGTGGTTCCTTTCCGAGAATATCAGCCTACTTGTGTCAAAGCATCCAAAGGTGTTGTCGTATTCAACACACTGACCGCCGCCGCAGAAAACTGCCGCGCATGGGCCTGGAAATACTGCAAACTCTGCCAGGAATAACCGTGTTGGACAGATGCAAACCGGAGATGTAACTGCGATGACAGCAGTACCTGGGACTGGCACACATTTGGGTGCACTGTCGAAAAACTCGCAGTATTGCCCCTCTGGGCATTCGATTGCAGCGCATGGGGACCTAGACGGCAGTGGTGACCCTGGAATTTAAGGAAATGTAAATATAAATAACGTGATGCTGCTATGATGTGCTTTTCTAGCCTCAAATATTGAACACACTCCTACGAAGCATGATAGCTGTTCTCGAATCATGTTCCAGATTGGAGACGCTCACGTAAGCTGAATTTTTGATGCTCCATTCAGGCCTAGTATATTGAACATCTCTGATGGCTACAGGTCTCCATCTCCAACGGCACTGTGCGCAGCTGAGGATGAGGAAAGGTGCGACTTGTGGAGCTTTCAAGAGCGGCCAAGAAGTATCGAAGAAGAGTAAGGGCGTCCAGGTCCTCTTCCTTCCATCTTGCACTAAGAACGGCCTCTAAAACTGGGCCCTAGAAAACAGGATACGCTGTCAGCGTCGTGCAGCGGGGAATCGAGAGGACGATGCTTGAAGTGAAACGATTTATGCAATTGAGAGAAAGGGTTTGGAGTTCCGAGTCGGCGTTCGAGGATCAGGCTGAGGACGAGTTCGCATTGGCCCTCGTCGAAGACTAATGTGCTGGCCTCGTAGAGTGATTCGCTGACACGCGTTGGAGGCAGGTTACTGTTACCGACTGAATTTCGCGAGGTGTCAAGAGAACATTGGGACGGTCACTAAGACGTTTGACGGGCTTCTTCGTGAAGGCGTTGTATGAACGATATGGGCCTTTCGTGGTCGAGGATACCCATTGTGCTACCCTGTAGCGGCAGGAGCGAATGGAGACACTGCGGCTTTCTCTCTAACCGCTTCATCAAAATAACAAGTTGAACTCTTGGATTGAGAGAGAGACTGCTATACACTGGAAGCGATCGAAAGCCGTCGGAGAATTGGATGATTAGGATAATGCCAATTTCACGGGTTTCGGATTTTTGGATGATTCGGATCAGGATATCCTAATTGGGTATCCAAAG
Organism: Heligmosomoides polygyrus bakeri; assembly: GCA_947359475.1. Taxonomy (NCBI): domain Eukaryota; kingdom Metazoa; phylum Nematoda; class Chromadorea; order Rhabditida; family Heligmosomidae; genus Heligmosomoides; species Heligmosomoides polygyrus. Next base: position 70,388,860 of record OX375868.1, on the reverse strand, counting down.
ATGATTCATTCGGATCCAATGCATAGAGGTTGCGTTGTTCTAGATGGAATCGAAAAAATGGAATCTCAAGTTGCTTCGGAAAATCCAGGTAGTATGATTATAGACGTTCAAAGGTAAGCTGCATAAAGTAAACGTTTTTGCGCAGTGATTAAAAGTGATATACCTTGAAGCAATGTTTAGTATAGAATTAGTGTGAATAGAAGCTAGGCAATAGTTTTTCATTGTGAGGATTCTGATGCCGTGAACATTCTCTAGGTGTGCGACGACAGAGATTTCCACCGAATTGAGGATGAAGTTTTGGAATAAATTACAAAAATACTCAATACGAGCACCAGATATGTGTGTTTTGTAGTGGGAGCCAGATATCTCACCTTCAGTAGCCACACATTCGGGGGACCCATCCACAAGCTCACAGTGAGTTCCACCTAGACAAAGGCGATCGCATAGAAGGGACTGCAGCGGAATGAATGGCTCGTTCTCTGAAAGGCATTACTCATTGATTGATCCCATTAACTTAGAGCGTTGAGGTAGCACTGAAAACGTCAACTTCGAACTTCGAATGAAGAGCTAGACGTATGCAAATGAAAGCGTTGCTGCTCGCAAGATTATCGTCGCTTACCGTTATTGTTGGATGCCTTAGTGTCCCACTGTACGGCTGCATCTGGGGCACACCTTATACCAATGGGAGTATCCTCGCAATGGTATCCTGATAGGCAGTCAACATTGACTACAGCACAGGTAGGTGTATCAGCTAAAAGCAGGTTTTTAAAGCATACATTTTCTTTCGCAAATTTTTCTTAGAATGAAATCCTCTGGAAATAACTTCTACAAGGTTTTCCGGAAGGCATTGTAGGTTTATAGCGTTCACGTTCAAGGATTTTCGAGCAGATAAGCTTGAAAGTCTAGGCAAAGTGTTCAAATTTTTCAAAAATTTTTTAGGCATGGTGTACAAAATTTTCGCCAGGAATCTCTAAATCAATACGGGAGGTTTCATTGACAAGACGCTGACGAAATCTGTAGGAGAAAAGGTCTCTTTCGCTAATTACGAGTTAGATAAGATTTCCTAACCTATAGGATTCCCAAGGAATTCAACTTAATTCTTCGCAAGTGTTGATTTGACGATGCTGTCTGAGCAAGCGCGTAGAAGGTTTGTCACAGGTAATCCGGAATCTCTCGATGACTAGATATTATTGGTGTTGCGCTGCTTGATTTGATGGACGGTTATATTTGCGTGTCACACATTGTTTACAGTTGTTTTTCAACGCTGTATACACTAGCTTTTTGTCTATTCGTTACCAGATAAGCAAATAAATATTTAAAGATAGAAAGCCCTGAAATCTACTGGTCTTTACCGATAGTCGTTCCACCTGCTCAACTTGCTAGTTTTATAGAAACACTGAAGTTGCTGAATGTGGTTCGCATCTATGCTTTATCTGAAACGATGCTGTCAAGAGAATTGGAAAATCTCGGTTTGTTCGAAAGCTTTGCAGACTGTGCTAGATGAGGAACAGATTGGTAGAATTGTTGAAACAGCGGTGTTGGTGTTTGGTGATCCTAATAAGGATCCTTGCAGCGTAAGACCTCCCAACATATCTCTTCAGCTCATGGTCCTGGAACACTACACTTTCTTTGGACAGAAAAGCTGCAGGCGAGATCTAGAAATAGCGTCATGATTTTACCTCGTCCAATTTGTGCGAATTTAAAACGAAGAAAAGTTCCAGTTTTTAAGATCGGTAAATTGGGATCGTTATACGCTTAGAACGCATTTTTTCCGATTCCTTGTTAGACTTTTCTGCAACAGGAAACATCCGCCTTCATTAAAACTCATAATTTTCTTTCGACAATAGCAAGGGTGCTCCTGCTGTCCACAAGAAAAACTTCAGCACGGGTTTTATTAAGCAACCTTAGTAATAACTAGGTAACTTCTTATCAGCTACTGTATAGCTACCATCTATGTCATGGTTTTCGCCGGAAGGACACCTTAATTACGTCGATTCGGGAAATTTAGAAAGGTTTACGAAGAGAAGCTGTCATTCTAGAGATATTACAACTCACGATCAGAAAAGAGCCCACCAACGATAAATCTACACGTAACTGTTTCGCTAATATAGTGATGCCACGCTAAAATTTCTATGAAATATTCAGAGAATCATAATTTCACTATAACGGGTAAGGATATTACAACTTGTAGAGGTTGTAAGTACAGAACATTCACCCTCATCCCTCATCAACTACCCTTCAGCGACCTCGTTTATCCCCAGGGCTAAGGTTTTGGACCGCTTGAATGGCATCCACAAAAAATCGATAATTTGATCAATATCGATTAATGGCAGTCAAAACTTTAAAAACAAACATTAGATTAGTGTTCGGCGACCTCGATTACCCCAAGGGCTGATCTTTCGGGCCGCTTGAATGACATCAACAAAAAATCGATAATTTGATCAATATCGATTGGTGACTACCAACACTTTAAAAACCAACTTCAGATCCGTGTTAAGCTGCCTCATTTCCGAGAATTCTAACGTAGCTTTACATTTTCATACGGGAATTTATCACTTTTTTAAAAATGGCTTACTTTTTTAAATCGAGAGTTTGTTTTAATTTTTTAAGTACGTAGCTCAAATTAGAAGACGTTAGTTTTGACCTGAATGGGGATCGGTAAGAATTCATGTGTGTCGTTTATGCGAAAAGCGTCCAGTTTGAGGTAAAGTGGTATTTAAAGCGTTTTTCTGATATATATTTTATTTAAAACAAGCAGTATTATCAACCAAAGTGTATCAAGTTGAGAAAAGTTTAATGAACTAATTTTCGTTAGAAGTTTATTTAAAAAATTATCTACTTAGAATTAAACGCCCACTTCTAGCCCAAGAGCGCATTAGTCAACCATACTTCAATAGAAAAAACAGAAGTTTTTAATTTTGCTCAGATGATCACCTATCACCTGACATGTCTATGACGATATCACTAGGAATAGTATACTTTTTCTGAAATAAAATAAGACAGCACTTAAGCGCAAAGAAAATGAGCTTTCTTTCTACTGAACAACAAGGCGGCACTAGCGAGAAAGCAAGCAAATTATATAAGGCACGATTAGCGAGCAGTTTTGGGAATAACAATTTCTTGAAGGAAGTATAGAACCTCTAAGAAACGAAGAAGGATTATCGATGCGGTCCATTCGTCCATCAGTATCGTCGAAACACATAAGGAATTATGGCAAAGGCCATACAATGCTGTAGTACACGCCAATGCTTTTTCAAATTTTGCTATCACCTGCATCTAAAAAGAAGAAGAAAAATCATCTGAATGATCACAACAAATCCAACGGCTCCTCTAATGTCTATACGTAAACGCTTAAATCTTCTTCATGAAGATTCTTGAACAAGACTTCAATTTTGTGGACCTCATCAGATGCTGTTTGCCTTCGTTGAAGGTTGAAGAAAATTGAAGGAAAAGCAATAAACGTAAGCAACTAGCCATCGCCAGGAGGGGAAGCCGTTTGATTCGTTGAGCAGGCTACAGGATCGACGCATTTTCCGTTACTCCGTAGAAACCCTGGTCGGCACTGACACGACGGTGGCGCACATGAGTGGTCACAATTCTAGAAAAGGAGTTTCGTACAACATGCGGTTTTGTGCAGTTGCCACCTTAATGCGATGTCGAGTTCACAGGAGTATTTCAAGAGGTTCGAACCGGTTTCATGGAGTCGCAGGACGGTTCGCATTTTGTTGAACACAAAGAGAAGACCTCGTTGATGGGGCACACTAGAAACGTTCGTTTATGTGAAATCATTTTCTTAGCGGAATCAATTAGAAGTGACGAAATACATGTTTTGAAGCATGCGGCTTTCCCGTCGTACTCAACACATTCGTTGCCTCCGTTGCAACGTAGAGCGGCACAGAGCTCTAAAAATTGAATGAAGACTGTGAAATAAGCAGGAATAAGTATGATAATGTCTTGAGATTTGGATTTACGTTTCAAAGGCGACCTAAGTTCTTCATGTCGAGATATAAACTTTTATGTAGACTGTGTGATTTCTGCCTACGAGAGCTTCTATTGAATACAAGTAAAATCGAAGCAAAAGTTTCGGAAACATCTCTCGAAGGAACTGGAGCTTCTCACGTCATGAATACTTGTATATAGGGCAAAACAATTATGAGAATGTTTGCATTTGCTTTTGTTGAGATGCTCAGGCGAACTTATGAACCTTCAAAAATCAAGGAAAATCTTTGTGACTCCCTCGAAAAGTTTTGTTTCTCAAAGGTTGAACAACACAGGCGCCTAGAAATCACTATCAGAACGTGATTTTTATTACTGTTCCACACAATCATTTCCTCTCTTTTTGATCAATGGTCTTAATCACTCCGTTCTGCAAGTGTGGTTAGAACAAGCTAGAAAACAGCGTTTCACCCGGTGTGTCTTCTCAATCAGGCTAGTTTTCCCTCACAAACGCTCACGTTCAATAAACTGTTTGCTTCTGGAAAACTATCCCAACCTAAGTTGTTGTAGATGGCACTGGGAGAGAGATGGCAGGCAAACAAGACAACGTTGCGTTCCTGCAGCATTGAATTCTAAGGCGGCGATAAGTGAGCACAGAATCCTGGAATTTCCCCCCCCCCCCCATATTTCCTCGAACAGCGCTGGAGCATTTCCTGAGGCCATTGATCTGACCATCTTTGTTTATAAATAGTATGGCGCCAAGCAGAATTCGATCGCAACAATTCCAGCAACTGTTTGGTAAGCTCATGGGGAAGGAGGGTTGCGTGTACATATTTCTAGGCTAAGAATTGCATAGTTCATAGCACAGGAACCTTAAGGATAACATCGCATGAAGCATATATGAGAGGATCTTGATGAGATAATAAAAGTACAACTTGAATGCGCAGTTGGCATACTACTACTTGGAATATACCTGCGCTCGCCAATGGACAAATCAGTGTTTTAACCTTCCAGACAAGTCTGGTACAATTCACGGAAGGCGGAGGGATGGAAGTACGTCTGAACTGGCTTCGAACCACGAACCTCGATTTGGGTGCACACTTCTACTGACCAATACGATAGTGTTAGCACGCTCAATAGAGGGATCACCGAATTCTAGGCATCCTGAGTCTGACTTAACTCCTCACCACACCTCACTTCAAAAGGCTGGTGCTTGTTGACTCAAAATTTACCATGCGGCCATACACCACAGGCGCTGTTTGGTCACACGTAACATCCGCGATATCCTCGAGGTCTGTCAGCACCCACCCGTGATATCGGGCTGGTCCAGCCGCTGATATGGAACAGTTGAGCTGAGGACCGTACTAGTAACAATATTTTAAGATGTAGCATCGCTGCTCGGAAAGCAGAAGGTGCGGGTTCGAGTCCCACCTGGAGAGTTTTGATCGCAACAAAACAACCTGTAACAACGTATGGCTTCTTTACCAGTCACCCCAGGCTTAAGCAAAGGTGTTGAAACATTGTTACCACGCGGCCTTTTATTGATCTTAAGCGTAACTCCTTTTAGGAAAGAGTACAAAGTATAGGGATTGCAAACACAAATTTTAGGAGCATTTGGGATAAACTCTGGCTTACCCTTTGATCCCTCATAGTAAATTTCTCATACAAAATCTTTGAATTGTGTAACAAAACCGAAAAAAATTACCGCTGCTCCTCGAGTGTGCAATTGGAGACTGCACCAGGATGGCCAACAGGCCGAGATGCCAGATCTGAAACTTGTGAAAGCATACGGTTTTCGTTGAAATAACTTTATTTTACTTTGCATTTAATGCTAGCAGTTGTTTAGCGGCTTATGCAAGACATTTTTTTAACTTCCTTCACGGTATACGCATTACAAAGACATTGGAACTCAAAAGTGAGCAGGATTTCAAGTTGAAAACCTATGAACGAGAAGCCTCATTTTTCTGATCATCAAAAAATTTTCTGCAACAGAAATTCAATAGGTTTTTCAGCTTCTAGCCGGTGTTTTGTTGGTCACCTGCACACTGCCCTATCAAAGGTATTCTAGGATTTCGTCATAACTTTTAGTCCTGTCATGTGTGTGCGTGACAGCGCACTCCGAGGAGGCTCTAACTGTTGAGTGCACTGCAAGTCGGAGGAGGCTCACTGTTCAGGTCCTGCCGGATTCCACCCCTTCTGGGTTGGTGAATTGGTAACACATTCGTCTGTGAGGATAAGATAGTCCTAACCTGCCCAGCAAAGAATTAATTGCTGGCCACCGTCGCAATTAATTGCGTCCCCTAATAGGCATTCAAATTCCTTCCTTTTGTATTACCGTCATGTTTCCCGTAAAAGAGGGGCATCCTAAAAAGTCGATTAAAAAGGGAACCACTAACGTCGAGCTTAACCCTCCTATCCTCGTCGGCATCACGTATAAGATAAGAGATGGAACTCTTGGCATTGACGTATATGTAGTGAAAACAATATTTAACGCACTGAAGAAAAATAGCTTTCTACAAACAAAAAATAAAAGCATTATCTGAATAAAAATAGTTGCAGGCAAAATTGCTGCACCATTTATGGGATTGAAAGCTTCCCTGAAGAATCATATGGAATAGGCGCTAGATGTCGGCCGTTTTCACTCACCGCTAGCATTCGTCGAGAAAAAGGAAACACGTCCATAGAGCGCGATAAGTGGCGAAGACCAGTCTTTATAAGCGGTAATCAGGGTCAAGGCGCATACCCCGACTGGTATGAGGCTGAACAAGTTGCGGCGACTGTCTCGAAGAAGCGCACAGTGGGCGACCCTCTTCACGCCTCCCGTCTGTTGCAGCCGGTTTGACGGCATCGTGAACTTCCGAATACAAGACATCTACATATACGTTCGATCCAAACGCTATCAACGCTTAGCAGAATAACGTTTTGCACACTGTTAATGGGATAGAAACCAATTTGCGCAGAGTGCCAGTTAGAGAAATTGTCGTGATGGGAAACTTACGTTTATAAACATCTCAGGGATGTAACCTTATATTCAGCGGGAGGCTATAGCACACAGTTCAAGATGAAGTGAATCAGACCGACATGGGCAGCCGTCTTACGGGGCATCTTGAAGAGGTCTCTTGACAGCGCTTCAGAATTGTCACTTGATCGTATGTTAGTCTTACAGCCTCTCTTTTCACCCTGCTTTATGGGACGTTTTTCCAGGTCAAGGGCTACCACCACCTCTATCGAATCCAAGTTAGCTAAAGCGCTATATTTTATAAGAGCATTCGTTGGGTGAATGAATTTTCCAAATTCAATGCGCATTTCTTGAGGCAAGCAGCTCCTGAAGCCCTGAAGTAGTACAGAGAAATCAATAAGCTTCGTCGAGCTGATGAAAAGTTCGGGAACATCTTTGCTATTTCTGATACTTTTCTCATTTCTCAGAAGCTTTAGAACATACTTAGACTTAAATGACAAAACACTACATTGAGCTACTGTTGCATACATATGTACTGCTTAGGTATTAGTGGAGATTTCAACATTAACTCTCTGTATGTCCAAGTTCGACTTTCGATGAATCTTGGCATGTTAAACTGTCAGCGTGTTCTAGTTATATCCGTTCACCAAGATTATTATCCAATTTTTATTCGGCTTATGTTTTGGCAACTTTCGCTTTCTTCAGAGCATGGAATACTCGGAAACGTCGACAACATTACCAGCCCAAACATCATATCATAGTACAGGGTTCTAGTGATAACGAAACTAGATACACTACCAGACACAGTTTTTTTGAACGACTAACCTTCGAGGTGGATGTCGAAGAGGATCACCAAGCACCCTTGATAAACATAGACGTGGGTGAATGAGCTTCAGCCCGGTGACAACCGTCTTAATCACTATTTGGGCAAGATCATCAAGATCGAAGCTCACAGAGTGAAGGGTGTCAACTCTTGTGTTACCGACAATCACTCTTAATCTTTTCCTTGTATCATCTTCATCTGTAATTAATAGAAAGCGAATTTATTTCCACGAAAAGCTACAACCTCGAATATTCCCTAATCATATCGAAGATTGCAGCAGAAATAATTGAGTTTTTTGCTGAAAATAATGAGAGCATTGAAGGCCAGAGCGGTGTTTATGGGGTGCAATTTCACCTCGTAACGTTGTCTCCTTCAAGTAGAAACGATTTATTTCCGCGATAAGACCACGACTAGATGATTGTTCCGAATCAATTCTAGAATAGCTTCGTGGAGTCGAAATGATGTTTGAGTCCCTGTTCCCATCAGATAGTACGCGGAAATAATAGTGCGCGGTGTGTATCACTGTAGCATTTTTAGGAAGCAATTACCTGGAGCTCTACTCTTTTGAATTGTGCTGAAGCTTGTTTTGTACAAATAATCGTGGAATCCGGAGATTCCGGTTGGGAAACAATCATTTATCATATTAGTACCAGCATCAGAAAATGAAACGGTGACCTCTTCCGTGCAATTCAGAACATGAGCAATTCGCAGATTTATTTATTTATCACGGACATACCCATAAGGATGCACCAAGGCAATGCTTACAATTAAACACAAACACAGTCTTGAAAAGAAAAGACTCAATGCCTGGATTCTTTGTAGCCAGAGCACTTAGAAGGAGGTCAATCCTCAACGAAGCTGCAGATCAGAGGGAGTGAGCCAAAGGAAGGGTAGAAAAAGCGTCGTCAAAATATGCACTTTCGTATGCTCCTTATGTCCATTTTGCACTGCAGCATAGTCAAAAGCAATGATTGTTAATAGCGTCAGCGAAGACGACTATCACTGGCGAGTACAGAACCGGTCAACTTCGTTGAAAGCAATATGCTTTCCGACGGATTAATCCGTCACAAAGCGTCGCTTGGCCATAACTTATCATAATTTTACTTTATTGGATTCCAGTTAATACCACTCGAATCCGCTTTTCACTGCGCATTCTGCGCTTTTAAGGTGCACTCAGTTGGACGACCTATGACCTAGTTATGGAGCATTTCGTCTGGAGGGCCCCTAATTGTTTGATATCCTCTCCTAAACTGCCTTTGGCGCCTACATCGGGCACTCCATCGGTCGATTTCAGCGAAATTCAGAATGTTCTATTTCTCTCAAAAGATCTGAATTCAATTTGTTGGGATTTTCGTAGTAACACTACATACTACTTAATTTCTTTTCACCGCATGTGTAGTCCAATTGCTCGCAATGTTCACTTTAAGGACTTCCTTTCTCACTAACCACTCTCTCCCTACAAGCACCCATTTACGCTGACTTAGCTGAAAAAGGTTCTTCCATGTCGGGAAAAAATAGCTTCAAAAGCTTTTAAGCGGCCTCTTTAATCCTTTCACGACATTGTTCGACGACCTCGTCGGACACTATTATAAGAATCGGTCATGCAAAATTATCAAACATTTAATAGTAAAATATTAATCACTGAGTCCACTAATATCTACGGTCATGATGGTCCGTGGAAAACTTCATTGTCTAAAAAAACCGGTCAGTAATAAACAAGTGGCAACTAAGTTGTTCTCACGGCATACATCTGGAAACACTGCGCAGCAAACATCTAAAATGATATACATAGATGTCAGAATCCCTCAAATAAACCAATCAGTTGAAATGCAAAGATGCAGCAGCGCAGAAAGTCGAACCCTCTACCTCCCTCTCATGTTGCAACGTCGCTATCCACTGCGCTACGAGCCGCTTCCCGCCGGGGCATTGCGGGTGTACAAGACTCCCGAACTCGTGAGGCGCCGATTCCACTGTAACTTCAAGGATCCTCTACTCCTCGGGCTTATCGATTTGGCAAAAAAGAAACACATTTTTATACTAATTGAGGAGTGGCGATTATTCCTATATATATGGTGGGATGACTCGCTCTCTCCGTTCAGACATACGCTTCAGACCCTTCCCTTCTCGCGGGCGTTTCGGAATCGTTTCATTATTGTCCTTTACAAGACATCGCTGTGCATTACCAACTCACTATTGGGTTGGTATTGGCTTTTTAGGGTCTTAAAGCTGTTTTTTGTTTGTTCTGGAAGCACAAAATAGCTCCGCGGAGGGCTCCCTCGTAAGGCAGCCAAATACGACATCTTTTACGTAGCACTGATGTGTTCCACTCCATTGGTGAACTAAGTTAGGCCAGATATAATGTAACTGGGCATTCATGTGCCTTGTTGCCAGGGCATATAAACACTTAATTCAAGGTGAGGCGCTCCAAGCTGCTTTGCGCGCTCATGACTTCAATTGGTCAAGGAAATAAACGCGGAGTTACTGATGTGTTCCGTTTTTAAGAGGTTGCGTGCCCCTATTATATCACTCATCCGGTTGTATCCGAATCGGATATCCGAAATCCGGCTCGGCCGAAAATGGCGCTATCTGAATCATCCGAAGATCCGGGGTTTCTAAAATTGCCCTCATCTGAATCATCCGAAGATCCGGGGTTTTCAAAATTGCCCTCATCTGAATCATCCGAAGATCCGGGGTTTGAAAAAATGGCCTATCCGAATCATCCGATTATCCGGAAAATCGGTGTCGGATCCAATGTCTAGTTCACACCTCGCTGTGATACCCAGCGGCAGTGCACTACTACGTTGGAGCTATAAAAGCGACACCGATAGATCTTTTGAGATCTGTCGCATGTTCGGCCTTAGCTCTTGCCTTCGGCCTGGATTTTTCAAAGTGACTTAATTACCTTTCCTCGTTCTAAAATTTTGCAAAATTTTTGAAAAAAAAAAACAAGAAAATAAATAAATAAATCCACTGGAAGAAAAGGAAAGCTAATAATGATAGGAAGAGTGGATTACTTGGATTGTTGAATGATGTCATCGTTCGTTTGTCGATTCGAGAGAGTTCAACTGAGATCATGGAATATGGTAATTCGGAGCGACCAGTTACATGTTACAAAAGGGTTTCACAAACATAAAAACTTGAATGGATGATCTTCATGTTTGCACATTAAAAACTGAAAAATGCACTGACGACAACCGCTCCGAGCTTCAACCGTTTCTTTTAATTGAACACCGTGCATTTCTTGCGAAAATTCTCAACATTTCCAGCTACCCTCCGTTGCATAAGTAGGAAAACCTCGAAGAAGGAAGGACTCCAAGAAAGAAGGAGGAAGAAGGACTTCACTGTTCTTCCTGCCTTAATATACGCCTCAGAGACCTGGGCTATACGAAAGCAGGACGAGCACGCGATCAGCGTCGCTCAGCGTGGAATAGAGAGGACGATGCTCGGAATGACACGACTCACGCAAGTGAGAGAAGGCCTCCGGAGTTCCGAGCTTCGCCGACGTTCGAAGATCAGAGACGCTGTCGCGTGGGCCAAGTTGTCGAAAATTAGGTGGGCCGGCCACGTAATGCGCTTCGCAGACACCCGAGGACGAGAGCCGTCACCGACTGGATTCCGCGGGATGTCAAGAGAACACCAGGACGCCCACCAACGCGTTGGTCGGACTTCTTCGTTAAAGCCCTGAACGACCGATATGACGCTCTTCGTGTCCCTCGAGCGCGGATGATCCATTAGACCACTCTGGCACGCGAGAGGGACGAATGGAGACGCTGTTGGTGCCCGCTCGAGCAAGTCGATGATTAACGGGACGACAGGTGATGCAGGTGATACACGATACTGTGCGTCGTATCCGACCCACTGGACGACCGACATGATGTGGGGAGTGGTGGCTTCTCTTACCTGGTGGCTAAAAAAGGCGAGCGCACGGAGAAAACGGCGTTTTTTGTCTGGTGCTGGCTGCTGAGCTCTGCTCAGATGCTCTGAATAAACTTTTGAGAACAGCTGCAGCGGCACAATTCTTTGTGGAACAAAGAGAAGCCTGCTGTTATTGTCGTTCGTTAGCCAAATTTTTAAAACTCTCCTATTATTCAGCGTTGCGGTCTTAAACGGTGACTTCCGTGGAAGATGCACTTCAGCTTTCGCGTTTGTGGGAATAGCAACATTGAGGGCGTTTCGTGAAGACAAGCCGACGAAGAAAACCTTCAGATGTATGATCCTCACGGTAAAAACCATTGCAACAATTTATTAAGTGTTTAATGCATAACAATGTGATCATATAGTAATAGTGCTGCTGATTCCTATTCGCTTCCGTACCTCCTGCATTCGCTTCTTTTGACACACTTTCCGTTGTGACGTACATATCCACCTACACACTGACACGCCGGCTTCAAGCATACGGGAAGGCAGGGCTGGAAAACGATCCATTAGGGAAAAGTTGGAAGGAGATTAGAGCTTCACATTAACTGAATGAGTCCATAGAGCATTTCATTTCGCCGAACAAGACTGGTTGAACTTCTCTTAGAGCGCAAGCGCTGTCATCCTTTGTCGTTGTAGGGCAATTTTCTATTGTTTCTAAAGGATTGCGGTCCCTTAAAATTTTCGAAAGTTAACGCACCACAGCCGGCCCACAGGTGGCCTCACAGGACGCACATTTGTTGAACTCTTCATGTTGACCGCATTCTGAAATACAACAGCCCTCAGTGATGGGGACGTAACATTTTTATCCGCAGTACGTACTCGCACGATACGCTACCTTTTTCATGAAATATTGTTCTCACTCCGCCTACAATCACTTCTACAACTGTCCATTATAAGCATTTTACTTCATAACTACATTTTCTTGAAGTGGTTCTGTTCAATGTTATTCCAAATTCTCCATTCTAACAAAGCCTCCAAAACGCTGACACGTCACAAAATCGAATACTTGCTCTGCCTGAGAGCAAAAACATTAATGCGCAGCAATTTTTTAACTTTCTGGGCCAAGAATATCATAGCGATCTTTTCCAGGAGGTTAGGTCTCGAGCAGAAAACGTCTGACTTGTTAGAAGAGAGAGAAAAAAAAGAAGTAGAGAGTAACAAAGCCTACTGGTGTCGAAGCATCCAAATGTGTCGTCATATTCTATGCATTCTCCTCCAGCACACCGAACTGCAGCACAAGGACCTTAAAGTATAGCATTTGATTGATGCAAGTACAGAGCAGTGTATAGTGAGTAGGAGTGTGCGCAATTACGATTTACGTTTTTACGAGTTGCGGCGATTTCTGCCAAATTTTTTACGATTTACGACATTTTAGGTGGTAAATCGTAAATCTTCGTAAATCTGATCTTTGATCCATGAATAAGTAGTGCCCACAAGGAGTGTTGCAGCCGGATTGTAAAGATTTGTCCACTTCTGGGGTCTGTTCCCATAACGCATTCCTTCCTACATTTCAAGCGCTTCCTATTTCCTATGTTTTTTGATGTTATTGTGGCACGCGGTAGAAGACACTGTCCACTTGCTGAGGCTTCTCGAGTTCGGCTCATCTCTTTCCTTATCTAACTTTTTCATTTCTTTAACACTGTAAGGGGTCCCGTTTGGTAGACCTGTTTTCGAAGGGAACAAGATGAGCATATTAAAAAAAATAAGCTCCTGTTACGAGATTGGGCTCCTCCTTCTCCGATAGAGTGCCAACAAGACACCTCGCATTCCTGCTGTTAGAGATCGTTCCATCCCACGGACATGCGCGGCAGACTAACAGAAGGATGATCGTTCGCTGATCCACATCCTATTTGGTAACTGGTACAACCTAGTTGTTTTGTTTTTTGTTAATAAGCGCCAACGGAAAGAACTGGGTTTAAAGCCGCAGTGAAATATTATTTGTGAGGGTCCAGCACAGTTAGAAGACTTGCATGGAAAAAGTAAACCACTAATGTTTCTGTCAGATTAACGCTGTATCAGTACCATTCATAGTGCGGAGCAGATGGATATAGAAAATGCGCTAAAGCAAGACTTGTGACATATTTCGATTTTGTGACATGTGACAAAAGCATGAAGTGCCTTGGTGTCATTTTCATAGATGTCATGATTTTGCATTTACTGCGTTCGCCTGTCTAATTCCTCTAGACTGCTGTAGACTCGCGCAGGACAAACATTCATCACAAAACACGCCGAGATATCCCCGAGAGAGCGCTGCGATTATAAATAGTAATGCAATATGTCGACTGATATTGTTGATCCACGTTTCAGAAATTACTTGACTGTGACTCCTCGAAGTTAAGAAACACCTTTGCTACACTCCCTCTACAGTTAACAGAGCTGATTCGGTGTCGCGCGGTAGTTGTGCTAAATGCCTTCTCATTGAAAAACGATATCTTTGCTGATATTGGGAGAGTGGAAAGTATCTGATCATTGAACACATTTGCATAAGCCTGGAGCGGCTGGTAGAGAGGCTATATGTTGTTACAGGATGTTTTGTTGCGATCAAAACTCTTGCGCCAGGCGGGACTCGAACCCGCATCTTCTGCTTTCCGGGCAGCGATGTTCGCCTTACACCACCGGCGCTGTTTGACCGCACGTAACATCCGCGATATCCTCCAGGTCTGTCAGCACCCACCCGCGATACGGGATGGGCCGGCCGCTGATATCAGCATGGAACCGGTTAAGCTGAAGACCTTACTAGTAACAATGATTGAACACATTTGCATAAGCCTGGAGCGGCTGGTAGAGAGGATATCGCGGATGTTACGTGCGGTCAAACAGCGCCGGTGGTGTAAGGCGAACATCGCTGCCCGGAAAGCAGAAGATGCGGGTTCGAGTCCCGCCTGGCGCAAGAGTTTTGATAGCAAAAAAAACATCCTGTAACAACATATAGCCTCTCTACCAGCCGCTCCAGGCTTAAGCAAATGTGTTCAAGCATTGTTACTAGTAAGGTCTTCAGCTTAACCGGTTCCATGCTGATATCAGCGGCCGGCCCATCCCGTATCGAGGGTGGGTGCTGACAGACCTGGAGGATATCGCGGATGTTACGTGCGGTCAAACAGCGCCGGTGGTGTGAGGCGAACATCGCTGCCCGGAAAGCAGAAGATGCGGGTTCGAGTCCCGCCTGGCGCAAGAGTTTTGATAGCAAAAAAAAAACATCCTGTAACAACATATAGCCTCTCTACCAGCCGCTCCAGGCTTAAGCAAATGTGTTCAAGCATTGTTACTAGTAAGGTCTTCAGCTTAACCGGTTCCATGCTGATATCAGCGGCCGGCCCATCCCGTATCGCGGGTGGGTGCTGACAGACCTGGAGGATATCGCGGATGTTACGTGCGGTCAAACAGCGCCGGTGGTGTAAGGCGAACATCGCTGCCCGGAAAGCAGAAGATGCGGGTTCGAGTCCCGCCTGGCGCAAGAGTTTTGATAGCAACAAACCATCCTGTAACAACATATATCTGATCATTCTAACGATGTAAGCTTTTGTTAGGACACCATTCTTTATTCTTTATTGAGACATGTGCTGCAACACATGTGAGGCGATAAACGTGAGGGCGACTCACCATCGCGACCAAGAAACTAGATCCTAGCATTCTGTAGAGCCAGTAAAACGGAATATAGGGAATGATACAATAAAAAGTAAATGAGAACATAAAAGAGAAATTCATCAAAAGGAACAATGGAGCACAAGGAAACAACAGAAAAGGAGATGAAACATAAAAATAAAAGGAAGGAGAAGATCATTCATATTATGACAAGTACTAACCGCCTCGATAGAAGATCAGAAAACGCTTGAAACGTCTATAGAATTTTGTCAAGCATTCGTTTGAAAGATGAAATATTTGACGGTAAACTAACACGCTTACTTAGCCTGACATACTCACTACCAGCTCGACAGGTAAAGTAGCAGGACCGGACCGAGCACCTGGCCCGCGGGTAGCTTAGCTTGACTGCTGCACCCCTGGTACTCGAGATTCTGGTTGTGAAGAATCTGCACCCGCCCAGATGGATAGCACCCTGGAGAATTTTATGCACCATTAGGAGATCAAATTTTTTTTCTTCGCAAGGAGAGAGGCTCTAACCCAAACGTCCGACAGCGTTCAGTGCTGTCAGGGATTGAGCGATAATCAAACTGTCTCGATCTAAGTAGAAGCTTCCTTGTAAAGCTGTTTTGAACTTTGTCTAAAACTTCTATATTCTTTACTTTAGTTGGGCCAAAGACAGGTGTACCATACTCTAGAATAGGACGAATATACATTTTATAAGCTCTGAGAAGAATATTCTCGTTACTGGTAACTAAGCATCTGAACAGGTTGCACACCCTACGAGCTGCCTTAGCTGCGATCTCCCTGCAATGCTTGTCGAATTCCAGATTATCCGTGATGAGAAATCCAAGATCTTTCACTTCGGAAACCTGCAGAAGCCGTCGGTCCTCGATAAAGTAGGGAGCATTGATGTTGCTCCTCCCCAAGTGCAACACCTTTGTTTTATCCTTCGCCAGAGGAAGGTCCCAAGCGCGCGCCCACTCGGCTACAGCTAAAATTGCAGACTGAATCCTATCAACATTCGTAGAATCCACTACACAGCTATAAATTTTGAGGTCGTCTGCAAAAACTTTGCAGGACACCCCGAATCTGTTGATAAGGGAAGGGATTTCTCTTGTGTATATGTTGAAGAGAATAGGAGAGAGGACGGAACCCTGAGGGACGCCGCTGCTCGCAAGTTTAGCAGATGACAAATGACCCTTGTAGTTAACCCGGAATGTCCGTTGAGACAGAAAGGATTCGACCCATTTCACAATTCTGGGGTGGAGACCAACTACTGACAATTGTTCTATGAGTTTTGCGTGCGGCACCTTGTCGAAAGCTTTCTCAAAATCAAAGTAAATTACATCAACACCGACACCATTATCAAGCCAACTAGTCCAGTCATTCAAGGTTGCAAGCATCTGAGCGCTGGTGGAGCCACCTCTTCGAAATCCAAATTGTTCAGGTGGAATTATTGAGTTACTTTCCAGATGAGCAGTGATGACCTCTTTGAGTAATTTTTCGAATATACGGGCGAAAATAGACGTAATGCTGATAGGTCTGTAGTTTTTTGGACTATTGTAAGGCGGTTTTTTTGGTAAAGGAATAATGAATGCCTGTTTCCACCTCAGGGGCACCTCCCCACGCATCAAGCTTAAATTGAAGATGATTTGTAGAGGACCAACGATTTCACATGCAACCCTCTGAACAAAGAACAATGGAATCTCATCCGGTGTTCTGGAAGAGGACTTAGACCAGGTAAGTAGATGCTTAAGGATGGCATCCTCATGAAACCAAAATGAGTCATTCATTTGTGGGAATATCGTCCGACTGCAGGAGCTGGAGCATTGGCTTGAGCTCTCGGGCCGCTGAAATACGGCTTCAAAAGTTTGTGCAAATAATTCTGCCTTGTCTTGGTCAGTGTGAAATTTCTTACCCATATCATCAATGAGTACAGGTACTGCCTCCTTAGAGTGGAGTTTGGAACTGATCAACCGAAAGAAATCGCTGGGCTTGCGGGATGAAATAGTTTGTTCCTCAAGTGAGGCAGAAAACTTCTTCAATTTTTTGCAAAACCTCTTAGTTAGTAGCTTAAAATACGCGGCAGACCTGCTGGACGGATGAGTTATGCATTCTTTCCACGCCAACTCACGCCTCCTCGCTAGTGAGACCAGATACCTTGGCCAGTTGCATTGGTGAAAAGGTTTCTTGGAACAGGGAACAAAATTCTCAATACAGTAACTAAGAATAGAGATAAGCATTTCGTACATTTCGTCGACGGTGTTTAGGACTGAGAAGGACCCGATCCAGTCAACGTCCCTTAAGTAGGAAATGATGTCGTCATATTTGGCTTTACTGAACTCTCTGACTAACCGAGTAGGTCGGGGAAACCACTTAACGAGGACTGAAAATTCTACCACACAATGGTCACTTGTACCGACAGGGGGCTTAACAGCGATATTCTTAACCAGAGAAGCTTTGTTTGTTAGGACCAGGTCTAAAGTGCTATCTCCCCTTGTGCCGCTGAAAACCAATTGAGAGAGGCCAAGAGTTGAGCACGTTTCAATGAAATCTGTAGACACATTAGAACTGCCCCTATTATGAACCCAGTCGATGTCCGGATAATTGAAATCGCCTGTCAGAATGCAGTTTACATTTTGAGCTGCCAAATCACTGATAGTATTCAACAGCTGCGAATTATTGCTGCTGGAGCAAGAAGGGGAACGATATACCCCAATGAGTCTAAGTTGTTTTTTACCGAGGTGTACGTCGCAGCAAAGAACTTCGTAGGCGTCACAAACTGTATCCTTAAAAATCATTTCATACGATAGTGACGGTCGAATCAGGAAGAGTATCCCGCCACCTTGTTTCCTTGATCTATCACATCTGACCAGTGCATAGTCTTCACAACCCGACTCAAGTACCGACGAGGAGTCAACAGCAGACTTAAGCCAGGTTTCGGTCAAAACAGCCACTTCACAGTTTGAACTGGCGAGGACGTACGACAAGGCCCGAGCGTTTTTGAGAACAGAACGAATGTTTGTCACGAGAAAATTAAAACTTCGTATATTTCGAGACGGTTTCAATAGTTTCCCGAGTTTCGGCGAAGCGGAGTACTCGTCGATACATTCTGAACCGACTGTGAACCTCGAGACATGATACGAGAGAGTCTCTCAGCTTTGAGCTTTTCACGCTCTTCCTTAGGCATGGAATGACGTATGTGAATATTACAAAAGAGCCGAGACTTTTTGAGCATAGGGGCGCGGCTGACAACTCTTTTAGCACGATGTGCAGCTGGAAATACAACCTTGAGGATTCTAGGGTTGCCGCGTCCCATTCGATACATGGCTACGGGTTTACACTCAATACCTAAGTAATCAAGCACCTGTCGAACACAATAAGTGTCGTGAACAAGTCGATCGGATGGTCTGAGAGCATTACTTTCAATTACACCGCTTATTATAACGTCATGCGAGTAATCTTTGTTATCAGTAGGACGGGAATGTAACGAATCACTAACACCGAAAGAGGGCCCGTTACGTTGTGGAAAAGAATCTATAGATGGACTAACCATAAGAGAGGGTACAGGCTCACAAGATGAGACAGAGAGGCCTAGCGTTTTTCTGAGTGCAAGGTTTTCTTCTCTGAGCGCTTTTATCTGCTCTGAAAGATCGTTGAACATGCGAAGGATTGATTCAGAGCGTTTGCGCTCCTGTAGAAGGATCGAGAGAATCGCTTTGTAGTGAAAAGGAAGCGAATCGTCACTTAATAGAGACTCCACGTGCGGGCCGAGATCAAACGAGCTTCCTTCCGACCCATCCTGACCGAGACTGAAGTTTTGGTTCGCGTCCATATTGAAACTGAATGAAAGTAACAGCAGAACAATGAATGCGTAGGCGGGAAAGTAAATTCGAGAGCCGATAGACCTGATAAGGTGGCTTTTGGATAATCAAAAGTATCGCTCCCAGCCACAGGGAGTCAAGTGGAAGAGTCGATAGTCGATAGGCACCAGCGAAAGAACGCGCTATCGACCCACAATCTCAAGATTACGGACCAATAAAAAAAATAGACCTGTTCCGGTGGCCAAGTCGACAGAAATAAGTCGCACTCCGCCACAAGAGTGCTCGCACGTTCCACACGAGTAGTCGGGAGCAGAGGAACTCAGGAGACAGAACGAGCAGAGGACCGTCCACAGCACCGGAAACCAGCCGCCCGCCTAGTTAGGGTGCTCAAACTTGGGTAATTTATTCATAACCAAAGGCAGCATTTTAAATCAGCAATTTATTTCCGCTTTCTTAAAACTCGTGAAGTTTGATTTGAAAAGGAAGTGTTTGCCAAGAAAGATAATTAAAAACAAAATATAAAAATTGGGCCGAAAATAAGACACTAAATATATAAATAGGTGTTGATTAACACAGATAAGAAAGACTAAAAATTTATTTGTACTACACTAGACGTCAGCTGACTCTCACGATTTACGATTTACGGATATTTTTTCGTAATTACGATTTAAGAAATTTCGGATTCCATTCACGCACCCTGATAGTGAGCCTAAATATGGGACACCGCCGCGTAACCAAAGTACTATCTTTCACCTCAGCTGATGTAAAAGGTGAAGAAAACTGTAAAGTTCCAGCAACCCTTAAAAACCTTAAGCCATATTTTCTGATGGTTAAAGAGTAACAATTATAAATGATAAATTATAAAGGTTACCAACATATAGGCCATTCAACAAGCCAAATTAAACTTCTTGTTTCATCAAATGTGTTAGATGATGCTCACAGATCTGGGGCAGAAATCATCAACGATTGAACCCGCAGGTATGGGGGTATAAGGGTATGAGGGTATAAGATATCCACGACAAGGCACTCAACATGGATCTATCTACAACGTGTACTCGTGGGTTTAATCGTTGATGAATCCGGCTCTAGGTTTGTACAGTCACTATCAACTGACAATGGGATCGGTGTAAAATGGGAAAACGGCTAGTCTACCTGGTCGTGGAACGCAATGGGGAGCATTGTCGAAAAATTCGCAGTATTTTCCTTCCGGGCAGACAACATCAACACACGGAAACTCTGAAAATGCACTTGTGATGAGACTGTTCCATATCATTAAGAAGCGCCGAAGTCTGCACTTTGATGAAGCTCTGCTTGTACTCCCTAATAAGATGGCATGATCTTATAATTTCTACTTATTTTTTCCCTACACTCTTAATTTGTTTTCGGCTTTGAAAAATGAAGAGAAACATTCCGGCTTTGTGGATGTATTAGCACTGATTACAACATCAATTTCCCAAAAAGTTGGTTGCTTCACAAATATGTAGTCCTGCTAAGCCATTGAAACACTTGAGGTATGCATGCCTGAGAACACCAACCTCTGAGAAGGTCATGAGGACCACGAAACACAAGCCACTCGTCAAGTTGGTCTTCCAGAATGCCTAGATTACACGTTTCTACTGAAATTTTATTTAAAGGTTGGTGTTCTTTTCTTTGTTTCAGTCCTGGTGGACATAACAGATTGAAGGAGCTGCATTCTGAAAACTGGATGTCCTATTAAATATAGTGTATTTAAATTTATTCTAAGGCATAGCCATGAAAATTGAAGGTGGTCTTTAGAACTAGCTTTTATAGAAACAGAGGCATTTGCCGATAAAGTCGTTTTGCTAGAAACCCGAGGTTTGTGCGGCTCTTGTTTCAAAAGGTACGATGCTGAGGAATTGCTATAGTATTGTGTGGTTTCAGAACATCTCCCTTTACGCACCGTGATTGTTGACGCACTGGGGTCGCCCGTCGACGTCTACGCAGAGAGCACCTTGCTTGCACAGCGTTGGTGTTCCAGCACAGGTTGGAATTGGGTCGACTGCTGGTCTGGCTGGCACTCCCTCTGCAATCACTTCAGCGTTTTGAGTTTATCACCGAAACACATTCGCTTTACGACGCTGCTCACGAGCAGCTGCTATTCTACATTCTGAAAGAACTATAGACTGCTCTCGTTCGTCAATTTCTTGAAAAGCCTCGTTCAATGTACGAGGGCGGACATGGGTGAGAAAATGTCGCCTTTCTAGCGTTCAACGTGCAAGCGGCAACGAATAAGACTCGACTCGCGGAGCTGTTCTCCATTTCTTAAATTCGCGCAGCGTTGGACCAATAGTCTGAAGCCAATGCAAATAAAACTTCGACAACCCTTATGATGGCATGCCGCATTGTGAGCCAGTTGCCACCAAGACCTAGTACCACTTTGAAAAACAAAAGAAAAAACAAAGCTCGGTGCGGAGAAGATTGCAACTTTAAATTTGGAGGCGAAAAAAAAAATCGAAAGCGATGCCGTCCTTAAATTCTCGTATGGCCAATCGAGCCATTCGATAAAGTGGTGATTAATAACTGTCGTGCGTGCTTCTTATGCTGCCCTATACCGTAGGTGAGGAAGTTTCCAACATTACGCGCAACAACGTCAAATCTCATCCCAAAGTTCACGTTGCCAAAATTCCAGCACTCGAACATGATAGATATTCTAAGCGTAGTTTCACATGCAAAATTGTTTGCTGATTTTTCGGAAAACATTAGGAACTAAAAAAGTAACTGAAAACTCCATGTAAAATACTTATCAGCTCTAGCCGCCCAGATACCCTCAAGTAAAAATTGTTCGAAGCGGTTGTACTGAAAGAGTTATGCCCTGCGCCGTCTTTTTTCTTCACTGGAATAATGCTTTGCTACAGCTGCTTAACACATACAGTAAAGCTGTGTAGTGAGCAATGTGTAGTGCCCTAACATTTTGTCGTAGAATAATAACGCGTCAAGAAGAGCAAATGAAACAGACTCAAGCCTCGACTTGGGACGAAAATTTCTGTCGAAATCAGGAACCAACCCATATCGTCGACGCACTGCGGTCCGCCGTCTAAATCTTGGCAGTGGGTACCGTCCTTGCAAAGCATCAGTGTCGTAGCGCATGTTGGAATCGGAAGTATGGACGGAAGGATCGGCTCGTCCACTGAAAAGCGTTTGAATTTATTCTTATTCACTGCCTTTAGCAACGCTAAGCATCTTTAAGTTACCGTAGCTCTGAGCTGTCTTGGTCAATGAAACCGTTCTTGGGCACATTTTTCGTCGAATACACTGTCCACGATCACGTACGAACCCGTCCTTGCATTGACATTTCGGTTTCATACAGACAGCGACACATGCCTTAAATATATATTTGTTTGGTCTATTCCGTATTTTTTATTTTGAATAACAAGCTGAAATAATAAGCTATGCTGACGTTTTCGTCTCCTGTAACGCCAAGGAACTCAATCGCATGGCGCCTAGTTATGATGTGGCTTGGTGGTCAAAGGCTTTAGGTCTTAGATGCACATCTAGTGATTGTGAAAAAATAAAACTTTCTTGTAGATGTGTACGTATAGCTGTGCGGATAAACCTACCCGTTTAAGGATTAATAGGAGATCGAATGCTCCTGGTGCTGATGAAATTTTGTCACTGTTTAAATGGCTATAAAATTATTTCCCTTTTAGATGTAACAGAGGTCTACAACTCATCTCGAACTGCAGAAAACTCAAATGTTACGGTTTATGAATTGCTCAAATTGCACGTTGCCTTGCACGGCAAGCTGCAATGTTCACCGGATTGGTAGCGCAAATACCGTTAACACGAAGTTGTGCAGTGCAGTAATAAGCGAGATTTTGCGCCCGGTTTGGATTAACCTTTGCTTGGAAGAGATATTTCGATCTCTAACAAAATTGTTTGAGCCAGCTTCCTAAATTCCTTGGCCATAGGAAACCTTAAATTATTCTTCATTAGGTCCCTCTCTTTAAGACGTTGGTGACAACGCTCCTAAATGAATCATCAATTTAAACAAGTCATTTGAGTATTAAGCAATGGTGTTGAGTTTTTAATTTGCCAATCACAGTGTTCTACTTTATCGCTAGTTATCTCTGGTCTTCTAGTGTTATTCTTTTTGATGAATTGCATGCGCATTTCGCTCATGTCAGTAAATAAATAAAAATAAATAAATTATGTCAAAAGTAAGCATAGGGATAAACGGTTAAACGAGCCCTGTGGATTCTCATCAACATGGTCCTGACCTCTGGGTATTAAAATGGTTGGTATCCACGGTAGTATTCATTCATCAGAGTTTTTCTCCATCTGCGGGTGACCGGTGGTCTCTGCAAGGTTAGTTCTTGCGATGTACCTGGGACTTTGGATCTTGTTTCTATTTCCAAGAGAGTTCTACACTATATGATGAAATGAGCGTTGCGGAAATAGCTTCGCAAAGTAATCTCGACTTTTACAGCCTCCGAAGAGAGGCAAAGATGTCGGCCGAAATGAAGTCAAACCTTGGACTACAGCTCATGAGACTACGCTGGATAAGTTAGTGCTTTAACCCCTCCATACAAGTATGGTTCCAATTAAAGAACCACGAAGGAATAGAACGCTTGGTTGGCCTGGGAGACAAACCCGAACCAAGCATCTTCCATTGGACTGTACGCGACATCCATCGCCACCTCCAACTGCGCTATCACGCGATAAAATATGGTATATATTAAAAAGTTGTATTCTGTTAATAAGGATACGATCATGGCGAAGAAGCTGCGATTGATAAAGCACACGAGGAAAACTAACTAATCGAGCCGTAGTCCATAATATGTACTCTACTTCGGCATAATTTGGTAGGTTGTTTTTCTTCTTAATCGAAAAATAGCAAGGCCATCCATTTAGGATCATCCCAGAGTACTATCCAGAGAAATAGAGGGTAAAGCTTTATAATAAGTTTTAGGGAATCAATAATGCTCAACACGAAAACTTTGAATATTAAGCAGCTAAAGAAATGGCCTCTTTAACTGAAAGATTTGGCATCTATACCAATAAGCATGTAGTCATCGCAACACAATGACACGTGTACCACGCAGTCTCGCTCTATTTTCGAGGACATCTGAGATTTTCCTTTGAGTTTTTCTCATTTCATTGTTGCCTTGGAATTTTTCGTTTTCATACAAGCATGATGCTTGGGCGCATCCTCATCCTTACGCATCCCTTCCAAATTGATTAATAAAATAAAATAAAATAAAATTCGTCATAAGATTTCTATTTGGGCCCTCAAAAATAAGTCGTAGTGCTTTACAGTAGCTACAGGGCTAAGAATTTTATGATGAATTGAATAACTGCGAATGAGAGGCCTGTATAACACTAAGAATTGATAATATTCTATCTGTGTTTTCTTGTGCACCATTTAATAACAGCTAGGAGGATCAGGTAGTCTTTAAACACCTCGTCTCGTAGCTCTTTGCATTGCCAGCAATTTCTTTTCCTTTTTATTTATTTATTTATTTACTCATTCATTTATTTACACAAGTGCCTTCGTGCACAATCTGTATAATAAAAAATCACCAAAGAGAAAAGCAAATGCAATCTACACATATTATCTAAGTGAAAAAGTAAATGATGGACGACGTCTAAGGCTTCTGTATGTTATGGATTCAGATGTGAATTCGGAAATTTTTGAAATCTTCATAATTCCCAGGAAGATTCTGTCTTTTGAGAAGCTCCTCATATGAAGGGTCTTATGCAATAGAAGAAACGCCTACAATTTCGCTTGGCTCTTCCAGCATCGTACTCTATTGTACCACCAGGAGTACTAGATGCTCTCAACGTCACTAGGTCAGTGAGCTTTATACTGCTTTCATCGTTAGCATTTTTGTGAGAGAGCAATAAGTCATTTCTTCTTCTTCTAAACTCAACAGTGTCTAGCCGAAAATCATGATTCCTCATTTTACTTGAATTTGGTCATATGCAAACCCAAAGCGTCGTATCATGAGCTTTCTAGTAAAACTGTTCTCAACTTGTTCTATCACATCGCTAGCCTATCATGTGTTAGGATTAAAAACTGGCGTACAATGCTCCAGTATTTTTCTGACAAAAACTCGATACGCGTGGAGGAGAATGTAACTTTCATTTGAAGGCAATGCTCTAAATGGATTAAACATGATTTTCACAGCTTTGTTGGCTACCGTTGCGCAGTGCTTATCGAAATTCAGATTACTCGTAACTAATAGAAACCCAAGATCCTTTATTTCTTCAATTTCTTTAAGTTGTATACTATTAATGGCGTAGTGAGGCACGTTAACATTTCTAGTATCAATGTGGAGCACTCTAGACTTTTCTTCCGAAAGCGGTAAACTGCATTCAGAGGGCCCTTCTGGGCATTTATAGTATTTTGGAGAAGTTCAGTATCAGCAATCGTTTGCAATCGGTCAATAAATGATCATGCAATTTTGAATTTTTCTGTTAGACAAAAGAAACCTTTTGGGTGCAAGTAGAGAACAGAGGTCCACTCCACTTCTCCTTCATAACATTCATAGAATTTGTACAGAGACTTTTGAAAAGGAAGCGTTAGGCACGGTTGATCGCACTCTATAACTGGGCATACGAGGAGACCTAGGTAAGCTTCTTACAGCTATGGCAAAGCTACCAGTTATGGAAGAGATCCACGGTGTATTCCTGCTCTAAATTTCACTTGGTTTTGTTGTAGACAAGAAGTGTTATTCAAACGAAGGAGGAAGTCACTTTAGCTAATCGTAAAAAAGCAGCGGTAGGAATAATCCTTTGTGCTAACTGACTTGTATCACTTTCTGACTGAATAACTTCTATATTTTGCTTTTGCCAATCTTATAAAGGCCAACTTTTGCTGCATTCTTTTGCTAAACTTATTTTGTGCCTCTTTTAGCTCAATAAATGTTCTGTTCTGTTCTGTTCTGCTCTCGTGTGGAGATTGAGAAATTCTCCAAAAACATTCAAAATAGAAGATGCAATGACTTTGATATTTAGAGTTTGCCGGTGCCATGCTAGAGTAACCATTGGAAGATACAGGATGAACTATGCATTCTAGACCTGCACCTTAGCTGATTCTGGTTCGACGATCTTATACGATTACAACGCAGGAAATGGAATTCGGAATTGGCTTCAGCTTATCTAAGAGAGACTCTTCGGTATTCCAGCTTTTGTTAAGAATAAAGATTTTCTTCACTTTGAGCAAAGCATTTTAGATGAAGACTGTATAGTCGGAAGATTCAAATAATCGCAAGCATAAAGGCAACCTACAGTAGGAAGCCGGCATGCTTGCTCACACGACGAACACCGCCTGAACTCCTCGTTTACGCCGCACTCTGGAAAATATTGTTCTTAAGAAAGTTCTGTCTTCGCGCAGATTCAATCAAAAGCGCCCGAATGGTACAACGCCACAATGAATATGAAGAGACTAAGTGGGGTTCACGAAAGTGGATAACATAGAAGCGTAACGATCGACGGTGTCGATTTTTGCTCGGACTCCTTTGTCCATTGTGAAAAATTTGTGATCTCAAGGAAGAGCTGCCTACTTGGCTAGTGGGTTACTTTATGTTCTCCCTAGCTAACACGAGAAAAAGAGATGAAGAAGGGCAAGAGAAAGGGCTCCGCGACTGGTCGCCGACGTTGAAGCATGCACAATCTTCACCTTCTGGTTGAGCTGTGAGCTCTACCGGGAACGTACTGTAGTCGGTATAGATGTTGAAACAAAGCAGTATTCTCGATTCGCCAATCGACGTCGACTGGCATGAAGTCTTTCCAGGTTTAACTGCTTGATGAGAGAGTCATGCGAATAAATAAACATGGTGGCCGGTGAACAGTCCTGTCGCTCAAAACAATGGACTTCTGGGGCTATGCCTCACCCAAAGATCACTCCGGCCGCTGTCCTATATGACTATGATTTCAATGCATTTCTCGAAATAATCATGATTATACGGATAACCAACAGGATGATATTGATGTGCGAATTTGTGGAAAGCAATTGAAATGAGGGAAATCTGCCAAAAAATGTCAGGTGTCACATATTTTTGCTGCAGTAGCGAGGAAAAAACGGTACTTGTGAAGCAAAGGGCCCGTGGTGCGGTGGGGTTGCCGGGAAACATGTTAACGCGGCAAACCCACGGCACCAGGGGGCCGGTACTTATGAAGCACCCGTCTTCGGGTTCCGTGGGTTGCCACGTTTCCGTTGCCGTTGCCGCGTTAACATGTTTCCGGCAGCTCCACGGCACCACGGGCCCTCTGCTTCATAAGTACCGAAAAAACTCCTTTAAAGTGAGAAGTGAAGGAGGGAGTACTTTAAAGCTTTTCCTTCAAAGTACTCCCTCTTTCATAAATTTTCAGAATATGTGGACAACCATTTTCGCATTTGCCTACAAAGGTCGCATTTCGTGCCGAGTTCAAAACATCAATGTCTATGGGTAGGGCAAAAAGCATATCCGTACTCACTGGTATTGAAACATCCGGCAGTACCGTCATACTCTACGCATTCGCTGTTGGCGCAGAATGCAGCTGCGCATGGACCTGAAATATTGGATTTACTTTCTTTCCGTTAGGCACATAGTAGCGCAGTAGGAAGAGGCTCTCAAAATTAACCCAAAACGAGATTTTCAATTCCAGACCTACCCAGGCCAACCTAACCTTCGATCCCCCGGGACCGGTGAATTGCTACCAGAGATGCCTGAGAAATATAAAACGCTGATGTTTTCATCAGGTGGCCTCTGCCAGCCATCACAGAGGCCAAATACGTGTTCAAATTGCCTTAACCATAGCTCTTGAAATGCAGTGCGTAGCGCATTCCAAACAAGGGCTGACTGGCGCGCACCTTATACATATATTATTGCGCTATTGTCTTTCTGAGCTCTAAATCAACACTGTGCTTAGTTTCGCATTTGCAAGCGATTCATTGACTACAAAAGGAAATCGGGATCTATCCTAGTCCGGGGGGCCACCTAACTAAAAAGTATTATATGTAACAAATTCACTTGCGACTTACCGAGCGACTCCTATAGAACAACACAGGACCCTAAGCAAAAAAGTCACCAGGAAAAAAAACGAAAATTGCATTTGTTGCGGTTGTAAGCCGGCAAAGTTGTGTGCCCTCCTCACATTGTTGGATCCTGGTTATAACATGTCAGGCGGCGGTCAGCACGTGGCATGCGTCCTTATGCGCCCTCCTCACCATGTTGGATCCTGGTTAACATGTCAGGCGGTGGTCAGTACGCGGCAGGCCTCCATTGCCTTACTCTTCGCCCGCCGAGACGGTTGTAAGAACCGCGGCGGTTTAATTTTTATGTTCGCTCGTTGGTTTTTTCTTCCTTTTAGGTGCTCTCGAGTCCTTCAGGAGCCGCTCGGTCAGTCCCATGTCGATTTGTTAGATAATTTTTAGATATGTGGCCCCCGGACTAGGATAGATCCGGAAATCGTTCTATGCTGTTAGAGTTCTTTGTAAAGGTTATTTTGAAGCAGCTGTTTAGCTTTTCGGCTGTGACAGACTTTTCTGTAATGTCACAAATAATTTTGCTATAAAGGGGGCAGATTTTTACGCACACAAGGTTACAGACGAGGAAGACAAGGTTAAAGGCCAGCGTCGTCCAATCTCTTCCGACGAATGCGCCAATTATTCTTTTTCTACAGGATGCTGTAGAGGCAATTTAGATGCCTGCGAATGGCCAATACAGTGTTACTGGAGAAATGCCAATGCTATTTCTTTTGTTCCGTTTTGTCATTGATCGTGACCAGTCCCAGCATTTACCTTTTGCACTGTCGCCTCTTGTTTACGAAATTTTAGTTGTAATCGAGCACGTATGTTCTTCAGTTTTATATTAGCTTTTTCTATAGCTTTGGCAAATGTTGAGTTTGAAAGGTTAGCTCTACTGTTGAGTTTGTTTGAGTCAAAAGTTTACCTACTGTTCTTTGATGTACTAGCGTGCTCTTTGGCGCATTAATTAATTAATTAATTAATCCACAAGAATGGATCAGATGAAAATGGAGGTAAAAGACAGGTCTTAAAAGACAGAGAGTGCCTGCGTAAACAAAGCTATCATTAATTTCTTTGCTTAGAGCTAACCTCCAGAAAGAGGACAATTGTGAAAGCCGCTTTTGTCGTTTTCGTGAAGATTAAGGGTAAATATTGCTAACTCTTCGTGGTTAAATTTCGTAATTCTCAAAAAGAGAAAAGAAACGAGAGTCACTCGTACCTGGATTCTTCACACATTGTGGTCTGCCACCGATATCCTCGCAATGTGTGCCTGGTTTACACTGCATGGACGTTGTAAAGCAGGTGCCAGGTTTAGGCCTTACCAGAGTAGTAGCACGATTTTCCTCTTAAAATAGATTTTTAGAATATTTCAGTGCAGACAGAGTTTAAACTTCGATAAACAACTCCAAGTGTAAAATTACGACTTTTAAAGCGTTAACCACTATTCTTATAGTTTAAGCTGTCGAAGCCCGTATCGAGTACCACTCTCTTACTCATTTATGGTACATTTTCACATCAAAATGGACATCTTCAAAATCAAATTAGGTGCTCTTGTGAGCACGCTTGACCCTCTTGAAATCAAACTGACAACTTTCCAAACCTAAACAGGCTTTTTTCACATTAAAACAGACATTCTCTAAAACGGTTAGAATAAATTTTTGCTTAGGGAATATTTACTATGACGTCCTTTAAAATTTTTATTTCACTTGCTCCAGCAAGTGAATGCGCTGTTGAAATTTCATCTCATTTTAATTTTTCGAGCAAAAACTACGTATTAAACATTGTTTTAGAGCGCAAAAGCGGCAATCGCTTATTGCATTAAAAGAAGAGATCGCGCCGTGTACTCGACGGGATCGTCGCGATTTTCCCTTGATTGAAAGCAAGAAATGTGATTTTATGGAGTTACAGATTTGAACGGTACAACAAGGTATTGTCAAAAACATCCATATCCTCATATCGTACACATACGCAGTACTTATATTACCAATCAAACGAAAATTCGCGTCTCCTAATTCGAGCGCGATCCCTTCGCTTAAAAAGCTGACAATTGCTTCTTTTCTGCCTACTGAAGGAGACCTGAAACTACAAGTCTTCTGGAAAAATTTCTGAACAAAATTTTAAACAGTGTGCTTCACTTATTGCAGCATGTGGATTAAAAATTTCAAAGGACGTTATACTAAATTTTCCATGAGCAAAAAGAAACTATTGTATCTATTTTGGAAAGTCTCTAGTTTAGTGTGGAAAAGGAAAAACTCGTTTGAATTAAAAGTTTTTCATTTTGATTTCCAAAGCATCAAGCTTGCTTAAAAGCGTTATCAGCAACAAGCTATCTCGTGGTTAGAGTAGTTTTAGAAGTGTCCAGTTTTGTTTTATTACAGAATGTGAGCAATTCGTTTATAAAGTGTCCAATTTGACGTGAAAATGGGATTTTGCTCGGTTTCTTCCCAGGTATACAGCCTTATTCTTTCTACAGGATTGGATAAGAGAAAAGACTATTTCGATATAGGAGCCAATTTGTGTAAGAGATGGATGATGTGCTCAAAAGCTTCCAAAGTTGCTTACAGAATGAAGTGTGGGATCAGCTAATACTTAAGGCAACGTTTTCACCTCGCCAGGCTAGCCGCATCATCAGTAGTCTTCCTCATGGTTAGAGTAGTCTACGAATCACATGCATTAGACTATTATTAGGTTGTAACGAATTAAATGGCACTGGCCCGCGCCATTTTTTGGCGCGTATTTACGCGTTTGATCAAGAACAAACCGTAACATGTGGCATATCATTTAGAAGCGCAAACTTCGCTCTACCGGTGAGTACCAAATTTTTTATGTAAAAGTGGGAAAACTTTAGAGTTTTATTGACTTTTTTGCAGATGGACAAAAGGGTAATCCGAGGCATTTACTTGTATGAAATCAAGCTGGGCACTACAGCAAAGGAGACGGACGTGAAGATCAACGCCGCATTCGGTCAAGGATGTTCCACAATTCGGACGGCGTATCGTTGGTATCAGAAGTTCCGGAATGTAGATGAGAGCTTGGAAGAACATGAAGGTCGTGGGAGGCATAGTGATGTTGATGAGGACAAGCTGAGAGATGTGTAGAGGAGGATCCACACAAAGGTACCAGGGAGATAGCGAAGGTTCTTGGCGTCAGTCACAACACAGCTGCCCGGCATCTGAAGGAAATTGGAAAGACCAAAAAGCTGGAAAGATGGGTGCCTCACGAGCTGTCTGAGGAGCAAAGAAACCGACGATATGAGATCTCGTCCGACTGCTTCTACGGAACGAAACGGACCCATTCCTTGATCGCATTGTAACCTGTGACGAGAAATGGATAATATACGACAACAGGCGACGATCGGCACAGTGGGTGGACAGCGATGAGAGCCCCAAGGTTTTTGCGAAGCCGGAATTGCACCAAAAGAAAGTAATGGTCACAGTATGGTGGTGTTCGCTGGGAATTATTCACCACAGCTTCCTCCCTCCCGGTGAATCCATCACGGCAGAGAAGTACTGCATTGAAATTGAAGAAATGATGAAAACGTCGAAGGATATCCGGCCGGCCTTGGTAAACCGAAGGGGAGTTCTCCTTCTGCACGACAATGCTCGCCCCCACGTAGCACGAATGACGTTGCAGAAATTGAATGAGCTGAGCATTGAAACTCTACCACATCCTCCGTTTTCTCCCGACCTCTCCCCAACAGACTACCATTTCTTCAAGCATCTTGGCGACTTCTTGGTAGGGAAAATATTCAAATACCAACAGGATGTCGAAAGTGCCTTCGAAGATTTCGTCAATTCCAGAACTTCTGATTTTTATGCTACCGGGATAAAAAAGCTTGTGTCACGTTGGCAAAGATGTGTAGAATCAGAAGGTTTTTACTTCGATTAATAAACTTGCCTACAAGCCGAGATATTAACTGTTTAAATTTACAGTGGTTCAGTGCCATTTATTTCGTTAAAACCTAATATTTAGTATGTGCTGAGGCGGCTTCGGTTTTCTGACATGTATTTAATATATGGCATTCTTTACGTTATGATCCTCACAATGTTTGGTCTGCATGTGGGCAAAAAATTTACTTTTATTCCTGAGGCACTGTGGTGTTCCATCGACGATTTCACAGTGAAAACCGGTGACGCAGAGGATTTGTATAGTGTCATGACTACAGTCGGACGGTGGCGGAGTAACTGGCTCGTCCACTAAATGCTTGTTGGTTACATAAAGGAAAACGGAGTGCGATCTTCATGTAAAAGAAATAGGCATAACAGCAGACGTACCGTAGCTTTGTACGGCAGAGAAAGCTGCGGCGAGCTTTATGCTGGTGGTACACTCCTTCGGGTCGATGCAACTTCCACCTTCTCGCACGAACCCGCTCTTACACTCACACTTTGAAGGGAAGCACTGCGCAAAGCATGGCTGAAATGACTTAGGTTCAATAGGAATGAGGCAAACTATGAAACATGCTTTACTGTCTTCGCAACTGTCAACTTTTACCGAAACTACTAGGGAATGGGATCGAATTGCACTTGGCTGAGTAGATTTAAGCCCGCATTCTTGCATTATGTTCTCACCTCCATTGCATTTAGATTCAACTCACTCCATTTAGATTCAACAGAATTGGTGTACCATACCACCTATTATATGAATATTGGATAAACAAACGCAAAAACGCAAATATCGCTGTCAAAGTAAAGTGTGGCATAAAGTTTAGATTTCCGTTCAATTAGGATTCCAGACATACCGATTCACCTTCCACCCCACGAAAGGGCGGCCAGCATGCCTATCTAAGCGTGTGGATACTCATTCGCTTCTGACTGCGTCTCTTGATCCCCATATGAAGGAAGACGCTGAAAAAGGGATTCGGCTACATTCTCTTGCCCCATGAATCTTCCCCACAAGAAGATTCTTTTGTTAGAGTATTCGTTACGGGGCCAAGTGACGCGATACCATGCGGCGGACAGGGGAGTGAATCGCGAGGCAAGGACGATGACATACTGTCAGAGACGCGGGTGGGATAAAGGAAATGGGCTCCTTGCTCATGCTGCGTTGGGTCTACAGTGATTTTCTGAGTGGGCTTGGAATACCCATACTCAGCGCGAGGGGGTCGCGTATGCGCAAATTCTATCTTGCCCGTAAGTCCAGCTACATACAAGCCAGCATTCCGTGGTCTGCGAATAAATCGTAAGGCGATTCGAGGCTGCAGTAAAGGCCTCGCCTCATTGCTCCTTGTAGTCGTACTGGCTGCTGAAAGTTTACTCCCCCGTACGACAAAGCATGCCTAGCTACCCTTGGTGTACTTCATTCAGCAAAATAAGTACTAAAGAGCCCCATTCGTTGAGCAGAAAGGACCCCATTTCTGCAGCGATGAGGAGGCCTTTCACGAGTAATCCGAACTTCAGATCCTAAACAAGTTGCGCAAATTGAGGAGGACTATAATGACCACCTACACATACAAACCCATAGGTTGCACCGGAAGCGCCTTTCAATGACTTCATGATGCAATTACGACGTCATCGGGCTGGACGAAACGAGATGGAACCACCGGTTGCACGCCATTAACGACTCCGGGAAGGAATTATTGTTCGGAGCAAGGAAGCAGAATGCATTGATTTCCTCGTTAACACTCACTCTGTCATGATCATTCGTGGGAGCATCTAATAACCCAAATCGGAATTTGCGACTGATACGATGTTGTAGCTTTGATGATCGTATTCGCCCGCAATAGGGCACGTGTAGCGCAGTCGGAGGAGGTGCCGGAGGTCGCGCGCAGCTGATACCATTTCGCCCTTAGGCCAACGATGTCTTCCATCCCTCCGGGGTATCTTCCTTGGAAAGGAAAAACAGTGAATTGTTCATCGGCTGGTTAGTGGCCACCAGAAGTCATGGTATGGCTAAGCACGCATTTAAGCCATCTCCGTGACATCCCGCAGAAGCAGAATGCGTGGCGCACGCCAGATGGACTTGAGTAACGCCGTCCTTTTTCCTTTATCCTTCATTCGCCCTCAACATTCGACTACGATGATGGTGAGGTGGAACCCTTTAGCGTGGTGCTTGCTGGTGTATCAAGTGGTCATCTACCAGCGATAAGCATGTCTGAGTACGGTAGACGTGGTAGCTTTTTGACCTGACTGCTCTCAAATGCACTCACCCTTCCCATCGGAACACATGTGCGTTCGCAGTGCGTTGCGCAAACGTTGAAAATCTCGTTTTTCGGGCAGACTGCAATAATACTTGTCTTTTATATAGCATTCTACGTGACTGCGCAAGAAAACGAACACATCCGCCATAGATGATGAAGCGCACCTGGATCTCGAGCACATGTGATCCCTGTCGGTGTGTCTTCACAGTGATGTCCGGCTGCGCACTTCACTTTCACTTCAGAACATCTTGGGATTTTTACTGCAAATAATGTTTGACGTCTTCCAATGTTTTAAGGAATTTTCAATGCAAAAATAAAAACGTGAAAACAGGTGAGAGGTAAGGATAACTAAAAGGTGTGCTCGGAGAAGTACGATAGCAAGTAATACTTGTTGGGATGTTGAGCAGTCGTCCTAAAATCCTCTCATTCTTCTTCTGATGTTCCCCTGATTCGCACTTAACATTCTCTCGGTAAAACCTCCTCGCGCCGTTAGTTTGAAAGTTGCTTACGTTTGGCTATGCTGAACAAATTTCTTGCTGTAGTACTCCTGATAGAGTAAAACTGCTCCTTAGAAACAAAAAATAGTTAGTATTCCCTTTGAGGGCAGACGAAAACATCCATATATTTCCTCCATACTGGGACTCATTTCAGCAAAAACAGATCGTTCTCGTGTGACTTCCCGTTTTACGTTCTACAATGCATTAAGCTCTATCTAATCGGAATTAACAAAGATCCACAAGATCGCAATGAATAAGGAAATACTTTTGTCAGCATCAACTGCCCGAAAAAACATTAAGATCTTTTGTGTGTCAGCATGTTGGGAATGCTTGTTTGATAGCTCCTTTGTGTTGGGAAGGATTTTGACTAAGACCTTATATAATTGTGAGGTGTTGAATCCTATAGCCTCATGCCAACCGATGATTTGCAAAAAGCTGGTTGACTTGAATGCAAGCTACATTGAAGAATAAAGTAGCGCAGATGATGATGCAGTTCATATTCAGAACTAAGGAGCTACAGCTCGTTCCTCGCTCGCCTTTTGAAGCGGCAATTTTTGGTATGACCCTTCGAGTCTCTAGTAATGTGGCTTGCAATCAGTTTGTTGGCCTCCTCCTTCACCGCACCGTCTGTTGAAAAATCGCTGCGTATTGTTTCCAAAACGGCAACGAGTGCCCTAATAAAGTTCAGATTGCTGTAAAAGAACATCCAAACTAGTACCGTAACTCGGAGTGAATGGGCTACCTCCGATGCAGGACGCTGGGTCCATGCAAACACCATTATTACGCACAAGGCCAGTTTCGCACTGACAAGCCGGAGGTCCACATGACTGAATGCATGCCTGAAACTGGTATGAGCATTACCGTAACGCCTTCTGTGCAGAACTTTGTTCTGGAGCAAAGTCCATTCAATCGCAGTTTCATCCACACAAGAATTCCTGAACTGAAAAAACTTAACCTATGAGCTAATTGTGCAATATTTTATTTAAAATTGCTGCTCTGGCTTATGCTTTTTTGGGCTCACAATCTTTTACAGGCATGTAATGCCTTTTGACCACATTCATACATACGTACATATACGTACCTATGTCACTTTAGTTTTAAAATATTGAGTTTTTAAACACCCTAAGATATTTTTCAGATCAAACCCTAGCTATCTACAAAATGAAAAATATTCCATTCCCAACATACCTACATGTCCGCACTTCAGAAGTGTTTTAACCCTCCAGTAGCTCTGTCGCAGTTGTTACAAATCTGATCTGTTGCTGGTCGAAGAGAAAAAACTACTCGCTAAAGAAGATTGCTTTCAAAGCACCCTTAGTGTTGTTCAAGTTCAACAATTTGATTTAAAATCTCCTGCGTGGCTTAACGATCGCCCGGATCGACTAGTAAATTATCGAGTTAGCAATCATTTCTTGGGTTACAGAAGAATGTGGATGTCAAGGAATAAAAATGAATAAAAACGGGAAAGTGTCCACAACAAAGAGGACCAAAACGAGTGTTCTACAACAACCGAGCTTAAATTACAACTTACAAATGTTAGTGGGGCACAGGTTGGTTCGCAATAGGATGAGCACTCCGAAAATATTTCACCAGTTCGGCAGGCTAAAAATTTATTTTGTGTATACATAGTACGAGGGTAACACATATTGCAGACATGAATAAAAAAGGCAGAAAAGATTTAGTTGGAAGAAACCCTACTAGTATTGTAGCAACCCGCTTTTCCTTGGAACTCGAAGCATTTCGTATTGAAGCCACAGCGGACTACAGCACAACCTCCTGGCCGCGGAACTGTAAGCAAGCACACATGTGAGTGCCGGGGGAAAAATCGCTATTTTCCTTTCTATACTTGCAAGGCAGAACTTCAGAGGTAGACCTATAAGAGATTACTAGGAATTGACCGCAGCTTAATGCGATGTATCTAACGACTTATGTGTTTGAATTTTGCGATTCAATTAAATGTAACTGCCAGGCGAGAAAGAGTAAGGAAAACAGTTTACACGCTATCTTTCTGCGTCACCTCAAATAGTAGTACTTGTTTTAGCACTTACGTAACGAGCTAGGATATGATTAAATCTTTGCGTGTGACTGAATTTCCATAAACACTTAAATGTGTTCAATAAGGCTAAGGAAATTGTTAGTCTCTCAATTCGAAGTTTGTTGCTTTGTTTAAACTCCAGGTAGAACGATAGACGTTCAACTATGTTGTTCTCACATCCGTTTATCCTAATCGTGTCTTCCAATCATTCGTAGGATGTCGAACTGCAAAACAGGGACTTAAATTTCGATTAGGCACAAGACACGACTTTTCGGTTAGCGGAGGTAAGTGAAAGTATGGGTGTCGCTGGTGACCTCTTTGGTCTCATGTCTTCTAAACATGACCATTTCACCATTTCACAACTGTGAAGGCTCGACGTAGTCCCTTTGTCACTTTCAGGTAACAGAAAGTCACTTTCAACACTCGCAGTACTCCAGAGGCGCACCAACACTTATTATTAGACAGAGTCTGTTTCCAATGCGCTTGGTCTGCGCCTTTGAGTTCGTCGTTGAGCGTCGTCTTGAGAGGAAAGTGCTGTAAGCAGCTTCGGAAAGGCGATACTCGAGGCGAGTGAATCACAGTATTCTCCAAATGGTCACTGAACACAATCAGAAGGCCTGCGCGTAATCACAAATTCACAAACATGTGGCCACACCACACAAACCTGCCGTCAACAGAACTGCAATGCTTATGGTCTGAAAGAGCCTCCAACACCTACAAGACCGATAATAGCCTCCATAAAATAACTGCTTTCTACGACCTATATAACAGATAGCCGCACTAGGCTTCGTACAATATTACCTCATTACTGATTCATAAGGAAAGGATTGTCACCTGGGTTCTGAGCGTCCACAAATACGAGACCTGCAACAGCCTGAAATGCAGGATGTTTCTTTGCGCAATTTGTTTGCGTTTTTCGTTAGACGTTCCGAATTGCAGAGTCAAAATGTTAACTCTACTCACTCTATTTTTAAAAATTTTAATAGCGGAAAGCTGGCAATACAGCTATAATCGGAGCAACGATGATTGAAGGAAGAAGAAAAAAGCCGAAGCTAATCGTAAGGTTACGTTGCAAATGAAGAAGCCTAGTGACTGTGATGTAGAAAAGTGGATTTTTAACTCTGAGGATGAAATGTTATGGAGCCGCTCTTGGAATGAGCAACATAAGATATTTATGTGTGATATCTTGGCGCCATTTTAACTGCGCATTTGTTCAAAATAAAGACGATATTTCTGTATGTATACCTTCCCCTAAAAACCTTGAGAGATGAATATACCTTATCAAGATGAAAGACGAGGTTGAACTCGTTGTGAAACAAACCAAGGTTCGAGCCAGGATGCACATGAGATGTGACATCTATATGCCGACTGCTGGACCCTTTTCGTTCTAGGTCATCTTCTTTGCACAAGAATTCGAAATTCATTAAATGATGAAATAAAAAGAGGTAGATAACACCTGAGAATAGATAATGACTGGTCATATCAGCCATTACACGAGAGGACTGCGTAAAAGCCGCAAGTGGCAGAGGATACCAGGATTAAAGATTGGCTACATGCGGAACCATGCAACTAATCACTACGAAAGACAAAACGAAAGGCCACACCTGTTGAGAATAGTGTTCAAACGTCTAGTACATTTAATGTCAACTGATGAACAAGAGATATAGCGGGTCAATTTTCGTGGTGAAAATAAGGCGAACTGTGTCGTGGACTGCGGCTGACTGTTACGGATGTTTGACGATCCTTTCAATGTCATCCACCCATTCCAGGTACAAAACCTACGATTTTGCATTAAGAATCCGAAGACTGCAGCCCACTGGGCACTCCTTTCTCTATATGCGGTGAATTCTCTAAAACACGGCATACGGAAACACATGCCGAATCCTTTGATTCTTTCTGTTTGCAGAATTGCTTCGAGCACTTACCAAGAATAATCGCAGGTTAGCAGCTGGTTGGTACATAATGACGACAAGTCAACCAGCGCGCTGTTATCTTATATAGTAGACGATCAAGGTCAAGCGGGGTATGGTGGTTAAGGAACAAGTTTGAAGCGAACGAACAGACCTATGGGGTTAATGTCAGCGCGCAAAGCGGCTCGGAGTGGTCCAGCATATGAGGCAGCCCTACTGGACATTTTGTGTTGCGCTAAATTCAAAACAATTACACAGCGCTGGCGTGGCCTACCCCTGTGGTGAACTCAGCTAGGCTATGTACTTATGTTGTAACTGAGCATTCCTATGCCTCCTTAAGAAGGTGGATAACCACAGAAGGCAAGGCGACCCCCCCCCCTTGAGCCGCCTTGCGCCAATGTCAGCAGAGAGGCTAAACACTTCGTCAACAGATTTGGCGCTGGACCAAATTATTCAACGTCACCACTCATTCGTGCCGTAAAAGGGTGCGAATGAAGTTCATCCTTCAATTAATGCTCGTACGCCTCTTCACTACATATAAACAGCAGAGAGCAAAGCCCTTGGAGCCTCAGAGCTGAGCCATACCATTGCGCTCGAAGCACTTTCCTCACTGATGAAGACATATAGCATATAAGATGTCAGAAATTGTAAAGCTGTGCAACCTGCGTCTAACTGCGTGGTTGTCAGCTTCAAAATGTAGAATGTGGTTGTGGAGGACATGAAGTTTCCCTTTTATTTCCAACGAGCATAACATAGGTCCAAGCGCTGACAATAGGCGTTGGCGCTCGAATCCATAGGAAGTCTACATTTAACGGCGCCAGTGAAGTTTTGTTTAAGATTTTCTTCTTTCGCTTGGATTCTTGCTTCGGATGCTACCGTTATCACGTAGGCTTCTCAATGAGTTTTTTTTGGTAAACCACAACAGCAATAAACCACCATTTCCTCAATTACTCCTTTAATATAACGCAAGCGTTATATTAAAGAAACAGTATGTATTACGAGAAACAATATGCATTACATCGACAAGGCGTCAGATCACACAGCACCGACTGACGGACCTGGTCCTAGAGTTGGGAATTATAAGTCCTTCATTGTTCTCTTCTGCAACTCAAATCAGTCACTCTTGAGCTAATCTTAGACCACTTCGTTCTAAAATTGCACTCAAACTTCAACCAAGCTCTGCTTAGTTTCTCTGAGAATCGTTAGGTAAACACTTGCTTAGAGCGGCCGAACCAGCAGTCCGATCACATAAAGCTTACACGGGAAAATCCGCAGAACTCTTTTCTCAACGTCTTGCGCACGGAAGCATCAAAACACAGTGGGTCGCAAGCTCAATAGCAAAGCTATTCTTATTCACTGTCATTCTTTCCATCCCAGCAGTGCCAAAAGCGTATCATTAAGAACATGTTCCGAACGGTCAGATCGGCTTCGTCTAATAAAGAACGGTAGTTGCTCTCTATGAACATGACACTCAACATTGCGGAAAGAAACGGTTGCCCAACATAAAATTGGCACATTGGACGCCCGCGCCAAACCAGCCGCGTATTTCGCCAATTTACCAAGGGGAGGAACGTGAAAAGATACTCTTTTGAGTGCCTTTCATCTCAGATCAAGTAAGCGCTCAGATACGCAACTGCGTGCACAGTGTTGATCTTCTCCACTGTCTCCAAATCTAGTTCCTTCTACAGGGTTTTCGCCAACTCTTCTGTTGCTACAATGTTTTGAACAGTAGACTTAACCGCTTGAGATTACTTGCAAAGCTATATTTTGGAAAAACTGACTCGGCTAAAGGCTTAACCTGAAGAAACTACCTAGATCATCTTCCGAGATGAGGGAAGAGATTCCCTGGCTTGAATGGTCTCGACATTTTCACAAATCTGTGGCATTATGGCCGACATAGTGACTGCACAGATAGCTGCATACTCAACGTTAGCATTTACATTACAATGGCCAAAACTAATCCTCAGATTTCATTCTAGAATCTCATTATCAGATGACAATCGAATGATTAGACAAGAATATTCAGTCTGTACCACCCTAGGGCTCCCTGATAGGAAGGGGACATAGCTGAACAGTTCCTAGATGGTTCTCGAAGTAACAGTTTTGTGTCAGAGTTCAGTAAGTAGCCCTTAGTCGATCAAAATAACAGCTCAAGGTATAAATTCGCAATGCTTCATAAAAAAAATCAATTGCAGATTTCCATGTGAATGAAAGTTGAGCCCTCGATCAGGATGAAGCCTTGAAGCAGACGAGCGCATGCTACAACCTTCACTGAACCCTTTGTTTCGTGTACTGCGCGATATGTTTATAGAGTTTTCATAGCTATTTGTAACTACTGGAACCAGCATTTCATCATCATTCAAATTTTGAGCGCTTTTTCTTAGCACACAATACGTACATCCCCTTTGCTGGCACATTAGTTTTGCCTTGCGCACAGCCGTTGCCATTTTTGAGTGGTTTTTGGTAATCTAACCAATATCAGGAATATTAATACTAGAACTGTCAAACAGCATTTCACTTACAAATTAAATGGAGGAGAACTCTTCAATTGATGAGCTGATTGTGTTCAATAGAAAACTTGTGTTGAACATTGTCCAATTCGGTTTCTGCCTTCCGGTACAAAAACAGGCGAAACACGGAACGGAACGGAAGAACTCAAAACGGCCGGGAACCAAAAATCGGAATACGGAAAAGGAAATTCCGCACATCCATGGTCACTTACCATTTTTCAGCGCTCGCCTATTTAGGTCTACTGTCAAGCTTCAAGCGTATTAGCGTCATGCAGTTTGGTTTGTATGGCGAAAACCCATTTTTCATCAGATCAGCTTGACTGTAACTTTACACAGGGTATTCTAAAGCATCCTATTGACCCTTGAATCTACTTTATCTGATACAGTTTTTTCCCATTTCTCCTCCGTACTTTATGCTCAAACGTGTTATGCTTCCTGCTTCTTCGTCTATGCTAAAGTCTAACGCCTTCCTGAATCTGCTCGAAGTTTATTTTGTTTAGCAATTGTGTGATATTAACTTGTTCCTTTTATTGTAACCTTGTCTGAATTATTCGTATTACCTGAGAGGCGGCACTCGATCTTTAGCTTTCGTTGAAGTATTATATTATACATTGAATTTACTCGGTTTATTAGTAATTCTTCGTCTAAAGGAAGGAAAAGTCTAACATCTTTTTTTATTTCCAGCATATTATCTTGTTCGTCACTTACGTTTTTTGATAAGCGATGTATTGATTGTACACGTCAGCACTCAACATACAGAACATGCCCGGAATTTTCAAACACTCATTTATTGTGAGTTTGAACTTATTCTTCGTCGTGAATTTGCATTGTGACCTATCTAGTTTCTCAATATGCTTTTTAGCAATGACTCAGGAAAGTTTTAAAAGTCTCTTGACTCTTGTTCTCGTTTAAAATTTGGTACTGCTTTGAGCTACGAGTTGAGGTAGCATTTTTCAGTTAAACAACAGCGCTCAAATCTCTTCATTACTCGCCGAATACTAAAAGAGTTCAAGGCTGCTAAACGAAATGAAAGCATTTTCAGTGAAATTCTGATGTTGTCCACTGTTTTCTCACGCCTCTTGTAGATAACAAATAACCTCATGGTAAGTATTGGTTTTTTCGCTGCAGCCATAGGATTTATAGTTCTTCTGAAAAGGCATTTGTGACTTCGAGAACTTTTCACTTTTTAACAAAAAGAAAACCACTCTTACTATTCACTCAGCCAAAATCTCAATTCTCAACTTTACAAATTCTGCCGGATCATCGGTGCTGCAACGCAATTATTGCCAATAATAGAATTAAACTAACTGTTCTTGCCTTTCGTAAGCAGGAAAGAAACAAATATTTTTTCAAACATGGAGGATAGTATATGTTTTTACATTCAATAATTTCATTTCAGAATTGCCATCATAGCAACTAGAAAATGTAGATAACTATGGACTTCTTTTTTGGATTTTTTTCTGACAAAAAACATCAAACGAACACGAGGAAGATTAGAAGATTGTAGGAGCATGGGATCACAAACCGATTTCATGAAAAGATATCTCTCGGATAAAACGTTCAAGTAATAAAATTCGCTTTCCGGTGAAAACGCGTGAGAGAATCAGATGTGGAACACAGGTTCCCACCTAAGGCGGTTCTTCGAGAGCACAGCGAGAAGCTAAAAATGATGTTAAGGTCAAGTTTTAAAGTACTTGCACAAAAGGTCTAGTCTATGGTAAAACATTGCTATCGAGTGCCCTTAGTTACCCCCTCCTGCCTTAGTTACGGAGAAGGGGAAATATAAACCCATACATACCTATGGAATAGACCAACTCTGCAACTCGTGAACATAATAATAATGCCCAAAAAATGGAAGCGTATTTCTGAATGTGCCAAGTGTTCGGTAAATTTTCCTTCGTAATTTTATTGTAAATTTGGCGTTGTTGTAGTTTGAAACTCTGCACGAAGCACTTTTTACCAAAAACAAACAGAATTTGTGAGGGATTGGTCTATTAAAGATTTTGCGACACCATTTCGAGTGCATGAATGTGGAATTTCAAAGTGTCTCTCACCGCAACTTTAACAGGGCCAGCTACCCTTCACATAGAAAGCCATTCCTCCCAAGATGTACCATAAGACGTATTGAAGAGGTACGTTAAGAATCTTAGCTTAGGTCGATATTGAATTTTAACTCATTTTTGACATAATTTCATTTTGACATAAGTTCACGTCGAGCGGTCATTGAGTGCGGTCGGTGCTACTTATTCTCTGATACCGATTCTTCTCCGTGATATAACGTTCAAGATGGCGTCTCCCTCTCTGGTCGACCCTTCGCTCGAAGCCTCAAGAAGCATGAAGAACGAAGAAGGAGCCGACTTCAGCGCAACACCTTCGGCAGAAATCGCTTCGGCTCTCGAGCAACTACGAGTCGACAAGAAAACGCCGACGTTCTTAAAGAAGTTGGTCAGCCACATTTTCCACGTGCAAGATCATCTTTCTACTCTAGTGGCCAAAAACCTCGAGCTGCATGAGGAGAATTCTCGCCTTCGTGCTGAAAATGCGGCTCTAAAGCAGGCTCTTGCTAATTCTAAGTCGGTTGCTGCCCAATCTTCTGTTCCGCCTTCATCTGTTGAAGATAGTTTCGAAGAAAAGGAACGCCTTCGCTCAATAGTCATCAGTGGCGTATCTGAATCTAACTCTCCTTCATCTGTAACTCGAGCTCTTCATGATGTTGATGCTGTAAAACAAATATTCGATCACCTAGAGATTGAGTGTGTACCACAAGTTGTGTTCAGGCTAGGTAAACCTTTTGAGGGTAGATCGCGTCTATTGAAGGTTGTTTTGCCAAACACATATTATCAGAAGTTATCACTCAGAAGAGCTTCTAGGCTCCGATCCTTTTCCTGCAAAGGGGTGTATATCCGCCCTTCACTTACTAAACAGGAAAGGGATCGGATCAGAGAGAGCAGACTTGCTACAAATAGGCCCGCAATAGACATTAAGCTCACTTCTCAAGCAACCCAATCATCTGCGGTAAACTAACGAGTCTTCCTCGGGTACCTGCAACGAGCCTAAAATGTTTTTATTCTAATATCAGGTCTCTTCAGAAAAATATTTCGTATTTGATGTTTGCTGCAAGACGCTCCAACTATGACCTTATAATGCTTACTGAAACTTGGTTAAGTGATATTAATGACCTTGTACCAATTCTTGGGCAGATGAATTCAACCTATTACTTTGTAAGATGTGACAGAGCTCAAAAAAGGGGTGGTGGTGTTGTTGTACTTATTAAGCGTTCCATAGCATTTGAGGTTGTCTGGTGTGAATCTTATCCCAATGCTTTTGAAATTATCTCCTGTGATCTGAAACTGCTTCAATCCACTGTCAGGACAATTGTGGTCTATAGGACGCCTAGTTGCACCACTAGTGGTACGATACAGCTTATCAAGGCTTTAAGTGATTTAACCGCATTTGAAGGGCAATGCATTATAAACGGCGACTTCAACTTTCCAGATATTGACTGGGTTAAGGTTCCTCTGCATGCCACTTCTTTTACATCACAAATGTTTCTCAATTTTTGCAACTCTAACATGCTTGTACAAAAA
Organism: Heligmosomoides polygyrus bakeri; assembly: GCA_947359475.1. NCBI lineage: Eukaryota > Metazoa > Nematoda > Chromadorea > Rhabditida > Heligmosomidae > Heligmosomoides > Heligmosomoides polygyrus. The sequence continues at coordinate 70,344,172 of OX375868.1, read as the reverse complement.
GTTCACAAGCCAACTCGCGGTAGTCATACACTTGATCTTGTTCTTTGTAGCGACACTAAGCTAATACGTGATGTACTTGTTTCTGCACCAACTGGGTCAAGTGATCACAACAGCCTCTCTTACAATGTAGAGACTTTCATAAATCCAATATACTTCCGCCTCCGGAGGTCTTTCCACTAAGCCCCGTATGACTTCATTTGCCGCTACCTGTGTTCCTTAGATTGGAGATTTATTTTGGAGACACTTCCTGATATCAACGATAAGTATGAGTTTTTTCTATCAATTTTGCACGCATCAATTCAAGAATTCGTCCCTTTAGAGAGGCAGGTCCTAAATAGAGGCAACATTCCACCGCACCTGTCCAAGCTCTTTGAGATTAAAGAAAAAGCATGGCTGGACTACCAAAAAAATCCATGTCTTCAGGCTAGTGAACGCTTCAGACTTATTAAAACTAAATTTGATCGCCTTATCAAAAAGTACAATAGCTACATCGAACGAAAACTTTTGGACAATCCAAAAAAATGCTCGTTATATAAGTTGTTGAACTCAAGGCTGAAGCAGTCAACTAAGATCCCTACGCTAGTTGATGATGAGGGTAACTCAGCTGTCAGTGATTTTGAAAAAGCCTCCATGCTAGCCGCACATTTTAAAAAATCATACTCCATTGAGGCTGATAATGAAAGCTGGTCTGAGTTAGCCTTTTCCACTCAAAGTGCCTCACCTGATAGCTTTGTTTGGTTTCACAAAGAGGACATTTTCAAGCATCTGAGTAACTTACCGCTATCTTATACCACTACTCCTGATGAAATACCTGCCTACTTCATCAAAAAAGTAGCTGTAGCCTTAGTAGCTCCTCTCGAGCACATTTTCAATTTTAGTTACATGCATAGCGAAATTCCAAATCGATGGAAGCATGCATTTGTCACTCCTATCCCCAAAAAACCACTACATGGCTTAGTATCTAATTATCGTCCTATTAGTATCACATCAGTGTTTTCCAGAATATTTGAGAAAATTCTGAAAATGGCTCTTGTAAACCATATAGAAACACATGAGGTTATACCTAAGAACCAATATGGTTTTAGAGTCGGAAGATCGACTGAGACCTTGATGCTATCTACCTTAGATGATTGGACCAAGTCACTGGATGATAACACTGATGTTGATGTGGTCTTTTTTGATTTCAGCAAGGCTTTTGATAAGGTGCCCTTCAAAGAACTTATTTTCAAGCTTCAAATTTTTGGAATTCATCCCAGAATTGTTAAGTGGGTAAAGAACTTCATCACAAATAGATCCTTCCAAGTAAAGGTGAATGACAAATTTTCGCGCACGTACTCAATAACAAGTGGCGTACCCCAGGGGGGTGTATTGTCACCGATTCTTTTCATCATCTACACTTCCGATTTACCTGTCTTAGTTGAAAGGCGTGGCGTTAAGTGCAAAATGTTTGCAGATGATATAAAAGTATACAAGAATATTACCAGTGAAGAGGATCACCTTGCCCTCCAATGTGCTGTTTCAGATGTTGCCGATTGGTCGGACAGGTGGAAATTACCTATCTCAGCTCAAAAAACTCGGGTTTTTCACCTAGGCAATTCAAATTCGGTTAAACACATTTACAGCCTTGGTGGTTGCAACCTACTCAGTGAAAACAGTCTGCGTGACCTGGGCTTCATCTTAGACAAAAAACTTAGTTTTTCAGAGCATTGCGAAACAATTGCAAAGAAAGCTGAAAGAGTTACTTACAACATTTTTAGAGCATTGTCTACAAATTCAAAAACTCACTTGCTTCTTGCATACAAATCATATGTTCGCCCAATACTGGAGTATGGCACCACTGTGTTCAATCCTCACCTTAAGCGCTGCATACAGAGGCTAGAATCCGTTCAAAATAGCTACACTAGAAAGCTATGGTTACGCTTAAATGGCTACGACTATACCTCCATTCCATCAGCGCCTGATCGTAATAAAATATTCGAGCTGGAATCACTTGCTATTCGTAGGAAGCGAAACGATCTAATTATGATTTTCAAGATGATGACTGGAAAAGTTGCACTTCCACTTACTGATCTTTACACAGTCCATCATTCTACCACTAGGGGTTGTAGATCTAAAATTCACTATTCTACGGCCAAAAGTTGTGTTCGTGCCTCCTTTTTCACTCAAAGGGCCGGTTCTGAATTCTTGATGTTTACCAAAAAACATACTTTGCCATCTTCGATTAACCAATATAAAAAGCTCGTTGGTAGTTATCTTAAGACTCGCTAATTCGCCGTTTCTTGTATTTTTGTGTTTATTACCAATGTGTTGTCTTGCTAGTCTTTATTTCGTCGCGTGTTGTCATACACGTATAAATAAATAAATAAATAAATAATATTAAATGCCTTTTAAGGTGCTGCTCTCGTTTTGGCAGCGCGACAGGAGGTACACCCGCCTCCTGCTGGGTGGGTAGGGTGGGGGGGGGGGCGTGGCGTCAGGATGTAAAACCGCTGACCGGGAAACTTTGTTTTGTGTCTTAAAGGTTTTGTAGACTATCCGTTAGACTCTCTGTGAAGCCTAGGGGATTGGGAATGGGTGAGCAAGGGGATTAGAGAGATATTGCATCCCCCCACCCTCCGCGAGGAGTGGTCACATTTGGACCTCCTGACCGTTCCCCTTTCGTTTATAGTAATGATTAACAAGACATGGCTACAAGCTTGCCATTTTAGTAGGTTTTTGGTCACCAAATAAATCAACGGAAGGTAGTCTCTCAGTCATGTTCTTCTTAAAGTGCTGACCAAGGAAAGCATTCCGATCTATCCCTCGCTGAAGGATATGGCTATCTGAGAAATGTACTGCTCCCATACACTTGTTGTTGTTTGCATTACTTTGATTTCGTAGATCATAAAGAAACAGCATTTTATTCCATTAATTTACTTTAATACACAGTAGATCTTCCGAGCATATACATCTCTCTGTGAGTGAGCGAGAATAACAAACTATTTATACAGCTGCCTGCACTAGAAATTACGTAAAACGATTCAATTGATTACGGCTAACTAAAGACACTTCTGCGGCCGGCAAAATTAAGGCCCCGCACCCTTCTGCGGCGTTGCCGGTGCCCTATTATACCTTTGTCCTTAGGAAAAAATTTCGAATTTCGAATGATCGAATCTTATTCGATTCTCGAAATTTCGAATTTCGAATGATCGAATATTATTCGATTCTCAAAATTTTGAATGATCGAATTTCGAATTGTCGAATATTCGAATAATCAAATGAACACCTTACTTATTGTGGTCACCCAATGACTGACATTTACTTATTTTTTATTACCCTCTGTAAACTGCGTTCGACAGAGCGGCATATGCGAAGGCTTCAGATTGTCATTACTCTTGTACCAATTTGTTAATTGCGAAAAGGATCGGAGTACCTAACCGAGGCTGTGGAAGTCGGTGTTCAGGCCCAGATGCCGTTGTTAAAGCGCCGCGAAGGCTGCTCCATCCATTTCTTTCACGAGACCAAAAGACGGTGACAAAGCTATAATGAAGCACCCTTGCTTCCCTAAGAATTCGTGCCCCGAGAAGAGAGAAACACCTTGGATAGGCAGAGCCAGATTGTTATAGATCTTGCTCCATAGGTTACTGTCTTTTCTTAGGTTATACCGAAGCTTCTAGGTGGTAAAAGAATGGCTAGCACGGACGAAGAAGTAACACAAAGACAATCTGGTGCGGAAAAGGCACATTGGAGGCTCATGAATGGTTCAGTCTGTGTTCTGGCTCCGTTGAAGAGCTTCGCTTCTATGGGACCCGAAGCCCATGGTTGTACCCTAATCTGATAAGACACTACGACTTTGGTAGTATTATTGCGAAAATGTGTATGACTCGCTTTCATAGGAAAAGGAGTATTACTGGCTCTTGTACTCCATAGCGCTTACTTGCTCTTACTCTGCTTGCTCTTACTCTCTTCTTTAACGTCTTTGCTGGTAGAAAGCAGGAGCTTTCCAGGCTCCAGAAAGTGCTACCTCCCTACCGAGGCTCCTTCTGGCTTTAATCGTTCCGTCGTTGTACTTGGGGTAGAGATTCAAAACGGAGATCCTCCCGTAGTATACCGAAGGCAAAAGCGTCATTGAACAGCCATAACCCGATTCGTTTGTTATTCACCGACTCACGTGACTGGCCGCAGGACGCTCGATGGCGTTCGAAGAAAGCAGGGACGCAGCGGAGGTCCGCGTTTGCCCGCACTTACCTCGCGTCGACTAACAAGGGAGGTGTCTGAAGCGTATGTCTGAACGGGAAAAGCGAGTCATATAGGGAGAATCCCCACCCCTCAATTAGTATAAAAATGTGTTTATTTTTTGCCAAGTCGCTAGAACCAAGGAGTAGGGGGTTTTGTAGTTACAATGTAATCGGCGCCTCACGAGATCGGCGGTCTTGTATGCCCGCGATGCCTCTGCCGCAAGCGCGTCGCAGCGCAGTGGATAGAGACGTTGCTTCATGCGAGGGAGATCGAGAATTCTCCTGCGCTGCTGCACTTTTGCTTTTCAACTGATTGTTGAGATTTGATGGATTCTGACGTCTATACCATTTTAGAGGTTTTCTACTAATTCTTCCAGCTGCATGCAGTGCTATTCAACATAATGATGTATAAACGTTCACCATCAGTGATACACAGGCACAACGTGTACGGAGAAGAAGCACTGGTCACAATACGGACGGCGTATAAAGGCTAGAGGCTCCTCACAGTTTGTTTCCCTAGATGGACCGATGACCTCGGGAAAAACCATCCTGCTCGAATTTTCAAAGATCAGGAGTCGAGAGTGATGTCGCAAGTGGTTCAAATGAAGAAACAAGGTCTGTAGATCCCGCAAACTGACGTTAACGGCCATCGATACACTCTTTCCCTCATCTTTGCCTGTCAACTGGAAATCAGAGGTCTGCTAGAGGTTTCCTAAAACCTAACACCAACAATGTCAGCCGATGCTGGAGTGGTGAGCCACCTGCTTACGCTGAAGTGTGGCCCACCATTAGGCAAGGAACCTTCGAGGGAAGAAATCAAGCTGGCCGAACGGATGGCCAGCACACTCAAGGACTTCGAAGCACGTCAACTTGAAGTTGACGAAGACGAACAGCTGGATGTGGTGGAAGAAGAAGATTGAGATCCGCAAGATGAACTGATAGACGTGGAGAAGCAAGTAAGCAGTGGACATATGATAAAGTTTTCGAGTGGAATGATTTCACTCGCACGTCATTGTGCACGATCCTGCTTTTGACCTGCAAAAACGGGACAACATCCTTAAGGTAGATGTCGAAGCTGCGAGTAGCTGAAGGAGAACGGATTTGTTATAATGACATTGAAGGTGGTGTCGCTGGTATACCTGTGAGGAGCCTGTAGCTTTTATACGCTGCCCGATTGTGACCAGAGCTTCTGTTTCATGCACTTTGGGCCTGTGCATCACTGGTGTTGAACGTTTATACATAGTTGAGTAGCTTTCTCATTGCCTTGTGGTTAAAAAACCGGTCAGCAATAAACAAGTGGCAAGAAATTTACTCTCCACGGCGTACAACTGGAAAATTAGGCAAAAACATCTGAAAATGGTATAGATGTCAGAATCGTTCAACTCTCATCCAATAATATGAAATGCAAGAACGCAGCAGAGCAGGAGAATCGTACCCCCGACCTCCCACCCATGAAACAACGTCTCTATCCACTGCGCTCCGAGCCACTTGCCGGGCGTACAATACCCACGAATTCTATTGTAACAGACTCCCCATTCCTTGTGTTTAACGACTTGTCAAAAATAAACCCAGTTTTACACTAATTGAGGGGTGGGGATTCTCTCTATATGACTCGCTCTCCCCTTTCAGACATACGCTCCAGGCCCTTCCCTTGTCAGATTGCATACACACAATTCGGCCACTTTGAATGAAGCGCGAAATAAAACATCGTTCTTATCAAAAGGTCACAATTCCCTGGTCTTCGAAGATGAGTGCCATTTACTTGTTAGGAGATTGATAAATAATTTTCGAAATTCGATTATTCGAAATTCGAAGCCCTCGAACGAATAATTCGAATATTGGACCTTCTCGAATATTCGAATAAACGAATAATTCAAATATTGGACTTTCTCGAATATTCGAATAAACAAATAATTCGAACATTGGACTTTCTTCGAATAGTCGAATATTCGAATACTCGAAATTCGAATTTATTCGAAATTCGACTACTCGAAATTCGAAAAGGACAAAGGTATATCCCCTATCTTTAATCATAGGACAGGGACGCAGAGCTCGCCGCCGGCGCCGGCGCCGTCCCTGCCCTAGCCTTCGGGCCTCTACAGAGTCTCGCGGCAGCACTTCGAGAACTCGTCCATATCGTTCCCGTCGCAGTGGGACCCACGCTGCCACTGTGGAAGCCGCAGCGCGGACGAGTTGTCGCGGAGCCGCCGCACGCAAAGGTCCCCGAGGGCTGCTGCAGTCCACAGCGGCTCTCACCCGCAGCGCCAGGAGCTGCGGGTGAGACACGCCGGAGGGCGTGGTCGATTGGAAGCTTGAGGGGAGGGTTTTTTGGGTTTCGATTCTCGTTTTAATGATTGTTCATGCTTCTGCGTTGTTAACCATTTCGCTAAACGTAAATAACATGAGTTCTTCCGTCTGTGCTAAAACGAGCCGTACAGCGGTGTCGTGATAGCGCAGTCGTAAGAAGCGTCGGGCGTCGCCTTCACACCGAATCGAGGTTGTTGGTTGTGTGTTGAATGCACTGAAGCCTGCGCCACATTTTTTCGATATAGGAAGAATCCAAAATGAGTTATGCTAGTGCTATGACTGCGGTGTTTACGTTCTTCTCTAAGCTAGCCCAAGACACTTGAAATCAAAGCAAATTCTTCGAAATCGAAGTGGGCTCTTTCTATATTAAGCTAGTAGAAACTCTCCAAGAAAGAAAATTAGTGTAATTTTTTGTTCGAGGAAAATTTTAACATAATTTTCTTTAAAGTTTTATTTCACGTCCCCAACAAGTGAACACCCTGTTTGAGATTTTATAAATTTTTTATTTTGAGGAAAAATAATGGTTTAAAACTAGTTTGAAAGAGCGGGAAGGCGAACAGTCTTTGTTTTTAAAAGAAAGGATGACACCAAGCCCTCATCTAAGACGTCGCGACTTTTATTCAATTGATAGCAAAATTTCTGTTCACACCTGTAAGCGATGCGACAAAAATAACTGAAAAACTCACACACATACACATATATGATGTCTCATGTAAGCAGCACTTCTTCCTCTTCTTCTTCAGCGTTTGTCCCGCTTTGTCGCGGGGTCCGCTCTTCTGGTGTCATGACGCCACCTTTCCCGGTCATGCGCTTGATCAGGGTGGACGCCAGTTACTTTCATGTCCATGTGCAACGTATCCGACCAACGCTGCTTCGGGCGTCCTCTAGGCCGCTTTCCTGACGCTTCCAACTCAAGGCCTATCTTGCGGACGCTGCCTTCCTTTCCACGCAGAACGTGGCCGTACCATCGTAAGCGAGCTTCGCGCATCTTGTCCGCTATCGGCACGACACCGAACTTCTGCCGAATAGCATCATTTCTGATGCGGTCCATGCGGGTGACTCCAGCCGTCCAGCGCAGCATCTTCGTCTCCATGACGCTGAGGCGCCTTTCAACTTCCTTAGTCGCAGACCAACACTCAGCGCCGTATATTGCTACCGGCCGCACGACTGTTCTGTAGATCTTTGACTTCAGGTGCTCTGGGATCTTCCTATCGCAGAGTACACCAGTCAGCGAACGCCACTTGGACCAAGCTGCACTCACGCGTGAGTTCACTTCAACCATCAGACCGCCGTCAGACGCTATTGCTGATCCCAGGTATTTAAACACCGAAGTGCGTGCAAGCTCGGTACCGTTAATCTTAATGGAGCCGGACTCGTTTACGTCAGTCGTTAGGTACTCGGTCTTCTTGACGTTCAATTTGAGTGCGAACATCGCCAGGCGGTCACACCAAGCTTGCACCTGCCGCTCGAGATCATCTTTATCTTCGCAAGCGAGCATCACGTCATCAGCATAGAGCAATGTCCATGGGACAGGCTTCTGAAGATCTGGCGTAATGACATCCATGACGACAACAAAGAGGAGTGGAGAAAGCGCAGAACCTTGGTGCACCCCAACAGAGATGGGAAACCCCATTGAGGTTCCAGCTGCAGCTTGCACTTACTCTTTGGGCAAGAGTAGAGCATCCTCACCCACTCTATGAGTTCCTCGGGTACGTTGTGTTGTCGCAAGGAGTACCATATAACCTCACGAGGTACGCGGTCAAAGGCCTTCTCCAGGTCGAGAAAGGCTATATGCACCGGCTTCTGTTTCTCGCGATGCTTCTCCACCAGGAGGCGGGCGGCGTGTATAGCATCAATGGTCCCACAACCAGACACAAAGCCGCACTGGTTGTCGGAGAGCCTGACGATTTGACGAATTCGTCTATCGAGGACTCGCTCGAAGATCTTAATGCTGTGCGAAAGCAAGCGAATCGGACGACAATTGGAGCAGTCTGCAGGCCTGCCTTTCTTCTTCCAAATCGGAATCGTCGTACTGTTGTGCCAACACTCCGGTACTTTCTTCTCCTTTACAACCTGGTTGAAGAATTCAGCCAACCACTCAGCAGGATACCAGAGCTTCGACTTCCAAACATCGGCTGCCAGATCATCCGGTCCTGTCGCCTTGCATGGCTTCATCTTCTTTAGAGCCGCTTCTGTTTCCTCCACGGTGATCTTGTGAACGGGACCGTGAACAGAATCCACAGAAGGGATGGCCGGATAAGGAAATTCCATAGTGGAAGTTTCCTCAAAGTAATCACGCCATTGCTTCAGCGCGTTTTTGCGGTCTGTCAGAAGATGGCCGCTCTCATCATTGTTGCTAAAGAATTTTTCAATATCCTCGGTTTGGTGATGGCGGGTCTTAGCAAGTCGGTACAAATACCGCTCACCATCGCGCGATTCGAGCTTTTCGTTGACATCACTATAATGAGTGGCTTTCGCAACAGTCACGGCTTTCTTTGCAGCCTTCTTCGCCTTCTGATACTTCTGCCAGTTGTCGGCTGTTTTATCGCTGAGAAACACACGATAAAGCGATTTCTTCTCTCTAACCTTCGCTTTCATATCGTTCGTCCACACCCATGTCTGCTTGTCGACCTTGCGTCGCCCAGGCTTCCTTATGCCGAGTTCCAACCTTGCAGCTTGGCGTATCGCGTCGGTTGCTTTCTTCCAAGTTTCGTCGACAGTCGTGACTGTCGGCAACCGTACGCGAGAAATCACAGCTGATTCCTTCTATTTCATTCGCCACCACTTGATTCTAGCTGCACCGCATCGCTCGATCTGCTTCAGCCTCGGAGGGGCGATCTTTAGGGTGCAGATCAGCGGTCGATGCTGTGGGGCGACCGTCTCATACGGCACGATCTTCGCGTCTGTGACAATGCTTCGGTCGCGATCCTTGACAAGGACAAAGTCTATTTGAGACTTGGAGTTCCCACTATAGTATGAGATGAGGTGGGAGTCGCGTTTTCGGGAAACGGTGTTCACAATGGTGAGATTATGCGATTCCGCATACTCAAGAATGCGCTCACCATCGGCGTTACGAGACCCGTATCCGAAACCACCATGACAGCTGTACCCGTCCTTCGCAGCACCTACGTGCCCATTAAGGTCACCAGCGACTATGATGGCCTCTTTCGGTGGTACCTCTGCTGTCTTCTCATCAAGCAGGCTCCAAAGCTCTTCATTGGCTTGACCGGAGCAGCCACTCTGCGGAGCATACGCAGAGAAGAAGTAATAGAGTCGCTCCTTCGCGGAGACAACGATCTTCATCAACCGATCGTCATAGCGTTCGACACTTACAATCGAGTCACGAAATCGTTCGGAGACGATTATACCAACACCGCTGGTGGTCCTGGGACTACCGCATAGAACGGCCTTGAAGTCACGTCCTATGTTTCTTGACTTGCGGCAGGACCACCTCGTCTCCTGCACCGCACAGAAGTCAACTCTTCTGCGCTCCAGTGCTTCAAACAACTCGCACGAGCGGCCCGTTAACGTACCCACATTCATAGTTGCTACGCGGGTCCTGCCTACGTTACGGGACTTTCGGACTAGCTCAGTTGCCCCCGATGCCGTCCTCGCATCAGGGACCCTCGCATACCTTCCACACTCGCCGGGCTCTGCGAGTGCGCGTCGGCTCCCGCGGATGCCGTAGCACAATCTCGAAAAACATGACTTATCATACACCATGTGATGTGACATGGGTCTTCGTAGGCCGGCCTGTCACAAGGGCCTGTCGCCTGCATTCGAGTGTCCGTGCTTAACTTAGCTCGCAGAGCGAGCAGTTTCCAGTGGCACCACGTGGAGGAACGGACATCGCCACCATCGCCACCATGACGTGTAAGCAGCACTAACACTTTCAAACAAATAAAAATCGCGACGAGCTTTTCAGCGCTTCAGCCGGCAAAAGTACGTAGCATTGCGTACAGTACCATCGCGGGGCCGCACCATCCGCCGTTGTCATGGCGGGTCCGCGGCAGCCGCAAGACTCTGCCGCCGGCCTTAACCATAGCGGCGAGCGGCGTTGCCGCAGAAGTGTATGGGGCCTTTAGACATCGTGAAGCGCGCCGCTGACGCACACTCGAGTCTTGCTAGCGGCAAGCGGCAGAGGCGCTGTACCCTTTCTAGTTGGGGCCTGCAATTCGCTTTTCCGCTTTATATCTGCGCTCTAGCCGATCCCTGCCACGGTCGACTAGAGCGCACGAGGAACGCTGAGGCAGCATATGAATCATTATGAATCATTATGACGTGAATCATTATTGCCGCTGCCGCAGTTGCGGCGCAGCCGCTGCCCAACATAGGTCTATGTTAGAGGTCGTTTAGTGTGCGTTCAAAGCGCGACGCGATGCATATATAGTGGCCAAAATGATCGACTTACGCGATTGATTATTCCGTCCACGTGGCACATCGCATCGCGCGTCGCGTGCACTCTGGACAATCCTTTATACTTCGGCGACCCGTCGCCGACCCTGTTGTCGGCGACAGCGTCGGTGACGTCGGCGACAGCGTCGGTGACGTACAGAAACACTAGGTGATCACATCATCAAATGCGTTGACCTCATCATGGCAAAGAACATCTCGGCTATGCTTTTCGTCATCAAGTTCGTCACTGTACACGAGTAGCATACCAGAGATGGTATCGATTAGACAGAGATTGATATCTGCATTGATCGCACGCTTGGGAATGAAGCAAGCATCTTACTTTTAGGTGAAGTCGTCAGCTAACGAATGCATCGCTGACAAGTTGATGTTTTATCCTTCTCCAGCGGACTGATACAGAAGGAACTGGAGGATTAGTTGAGCAGGTCTGGGAGCGAGTACTCAATGAAAACTGATTAGGTATCTGCAAGACGGGCGCTTCTTGCCTTTGTCTTTTGCATTTCTCGATTTCGTAATTCGAGCTCCGGTGGGGATGATGGCAGTGCTGAACGGCGAACCAACCCATACCTTCCATCTAGCTGTGAACGGTACAGCGCAAGAGAGACAGAGAGGGCAAAGACAACCACAAACGGTGATGAGCCCTACTAGATGTAGAGGAAGGAGCTTGCAGCACTCGTTTGCATGATACACTGCTGTACACTATTACTAATGTTACTAATATCGCTGTTATTATACAACATTTCACTCTTCAAATCCTCGCAGTGGCAGTATTACTGATGCTGAGAGAATCCAAATCCTCCATCCGAGCGCGTTTTCTACCACCCTTGGAGGACACTGAAAATGCGCGATGATTCGGTCCGACGGCCAGAGACAGGCTCCCGCTTGCTGTGCACGGCGACGAGCTTTCGCTGAAGCTATTGTCGGCGACGTCACCGACAGCATCGTCGGCAATGGAAGTATAATACCCCAGCTATTGTCGCCGACGACGATGGCAGGGGAGGGGCCTATTCCCAACCCACGCTAAGAGACTCTCTTTCTGCATACCAAGGAATAATCACGTTCATCTTCTCTCTGCTTCTGTACATTATCATATAAATCCACTGAACCGAACAGATGCATGCTCTCTGGCCCTCCCCTATGGTTAAAGATAGGCTGCCGCTTTGCCGTAAAAATGTGCGAAGACCTTAAGGGAAGGTAGAATGCATCCCATTTAGGGCTATTCATTTTCTGTTTTTAAATGCAATAGATTAGAGAATGTTGGGAAATAAACAATCATTACGTTTTTGTCTCAAGGAAAATCAGTTGGCAAAGGTCAGGCTGGCGCATACACATCGATTCAATGTTCCCTATTTGGATGGCGTCTGCATTAACCGAGGCATGTCTTTCATCTTTCCGGAGTTTGTGGCTTGGTACGAGACCTACCTAGGAAGGACGGAACACTGACTTCTTTATCGGCTCATCTACGCAAGGCACTATGTTTGCCAATTCAGTTGATAATGATAATACTGTTTAATAATAGGTATTGCTATTTTCAGCTTTATTTTTACTATATCTTCGCCACGGATTGCTTTAAAAAATTCACACCAAGTGCAGACGAGAACCTACTGAATATACCGAATACCACAAAAACTCGCATTAGCGGAAGTTAGATGATGCTGCCAGCAAGCGTTCTCGCACAACGCGTTACTCGTTACGCAATGCAGTGCGAAGTGCCGTTTGCTTGGGAAAGGTCCAAGACGGTTCTGATGTTAAAGAAAGGAGACACGGAGGACCTAGCCAGCTACCGGCCTATGATGCTCCTACCTGTGCTGCACAAAGTGTTCTCCATGTCCTCTCCATGTCCCTTTCATCACGCATCACGAGGAAAAGAACAGTTAGACTTTCGACGAAAGTTCATAAGTCAAAATGCAAATTTGTAGCTAACTTTCCTTTCTCTGAGTCATTTTATAAGAGCTTCAGCGTTCATGTCAATCCTACCAAGGTTGTGATCGTCGGCGCATAGCAAGTAGCCGTACCATTCGGCGAATCGCGCCGAGGGAGGGAAGGGAGCGGCGCAGCGCGATCAGCTGCGGCAGACTCGGTGTGGAGTGGGAGATTTCACAGCGGGATGAACCATTTTGCTTTGGCCTTTTTGTCTAGGTTCCCCAATTAACAGAATAAAAAGGGTCTACCAAAATAGTGTACTTTCAGGGCTCCAGAGGTAGAGGGGTAGAGGGTGGGGGGGTCAACTAAGCTTCGCCCAGGGGGGGGGTTGTTTAGGGTGTTGATTATGATCTGAGATTCGTTTTTGAAGCTGGTTATGGTAGGTTCGGGTAACCAAGGCTGTCAAGGTCATAATCACCGATTTCGCCCAAACTTCGCCTATGGAGGCTCTATTCGGAGATTCGGGGTGCTGATGACGAACCTAACATCTGTTTTTCATATTACGCTGGGCAAAAGTGACCATGATCTTAGCCATCCGTACATTCTGCAACCTAATATGGTAATGGAGATCTGTAGAAATTCCCGAAGTTTCACCTACTACTCTAAAAATATCTTTAGGGCACAATGACCCGGAATGGCCATATGAGAGAGAATTCTGACTGATTCTCGACGATGAGTACATTACAGCAGTTTTATTTTTGGACCCGCACATGCTGCAAGACAAAGGGTCGTTTAGCGCCATTTGCATTACAGGGGGATTCGACTCAATACCGCTCACCAGTTTCAACCGTAGGTTGAGCTAACGACTTCGACCCCAGCCTTAAGAAAGGAATCGTCGCTTCCCATAGAAAATCCACCACTAACATCAGAAAAATGCCTTCCGGTTATCAGCCAGACGAATCCTTTCTGTTTTGGTTCTCCAACGATTCGTGGACCGTCTTCTTCGTCATCCTTGGCGAACGGACCGCAGAAAACAAAAGCTCGTACCCGCGCGTCGCTGTTGCTCCCCTTTCTGACTGCAATTCTGGGCGCGGCGCGGCCGGTCGCCCCGCGCCCGGAATTGACGCGCCGCTCCGCGGCGGGAGCATAAAAGGCGCCTAAGACTGTTATTTAGTTAACCCTTAATTTGAGATGCTCAGGTATTGTTTTGCGGCAGAACGAGCGCCATTTGGACCAAGTTGCACTCAAGTGGTGATATTCGCCACAAACTTCTTCAAATCATCACAACTGCTAATCCAATGTACTCGAAGGATGTGTAATTCAGGAGAGCTGTGTGCCATAGGATCCTGATCCGTCAAGTAGTCGGTATTTTTGATATTTGGCTTGAGCCAAGCAAAGCCAAGCGATCGCACCGTGGCTCTGCACTTACTGCACGTGAAGAGCTAACAATTAACCATATCTAGTATTTTTAAAAATCCCACAGCGTGTTTAGTGAATTTGTTAGGAGAATATATAATCCACTTTTGGTATTTGGTATTCATTGAATTTGCTGCTAATTCATTTGCGAAACTTTGTTTTAAAGATAAGCTTCAAATACTTAAGGAATACGTCTTCATTTCTTCTTCTGCAGCACTTGTCTAGCTTGAATGAAAGCTCCATTCTTATGCTGTGGTGACACCCCCTCTCGCGATCAAATCCTTGATAGAAGTTAATACCGACTTGTTTTCAGTAAGCATGCAACGTAAAAAACTATCCCTTTCGTTTTTTTTTTCGAGCAAATTTGTGTTAAGGGTAGAGTTCCGGATGGTGTCATTGTTTACCGAATACCAGAACAAAGCGTTCGTTGGATTCATCAGGTGAGGCTTCATGAGCTTACAGTTTGATAGATAAAAATAAGTGTTAACTAAGGAAAGCATCATTTATTTTATTTTACCTTCAACTATAAATAATTTGCCTCTTTATAAAAATGTGAAAAACAAATTAGCGTTTTGTATATGTGTTTATCTATAACAAAAGCGGACAATTCGCCAAGTCTAATGTCAGGGAACCTTCTAGGGGTAACGATAGGCATAGAACGATACGCTGGAACCCAATAGGAAAAACCAACTGGGCTCCAAAAGAAAGCCCTATGACGCGTGATTGTGGATAGCATTCGGCACCTGATGCATGCAAGTGTAGCAGCGCGCCGGCCTATCCTGTGTGTTCAATACTGTTTGAACTTCTGCCGTTTTATCAATAACTGCATGCTCATTGCAACTGCGACACGAAACTATTACACATCAGTAGTACTTCGAGCAGAATGCTTTGGCGATGTTGTGGTGTACCTATGCTTAGGTTTGTAATCATGGGTGGCATGTGCGAGTTTTAGCACACCGGTAGTTTTTAGAACTCTGAAGGCTCCAGAAAACAGCGATTGGTTTTTTGCAATTAGAAGGAACGTAATGATTGAAAGGAACTTTAGAGAAATAGGAAAACAAAATCAATTGTCGCGGCAGAAAATTAGCGTCGCGACAATTAGCACACAGCGTTGCGAATTTATTTATTTATTTATTTATTTATTTGTGCACAACGTGCGCCATAAAAAACAATGGTGAAGCAAGTGAAGTATACTATCAGTATGCACTGCAACTTTGGTAGGGCCAGTGTTTTGCAGCATTCAAAAGCCTAAGTACGAGGGGACTGCAATCACAAACAAACGTGTAATGAGACTAAAAAGTAGTATATGAATTAATTAATGATTAATGAATTTAAGCAAATAACTTTACTGAAACCTTGGATGCAGTGATCGGTTTGGCGAACAGTATAACTATGGCGTGATTCCGATGGAGTACTGAAATCATTTCCGAGCAACTAGACAGGAGGAAGCACCTAAGAGTCCGGCCTTAATTCGGGTCATACCTAGGCCTTCATTACGTTTCCATTCGAGGCCGCTTCCATAGTAACTGAGATAATCAAACCGAATTTGCAGTAGTACATCGTATCAATGTCGAGAATAAACACACATTTCAAGCATTGAAAGTGCAGGTACAGTGCAAAGTGCTTACTAGAGCTTTGAAGCTTTATAGCTATTACACTAACGAAGTACCCGTCCACACGGTTCTGTCTTCTGCTATCCTACGGAACTCTAAGCAAGCACTTTGTTCTTTGTATTTATTGCTACAAGTAGTGCTTGCCAATGTTTCATTCAAAATGGAATCTCTCATCACGTGACATGACACCCATATTTGAGCAGCAGCTCGGTAGAGAAAGAATAAACGACAGAGCAACAAACAAAACAGAGAGTCGGTGTGTCTCCACATCTGTTCTGACGTTAGAATTGAGCAACGCTGTGTCACATCGTTGTTCAATCATGAAACAATTAATATTTTTCACATTTCTTCTTA
This sequence comes from Heligmosomoides polygyrus bakeri, assembly GCA_947359475.1. Lineage (NCBI taxonomy): Eukaryota > Metazoa > Nematoda > Chromadorea > Rhabditida > Heligmosomidae > Heligmosomoides > Heligmosomoides polygyrus. Next base: position 70,327,989 of record OX375868.1, on the reverse strand, counting down.
ATGCTCTGGGTGGAAGCAGAAAATAGAAGGATAATTTGGTTGCTATGAATAAATCTGTTCTCCTTTGAGTGTAGTGTCCTTTGAGTGTACAAGACTTATACCCTTCATGAATTAAGTGCTTCCGTACCTGTTCCATGTAAGGAAATGACATCTTTTTTATGGAGCGTGCGCAAGACAGCTTCACTCGAAAGCTTCTCTTCCGAATATCGAAAGCAGCAATTAGTAACGAATATCTCATACTGCTATTCCTGATCTCGTCGCAGGTTTTTGATATTTATCTTGCACAGAAGTTCCATATTAAACTTGACCACCGAACCTAGACCTTGCGGATCCTTTGAGATTAAGAAATCACATAGCAGATTTAGCACTGCTATGCTACCTCTTCCTCGCCTAAGAACTAAATTGCGAGCAATGTCTTTCACTTATACAGCAGGTAGTTTGTACTCAAAACTTTCTAAGCACCTTCAGTTTCCCTTGACACTGAGAATGTTTAATGCCTAATCGAGAACTAGTTACTTAGAATTTCAAGTTGCTTGAATAGTATAGTTGTTCAAATGAATGGTGTTCATGCGAAAGTATTTTGCTGTTTTCTAACGTATTGCCTTACGTAATCGTAATTAACATGAAGAACAATAAGAAAGCAACTTCAAAGTATATAAGGTAAAATAACAAGAAATTACAAGCAGCAGTCAATAACACCCCATGAAATTGAAGGTCTACACCACCTGTTACCGTAGCGGACGTTGGAAACATTAACCCTGAAAAACTTGAAGGAAACACTGAAGCTTACCCCTTGAGCGATAATTGCTGAAGCACTAGTTTCAATGCAATACTACAAGATTTCCCAACATGAAGTGAGTGGATGCCAGCAAGAAACTTGTTAAGTGATTCCATCGCCCTATTTATGAGCGTGCCGATGAATTGGTTATAAGTTCCTTAAAGCTGTGAAACGAGATTTCCTATGAAGTGCTTACATGAATGGTGTTTCGACGCTTTCGTGGTTTTGAGAAAAAAGAAATTGCAAAAGACTTTGCAAAATTTAACGACCGAAGGAGGGGTCAATTCTTGGCACTTTGGTATTTCGTTGTTCAGATGGCCTGATAAGAAAAGGGCTGAATGATCACGAAATTTGATTTTTTCGTGCTCATTGAGCTCACGTTGTTCTGTAAAAATAATAATACTTTTTCACAATAACTGTTTCCTATATAGTAAATACTGCAGTTGTTGAAAAAGGGCTTCCGTCAATTTTGTAGTTTTATTAAGTCTCTTCATTTTTTGAAGAATGTCGACTAGACATGAGGAACTATAGAATCTTTTGATGCCTAAAGGTCTGCTAATACTAATACAATATGATTTTCATACACACATATGTTTTTAAGAGCACAGGTTTTGAAAGAAAAAGTGCGCAGTACGGCAGTGGGGGTTCAGCAACCTTCTCCAAACCTTAACCAATCCACCAGAGCTAGGATGGATAAAGGTTACTGCACCTGCCCAAGTTCTCTAGAGTCCATTTTATTTAAAAGGAAATAACATAGAGAGGTTATCATGGCCTACAGAATGCCGCGGGTGCTCCAACACGGCCGCGATAGGTCAAAATTTATGGTTTTCCACAGTACAGGGTGCGGCAGAATTACCCGTGCACTAAAAATTCAATGGCATTTTAAAATCAAACTTCGCAGATCAATTCTAAATACCAAATTTATCTACTACAAAATGACAATTTAAAACATGCCAACAGGTTTTAGAATGATTGCCTTCAGCCTCCACAAAGTCCTTCAGACGTTCGACAAACGCTTTGCATGTGGCACGCAGGTACGGCTCATCAATTTCGGCCTAGGATTTCAAAAGCGCTTCTTTAGGAGAGTCTGAATTTGGGTGCCTGGTAAAGCAGGCTTTTTTCTCCAAGACGGCTCCCACAGAACAATCCATCGGGATAAGATCCGGAAAACTGGAGGACCATTCGTCGTGTGTGATGAAGTCAGGCAGTTGCTTGGCGCACCAGTCCTGGATCACCTTCGCTTTGTGTGCCGGAGAAAGCTTGTTGAAAGCACCAGTAAGCTTCTCGAAGTGGATATCGGCCCGCGATTTGAGAACTTTTTCCTGGATATCCTTATATACCGCTGCGTCGATCTTCACGCCAGCTTTGACGAATACAAGTGGGGTTTTTCCTGAAGATGTGACTCCTCCCCAAGCCATAATGGATTGAGGCTTTTCTCATTTTCTTGAAGTCTTCCTTTGGCTGTAGCATCAGCAAGCGAGTTCCCAATAATCCTCTCATTTTGGGAGTCGAAGGCTGGATTCAACATGAAAATCTTTTCATCGCTAAAAACGATGTCTTGAGCGAGTGCCACCGTGAATCGTTGCAGCAACCTTTTGAATCTTTCCAATCTCTTCTTCTTCATAGTGTCCGTCAGGAGTTGGCATTTCTGCAGACGATAAGGGAACTTTTTAAACTTTCCCCTGACTACCCTTCTTATTCTTACGTCTTCTGCAATCTGGCGCATCGATCTCCTGGCGTTCCACGAGTTTCACATTTTTCCGGTTCGTAGCTGTCGTGGGCGCTTTCTTCCTTTCCTATCCTCCTCGGTTTTCAATTCCTTGTAGCGTTTTGCTGTATCCTGAACCGTTCTTTCGGGCACGGGAAGGATCTTCATAATATCTCTCGTTCGCTTGCCCGCCCTATGAAGATCGATAATATCACCTCGTAGGTTGGAACGCCTAACCGTCTTGTACTCAAGCGCGTATGAATTCTACAATGCTCAGTCAATATCAGGGATGTGCGGAAATTTTTCTGGAAAAAGCGGAAGACGAAAGGGGGAACGGAAACGCTCAAAATGGCAGGAAACCGGAATACGAAACGCGGAAACGGAAATGACACATGTTCGCCGTTTCTTCAGAAGTGAAACGGCGTCAGAAGCGGCTTCTGTTGCACTTTTCTTGCTCAGAAAGCAGAATCTCCAACAAGTTAATGCTCATCCTCATCATAACATAACATAACGAAACATGAATCCATAATATTGTTATGATAACCTTTTAGCTAATGTTAGAGCAATGAACGAAAACAAATTCAAGGTCTTATCTCACTATTTTTATTTTATCATGCAGTATATCATATCTAGTTGGGTGAAGTCTAACCAGGATACTATCTCAACGGTAGGTCGGAACGGCGCAAATGTTGTATATGGGCAGAACCGCCTCTCTCTGGGAAGTAACAAACTGCAGGTATCTCGACCCGAATACAGCTCTGCGCAGCGTTAGGGGCGACGGAAGTCGCAGGTTGGCGCCCTGTTGATTCACGTGCTCCACAGCTGACGGGCGCGCGCGGGATGAGGGCTCGTATCGCGGCTAAGCGCAGTGCACAGGTGGCGTAGTAGGGAAGAGCTCGGGCTCGTAAACGCGGGGTCGAGGGTTTGGATCCCGCAGACTGTGTTCGTTTTGCACTTTTGCAAAATCCATGTTTATCATATAGGTAATCCACCTAGGGGTATCATAGTGTGTTATTGAGTATGTTTACATATAATATATCACCCATACCGTTTTCAAGTGTGGTCCAGGCAGGGTCACCGATTTCGCTGAAACTTTGTCTAGGTGGTTATTTGGGATGCTGATCACGAATCTGACATCCGTTTTTTTACGATTCGGCTGAATAATATAGATACAATATGGCATAGGATTACATTCTTAAAGTTTCTGCCGATGACGGCAGGTAGAGACAGAATCGTGAAAAACGAATGTCAGATTCGTGATCAGCACCCCAAATAACCCCCTAGACGAAGTTTCAGCGAAATCGGTGACCCTGCCTGGACCACCCTTGTTAAAGATATGGGTGGTCTCCGACCGAATCGTGAAAGACGGATGTCAGATTCGTGATCAGCACCCCAAATAACCCCCCTAGACGAAGTTTCAGCGAAATCGGTGACTCTGCCTGGACCACCCTTGTTAAAGATATGGGTGGTCTCCGACCGAATCGTGAAAGACGGATGTCAGATTTGTGATCAGCACCCCAAATAACCCCCCTAGACGAAGTTTCAGCGAAATCGGTGACTCTGCCTGGACCACCCTTGTTAAAGGTATGGGTGGCCTCCCACCCCATCGTGAAAAACGGATGTCATATTCGTGATCAGCACCTCAAATAACCCCCTAGACAAAGTTTCAGCGAAAACTTTTTTTGACGGTGGAGTCGGAACTTTTTACTAGTGCCACAAAATATCTATCGTTTCATAACTATAGCTTCACACAAAATAGGCTTAAAATAAGTGTCACACAGAAGTGAACATTTTAGCTAATCTGTAGTTTGAAGCATATGTTATATGTAAACATGCTTTATAACACACTATAATACCCCTAGGTGGATTACCTACATGATAAACATGGATTTTGCAAAAGTGCAAAACGATCGCAGTCTGCGGGATCCAAACCCTAGACCTCGCGTTTACGAGCCCGAGCTCTTCCCTACTACGCCACCTGTGCACTGCGCTGAATCGTGATACGAGCCCTCATCCCGCGCGCGCCCGTCAGCTGTGGAGCACGTGAATCAACAGGGCGCCAACCTGCGACTTCCGTCGCACCTAACTCTTCGCAGAGTTGTATTGGGGTCGAGATACCTGCAGTTTGTTACTTCCCAGAGAGAGGCGGTTCTGCCCATATACAACATATGCGCCGTTCCGACCTACCGTTGAGATAGTATGCTGGTAAAACTGGAGCAGCCACCTAGATCTTTTCTTACCAGGAAAGAGATTCCTCTCAACACTTTTAGAAATCTGTGGCATCATGGGGTCTGTACAGATATCTGTATACTCAAGATTAGCAGTTACATTGTAATCGCCAAAACTAGTACTCAGAATTGGTTCTGGGATCGAAGATGATAAATGGGTGAATGATTAGTCATGGAGAATCCACACTTCCACAGGAATATTCAGTCTGTGCCAGCCTAGAAATCCTACGCCCAATTTGACGCAGCTCACAGTTCCTAGATGGTTATCGAAGTAGTAGATTTGTTTCAGAATTCAATAAGTCACCCTAGTCAATCAAAGCAATAGCTATGGTAGATATTCGTGATGCCTCACTAAAAAATGAATCGCATAACTCCACACCTAATGAAATTAAAAATTGAAATCTGCACCTTTAATGTTGATACTACGCTATATGCTTACAAAGTTTTTCTATTTGTAACTAATAGATTTCAAGAATTTTATGATCATTCAAATGTTAAGTGCCTTTTCGTAGCATACAATGCAAACATAGCCTTTGTGGCACATTAATTTTGTCCTGTACTCAGCCATTGCCATTTTTGAGTTTGGTAGTCTTGTAATAAACTAGCGGCTCAGTTTATTAGCGTAAGAAAGAAGTGCCCGGAGGCACGATCCCGTAGTGGAAATAAGATACACGAGGCTTGTTGTTCATATGAATTTATCTGGTTATTGGACAGAATGATTATAGAGTACAGAACATACTAGGAGACTGGATGTGCAGAATGGGTTACATTACACAAAAACGTATCAAGGAGATACAATAAAATTACAACCATAAAATGAAGGAGGACATACAGTAGGACATGAGGATAAGGGAAAAAAGGGGTGCCCGAACTCGCCTAAGGGGGAGGAGACCGCCAGGCGTATTCCCGGCCTCCTCTTTTATAGCCGCCGCCTCCCCGAGGGCGGAACGCGTGCTGTGAGTGGATGAGGGGCTTGGATGGTCCAGGTAGGAATGGGCCCGGGATTGGTGCACTGCCAAAAAATTTTAGCTTTGTCTCTGGTGCCCGGTCACTACATCCCACACCACTCAGAAGTCCCTGTCCCCAGGGACTAAATATTGGGAAAGAGGATGGAGGAGGAGGAGGAAGCGTAGGGATGTGGGCCGAATATTGAAATTTGGTCGTGCACAGGAGCTCATGGTGGTCGACGTCTCCACATTTTGTGCACGAGAGATTGGTAGTGCAGTTTTCCATGGAGTGGAGTCCTATGCACTTTGTGCACCTATTCAGTTTGGCTAGGAGGTGATATTTTATAAAAAAAGGAATTTCGGCTCTACATAGAGGGGTGGCGTGTGGACCAACGCAAAGAGCGCATGGGTAATCCACCTTTGGGTACTGTGGAAGCGAGTTAGGTTGACATTTGAGACAAGAGGTTAACGGCACACTGAAGCATTTCAACTTCCACTTGGACTCCGGAATAGCGGATTTTTCCAATTCCTCCCACTTCCCATTAGGAAGTCTCTCTCTCGCATGAGCTCCTCTGGGGGATGGAGAGCGAGAGGGAGGAGAGAGGCAGGATCGGAATTCTCGGGAAGCGATTTCCTGGGTAGATCCTTGGACACCTTTAGTGGTCTGCGAGCTGCCATCGTTGCCAGCTGTCGGAGTTCAACCTTTGCCTTGTTTGAGGTTATGGAGCTCATCCCTGATATTACTGAGGAGAGCCTGGGTTTTAAACTTCTTTGCGAGGGCCGTTGTCATAGACTCCCAGGTTTCTTTGTCTTTGGCGCTTAGTGAGCCATATTTGAGCTTCGCTCCACCAGTAAGGTAGAGGGGCATCAAGGATTTGGCATGGCTTATCGGTATTCCTAAGCGCTCTATCAACTCGGTATAATCATCGAGGAATTCTTCGAAAGTTCTATCATCGTCTCCCGAGAATTTTCCGACGCGGTTATCTAATAATTTGCAGGAAGTATATAGTGCAGGGTCGACATTAGACGGTATGATTGGTTTATTTTCCATTTTAAGAGCCGAGTATGGGGCTATTGATAGATCGCTTCGCTCTAGGTCTTCTGCGAGCGAGTCTACTATGTTCTGCTTAATAGGCGTAGAAAAGTCTAGGGGTTCTAAGTGGTCCAAGTCCTGAGAGGGCCACTTCTGATCAAGATCTTTCAGTGTCTGGTCACTATCGCTTCCGCTAGATGTAAAGAGTGCGTCTCGGTGACGGTTATAATTCGCAATACGCTCTGAGCGTGTCCTTCGAGACGGAGTTTGCGGTCGTCTAGACAGTTTGAGACAGAAGTTGTTGACTTATGCTCAGCAGTTATTTAATATGTTATATTCGGATCAATGTCCGTAACTTTTTATAAAAGAAAATAAAGTTGAGAGTGTAAACTTCTGACCGTGATAGAATAAATAGTTGTTGCGAATGACAGTCGGTCCACTCCTATCGTTCACCCGCTTCTGGGCTATCGGCCGACGATTATAGAGCTTTTTTTTAAGGAAAAAGTGACTTTGTCAAAGTTGACAAGGTCACAAGGAAAGGTTGAAAAAAATGGGGGTGGACTTAGAGAAGGGCAACGGCGGTGTGCACGTTGCTGGGAGAGGATGAGGGACACTGTAGGGAGGCCGCGAGACGAGTTGAGGGGAGTAAGGTGATGAGTTCCGTGGACAAGTGATCCACAGCCGACGAGGAGATCGACTATGTTGCTAGCTTGAGGAGGATCCTTATATAGGGGAATGGGCGGAGCTATGCGGGACCGCACGCGCATATGATTAATTAGTATGCGGAAGTAGAAGTACCGTAGTTGGGGTAGTCGATGCTCTGCGGGGTCATAGAATGTGTCTTGCTATCTAATCAATAATGAGCTACAGTAGTCCGACGTGCGGTGCTAAGATTGGCTCTCGTAGAATTATATAGCACGACTTCCGTGTGCCTGCGCGAAGGGAGAGTAATGAGTGTGGTCCAAGGGTCGCATAATCTTCAGTTGCGACAGAATAAATGAGCCCCTTAAGATATGCGTGTGCACGCGGCGCGCGGAACTAATTAATATGTATGGAAGAGCGAAGTTTGGGATACGGTAGTTGTAATCTTTGTGCGAATTAGAGCAGAGTGCCGCGTGAGCGCCGTGGATAATTTTCTAAGCCGTCGTGCCACTGGCACGTATGCGGCTAGCGGCCTAACCGTTGGTCTGCGACAGCATCGTGACGACGAACAAATGCGCGTATCGCTGGGTTACTGTATCGTTAAATAGATATTTTGTGAAATTTGAAGTAACTACCATGTATAATTATCTTTTAGCGTTTAATATTGACCTAGTTCTGCAGTGATTAAAATTTTTGTTTATTGGACCTTAATATGGTCCTGCGCGTATCGATCACCACAAAATATTATTCATATAATATTTAGTACACGAGGTGTGGTGCGGCCTGGCCAGGACTTAGTTGCTCAGAACTTTAGTATGTAGCTTGATTCTGGATAGCCTCGTGTAAAATGAGCATTTTCAATTCTTGCGCAATCTCTTTCTGTAGAAGAAAGGAATAATAATAATTTAGAGATAATAGGTTAGAGGTAGGATCAGTGCAGAATATTATAAATGTAGATCTAGTGCGATATACCTAAGGTAGATCTAATATAAATGACACCCAGGAACTAATATATTGAGGGTGGGCGGTCTCCATATCAGAACAATGATGGGACAGAGTTCGAGCCTGGGAGGTTATTGGGGAATGATGTGAGAATGCTATGAAGTAGATAGAGAAAATTAGAAGTGCTATACATCATATAGGGAGATGAGGTTATCTCGCCGGGACCTCCATGTAATAAACTAGCGGCTCAGTTTATTAGCGTAAGAAAGAAGTGCCCGGAGGCACGATCCCGTAGTGGAAATAAGATACACGAGGCTTGTTGTTCATATGAATTTATCTGGTTATTGGACAGAATGATTCTAGAGTACAGAACATACTAGGAGACTGGATGTGCAGAATGGGTTCACAAAAACGTATCAAGGAGATACAATAAAATTACAACCATAAAATGAAGGAGGACATACAGTAGGACATGAGGATAAGGGAAAAAAGGGGTGCCCGAACTCGCCTAAGGGGGAGGAGACCGCCAGGCGTATTCCCGGCCTCCTCTTTTATAGCCGCCGCCTCCCCGAGGGCGGAACGCGTGCTGTGAGTGGATGAGGGGCTTGGATGGTCCAGGTAGGAATGGGCCCGGGATTGGTGCACTGCCAAAAAATTTTAGCTTTGTCTCTGGTGCCCGGTCACTACAGTCTAACCAATTTGAAGACTATTAATACTAGAGTTGTCAAGCATTATTTCTCTCACAATTATATGAAGGAGAGCCCTTTTTAATTGATAATCTGATTGTGTTTAATAAAAAACTAGAGTGGAACATTGCCCATTTCCGTTTCCGCCTTCGGGCCCAAAAAACAGGCGGAACGCGGAACGGAAGAGCCAAAAATGACCGGAAACCGGATTTCGGAACACGGAAACGCGAATTCCGCGCATCCCTGGTCAATATACAGGGTGAAGCTAAACAACGTGGACAAGATTTTTTCGTCCTAATTATACAACAACCAACAATTCGAGAAAACGTCAATTAAATTAGAACAACACAAACATTATGGTACGTCATGTTCGAGTGGTTTCGTAGTGGCCTCCCTTGGAGTGGATGCAGAGGGCCAAACGTTTCGCGAATTTTTCGACGATGAGCCGCAGGTCGTACCTGGGAACAGATTCTGTTCACGGATGAGCTGTTCACCGTGAAGCAGGCGCCCAATCGCTAAAATGGTAGGATATGGTCTACAGAGGCTCCAAGCACCTCTGCTATCGTCCAAAACCCACATTCTCTCATGGTTTGGGGCGGAATCTGCGCCAGCGGCAAGACCCCTGGTTTTCGTGGATAAAGGAGTGAAAATCGACGAAGATGTGCACCAGCGAGACATTCTTAAGTCCGTAGTTCTTCCTTGGGCGACGTTCCAACAGGACTCTGCACCCGCACATAGTCCGAAGATTGCGCAGGCGTGGCGCAAGGTCAATTTCCCCGAATTCATCACGCCTTCGGAATGGCCGCCGTATTCTCCGGATTTGAATCCGATGAACTACAGTGTGTGGGCATTTTAAAGGCTAGGGTCGGCGTCAAACGCCACCGTAATCTCGAGTCCCTGAAGGAATCCTTGCGCCAGGAGTGGGAACGGTTGTCTCCTGATGACCTGAGGCGCATCGCCGAAAAATTCGCGAAACATTTGGCCCTCTGCATACGCTCCAAGGGAGGCCACTTCGAAACCACTTGAATATAATGTGCCCTAATGTTTGTATTGTTGTAATTTAGTCGTCGTTTTCTTGAATTGTTGGTTGTCTTATAATTATAATAAAAAACCTTGTTCACGTTACTTGGTTCACCCTGTATATCAGGCGAGTGAAGCGGGTAAATTTTGGGGAAAAGAAGCGGGAAAAAATTAAAATGTTCAGGCACACGAGTAATTTTGCCGCTCTATAGGTTGGCGACAAATCGTCCGTGCGAATTCCCAGTACGACAAATGCGAGCAGGGCTTACGCAGATGACGCGTCGAGAGGCTACCGCACCAATACGATACGGGACCTCCGCTCGCTCACGCAGACAAGCCTTTTGAATCCTAGGCCAAGAGTGCAGCAGAGGCTGCATGGTCCACTTTTTCATATTTTTTGTTTTTTGGATGTTTTCCATCCCTTGCTTCCCCGTTCTCGATCTACCTAGGATACACTCTTCCACATCTTGGGTAATTCGGGATTGGCTACTGCACCCATCATTCCCGCATTGCGCCACGAAAAAAAAACAGTGCAAAGCCTTGCACGCTCTAAACTATTCAACTACTATTTCTAGCTGAGCATTCATATTTGCAGATATTCTCAGCACTCCATGATGGAATGGGTGGCAGAAATACAAACATTATTGAAGAGAACGAAGAGCTCCGCAGCTCATACAGCTGTCCTATATAAGGGAGCAAGGGAATCCCTAGAACAAGCAACGTTCATTATGGTATCGCCTTGGACCGCTGCTATCCTGGTAAGTTTTAGTGCATCACTTACTCTCTTCTATTATAGGCTCAAACAAGAGACAAAAATGTTAAAAAAATAAAATAAAAAGAATATAATAATAAAAGTGATAATAATGTTTTTTTACAAACAACCTTGAGTGCTGATTGGTCTCACGAGGTGTAATGAATATTCCGTTCGACCAAACTGTGCAGGTGGTGTAATGAAGTAGCGTCCTTCGCGGTGAGTAAGAGTTGGGTTCGAATCTCAATTGGCACTAGAGTTTTGATCACAAGAAAACATTGTTACATCAATATTGCACTGGATTTCGTGGATGGCTCCAAAAAATTGTAGGCACTCCGATATAATTTTCATTTGTGAAATTCCTGCGACTCATAGTTAAGCAGCATCAGATACAAAGGCGTGGTAAAGCCAGCCTCACAAAGCTCTATCACACGTTCTACCAGTCCATTTTACGCTGTGAGTCTTGCCTCACTGAAGAAAAATAGAGAGGCACTAAATAGTAAGGCTTGAGAACCTAACCGACTATACACGTCGAAGTTGACGTGTATATTATTATAACTACCGGTTTTGCAACCAATCTTTTCATTCTCATCCTAGATTCCAAATTCTTAAGCTAAATGATTATTTAAAATTGCTGAGCAAGACAAATTGTAGCCAGTTTCTTAAGCGCACACGATCAAACACAAAATCAAGCATTCACTTCTATTTATTCAGATCGCCGCCGGTGTTGCCATGGTTTGCGCAGGCGATGCGAACGCCGTCGCAAAGTGGCCCAAATGCGATCTGTTGGAGGAGTACAACTTCAGGGAAGACCTTAAGCTAGAATTCCTCCTCAAACTGTTCTCCCATGACTCTCTAAAAGAAGAGCTCGCTTCGCTTGTAAGTTTTTTAGAGCAGCAATTTTCAAGAAAACATTCTATAATCCCATCCTAACATCATATTTGGCAGGAACTGTTTACTTGTTTGACGCTTTTCTGTTTAATGTGCGTCTTTTCTTTAAAACTTTCGCAGGCTTCTCAAAACAAATAACCGTACAAAAATGTACAAAAATGTATTTAATGTAATTTCTATTAAAACGGAATGATTTATTGAAAAATACTGTGCACTTTATTCCTATTCAAAGAGTCAATTTCTTGTTAGTAGCACACTTACAATTTAGAAGTACGAGTGTGCTCTCGAAGGTATGGCTGGTCTGATGATCCGGGAACCATCCTTGTGCAAAGCACCAATTGGTGGCAAAGGACAGCTCTTCCGCACAACATTTACAAGGTGCTCTAGTAGTTTCTGGTGCAAGCGTTTTGGTTATTCTGACAGCCAGGCAACACATACAATAATAGACGAGGTAATATGAACAGGATCTTAGCGATTCGTTCAAAAATTGAGACGCGCTGTAGTTTTCCGGCTCCAGAAACCTTCCTTTGAGACTAATCCAAACAGTGAAGTTTGCATCAACCAAGACGTAGGCTCCTTCATAACTGATGCAATAGGTGATTATGACAAGAATGGCAAGGGTAATTAGAGGTTCTGCTTGATAGGACTGATTGTTATCGATAGTTCCAGGCCAGAAGGCAGCGAGTCGGAGAAGGATATAATGGACTTGGCTGCTACGACTATGAAGGATGCAGTTGGAAAGGTAAAAGCTCCTTATTTACCTGAAGTGAATACAGTTATGCCTTTTAATGTTTGCTGGTTACAGAAGCGAAGCACCTCCGGGTTTGGCTGCAACTACGCCAAGAAGGACGGCAAACACGAGGTTTTGTGTGTTTTTATGAAGTGAACTGCAAGGCCCACAAGCACTCTAGACCTGCACCGAAAGTCCGAGTAGTCTTGAAAAATGTTGCTTGTCGTGTTCTGCAATGAAATCTTGAAATGATTACATGCAGATATAATCATCACACAAAGATAATCTGAGAAAGAAGCATATCCACTAATCTCACGGTAGATATTCTCTTTAAAAATGTGTAGTGCGACACAATGAAATTGTTCAACAATTGATTAAAATCCACAAGCCATGAAGCACAGTATTTACTGTTAATGACACGTCGCAACACGTTAATGTATATATGGCCTTCACCCAAAAATATCAGCACAGTAAGAAAAACCTGGCAGCTATCACACGAAACACTTTATCGCATTTGCCTCATGCTATGTCTGGTCGTTTGTGAGAAACGTTTACTTCTTTCTTAGTTCTCCTAGACTGCACAGTCACCCAAAGTGTGCGGCACTAAGATTAGGACTGTCCTGTCGCCCTGGGCTGTTCGGCGCTAGAAATTGCTTCAACATTTTCGCCAGCTACTGCCTTGTTTAGTTCATTGTTAATCTTTAAAAGATCGATTCCCCTAATGTCTTTAGAGCCACCAGGAAGGGTGCCAATCTCCCATGTAATTTTACCTGTGTAGCTGGATGGAGATAAGGATCCTGGCTACAACTGTCAACATCAAAGCAGCAAAATGCAAATCTCAGTCGACCTCGGAACTGCTAATGCCGCATGTTGGGATGTTTATCAGCGCAACATGCACCTTTAACAGATGTTTATCATTCCGCTACGAGAGAGCCAATGATGAGCTTTGGATCTTGCTTGATGAGAGGGCAGCAGAGATACAGTGAGAAGACGTTGTAGTTGTCGCGGGTGAACTAAACGGCCATGTTGGCACTGCAAAAGATGGCTACAGCGGTTATGACGGTTAGGAAATGGAGCAGGTAACTATGGTGAGCGAATCATTGGGCATAACCGCATCATTGCAAGCATCTCATTTCGAAGGCATCAATACCGTCTCGTTGCTTTCTGTAGCGGCTATACCAAGACAAGCGTTGACTTCGTCCTCGTTAAGCAACTCGATCGAAAGCTGGTCACAGATGCGAAGGTTTTGCTGTTCGAGATTTTTGCGGGGGTCAGGCATTCTACCCTGGGGGCAGTCGTTCGTTACACCGTGCTGCCCGCCGCCCACTTCCCGCCCTGCCCGTGCCGCCCTATTTGGACAAGTTTGCTGCGCTCGAAGCCGTCGTTACTTGCCGTGACATCGTCAAAAACCTAACAATTGATAGGGGACGATTGGGAAGCGCATCTCGAGGAACTCTGAGGTCATTTTCCAGTCGGTTCGGTTATGGAGGCAGTTGAGGAAAGGAGAACGTCGCTCTTCTTTCTAGATTCTTTCAATTTTCACCACAATCTTTAAATTTTCGCCTCAACTAGAGACTATGGATGATTCCGGTCAGTTCTACATTGGCGGGACCTGAAGAAAGCCTTGGCGCTGCAGCTGAAAATTCTTTTGTTCTAAATATGGTGAACAAGGTTCTGACTCTTGTCTCAAGAACGAAATCAGTTCAGGATAGATGCAGGGCCAAGGGAAGTGATTAGAAATGCGATGCCTCCATGCGAAGGCAGGGACCCGGACTCTTGTCCTCGGCGCGCCCCTCGCCCCGCTCCTTTCTGAGGGCGGTGTATCCAACGACTCTCCGCCGCTTTCTACCCCCTCGTCCCCCTGGCCCGCCCACCCCCAACCCCTGGACTTGCTCGAGAATCCAGTGGTTGCCTTACGAGATAGTGGAGACGCAGACATTTGCCACGCCTCTGTTTCAAGGAGAGGGGTAGAACGACACTCGCCGATTTTTGCCACTCAGCACCGCTCGCTGATAAGCACTCTTAACTTCACTCCTCCAAGCCTGATGCAGTCTAGCGATGCGACCTCCCGAGAATTAAGTAGCGGTTAAAGGAAAACGCAGCAGCTTTTGTTTCTCGTATTCGGACAACCGTCGACGAAACATGGAAAGATGCCAGCGATACGATATTACAAGGTGCATGTTCTGAACTAGGCGTTATAAAGCCTAGACGTCGCAAGATCGAGAGGCATGGATGTGGGCTAACTGCGTTAGAGAGCATATTCGAGAGGGAAAGATTTTATCACGAGTTCCTGCACGACAAAACGGCCGGCAATTAACGTACGTATGAGGCGAAATGAGCTGCTAAGAAGGCTATTGCTTGCAATAGCCGCTCATTATGATTACTTTAACGGATAACTTAAAAATCGCGATGGTGAACGATAACTTTACGGATTTGCCAACGCACTGAACTGCGGGACGTTGAATCAACACTTGGATAGGTCGCTTCTAATGAAGTTATCCTTCCAGACTTTGAAGAATGGGATCCTTCAGAATTAGGTATAAGACGACAAATCCCAACCGCGCATATCACTTTTCAGAAAGGAACAGTACTCTAAGATGACGTCATTGGAAGCCGATCTTGGTGTCTCAAATTTATTAAGCAAGGTGTAAGTATGGCATAGCTATTAATTTTCGAAATACTGAGGGCAGACGAATGCAGCAAGTCTTCAGTTCTCCAGTTGTTGCCCTTGCAGTTTTTGATCGTTGTTAAGTTCGCCAACCTCGTCATCATCCAATGCCTGGTCCCTAAAGAACTAATGCTCTCAAATTTTTATTTGGAATTGCTAAAGCTCTATAGTGGATTTCTACAGTTGTTCTGCAGAACTCAATCTTGGTCATGCACAGGATAGCAACTATGTAAGCTTCCAAGCTCTAGCGACATATTGTTAAATAACTTTGTATAGAAAGAAACAAAGACGAAGGCAATCCTTGTTCTGTGTTCACAATATCTTCGCCAACAACCCCATAACAGGGAGATCCCCAAAATCCTTCCCTGGTATTTTCACAAGCTTTCGAGCCCTTGCACACTGAGGCAGCCTCTCTTGAATTTCCATCTTTCTACCACCACAAGCTTTCAGCAGAATAAGGGGCAGGCTTCAGCTAAACCATAAAGTAGGATTTAGTGGTGAACATTTTATTCTTCGGCGGTGTCTATTTGCTTCGCTTTTCAAACTTAATAAATCCCGAAAAAGAGAGAAGTAGTCCTATCGGAAAATTCTAATGCATTATCCGGATGACGGTTATGGAACGTACTGTTAAAACAGGATCTTCGTGGTCCTCGTAGCCATTCGTAGTAGACAGATTGAGCATATACAGTGGAGCCTATTCGCTTACCGCTTACCGCCCTCCGTGGTGTTGTGGGATCAGATTCATCAACTGCTTACCGCCCTCTAACGGTGAAAACACCGCCAAACGAAGAATGAATGAATGCTGATGAATGTCATATCATGGCGGTGAGCGGTAGATGAATCTGGCCTCTGATTAAGATCGACACTAATACACTACTTGTTTTCCATGATAACGAAAGAGTGTTTTCCCTTATGCTGCACCGTGTTGAAGATGTCACATATCTAGGGAAAACAAATAGGCTTACAGTAGCCATTCCAGGAGTTACTTAGCCCTCCTGACATTTTACACCTACAGTGGCTAAATTTTTCACTGACTACGAATATCGATGAATATGAATACGAGTATCGGGTGAGAAACCATGCAAAGCTACTTCTTCTTGCAACAAGCACCACCGACAAGAGGAAGTAGCTTTGCTGACCAGCTGACAGCTGGCCACCTAAAAGACCTCGTTAGCAAAGTCCATCGAAACGCGTAATTCCCTACTTTCGTCATCAAATTTGTACTCAATAAGAATCAGGTATCGTTGCGGTACCAGACACCTCTAAACTTTAATGACGTATAGTACATGGTTTTATGGCTGTCGGATTACAAATGTAGCCTGCTGTCGATTTGTCATTTCTTCGCTATTGTTATTTCTTGTTTCATGTAACTTCACGTGTTTAACAAGTGTTTCGGGAGGCATCTTTCGCCAAAAATCCGTTCCGATTCGTTGACCGTTTTAGAGAATTTGTTTAGATTAGCCCTTTCACGACATTGTCCGACGATGTCGTCGGACACCATCATAAAAAATAGTTCATGGAAAATTATCAAGCATTTAATAGTACAATATTAACCAATGAGTCCACTAATAACTACGGTCAAGAAGGTCCTTGGGAAACTTCAGTCGTTACTGTTTTTCATACTTATCAAATAATACAAATAAAATAATAGAAATAATCAGCGCGCGGAAAAAATGCATACTGTCCCACACGGCAGTCACCTGAAAATCGCGCGTGTCGTGAAAGGGTTAACGATGATCAAGCAAAAGTACCGAGGGGGGTTTCTTTGCAGTACGACTTCAAGCAAATAAGAACTGCTGCAGAATTCCATCGCATATTGTCTGATGTATTTGATAACGAAGTTCCATCATTTCGTCAATGCCAGCGATAGTTTCAACGTTTCCGAGACGGTGATGAGAGCCTTGAAGACGAAGAGCATCAACGGCGCCCTGAAGTCGTGGATATCCTGGAATTAAAGGAAGCTGTCCAGTCGGATCAAACACATACTACACGTAAACCCGCGCGGAGGTTCGTTTGCCACCAATCTATCATTGCCAATCGTTTGCAAGCAATCGGAAAGTCAAATCGGTGCGGAAAATGGGTGCCACATCAGCTCAGCGACACGAACAAGGCACGAGTCGCCATCGCTGGAATTCTCATCTGCAAAACCAAGAACAGCGGCTTCTATGACTTCTTCGTGACGTCGGATGAGAAGTGGATCCAGTACGACAATACCACACAAAAGCGGCAATGGCTGAGCCCGGTAAGGTTCCGAAGACAACGACGATGCCTGACATTCGCGGAGAAAAGTCATGCTCGGTGCTTGATGGAACAGTGGAGGTCTGATGCATTTTGAGGTGCTGAGTCCAGGCCAAACAGTTACGGCAGACCTTAACAAGGAAAAACTGAGCAGCGCTGAACAAGCATTGCGCCAACAAAGGGTGAAACAACTGTGAAATCCTCCATGACAACGCTCGACCGCATGCCACAAAAATCATGCTGCAAAAAATTAAGGACTTCGGCTGGGAACTACTGCGTCATGCGCCTTATAGCACAGACCTTGCTCCATCACTATATCATCTTCTCCGGTCGATGCAGCCCGCAGTGGCGGAGAAAAGATTCAAGAACCGTGACGAAGTCGAAATTTGGGTGTCAAATTTCATCGAGTCGCAGCCACCGGAGTTCTTCAAGAAAGGGATCCATGCTTTGCGAGGACGTGGTGACATGTCATTCATAATAACTGTATTAAGGTATTAAGGTATGGTCATTCTTTTCTTGTAGCGAAATTTATTTTTGAACAAAACGACACTTGTAATCCGACAACCTAAGCGATAAGCATGAACACGCGGAACCCTAAAACTCGGTGGATATTTACTCAACTAATAACCTCCTGCAGATGATAGTCTTCTACTGTTATATTTCAAGTACGACCTCCTTCAGAAAACATGCAGAACACCTTCCGAACTGGGCGGAAGAGGCGAAGAATAGATTTTTTCTCTCCTAACCAGGGATTGGTTTCACCTATGTATGCCGCGTGCAATTTCTCTCATCTTCAAACCTCTGTTATTTTTAAATATGATGAGTATAGAATGCGAGCTCCCTTCAGTCTACAGTATACTAGAAGCACTTCGACATTTAAAGAGAACGAGCGAGTCATGCCTCTCTCGCAGCTGGATGCGAAAACAGGCCGCCTCGTAGCAGCCTAACAGACTCGCTAGATGGTTATATACATTTATATATAGCAATCATTTGCAGCCACCTTATGCGACAACAGAAAGATATTTATGAATACTTTCAAATATGGAGATGTAAATGGTCTTGGCCACTTTTTAAACGTTTTTAGAAAATCCGGAAAATCGATAAACAGATTTTTGAGAAAGTTTCAGGCTAAACGCAGAAAACGCATTTGTTACTGCTATTTACGTCAGGATTTTTGCCATTTTCAAATAATTGTATTACTTTGTAAGTGCAAATGAAAACCAAACCTTTCACCAATAGATAGGAGACATTCATGGCTGTAACAGTTTCGCAGCAACGAAAATCTACTATTCTTGGAGTTGATAATATTTGGTCTTTATTATGGAATAATTTGACATTGATTGACATGACATTTCCTCCACTCACAGTCTCTCAAAATTAGGTCTTAAGACCTGTCAATCCCTCTTCGCCATAAAGTTCGCTTTACGTGGGTGTAACATTGCCCTGGATTCGAAGTAGTCGACAGTTCTGCCCTTTCCGCTCAGCGGAGTTCGTGGACTACGGCTCGATATCCTACGCCTCCAAGGCTCGCCGCCTCGTCGCCACAGACCTTCTCGCACTTCGATGCGACGCCGGCAGTGTTGAGTCATTGTACGGAACTACACGGAAACACCGAACCGTTGTCGGTCTCTGGAGAGCTCTGATCGATTGATTCCATGCTTTTCAATTAATTTTCTTGAATATTTGAAAGCGTTCAAAATTTCTAACGTACACATTTTTCCCTGCGCTTACAAAACTACTAGAAACGACGGTACAGTACCGGACATGCCGCTGCGTCCAACAAGCACAAGCGGCGCAAAAGATGAGAAGCGGCGCAAAAGGGCGCCGGAGAGCGCCGTTTTCCGCTCGCCACGCGCCGCGTCTGAGGCAAGTCGCGTTAGTGCGCGGCGTCCTCAACTTCTGGACGTTAGACTGAATGAAGGAGCTTATCCATGCGTTCGGACGAGCATGGCCTACTGTTTGGAACTAATTTCCGGCATGGCGCGCGCTCTGAACAATGCATGTAGGCCGGCAGAATCAATCGAGTGGGCGCGACCACTCGCAGAGTGACGCTAGGCTGATGGGCTGATGGAAGGAGCCTATCCATGCGTTCGGACGAGCATGGCCTACTGTTTGGAACTAACTGCCGGTGTTTTGGGGCATCACTCCCAAATGGAAAGTTTTGGTGGTTCTTTATAACCGTACATAACATAACACCGATTTATTATGCAGTTTTATTTTCTTCAATCTTCACACGCAACTATTATCTTACAGTACACTCTAGGACTGATCCAGGAAAGAACATGTTCAAGTTCACTTGAGTTTGACTCTTGACCCTTGTTTGGTTTGAGTTGGGATTACCTTGAGTTTCTTGAGTTGGATTAGAGCGGGTCCGCCGACATGATCGCCTCGCTCTGTTCAACAGACAGAGCGCAAGCCGCGGCGGATGAGAGCTACGCCATGCCTACGTGCCGCCGCGTCGCTGCCGTCGTTGGGAGTCTCCGAGCCTCCGCCGTAGCCGTGTGAAAGGAGCAAGAGCGTCCGATCAAGAGCGTCCGACGTGAGCGGAGCGAAAGCCTGAGCCACCCACAGGCGCTATCCGCCTGCGCTTAAGAGTGGCAGAAAGGAGGCGGGGCAACTGATGAAACATCATGAGCCTCAGGCTCATGACACTCCCGGCCAACCGACGATGCAAACGCGTATACCCGTTTTTTTGTCGTTTGCATCCTCCCCGCAACGGAAATTATTTAGATTTTGAAAATTTGAAAGGGTCAAACAAATTGAAACTTTGTTGACTTTGACTTGCACAAGATCAATACTAATTATTTTATGACAGCTACAACCCAAATCAACCGTGCAACACAATGCTACAATACTACAACATATGAAGCCTGATACAACAGTGTCAAGAAAATATAGCAGTGATACAATAGGACTAAACTACCAAAATCGACCATTGCGTAAAAAAAAGGGATACAGCACCACATTCCTTCGTAGCCTTTCGCTGGCAGAGGATGACGCGAACGAGCTGCGTGCCGAGGTGGATGATTGACATTGAAATCGGAGCATTGAGAGGAGTGTATTGGAAAGTGAGCAAAAGAATTGAATAGTTAAAGTTGAAATTTGAAAATTAATTGATATTAAAAATGAGGTGAAGTGAATTATTGAATTTTGCTATCAGTGAATTAAAGAATTGATTGACATTAATTTTGATACATTACTGTTGAAAATTGAACAATTGAAATTGAAGGCAAGTGAGATTGAAGAATTGAAATTGAAGGCGATTGAGATTGAGCTTACATTGGGAATTTGTAAGGACAAAAGGCGCTGTGGTGTTTGTACATCACCTTTTCCCTTTTTGCGGTCTTGCAATAGAAACATGGAGTGGTTGCTTCGCAAGAGGTCGCAAGGTGATCAGCTACTGCGCAACGTTCACACCGGTCATTCGCGACCAGGCGGCGCCATCGTTCGCGACGACCGGTATACTTGTCGCAATCACATGCATAGTGATCGCCCTCACAAAATGGGCACTTCTTAGTTTGAGTAGGCCTGACCGATGTTCCACTTGGTCCTGGCTGCGGTGATCGCGACCTCGACGACGACTGGATTTCGCGTAGCAGCTTGGTTTGTTCCTTTACTTCGCGCAGGATCTCCTTGTTGAGTTCGAAGACCTCCTCGAGTCCGTGCAGGGTTTCGTCCACAGTGGTCTTGATGTGCGATGTGCGCTGATCCACGTAGTGAACCATTCCCTGAAAGTTGGTAATTTGAGGTATTATGGGTTGATTTGTGAGATTTGGTTGATTTCCGAGGTAATACCTCCTCAAGACGGCGTTGTTTTAAGGCTTGGTTTGGAACATGAGATGATTGGTCATCTTTCTTTGAGGCGTTCAATTTTGGCGATCTCGTCCTTTTCTTAAACATTTTTTGTTATCTAGACGCTCGAAAATTGCGCGGCCACAAAATTGTTGAATTCCAAAATTTGAAATGTTTAGGGCTTGAAAAATTGACTTGTAATTAAAAGAAAATAATTTGAGTGATTGACTTTGAGAAGAAGGTACTCACGTGTGTGCTCTCAAGCCTCGTTTTCATGGAGGCAAGATCGTCCGTGCGTCCCAGGATTCTTGTGATTTTTCTTCCCATCATGCCTAGTTCGTATGGTACGGCTTGACTCAGCGGGTCTTGTTGGTTCCTCGGGCTTGCTTGCTGTTGTTGTTGTTGTCCTTGTTGTTCTGGTGGTTGACCTCCTTGCTGATCTTGTTGTTCCGCGGCAGCGGTCTCGTTCGCGGCCGGCTCCATGGGCACATCATTGTTTTGTTCGGATTCGCTCATTCTGAAATCATGGTATTTGAGAATTGCGTGCATATCTATTGAACGCGTGGAGACGATAACGGATTATAAACAGTCGCGGGCGGTGTGTGGTGAGGTTTAATTCAAAATTGAAATGATGACTTTGACGATTTGGGCATGAAGCAGAGATTTGGCTCTTTAATGGGGTGATACTCGATTGATTTTGTGAAGAAGGGCCCCCAGTCCTCTTAACGGAGTTCTAGTGAGGGATCGGAGCAAAGTGAACAATTTGTGAAAAATTGAGAATAAAATCATGCCTCCGCATGCCAGTGGGAAGAAGAAAAATGTGGCTTTTGGAGGCGTGGAAGCTTGGGTGAGGGTTCTTGTTGTGCCTGCGCAGAGATATGCTGCGCTGATAACGATTGCGCAGAAGACGGTGGTGAGAACGATTACCGTATGCATGTAGAATGTCTTGCAGATTTGAATGAAGTGCATGATGTCAGGAAATTCCATATCCATATCGAATAGGTCTTCATCCTGACTTTTGTTACTCCATAGTTTAGTATACTTGAGTATTGGCTTGAAGCCGTTGACGTAGTTGAGAGTCCCTTGAAGCTCTAGTACGGTAATTTGCGTTCCGCACTGCACGCGGCACTGTTCCTTTATGCGCGCCCTATTGAAAAATAATCGTATTTCGTTGTGGGTGCCTTCCTTTGTGCACGTGAGCACGAACTGTCTTGAGCCGCACTCGACTTGTGCTGTTGATTGCGGCACATCGGATGCGCACTGAATTGAAGCTACCGCTCCCCTGGCGCAGCTGTAGCAGCCTGTCAGGGCTGTTGGCAAAATATTGCATGAGAAATCTGTTATTTCTTGTGCGATTTGTAGCGCTTTTGGATCGACTTGAATAGCTAATTCAAGCGAGAACGCCGTAGTCCGTATTATGGGCAGTCTCTTTGGACCGGCTAGCACGATTCCATTTGAAATTGGGAGTGGTAGAGCGTTTGACAATTGTAGGATCTGCGACATATTGTTGTGAGTGCAGTAGCAGGACACGGAATCTTCTGCTGGATTGCATTTGCATGTGTCTCGGATACTACAAGTATTTGTTGAGGCGTTAGCTGCGGGCTTTGACGTGCAAGCGTAGCTAAAAGTTGTGTCGTCTTCAAGGTACAATGTTGTTTTGTTGTCGGTTATAAACCGCTTGAATTGCAGTGAAATTGGTGAATGGGAGATCGTTGTTACTTCCATCTTTGTTGCGCCGACCGTTCGATCTGCGTATGGTTGAATTTCTCCTGTAAAGGTTCTTTTGTTGTTGTGCTTGTACATTTGTTCAATTTTGAATTTTACCGTCCTGTACCAAGACAGACACTGAAAAACTTCGTAACTTTCGTCGCTTGTTGGGATTTGATAGATGCGGTAGAAAAGACATCCAGACGATGGGAACCCGCATGAACATCCTAGTCCTCCGCAAGATTCTGTGCAATAAGTGATTCCGGTGAAATTGTTTGCCATTTCAAGCTCTTCGACAAGTGTGTCAGTCGAAATTTTGGCACATTTGAGTCCCGTGCAGGTGCCCATATGTGGACAGCGTTTGCGGAATTGCACGTGAGTTTGTGTATCTTGTGTAAAGTAAAGAGTTTCTTTTTGACACCGAAGAATAAGTTCTTGGATTGTAATCTTCATGAGGTGTACTTGAAAGTTCTTCATCTTGACTTGCAGGCACAGCTCAGATTGAATTGTGTTGAATCTAGCCAAAATTGTGGTTTGATTATTGCAAGATTTGTCACTTGAATGGCACTGGGTAATGGTAGAGGGCAAAAGTATCGTTTGTTGACATCCGTGGACCGCGGTTTGACAAATTGTAATGACGGTTAGTAGTCGCACAATCGTGGATGTGCTCCATTTCCTGTTGGCATTATTTTTGATTTCTACTAAGGGAACATATTCCGTTGATTGACGGCGTTGCCGTCTTGAAAACCATTTGCAAATGTTCCTTGTATAACATAATCTACCATAAGTCCACTGGCAGGCTCTACAGATTCTTCTAGCCGTGCTGATCGTGATATACAGAGTTATTAACATTAGGTATATCAGCATTCCAGCGACTATTATAGCTAGTCGAGGCCAGCACTCGGGGTTTGCGATCATTGATGTGCAAAAGGTGCATGAAATTTGCTCACAGAATGGGCTTGGGGGACAAGCCCAGTGAGTTGATTGAGTTAGATTGCCTAGCAGTGTTTTAACTAATATTTGGTATGAGTGCAGAGTGATTTCTGCAGGAAATTGTATTTTCATATTTTGGTCAGGATTTCCTATTTCTAAACAATAGTCGTTTGCGCAGACTTGTAATTTATCTTGTATTGTGTGTGTTTCAATTGATATTCCGCCTTTTACGCATTGAACGGTGTGTTCCGCGTCCCTTTTCGCTTGTGCGCCTGTTGTCAGACTGGCAAATAGCGCGATCAACAGCCAGCGCTGCCAGTATGCGTTCGATCGATCCCTCGCGGCGTCTCCGCTTTGCGATTGCACCGTGTCCACATAATAGGATTTGTTCTCCTTTGCGCGGCGTGGCAGCAGCGGTCTCGTCCGCTGCTCGGCCTCGCGTTCGTGTGGCGGGGTCACGGCCCCACCGTCCAACGGCACGGACACTGTCTCATTGTGTTCGCCCATCGATTGTTCGTTTTGCTTTGCTGCAGGTTCACTTTTATCCTCCGATAAATTTTTGTCTCGAATCTCGAGTGGGATTAACATATTTATTGATCTTGTAATTTTGGACTTTGCCGTTTTCAATTCAACTGACCTGATATTTCCATCAGGGTCCTTTATTAGTTTGGTTACTAGTCCTAATGGCCATTCTCCGCGAGGAGTATTCTCCTCCATTAGAAGAACTACTTCACCTAAAAATGGTTGTTTTCTCGTGAAGCTCTTTTGTTTGATTCTCTTTTGATGAAAATTCCGAAGTTCTAATAAATAGTTGCTGGTCCAGAACTTCCATAAACTTTGTAGATAGTTGAGGTGATTTTTCAAATACCGAACTGCTTCTTCTTTTGTTGAGATTCTGAAGATGTAATCCGAGTCGTCCTCGTCCGATTGAGTAATGGGTAAGAAGTTGATATTTGCATATGGGATCAAAAAATCGATAGGTCGGAGCACTACTGAATCCTCTATTGTACTACCGGCGTACGTGAGTGGTCTTGAGTTGACCATAGCCTCACATTCTGCCACGAAAGTAGTAAATTCGTTGTCGTGCAGCAATTTTTTCCGCGATATTCGCTTGAGAGTTGATTTCATGACACCTATCATGCGCTCGTAGAAGCCACCTTTCCATGGGGAAAGAGGTGTATTGAATTTCCAATCTATTCCCTCGTTTGAAAGGTAATTTTGAACTGTTGAAGTGGGAGTTGCAGCTTGACTCTCGAGGGAGGTAATGATTTCGCGCCCCAATGCGAAATTGGTTGCATTATCAGAAATTACGATTTTGGGTTTTCCTCGTCGCGCAATGAATCTACGCAGACTGTTGAGGAATTCCAGTGCGCTGAGATTGTTGACTTTCTAGGTGTACAGCCCTTGTGACCATACATGTTGCCAGTAGAATCCACCGCTTTTGCTCCGTATTTTCGCAGCTGCGCGTGCGGAAGGGACCGGCGAGGTCGATGCCGACGTGCGAGAACGGGCGCGACGGCTCTGTTCGCGCACTCGGCAGCGGCGGTGAATTTGGATAGAAGTACGGTCTCGAGTTCCATCTCTTGCAGATTAGGCACGACTTTAAACATTTCTTGACTGTCTGTCGTCCTTTTGGAACCCAGTAGTTGAGTCTTAAGTTTGCTAACGTTCCGTTAACGCCTTGATGGCCACATCGATGGTGAACATCTTGAACAAGGAGAGTAGTAAATTTATGATTTGTGGGTAAAAGTATTGGTTCTTGGGTTTCTTTTGACAGATATCGAGCTTTAATTCTTCCTCGACATCTTATTAATCCGTCCTTGTCCACGTATAGATGTAAATCGTCGAATTTGTCGAGATTTTCTTGACTAAACGCCTTTTGAGCCGACTTAATCAGTAATTTTCCAGCCAATGAGAGATCAAGACTGCTGTGCCACGCCAACGGCCTGTCGCTAGCAATGCGCTCGATCTCAGGTATGGTTTCTTTCAGTTTGGACTTATTTTTTGTTGAAATTTTGTCGTAAATTTTAACTTTGAGAAATTTTAAGATAATTGACAGCACCCTTTTATATTTATTTATTGATGAAAATTCGTTTATGAAGACTAATAGATTCGATTGTACGGGTGTTTCTGTCTTTGTATTGAGAACCGAGAGTGGTGGACTCTCGCCTTCTGGGTTTTCCGCAGGAGACCAAGAGAATTCTTGAAAGTTGGGCCATTTGGAGTTCTGGTCATATAAGAAGCTTGGACCTGTCCACCAGACATGGTTATCCATTTCATCTTTTGATAAACCTTTTGTTGCGCAATCTGCTGGGTTAAGTTCAGAAGGTATATATCGTAGATGACACGAAATACCACTATCTGCCCAGCTTTGGATTTTACTTCTGATTTCTCCACATCTGTTGTCGACGAAGAGACCATTTTTTGTAACCGATTGGACCCAATGC
This sequence comes from Heligmosomoides polygyrus bakeri, assembly GCA_947359475.1. Taxonomy (NCBI): domain Eukaryota; kingdom Metazoa; phylum Nematoda; class Chromadorea; order Rhabditida; family Heligmosomidae; genus Heligmosomoides; species Heligmosomoides polygyrus. The sequence goes on along the minus strand of OX375868.1, from coordinate 70,301,848 downwards.
AGGGCTACCTGCGAGTCGCTAAAAATATTGATTGTGTTTATTCTCAGGTGTAATTCTTGTAGAATGAAATTGGTTAGTCGGACACCGATTAGGAGTGCCAATAGCTCCAACCGGGGTATTGTTATAGCCTTCGACGTCTTGTTTATCGGTGCGAGCCGCTGCCTTGCCATCACTAAGGAGCAGCCGATCGAGCCCTCGCAATCGATCGATCGCAAATAGGCAACGGCGGCGAACGATCGCACCGACGCATCGACAAATGTATCGAGCTCGTATTGACGAGTTGATGCGAAGCTCGTCACCATGCGGGGGACCGTTGCCGTGAACCCCGCCGCATGCTCGCAGACTGCTCGCCATTGAGAGTGGAGATCGGGGGACAGAACGTCGTCCCATCCGTACTCAAGCTTCCATAAGTCTTGAAGGAAGAGTTTTGCCGGTAATAGCAACGGCATGATAAAGCCGAGAGGGTCAAATGTGGTGTGTACGGCTTGCAAAACCTTACGTTTTGTCAGAGGTGGTTGACACTGAAGGTTGCATTGAATTGAAAATGAGTCTTTGTGGTTGTTCCATGGAATTCCTAGAATCTTTATTGATTTACTCGTGGATCTATCCGTGGGATCTATGGTGTTGTTGCAGTGTTCGTCATTTGTGATGAACTGGCGAAGGTTCATCGACATCTTATTGAATATTTGTTTGCACCATCGGTATTTTGTAATAAGGGATTGAGAAATATCTTCTGTAAGGAGAACATTGTCGACATAGAGGTTGTCATGTAGTTGTTTTCGGAAGGTTTCATCGACATCAGACTGCATCTGGATGCCGTATTTGATTGAGATTCCCAGTAAGAATGGGGATGCGTTTATTCCAAACGGTAATCGACAGAATCGTAGAGTTCTTATATTTTCTATACTTGGAGGTTGTGCTACGTCTTTGAGCCACTGGAATCTGACGGCATCTCTTTCGGATTCTTGAAGGTGAATCATGTGAAATGCCTTTTCGACATCGGCAATCAATATTTTGGATCCTATTCGCGATCTTAGAAGAACGCCACATAGATTGGGTAGTATGAGCGGTCCTTGATAAATGACGTCGTTGAGGCTCAATTCACCCTTCATTTTTGAGGACGCATCAAACACGATGCGCGTTTTGGTTGTAGCACTTTCTGATTTGACAACTGCCTGATGTGGAATGTAATAAAAGGGAGATGTGTTATAATTGTTCTGTTGGGAATGAGACACATCTTCGATGAAGTTTTTGTTGAGTTGGTCTTCAATTATACTACAGTACTCCTTCCAACATTGAGGATTGCGTTCTTTCATTTTGAATAGTTGGTGAAGTCTGCTTAAAGCAAGGTTGTAGTTGTTAGCAAGTTGATCCTTGTTAGGTTTCCAAGGGAAACGGACGAAGATCTTATTATCTTGCAATTGAACGGTTGAATAAAATTCTCTCACAATTTGTTTATTGATTTCTTCGTCACTGTAACTGTCTACAATCCCGATAGTTGAGAGTTTCCATAGGTTTGAAATATCTAAGTGGTCATTGAATGAGTCATTGTGCAGGTGTGTACGATGCGCTTGTAAAAGCTATCTTCTTCAGGTTCGTCACCGCTGCAATGAGGCACGCCGGATATCACCGGGCCGAAAAATGTGGACGTGATGCAGAGACCTGAAGGAAGCCGAACCACAGGTTCGTGCAGGACCATTATGGTGTTGAAGTAGTCCATTCCGATGAGTATTTCGGGTACTACCGTCCCGCTTACTGCTTGAGAAATCCATTGTATTTCCGTCTCAGAGAAGTTGTCTTGTAAGAAGAGGCTGTCTTCTGGAAGGATTTGTCCGAGTCGTAATGGAGGTGTGATTTTGTCACTGGTCAAAAGTTCGACCAGTATGTGGCCACCTTGATTGTTGTAGAGTGGAGTAACCACTCTTTTTACCTTTTTCCTCTCCGCTTTTCCTCCGAAGGTATTAACCACCACAGTGGTTTCCTTTTGAATGTTGAGATGAAGCCTTTGGGCAAGCGAAGTGGTTATAAAGGATTGATCGGAAGCGGAGTCAAGGAGGGCAAATACTGTCTCGCTTTGTCCATCTTGAGTTGTTTGTAGTTTAACCGGGACTATCATTAGGCGTACACTCTTGCTGTTTGCAAATGAGTTCGTAACGTTTTTGTCAGCGCCTTCAGTTAGGCTGGTGTTTTGAACTTGTAAATTGACTGATACGTTCTCAAGCGATCTTCTTCTTGGATACGTTGGTTGCCCGAATTGGACTCGGTTATTTTGTTCCGACGTTTTTGGCGAAGGAGATCTTCTAAGTATGCCTTTAGGTGTAGGAGACCTTTGTGGTGAACGTGATGGAGTTTTTCGAGGCGATGACTGATTCCGCCCGTAGGTGAAATTGTTAGTTCTATATGTCTGTTGATTTGGCGATAAGCTTCTACCTCTGAACCTCGGCGAGTGACTTCTACGTCTTGGGTAGACTAGCCAACGATCTCGCCTTCTTTGGTGTGCAGGAGTATTGCCTTGTCGGAAAGGGCTGATTTGTCTCTCGTTATGCCTTGGGCGTTTTCGACAGATGACTATGTGATGTGGGCCCCCACAGCAGGCGCAATTGTACTTGCGGCAGTGGTTTGTGTTGTGTTTGTGACTGAAGCACTTCCAGCAAGCGCTTAGTTCTCTTAGACGATCAATCTTCTGCTGAATGGTTGAGTATTTATTGCAGTATTGAAACTTGTGGTTTTGTCCACAGCCAGTGCATTGTAGCAATGCTACTCTTGATGTGCTCGTGTGGAAAATTAAGTGCTCGTCTTGGTTTGATTCCCTTAGGCTATCCACATGTTCCTTGCGCTTCACTGCGATGGTCAGGTTGTCAAGAAGATCTGTCATTGTCCACACATTGCCGGAGTCAAACTCCTTTTTTGCCATTTCGTCTTGAATATTCTTCGAGAATGTGTCGAGGACCATACTTCTCATATTTGTGGTGTTGATTGGCTCACCTTGTCTTTCCAGTGTGGCCATTATGGCTTGTACATCACTGAGGTTGTTTCTCAAAGAGCGATGGTCGTCTCGACATTGCTTCATCGATTTAAGTTGGCGAATCATCTGTATAGTGATCCGTCTTGGATCCTGGTATTGAGTTTTGAGCTGCGTAACTGCCCTTTCATAGGAATCGCCTGTCCTAGGGATCATTTGAAGTGCTCTAGCTGCATCTCCTTTGCAGCTGTTGATGAGTATTGACAACTTCTCTATATTAGAATAGGGTTGCTTATGTACGAGCTCCTCGAAAAGTTCCCAGAATGCTGCGAATTCTGAGGGGTTGCCATGAAAGCTTGGTATTTTGAGTTCGTTACCAAGCAAGCGTCTTTCCAACGTCCAAGGGCTCGTTGAAGTGAGTTGATGGTACTCGAGTGGTGCAGGATGATCTTGGTTTCTGCTTGAATTGACTCGTTCCGTTGTGAGCTCTTGTCTAAGGCTAGCTTCTTGACATTCGAGTTCCAGCAACCTCTTTTCCAATTTGCGTTCTACTTCTTGTGCTTGGCTGAGCAGGTCATCTCCTCCCCTTTCTGACCAATACTCATCAAATTGAGATTCCACATCGGTCTTCGATTCTTGAACAATGTCATTGAGCTGCTGATTGCATTCGGCATAGAACTCGCTAATGCCTTCTTTTTGCTGTCCGATTTTGGACATAAGGTCCTTGACTATCATCTTCTTCGATGTTAAGAAGAGGTCCATCTCTTGAACCTGGGTTGGGAAACTCCATGGTTCCCGGAACTCTTCGGCCTCTTGAAGTAGGCCAGCAAGAGTATTGAGATGGCGAGTTAATTTTTGTTTCACGTTTTTCAGGATGAACGGCCTGTGCGACATAACGGCTTGGTTCGTCGACCGTCCAGAAGAGCGCAGCACCTGTCGACCTGTCGATGACTGAAGACTGTGAGTGCCAATGCAAAGTGGTATGCTATAGGGTGTTGGCTTATATACATCCTTGTTATCTGTTGTGTTATGTTGACTTGACGATAAAGTTTATTGAAGATGTGTTGCGAACAGGATTTGTTGTGAGAGCAGTGGCACTGAAGAAACTTTGCTTTGGAATGTTGTGAGATGTCTCGGTCTCAAACGCGGTGTTTTGAGATCGATGAAATTTTTTCCACCAATGTTTTGAAATGTTTGACTTTCACATTTTTTTTTCTCACAGATGTTTTGCGAAACTTTTCCTTGAGATGTTTGTTGTCGATCGGCAAAGAGCTCAAATCGTGTTTCAAATTTTTGAGCTGAGAAAGCTTCGTTGAGAGGACTAAGGCTCTCAGAACTGTAATTTGAAGGACTTTACGATTTGATTGAACTCCAGCTGGTCTTGAGCTGCGATCGATAGCTTGAAAATGGTTTTTTTTGTATTTTTTTTTGGCACGACTATCGGTCGTCCACCGGGTTTTCTAAGAGTTACCTTCTCTTTATAACTTACCTTAACATGATCCACAAATACTCTGCGCGCGACTTCTTTATATCTGAAATTCAATAAAACTGATCAAAAATGATAAAAGGTACCTTTTTTTTCGGCCAGACTGTCGGACTGCCACCGGGTTTTCTTCCGAGTTGCCTTCTCGTTCCATCTTCAGTATTCCGCGGTAGATTGACTTGAACTTGGGAAAAACAAAAAGGGATGGAGATAGAGGATAAAAAAGGCGGAAATGTGAAGGGTACCGACATCGACGGAACTTCAGAGTTTCTCATGCTAGGGTACGGAAGTAAGTACGCATTTTGGGCCCTAAAAAGCGTACCCTAAAGGAGAGAAAGTGCACGAGATTCTGTTATTCCGTTCTATGGTTTTGAGCGCAAACCACTTAAAGTAAGCGCTTAACGCTTTTTGAATTGCTTTTGAGAAATCCTTTTCCCATCCGTGGGAGGATGGGAGCCAGCCTGATATACAAACAATTGGCGGAGTATAGACTTCTTGCGCGTGTCGAAGTGGAGTTTAATGAGACTCCACGAGCGTTGTGCCTGTGCTTTTTTTTTAATCTGATTGAAAAGTTTGTGTACCTGTCGCTTTGACAATTGACAGTTGTGACGGTGAAACGGCCTATACCGGATCGTGTGTATATTGAATGAATATTGAAATTCGGCCGATGCACCATGTTTTGGGGCATCACTCCCAAATGGAAAGTTTTGGTGGTTCTTTATAACCGTACATAACATAACACCGATTTATTATGCAGTTTTATTTTCTTCAATCTTCACACGCAACTATTATCTTACAGTACACTCTAGGACCGATCCAGGAAAGAACATGTTGAAGTTCACTTGAGTTTGACCCTTGACCCTTGTTTGGTTTGAGTTGGGATTACCTTGAGTTTCTTGAGTTGGATTAGAGCGGGTCCGCCGACATGATCGCCTCGCTCTGTTCAACAGACAGAGCGCAAGCCGCGGCGGATGAGAGCTACGCCATGCCTACGTGCCGCCGCGTCGCTGCCGTCGTTGGGAGTCTCCGAGCCTCCGCCGTAGCCGTGTGAAAGGAGCAAGAGCGTTCGATCAAGAGCGTCCGACGTGAGCGGAGCGAAAGCCTGAGCCACCCACAGGCGCTATCCGCCTGCGCTTAAGAGTGGCAGAAAGGAGGCGGGGCAACTGATGAAACATCATGAGCCTCAGGCTCATGACAGCCGGCATGGCGCGCGCTCTGAACAATGCATATAGGCCCGGCAGAATCAATCGAGTGGGAGCGTCAACCTGTAGAGCGAGCGACAGCTTGAACAGTGGGCGCATGGGGAGTTTTAACGAAAATTGCTAGCCTTCCTACTCAGGCATTGCTCTAGAACTGTTCAGCTTGCATCTGGAGTGCGCCGTGAACAATGCATTTAGAATCGAACCTATCAATCGAGTGGGCGCGACAGCTTGTAGAGTGTGCGTTTAGGGAGTTTTATCAGAAACCCTTAGCCGCCCTACTCAGGAGCTTCTCTAGGACTGTCCAGCTTGCATCTGGAGTGCGCCGTGAACAATGCATATGGAATCGGACATATCAATCGAGTGGGCGCGAAAGCTTGTAGAGTGAGAGTTTGAGGAGTTTCATCAGAAACCCTTGGCCGCCCTACTCAGGAGCTGCTCTAGTACTGTCCAGCTTGCATCTGGAGTGCGCCGCGAACAATGCATATAGAATCGAACCTATCAATCGAGTGAGCGCGGAAGCTTGTAGAGTGAGAGTTTGAGGAGTTTTATCAGAAATCCCTAGCCGAGCTACTTAGGAGCTGCTCTAGGATTGTCCAGCTTGCATCTGGAGTGCGCCGTGAACAATGCATATAGAATCGAACCTATCAATCGAGTGGGCTGACCGCTCGCAAATTGCACGCGCGGGCGTGTTTGAAGCGCGATAACTCTGTCAAGTGTGAACCCTTCCGGCTACAGCTTGTGGATTTTGTAGCCAGCGAAAGACTCTAGCAGCTCGCCGAAGCACAGCGAGGTAGCCTAAGAACTGACAAAGTTACGGTGGTGCAAAAATGCAGGTCAGGCTTGTGTGACACGATTTTTTCCAAATTCAGTCGACCCCTGCGGAAAGACGCGGAGAGCTAGCATCTTACAAATATGCAGGCGAGCAGAACGCTTAAGGTTCTTTACGAAAGCGTGCTTACAACTCCCTAGCTTATTAAATTGCCTTAGTACCAGCTGCCGCTTTAGAGCGGCGGACGGCAACAGTAAAGATTCTTCCGCCCTTATTCCTTCCATTTTTGCGTTTTCGGCACTTGCAATGACACTGTTCTGTTCAGCTCGATGAGCTCTATGGAACGGTGTCAATCTCGGCCAGTTTTGGAAAAATCGATTTTTTGATATTCGCGGCGAAGAAGAGGGCGCCGCTCTAGGTCGCGGCAGAGGGTAATGATGTCATTGAAAACCGATGTTTCCGAACCGGGCCAAGTTGGTTAAGATTCGATAGAGCTTTTCGTGCTGAATTGAACAGCGCTGCTACGAGTAGCGAATACCGTAATCTGGGCGAGTAAAAGCAGAGAGAACATCGACCGTTATTGTGCTAAATTGCACATGCGGGCGTATTCATAGCGCAGTAACTCGGCCAGGTTCGAGTCATTTCGGCTGCAACTCGTGGGTCTTATAGGAAGTAAAATGTTCTAGTAGTGCGCCAAAGTAGAAGTGGCGTAGCTTAAGAAGAGGCAATGTTACAGAGATGTGAAGATGCAGATGCGGGTTGTGTGACGCATTTTTTCCGATTTCGGTGAACCACTGCGGGAAAACGCAGCTAGCTAACGCGCTTAAAATGCGTGGGCTAACAGAGCGCCTAAGGTACCTTACGATGACGTGCTCAGAACGCCTCAGCTGCCTAAACTGTTTTAGGCACAGCTGCCAGTTTAAAGCGTCGAAAGATAGCGGTTAGAGTTTCTTGCGCTCTTACTCGCCAAGATTTGAGCATTCAACACTCGCAATGGTACTTTTCTGTTCAGCACGAAAAGCTCTATCGAATCTTAACCAACTTGGCCCGGTTCGGAAATATCGGTTTTCGATGACGTCATCACCCTCTGCCGCGGGTTGCGGGGCTACTCGCCCCCGCGACCGCGGTTGCGAGCGCGGCAGGGGAGATCCCAGACGGTTAGCGTGCACGCGGGCGCGAATGGTCTCCAGACTTGGTCCACGTGTCAATCACGTGCTCGCGGCCGCGAGGAGGGAGTCTCCGAGCGCGATGACGGCTTGCGAAATCTACAGTGGCTGAGACCGGCCAGCGCACTAGGGCTGGTGGCATGCAAAAGTTTGGGAGGCTACATTGAAGCCTTCAGGATGCACTTTAGGAAGGGAAGGGGATTTTTTGGGAGTGAGAGAGGTAATCTTGAGTCACATGCTTCAAGCAGACAACGCATCGCTTCTCAAACGACACTCCAAGCTGCCTAAGGATGAACGGAAGCTGTCTCTCTGTCCACCTGCGGACTTTCAAGGCCTGACTCGTTCATATTAGAGGTCTTCCAACACTCCTGAGATCTTCCCGACCGAGTTACGACAGTTGAGTACGACAGTACACAATATTTGAAGACGAAATCGCATCCTTTTTGAACTACAGTACCGGACGCGTCTTTTGAATAGACGCCGAAAAAACCGCACTTTTGCGGTTTTTGCGTCTTTTTGCTATAACTCGCCCAAAGGTCATCAGTTTGAAAAACCAAGGGTACATCTGAGCTCAGGAGATCGAGCTCTATCGTTTGGTATATACATTTCATATGAAAGATCAAAAATGGCCAAAATTGAAAACTTGCGCTCCATTGAGAAGGCCGGCCGCGGACGAGTTGTCGGCCGCAAGGCGTCGAAATCCGTTACATGCCCACAATTCCTCTAATTTGAGGTGTTTCGAGAAACGGATGGTACCGTTCGATTCGTCTCTTCGAGATCTACACAATCATGTATACAACTTCGCCAAACCACCGCATTTTCGCAGTGGGTGGTCAAAGATGACTGGAGCAGACTTTTTTGCACAGGAAAAGCTTATATTCCAGGACTTGCATGTCGGAGCATTTCAAGCATGGCGTAAAATGTTCCTTCGTGCCAGGAATCCTCTGAAAGTACGCCGTGCACAATGCATATGGGATCGAACCTATCAATCGAGGGGGGGGGGACAGTTTGTAGAGTGAGCATTTAGAGAGATTTATGAGAAATTCTCAGCCGCTCTACTCAGGAATTGATGTACTCTGTTCTGGCAAGACTTTGGAGTGCGCTGTGCACAATGTATATAGGATCGAACCTATCAATCGACTGGGCGCGACAGCTCGTCGAGTGGGCGTTTGGAGAGTTTTTATCAGAAATTCGCAGCCGCCCTACTCAGGATTTGCTGTACTCTGTCCGGCGAGATTAAGAAGTGCGCCGGGAGCAATGCATATAGAATGGAACCTATCAATCGAGTGGGGCAACCGCTCGCAGATTGCACGCGCGGGCGTTTTCAGAGCGCAGTAACTCTGTCAAATTCGAATCGTTTCGGCTGCAAGTCCTGGGTCTTGTAGTCAGTAAAACGGCCTAGAAGTACGCTAAAGTAGAGCGGGGTAGCTTAAGAAGCGGCAATGTTACAGGGGTGCGAATATGAAGGTAAGGCTTGTGTGACGTATTTTTTTCCGATTTCGGTGGACCACTGCGGGAAGACGCGACAAGCTAACAGCCTCAAAACGCGTAGGCGAACATGCTGTTAAGGGTACTTTGCGACTACATGCTCAGAACACCTCAGCTGCGTAAACTGCCTTAGCTTCAGCTGCAGTTTGAAGCGGCAGAAGATAGCAGTTAGAGTTTCTTGCGCTCTTACTCAGCCAACATTGAGTTTTCGACACTCGCAATGGTACCACTCTGTTCACCATGAAAAGCGCTATCGAATGGTATCAATTTCGACCGACTTCGGGAACATCGATTTTTTGAGGTTTCCCATTGAGGACGAGGCCGCTCGAGACCGCGGCCCGCGGCAGGCGGACGGTGACGTCATCGAAAATCGATATCTTCAAATTGTGCCATGCTTGATACCATTCGATAGAGTTTCTCATGCTGAATTGAACGGCGTTATTAAGAGCAGACAGAACTGTAATATGGGCGAGTAAGAGCGAGGAGAACATCGACCGTTATTGTGCTAAATTGCACGCGCGGACGTGTTCGGAGCGCGATAACTCTGTCAGCTTCAAATCTTTCTGGGTGGAACGTGCGGATTCTGTAGGCAGTAATATGGCCTAGTAAAGCGCAAAAGCACAGCAAATTATCTTTACGAATTGGCAAGGTTTTCGATGACGTCATCGTCCGTCTGGCGCGGCCGTCTTCGATGAGAAACTGTCAAAAAATCGATGCTTTCAAAATTGGTCGAAATTGATACCGCTCGATAGGGTTTTTCGAGCTGAACAGAATGGTGCCCTTGCTGGGGCTCGAGAGATCGAACATGGGCGAGTAAGGGCGGAAGAAACTTCACCGCTGCCGTTCGCCGCTCTAAAATGGCAGATGGGGATAAGGCAGTTTGGGCAGCTGCAGAGTTAGGAGCAGATCACCGTAAAGTGCCTTCGCTGTTTTGCTCGCCAACGAGTTTTCATGCCGTTAGCTCGCCTCTTGTACCCGCAGCGGTCGACCGAAATCTGAAAAAGTCGTGTCACACATGTCCAACCTGCATTTTCGCACCGCGGTAACCTTGCCAATTCGTAAGATAATTTGCTGTACTTTGGCGCTTGGGTGAGTTATAGCAAAAAGACGCAAAAACCGCAAAAGTGCGGTTTTTTCGGCGTCTATTCAAAAGACGCGTCCGGTACTGTATTCCTTTCAAACTAATGCTTACATATTTTCTCAATTTCCTCGTTTCTCAAAAAGGTAGAGAAACAACAGAGAATGGAAGGGAGAAAGAAAAAACAAAGCATCTGCTGATACCTTCACACTAGCTAATCAACCCAATTTGATAAGGACTTAGGTAAATGTTTCGTGTGCTTCTTTAAGCTAGCTATACTACAAATTTAGGCGCTGCTGTGTTGTGTTAATAATGCTTGTTTTTTGGAACGTACATAATGTAGAGCACAATAAATAAATTAATTAAAAATATGGTCAGCACACATCTTCATCTTAACATGTGGGTTTATAGCTAGCTTTGAGGGAAGATCAGAAGTGTAAGCTAGGTACAGGATCGGCAATAGTACACCTCTCTGTGGCACTCTACTTTTGCAGCCACAGCATTTCGAAGATTAGAGTTTCCGACTTTGACACGCATATGCCTTCCACTCAAGCAAGAAGGTGTCACTTTAGGAAAGACAAATG
>OX375868.1:70098862-70290916 GCA_947359475.1 Heligmosomoides polygyrus bakeri | reverse complement strand
CAAATCATACAAATCGGAGCGTCTGATCATACAGTGGATCCTTTCATAAAAACAGGTTTTATTACCGTTGTCAAACTGTGGATTAAAACTTTATTGCGTACAACTCCACTTTCTGATGCTGTTTCCTGCAGAAGAGAGAAAATTAGTTCCGTGACAAGTCCATCCTCCGGTTGCCATTCGGTCATCGCTTCGAAGAGTGCTTCCAAAAATCTTGTAGGAAAAGCACTTAATTTTCCTTAGCAATTGACAATTCAAATTTTATAGACGGCAATTTAGGACGTAGATGTCGCTCGTCAGGCAGAAAACTGTCGCGTCCGTGACTTCCTGAACAAAAAACTGAAAAATGGAAACTTCTCATTGACTCCAAATCTGGGTGCAGATAATCTTTATTTTTAACAAGTAATACAATCTTCATTTGAAACATTTTTATATTAATTTTTACAATTTTGCGGGACGAATGAGAGACTCCACGCTTTCGTAGGCATTCCTGGAAAAAACAAAACAAAAAAAATAAGAATTAAAAACATCACCTAAAAACCCGAAGAATAAGAGAGAATCCTCTGCTAAACCGACAATATGAAACCGAAATATTTCTTCGAATTGGACACCATACCGGCGCATTATTGTGATAAGGACTTTACCTACACGTTTTTCTAACAATGGTTTCATTTCCCAACGCAACTCGCAGCTGGAGCTGGGGTGGACCATGGCAAGGAACTCACAACAAGCTATCTACTGAACTGTACCCTGAAGAAATTGATGTCTGAAAGGGAGTGCCCTTCCTGTAACCCGCATAGCGTCCTATCATTTATCGAAAAGCTCGACGTAATGATGCAGTGAAAATTATGGCCTCAGCAGCAAAATACTCAACAATAGCTTAAAGCCAAGTATGTTTTCGCCGTCAGAACGGGACATGCCTTCATGTCATTAACTCCGTAAAATCGGAGAGCTATTATTTTCTTTAGGTATGAGTTAGGTGAGAAAACGGTTTCTAGAAAAGGAGCAGCTTGGGCATGAAAAGTGCATCTCTTTCAGCGTTCGAATCCTTATTTTCTCCACATTCGTCCGAGTTTGGAGCCTTCACTGTTCACCTCGTTTTTGGCCAACTTTCCAGTTGTACTCTGACATGATCCTTTGGCTAAACCACTAATTTGCCATTTATTTACTTCATTAGATTATTTGCACAAAGATTATTTATTCAGATTATTTGTTCCTGCACTTTCTCTTCCATATTGGACTACTTAAATGTGGCCAGCTTGTGAGAGATTGCACTCCTTTTGGAAGGTGTCTGCAGCCTTACACATTAATATAACATTTTCACGTTGAGGCTATAATGGGCCCACCCAACTAGCATACCAAGTGTGTATTTCTTAAGATTGCTTCTTAATGTGTCGAAGTAGGCTTGCAGGTACGCTTGTGATCCGTTTTGACATAATATATCCAGATCCTATTTTTCATCTTCTGTGGATGTGCACGTAGAAAGAAGCATCAAAACAGTGCATCAAAGGCGTCTGCGTGGTTACACAAAGCCTTTCTATTATCCATGCTGCTAACGAAAACTATTAGCACAAGTGCTTTTCAGCTAAGAGCTAGAGCTCTTAAAGGATCAAACGTAGCAAACCTGTTTACAAATTTCCCCAGTAGAAAGAATGAAACCATAAAGCAATGCGGATCTGGAAGAAATTACTTTATTAATTGAATTTTTGCAAGTAACTATGCATGTAAATTTAAAGGGCAGCTCTGCACTCATTTTTACAATTTCAGACCAAACAATAGATTTTATGTGGTGTAGAATTTATACCATCTTCACGTAAAACAGGACACATTTCAAATATAAATTGGACACTTTTAAAACCAAACTGGACACCTTTTAAATCAAATTTGGCAATTTTCAAATCAAATTGGACACTCTTCTAAGCAAGCTTGACGCTTCTGAAAGCAAATTGAATATAAAAACATTAAGTGATGCACCAGCAACAAACTTTAACATAACGAGCGTCTTTTAAATTCTCTTAAAATTTTTAATTCACCTGCCCTAATAAGTGTACTCACTGTTTGAAATTGCATAAAGTTTTATTTTGAATGGAAATTAATGAATTAAATTTTCTTTTAAAATTCACAACGGTGTCAATCATCTACTGTATTAAAATGTGAGATCGCGCCATGAACATGACTAGATAGTCGTGATTTTTATCATTGATAGTTTAAATGCTGCTTACTTGAAACAGGGCTAGGAAGATATGTTTTTTAAAATAATTGTTCTTGTTGTACCGTCTAAATCTGTGCTACTCCGCGTAAACAGAATCAATCGAGTACAGATCGATCTAGTTCCTGACGCAATCTCTAGCTTTCATAAACTAAATGATTGTTGCTTTCCTGTACTTTAGAAAAAACTCAGTGTGTTTCTTTCAAATAAAATCTCATAAAGTTTCAAGCTGTGTGTTCGCTTAATAGAAACGCGAATTAACAAATTTCAAAGAAAGCTATACTAAATGTTCCTGAAACAATAAATTATTTTAACCATGTTGGAGTCTCTAGTTTATCTCGAAGGGGCTCGTTTTAATTTGAGAGATGTTCAGTTTGATGTCAAGAGCGCCAACCCTGTCTAGAAGATTGACCAATTTGACGTAAAAACGGAACATACATATGCAACAACACTCTGCTAAGCTTTGAATCTTCTATAGTGTACGCTAGACTTGAGCTCGATTAATCTTGCCGAATAATTGTTCGTGCGATTTCGAGCAATTAATCGCTCGCTTACTCGAAAATCGTAAATCGCTGTTGTTCGAACATTGTTCGAAATCGAGTTTCGCGAAAAAGCATTGTTCGAATATTGTTCGAAATCGACATTTCGAAAAAGCAGTGTTTGGATATTGTTCGAAGTCGAACAATGCTCGAACAATATCAAGAGTCAGTCGCCTGAGCAAATATCGTCTCCGTTCCCAGAAAAGCTCACGTTCAAGCTCGCTCCACTTCTGCGCATACAGTAATTGGCGGGAACGGTTTGTGATTTCCTTTCAAGGGCGCTGGCGGCCGACTCTTGATATTGTTCGAACGTTGTTCGACTTCGAGCAATATCCGAACACTGCTTTTTCGAAATGTTCGATTTCGAACAATCTGCGATTTCATTTGTAGGGATCGAATTCGAAAATCGCGAGGTTTTGTACGAATGTAATTCGAAATCGAACCATGTTCGAACAATGCTTGAGAGCGAAGGATTCGCCAGACTGGCTTAAAGAGGGAGTTCAAATAGAGATGGCATTTAATTAGAGGTAATGTGATACTTTCTCGTTGGTGTTGAACATACCTAGGATGTAAGAGTCCGGTTTTTATAGGTTATTATCCCTGAGAATTCTCAGAAATCTTATGAACATTAAGCAGCATCACGAAAATCACTGCTGTCTAGTCGACTCTGGTAGCGATATTATTGTTTTGGGTTCTATCTCATCTTCATGCCTTGTGTTGTTCACAGGTTTGTGAGTATGACTTATTCGAATACGTATTCGAATGATTTTTACACGAACTCGAATCTTGAATTCGAATATTCAAATGATCGCGTTTTTCGAACGTAATTTTTCGAATTCGAATTTTCAGAAAACCGCTTTTTTCAAATATGCTCGAATACAAATGTTCGAAATTTGTGAGCATTCGAAGCCTTTCAAATAATGGAAAAAATTTCGAGCACAATTATACGCCCGAGAAGTATGAATACTGCTTTTGAGAGATGTGGAAAGGCGCTAGTTGTGGTTATGCTTGGATATGTATCACACACGCCTCCTTATTGAACGCACTTCAGAACGCTGGCGGATATGAAAATGCGGTTGTTTGATGAATCTTTGCTAGAGAAGACGGCAAGACAGTTCTCTAATTGGTTCTCCAATGAAACATATAAGAATTGCTACACTCCTCGACCCAGGCCTCGCTTTCGTATGTGAAAAAAAAAGGGTTGGAGTTTTGCACTTATTTGTTACACAACCCCTTTAATTGTCTTTTTAACCTCCCTCTAAAACATTTCGCCAATGAGGCTTTTTAACCTCCCTCTAAAACATTTCACCTATGAGGGCTCTGTGGACATTGCAACAGAAAACTCTCTTCTTGGGAACCACTGACAACCTGCGGAGAGCCGGAAGAGAACAACAGTCATCAGGCGAAGACGAGATTATGTACGCGTAGCAAATTACGCCTAGCGGTTAGGAATGTCCACTACTTGCAGAAGAAGTGATCAAGTATCTTGTTATTCCGACCTTCTAATTGGATCGTAAACTCTTATTCAGTTGTCTTCCTAAATTCAATTTCTTTCCATCCACAATTGTGGGTTTGTTCTGTCTTCGTTCGGCACTCTAGAGAACCTGCCTTCGAAATCGAGTTATTCGAATGTTCGATTTTCGAAAACCGCGAAACATTGAGTTACACAATTGTTCGGTTTTCGAAAACCGCGAAAAATCGAGTAACACGATTGTTCGTTTTCGAAAACCGCGAAAAATCGGGTTACTCGATTGCTGGACTTTCGAAATTTTCAAAAAATTGAGATATTCGATTGCTCGACTTTCGAAAAAATATCAAAACTCAACTCTAGTGTATGCTCACCTCGAGCAAAAGGAGCAATTATAACAAAAACACCCTGCAGAGCCATAGACACAATACACAATATCCGCCGACCACTGTATAGCATTAGCGGAATTACCACAAGACCACCTTAAAAGATCAGTTGAAGACATCCTACTGTAATGAGATAGGAAGTTGAATACAAATACTTCAATCCCCTTATTTAATGCGTTAAATATATTTAATACGATCTGAATGAGTGTCAGTGGAAACGCACAATCTATTTTTATGCATTTTCGTCGTTTCTTGTCTTGTGCTTCGCGAACTCGTTAAATCGGTCAACGACCTAATGAATGAGTTCGCAAATGGAAACAAACAGTAGGGAAAGCCTTCAAGAATAACAGAAAAAATAGAGAAAAGGAACGTCAGCTTCCACGCTCTCCAAGGGGGCAGTCCATAAGTTCGCGCGAGACATACCGTTTGATCTAGGTCCCTCTCGTTGTAACTCGCATTACATGTACGTACGCGTCAGTTTGTGTGCAATGTTGGAAATTCCCCGTCACCGGATCCGACTGCTACGCTCAAGGCGGTCGAAGCTCATGGGTTGCCCCCCTCCGTCCACTCCTTGCGCCCTCTCCTATTCCATCGCTCCGCCTGTACAAATATAAATAAAAGATGAGAGGGTTCAATCCCAATGGGGGGGGGCACGGCGGCCTTGGACCGGAACGCATGTGTGCGCGTCGACAGGTCCACCGTGGCGACACTACAGGGATGTCTGCGGGCTCCTCTTGCTGACCCGCGCCTGCGGGCTCCACGAATCGATCCGCGGTCATTGTACGGCTATCCCTGCACGTATCGCCACGGTGAACCTGTCGACGAGCCTTTTTTTCGTCTTTTCGTACAACGTTTTATCGTCTAAATTTCCTCCCTATTTCAGGAAGAAGACTGCAATAGCCACAGTAGGGGTTCAAGTAGGCATGTTAGTTGCAGGTATTCATCTCTATGTAGCGTTTGGACGTGAGTACGGAGTGCCCCCATTGGGATTGAACCGTCGAGAGATTGTGTTAAGACCTCCGCACACTTTTGCGGCGAGCGGCGGAAGGCGGTCGGCGAGAACGATGAGTCATTCCGTTCAGCTACAACCGCGGGCGTCGCTGATTGACATGACTCACCGAAAGGTTAGAGCGCGGACAGTCTGCCCGCGCCGCTGGAGCGGTGACGGCAATAATGATTCACAACCTCATCGCCGCTGCCGCTCCGGCGGGCCGCGCGCCCCCGTCCGACGACGAGCTCTGCGTCCCTGCTCTTTAGGTCCCGACTGGAATGCACTGCGTCGGCGCAGCGTCATTGAATGCTCCGTCAGTTTTTGCCGTCTGCCGGGCACGGCATTGCCGCAAGTGTGCGGACGCCTTTAGTGCAGAGCGGGCGCGTGATAAAGCAATCGGAGAAGGCGCCGGTACTAACATGCAGCAAACTCCAGGTACTCGAATTTCCCGGACGCCTTAAGACACGACTCAGAAGATTTGCTCCCCTGAAATGAGGGAAAACACGCGCTTAGCAAGTCATAACAATGTATTGAGAGGACAAAAAGCATAGAATTAAAAAAACGATTTAACGTTATCAAGCGTAGCTTTCCGGGGCTCCAACCTTCGTGGATGTTTGGCGGTCACCAGCATAAATCGTAAGTTGTTTACTCTTGTCAGAACACTTTCAGAACACCTTTCTAGTACCATAGCGCCGGAAGATGGGTCTCTTACTTGATACGAGGAACGGTAACTACAGAACAAGAATTGCAAGCACAAGAGTATTAGCAGCAAATACAAAAATCTAAATGTGATCCACCTTGTACCAATTCCATGACTGATAGTTTTATCTTAGTCTCCGAAGCAAGCCCATGTGACTCTCTACAATTATAATTTGTATGCAATAGTGCTTGACGTTTTTGTTTCACTTTTTTAAATCTTTGAAATCCTACCGATGCTATCACCAATGAGAGTATTCGCGGTCCTAGACCTGGGCTAAATCCGTTTGGACATCCCTTCACCTGCTCTGAGAGCTGGGAGGGACAACCGATGAGCACCCCCCCCCCCTGAATCGCTGTGGACGAACCGTCGAACGACGCCAGATTGTCGGCAGGAGTATAGACTCTTGATCAAGAGCTGCAGTCGTGCCTCTCGTGTCCGGACGACATATCGGAGGCGTTTGGTGACTACCGCTGGCCAATCCGCTCCTTGTGACGTCATCAATGATCGGAGGGACTACATGACACATGGCGTTACAATGCATCCTACGGGAAACCAAGCTACATATACGAAGCATTGCGTATAGCGACCGATGTCAGGTGGGAGAGTGAATTTCTTTAAATTTCTGCAGTTGGAGCCGCTTCACTCCATGTCCACGTTGTACGGTGTCCTACTCGCTTTACTTGCATTCTTGCTTTCTTTACTGTTGTTTCCTCGCCATTCGTTACATCTGGGATTCTTCTCATTCTGCGTGTTTCAGACTTGTTACTACTTGTTGCTATGCACTCGATTATGTCAGTTCTGGCCCCCTTTAATGGTGATTTCATCGATCCCTCTCCCGCAACTCCTTCGACGGAAGATTGCATTTGCAGATGTCGGTAGAAACATTTTCAAAGCAAGAAATGTGTCTTTGTCGGACATAGGCCCTTGGCATACCAACGCCGACGAACGCCGACACTACGCCGATGGGAGGGACCCTGCCGACGTCGCATCGGCGGCACGGTGCGATTCGTCGACGATACGTTGGCGCTGGAGCGCGTTATTAGCGCGGAATGGTCAACGGCCACAGAGAAATCATCATACCATGCAGGCCGTCGCAGTGCTTTGCACTGCGATGGCGCGTCGCAGTCCCGCTGCGATGGTCGTCGTCGGTGTGGCACCCACATGCGACGCGTCGTTGCGATGGGGCAGGACAACTGTTCCCCGGGTCGACCATCCCTGTGCTGGGGAGGGCACTCTGGCGCATTTCGTGCCTGTTGGCAATTTCGTCGGCGTAGTGTCGGCGTTGGTATGCCAGGGGCCTTAGGGAAAACAGTCGTCCGTTAGGACAAGAATGTCGAGTAAGAGGTCGTGTTAATGGTTTCCACAAGTTTATTTAACTCGATGACAAAAGTGGTTCTTTTCACAGGAGATCTTGACAAAGAAGTGAGGGAGGCTCGTCTCGACTTGGATGACGTGAAGACTCTAGAACACAGGGCAAAACTCCTATCGCATTCCTCGGACCAGGTCGTCAGAGAGCTGGCCATCATCGTTCAGCGTCTTGTAGATGGCTACGTAGGCACAAACATTGCTGTGCGTTTGGATAGACTGTGCTTTGGATCACAGCCGTAGCTCTATGCAGGTTTGCTAAGCTGTATTTAGCCGGACGTAGCAGGGTGAAGACCAATGCGCAGGTGTCTCGGGTGTCTACCGCTGGGCAAACGTATTCGCGAAGGGGAATCCCCCCCCCACCCCCACCCCCCCCCTGCAAGGAACCTCCCTAGAAATTGGAGAGCACGGAACAACCCAACGTTTAAGGTAGCTATTCATACAATAGGTTTTAGCTAAAAATATCTGTTTCTTAGAGCTAAAAAATACACATGTTCTTTCAAATTCACGGATGGCGAAAGACAACCACTATGTCCTTTGCCTCGATTTTCTTCGCTTCTACCTCTCTCAGGTCGGAAGTAGTTCTCCGCAACGCTTTGTAGAGATGTGCTTAATCTACTGAATCTAAAATTAAGGCATGTACTCCTTGCGAAAGTGTGAAAAAGTTCGTATGTTGACTAAGCGGGAAAGGAGGCAAGGGCTCTCTTCTAAGGTTGGTGCATAAGTTCTCAGACATTTGGGGCATGAAATATTTGTTATCACAACATATGAACAGCAATATCAAATCATTTGAAGTAACCACCCTTTACATCACTTGCCTTTCGCCAACGTGCTGGTAAGTCATGGATGCCTTTTCTCCAAAACGTGGCCGGTTGTGATTCGAAAAATGTGAGCAGTGCCTCCTTGACATCCTCTCGGTTCCTAAATTGCTGGCCGTCCAAATAGCGTTGAAGGCTTGAAAGCAAAAGATAATCAGAAGGAGCGAGATCTGTTGAGTAAGGTGGATGTGGAAGAACGGTCCATCCGTAGTCCGCCAACTCAGCCGCCGTCGCTCTAGCGATATGCGGTCTAGCGTTGCGGTGTTGAAAATACACCTTCACTTGCTCTCCTCGTGTGATTTGAAGGTGGGCCCTCAACTTCCTCAGTTGGTTGACGTAAACCTCTGCCGTCACTGTTATCCCTTCGTCCAGCAGCTCCCAGTATTCTACGCCAAGAATGCTCCACCAAATGCAGAGCATCACCTTTTTCACGTGAAGGTCGGGTTTCGGAACGTCCTCTGCCTCTCCAGTTGCGTCAACCCACTGAGCACGCCGGTGAAAATTAGGGAAGAGTATCCACTTCTCATCCCCGGTGACAAGGTTGTCCAGCCATCCGTGGGAACGTCTGAGGGTAAGGAGAGACAGAGCGACATCGGCTCTGCGATCCATTAATGCTGTGTCAAGTCGTGAGGTACCCAGCGACCCAATTTTTGCACCTTGCCAATAGACTTCAATCCTCGAACGACTGTTGAGTGACTAACACCAAGAGTGCTTAATAGTTCGCGAGTGGTTTGGTATGGGTCCGCTTCCACTCTACTTCGGAGGCCATCCAATCCAGTGTCATCGGGCGCCCTTCCCGTTCATTATCTTCAACGGAGAATTCACCAACTACAAACTTCGAGAACCATTGGTACACAGTACTTCGAGCAGCAGCACTCTCGTTGTAAACATCCTTCATGCGACGATACGACTCATTGGCATGAGGCCAGATTGATGCAGGAATAACATGACGTGCCGAATATGCGTCTTAGTTGGGATGAATTGCTTAGCCATAATAGCTGACGTTAACAACGCAAAAGTAAATGTTAGGAACAGTTTTGTAGCCCTTTCCTTTCTCTATCGATAGATCATTTACGCGTTGATACATGTGAGAAATTTGGCAGGAAAATGCGCTTTCAATTCAGGAGGGATCAAAGGTCCGAGAACTTATCATCATTTTCAATAGCGTTTGTCCCGCTTGGTGGCGGGGTCCGCTCTTCTGGTCTGGTGACGCCACTTCTCCAGATCAAACGCTTGGTCGGGATGGACACCAGCTAACTTCAAATCCATATGCAACGTATCTAGCTAACGTTGTTTCGGGCGTCCTCTGGGCCGTTTTCCAGGGACTTCAAGATTCAAGCCAATCTTACACACGGTGTCGTCGTTAGCGCGAAGGACGTGGCCATACCATCGTAGAAGTGCTTCGCGCAAGTTGTCAGCTATCGAGGCGACACCGAACCTTTGTCACATGGTTTCGTTGCGAACGCGGTCCAATCGCGTTACTCCAGCCGTCCACCTTAGCATTTTCGTCTCCATTACACTGAGGCGGCTTTCATTTTCCTTCGTCACAGGCCAGCACTCAGCACCGTACGTCGCTACTGGGCGTACGACTGCTCTATGCACCTTTGACTTGAGGTACTCAGGTATTGTCTTGTCGCAAAGCACCCAAGCCAACGAACGCCATTTGGACCAGGCTGCACTCACACGTGCGTTCACCTCCAAATTTAGATTGCCATCGGACGTGACTGTTGATCCAAGATACTTGAAAGATGTAACTCGTGAGAGGTCAGTACCATTGATCTTAATGGATCTGCTCATTCACATCCGTCGTCAAGTATTCCGTCTTTTTGACGTTTAGCTTGAATCCGAACAATGCTAAGCGATCGCACCACGCCTGTGCCTGTCGCTCGAGCTCTGCTTTGTCTTCGCATGCAAGCATGACGTCATCGGCATACAGCAGCATCCAAGGAGCTGCCCTTTGGAGATCGCGTGTAATTGCATCCATGACGATCACGAAGAGCAGTGGGGAGAGCGCAGATCCCTGGTGCACTCCGACAGAGATTGGAAACTCCATCGAGGTGCCCGCTGGTGCTCGCACTCGGCTTATTGGGCACGAGTAGAGGATGCGCACCCACACAATAAGCTCTTCAGGGACGCCGTGTCGTCGCAAAGCGTACCATATAACTTCTCGCGGGACGCAGTCGAAGGCCTTCTCCAAGTCCAGGAAGGCGAAATGCACCGGTTTCTGTTTCTCGCGGTGCTTCTCTAGCAGAAGACGAACGGCGTGTATGGCATCAACCGTCCCACAGCCGGTAACGAAACCACACTGATTATTGAAAAGCTTAACGACATCCCGAATACGTCCATCCACAATTCGCTCAAAGGTTTTCATGGTGTGCGAAAGTAGGCGAATCGGACGGTAGCTAGCGCAGTCCGCAGGGCTGCCTTTCTTCTTCCAAATCGGGATAGTCGTGCTTTGCTGCCAACTCTCAGGCACTTTCTTCTCAGCAACAACCTGATTGAAAAACTCAGTAAGCCAGCCAGCAGGGCACCAGCCCTTCGACTTCCACAGGTCAGCTGGCAGGTCATCGGGACCAGTGGCTTTGCCTGACTTCATCTTCCTCAGGGCTGCTTCAGTTTCGCTCACTGTGATCTTCTGAACGGGACCGTATACGGGTGATGCAAAAGGAACAGCAGGATGTTCAAATTCTACATTCGAGATTTCCTCGAAGTATTCGCGCCATCTCTTCACAGCCCTCTTACGATCCATCAGAAGATGACCGTTCTCGTCGTTAATGCCAAAGAACTTCTCGATGTCTTCTGCTTGGCGATAGCGAGCTTTGGCGAGGCGGTAAAGATAACGCTCGCCATCGCGCGTCTCCAGTTTTTCACTCACTTCAGCGTAGCGTGCGGCTTTAGCAGCCGCCACTGCCTTCTTTGCCGCTTTCTTTGCTTCTCGATAGTTCCGCCAATTATCGACTGTTGTATCACCGATAAATACGTGATATAGCCGTTTCTTTTCCCTGACCTTCTCTCTGACATCGTCAGTCCTCAGCCAAGCCTGCTTGTCGACCCAACGCCGTCCAGGCTTCGTTGTGCCGAGTTCGAGGCGCGCAGCCCGAGTTATCTCATCGGTAGCTTTCCAGGTTTCGTCGACAGTTGTTACCGTCAGCAACCGAATGCAAGAAATAACAGCTGCTTCCTTCTCTTTCAGTCGCCACCATTTGATTCTAGCCGCCCCGCATCGCTCAACACGTTTACACCTCGGAGGTGTGATCTTCAGCGAGCAGATCAGTGGAAGGTGTTGCGTGGCAACCGTCTCATACGGCACGGTCTTCGCGTCTGTGACAAGACCTTGGTCGCGACGCCTAACAAGGACATAGTCAATCTGCGTTTTGGCGTTCCCGCTATAAAACGAGATGAGGTGGGAGTCGCGCTTTCGAAATTTGATGTTTACGATGGTGAGGTCGTGTGAATCTGCATACTCAAGTATACGCTCACCATCGGCGTTGCGTGACCCAAAGCCAAACCACCATGTCAGCTGTAAGCATCTTTCTTTGCCCCGACGTGACCATTAAGTTCACCTGCCACAACAATCATGTCTTGTGACGGCACTTCCGCTGTCTTCTCATCAAGAAGGGACCAGAACTCGTCCTTGGTTTGCTCGGAACAACCTGTCTGCGGAGCATACGTGGAAAAGAAATGACATCGTCGCTCTTCTACGAACAATCTTCATCAAGCGATCATCGAAACGTTCTACGCTTGCAATTGCGTTACGGAAACGCTCGGAGACGATCATACCGACACCACTGGTGGTCCTGGGACTTCCACATAGAACGGCCTTGAAGCCACGTCCTATGTCTCTTGACTTGCTGCAGGACTATCTCGTCTCCTGCACCGCACAGAAATCTATCTTTCTTCGCTCCAGTGCTTCTACCAAGTCGCGCGAGCGGCCCGTCAACGTACCCACCTTCAACGTTGCTACGCGAGTCTTGCCTACGTTACGGGACTTTCGGACTAGCTCAGTTGCCCCCGATGCCGTCCTCGCATCAGGGACCCTCGCATACTTCTCACACTCGCCGGGCTTTGCAAGTGCGCGTCGGTTCCCGCGGACGCCGTAGCACTTTCTCGGAAACTCTGAAACGTCATGGACCATATGATGTGACAGGATATTCGTAGGCCAGCCTGTCACTGGGGCCTGTCGCCTGCATTCGATTGTCCGTGATTGGCTCGGCTCGCGAAAGCAAGCAGTTTCCAGTGGCACCACGCGGAGGAACGGGCATCGCCACCGTCCCAGAACTTATTCACCAACCTAATAGATTTTCCTGAGTCCATGGCTTCTCTCGTCATAGGTGGGTATGCACCACTATTACGTTAAAGTCGGCATAAATAAATATACAATTAAATAAATAAATTGATGCTTTTGAGATGCCTTGCTCGATGGTTTGTGTGTCCAAGAACTGAATAGCAGCGCTGAGCAGCTTATTAAAAATCCAAGATGGTCAGTAAGATTGAGATTCGTGTATCAAATTATATTTCGACAAAAGGAGACGTTTAAGATGCTGGACACACCTTGGACGAATAGACGAAGAGCATGCAGGAGCGCACGAAGAGCACGTTACCGCTAAAGCCGTATGGGCAGTTGAAATAAGGAAAGCAGTCCAGAAAGCTCTGTAGGAATTTTGTCATGATTTTGTCATTCTTCACATACATTTATACACATACTATAATTTAGAAACGAAGTCCGCTGCTATCACCGCCACCCGGATGCCGGCGTTCTTGTGCAATTGTCGGTAAGTAGTAGCGTTTCCTTTTTCAACATTTGAATCCCTCTTTTTATTGTATTTCTCCCTTCAATCATCCGACGTTTTTTTTAGAAGCGCGGTCGAGCGGGTGCACCACAAGGCTCTAACCAGCAACAGGCGATGAACCGTGAAATAAGAACAACAATAACGAAGGAAAAATAAGAGAGGCATCATTTGTTTTCGCTGTATTTTGCTTACTCTCACGTGAATGGTCACGTAAACTGTCAATTTAACTAATGAATCTCCCACTTGGTGCGTTTTGTCCTCCATATATCTTAAGAGTAATATTGAATAATAATAAATAATATAAATATAACATAATTGTGAAGTTAGTGAATAATGTTATCAAATAATAAATCGCCATAATCAATGATGATCCAAACGAATGAATAAGGTTAAGCAATAATTGATAGCTATATATAAAAAATATATATAATAAAAACAGCTAAGAGTATCGACAAACAATAGCAACAGGCGGTAATGAATAATTACCGGATCTATCCTAGTCCGGGGGGCACATAACTAAAAAGTTTTATATGTATCAAATCCATTTGAGACTTACCGAGCGGCTCCTACAGAACAACGTCTAAACCTAAGCAAGAAAAGTCGCAAATAAAAAAACGAAAAAATCACATTTGTTGCGGCTGTAAGCAGGCAGAGTTGTGTGCCCTTCTTACCATGTTAGATCCTCGTTATAACATGTCAGGCGGCGGTCAGCACGCGGCATGCAGCTTCATGCGCCCTCCTCACCATGTTAGACTTTGGTTATAACATGTCAGCCGGCAGTTAGCACGCGGCATGGCTCCATTGCCTCGCTTTTTGCCCGCCGAGACGGTTGTAAAACCGCGGCAATTTTTTATTTTTATGTTTGTTTGTTCGCTTTTTAGTTCCTTTTAGGTTCCATTTCGTCCTCTGGGAACCGCTCGGTAAGTTTCGATTCATTTTGTTACCTATTTTTTAGTTATGTGCCCCCCGACTAGGATAGATCCTAATTACCTTATATAAATAATAATTAACAATTGTTCATAACTACCTGTTATTACCATTTGCTGTTATTCATTAATATAATAATATTTGTTATGATATATTATTATCCACCACTACCGTACATTGTTTAGTCTACATTCATTCTTATTTAACACGTTCAAAGGAAGAGTGTTAAATAGGACAAGTTACGATTCATTATTTAATATTTTCGAGTTGATGTTGAACAACTATAGCGGGGGACGACCCCAGGAGGTGCGGTGGTCTTGGCCAGCACGTCGTCCCTTTGGTCTTCGTGCTGACGTCGTCCTGGTATAGTGTGGGGGACAACCGCTGGAGGGGTGGAGGTCTTCGCTAGAACATAGGCTCCTCGTTACTCTTTCCGCTGCCGACGTCCTCAGGATGACTGCAGGACGATCGCTGCACAAGAGGAAGTCTTCGCGAGGATGTTGCGCAGACGACCCCAGTGTCCTGTGCTCGACCTCCCGTTTTCGGGACGGTGTAGTGTATCTCTACCGCTTCAACGAAGAGGAGGCGAAGTCAAAAGAGAATTCACATCGTCATGCCACCTTAAGTTGTGGTCATATCTTAACGTGCAAACTTTAGGTTGCCAGTGACGATGTATCCGCGAAATCCACTCTACGCCCACAAAATGTTAAATGTTACTGAGTGCATGGAGTTCGCGCGTAATGTGCACATATTGCACGTAGATTGCACCTGAGCAGCATCACCGATATCATGGAGATTGCGCGTAGTTTCAAATTCTAGCGGAATCCTAGAGCTAAAGTTGACCATGGTAAATAAATCGTACTATGCTGCTCCTCCGGAAACTGTACATCGAACAAATCCACGTTTAGAAAACAGACTGCACTCCCCCCCCCCCCCCCCATCTAACCTAGGCTCCAGGACCTAACTCCAACGCGACGTCGCGTGCTAGCCGCGTGCAGCGTCGCGGCGCTGAAACGCGGACGTGCGCTCGGTGACGCGTTGTTAGCCGCGGAGCACGAAAAGTTCTCAGTGTTTAGGCTCTCAGACCACATTTCTAGCAAGGAACTTAAAATCACACATAATGTAGTAGACAACAATCTGCAGTGGGACAATTGATCCGAGAATAAGTGGTAGTGACCCTTTTCCGTAGTATAACCATAATCACGGGTAGAAGTTGTAGATGGCAAATACTGGCGCTAGAAACCATCAACATGGCCAGGATTCCTGAATAAACTGTCGCTGATCGTCCCATTGGAACCGCATTCATATACCATCTCGAAGAAACGTTGAAATAAAGCAAAGGCGTGCCGCATGTCCCTGTAGGAAGTGTTTCTAGCCGTCGGAAACATCGGACAACTCATCCAATTTCGCCGCGCACCGTGCGGCGCCAGGGGGGAGGGGTTCGCGCGGCGTTGGAGTTATGTCTGCCCCGTCTAACCCATGGCATTCCTCGGATGAGCGCTTGGCGCAATGAGCGGACGGGGGGCAGCCCTTGGTCTTCGGCCGCCTTCAGCTACCAGTCGGATATGGTGACCTGGAATTTTCCATTGTACATGAACTGACGCGTACGTACAAGTTGCAGCGATAAGGGACTAAGTCAAACGGTACGTCACAGTCCACAGTTCTACTGTATACATATAATCAGCTAATGCCACGTGCCCGTCACAGGGAGGGGAACTGAACTTAAGAGATGCCTACGACAGTGCGGCGTATGCCAGCCGGGCTTTCTTTGAGCTTAACCATGGGCGATTGCTGGCGAACTATATCGTTGGCGGCTGATCGTCCAAGTTTACGAGATATTCAAGGGGCAACGCGTGAGGGTATGAATGGGGATCGAGTACAGAGCGTAGGGATTCAGGAGGCGTGCCCTAGACGTCATTCAGCGTGGGTCTAGATTGAGAAGACGTGCTGAAGACGTCGCGTAACGTGCGTAGGGATTCCGAATAAGGGCGACCAATAGGAGAGAATCAACAAAGGGGGACCATTAGAGGAGCGTGAATGAGGGGGAGCCGGCATTTTCCCTCAACATCGTTCAGTGTGTGTCGGATTTCTGAAGACGGCTTACAGAAGTCGTGGCACGTGCGTCAGAGTGCGGAAGGACTGTCATAGACGTCGTGGCAACGTAGCGACACGTGAATCGGCACTCAGTGTCACATGTGCGTACTTGACTCTCACTCCTTTCTTTGCCAGCGCATAGGAAAGGAAATATTTCGGGAGGGGGAGGGGGTAGAGAGATTGACCATGGGATTCGGAGGAGTATTATTGCCGTCGGACAGTAAGCGGTGTCGACCAATACCGGTTAATTTTAATTATGATTTTGCTGATTAAGCACCGGATTGGGACTCTCATTACCTGTTTCTCGACAAGTACAGAACGAGCGCTTTGGCTAACAAATCGCGTGCATGTGATGGAGGATGGATGGGCTTCATATGCGCAGTGAAAATCCTGCCCTACCATATCCAACTGCATGAATCTATATAGCAAAACCTGTTTTTTTACTGTAAGAAGGTTAAAGGAGAAAGAAGGAACATTTGGGGTTGTTCTATTCTCGGGGTTTGGCGGCGAAGCTCCCAACAAGATGGGAGAGGTTGTTCTATTCTTGGGGTTTGGCAGCGAAGTCCCAAATCAGACGTTTGGTGGCCGCTAGGCCGCTGAACGTCTGGTATTATAGAAATCCTTTGACACCGTAACCCGAGTTGGATTGGGGAGCTGTCGCTCCTTTAAACTCGTGACGTAATCGCACAACTTGGAACGGATGTCGACCGCGCCTGGAGCGTCTTACTACCACGATATTTTGAAGGATCCGCGCAGTGGTGCGAAGTACATGTTAGGACGAATCGAGCAGATCTTAGATACCTTGGCTTCCTTAGTCGATGTTTCTGCACCTTGTTCTGATGGTCAACTGTGACGTAATACTGGGGCAAGCGCTCTGGTGCGAAGGGTGTTTTGTAGATTTTCAAATAAACCTCGTTCAAGGAGATTATAGCGGATGCAGCCTCTCCACAAGATGAGTCTGTTAGATGGTAGGCTTTGAGTCCTGGGCGTTTTAAGGTATTTCGCGAGGTTCTTTCGAGGCGTTTGTGAATCTGCCAGGATCTTTGGTAACATATGGCACATGGCTATAGGCGCAAACTGACTCGGGGAAAAGGGTGGGTCACCATGCACTCAATGGTTATCCGGCCTGGTCTGAAGGCATATGCATGTCGAATTACATCAGAGATAGCCTAGCTCAGTCGCACAACAAAATGCTGCGCAGTGCTGTCATACAGGATGACTCCACCCTCCCTGAGCTAATTTGCGCCTGGTTATGTTACTGACTTAGCATTTTTGTGATCTGTGAGGTGCTTCCTGCACTCTTCATTATGCGGAAGATCTTACTGTTGAGAGTGGGAATGCGTTCATGAGCTCATGGACAGGAAACCGAGACACATGTGACCAACATTCTTCATCTCAGTTAAGTTCTATAGCTTTTCGAGCTGTCATAGAGAATCTACTACACTGAATAGGTATGGGTCGATTCATGCCACTCCACTGTCGTAAAGACGGTAGCGAAGCTTACCATTAGGAGCGTTGGTAGACCTCTATTACGAGTATTATGAGGACATCCAGTTTTCTAGTCAGGCTCCAAAAGTTTCAGAGAGGGAAGGGAGAGCTTTCGTTCATCTTTGTACAGCTCTGAAGTGTGGTTCGAGAAGTTATGTTATCTGCTTGGTGGATATGAGCCGTGATTACCTCCTCCACTCCTCCTTAAAAAATCTTTCCTCCCTATAATTTTTCGCAAAGGCTTCAATGTAACCTCTAAAACGCGTCAATGAAAGCGGCCTTAGCATGATGTAGTCCGTCTCAGTCCCTGTAGAATCCGTAAGCAGTCATCGTGGAGGCTCGTTCATGGCGACTATGAGCTAATGGTTCATATGTGGGTGGCGGCTATTCTTCCTCCGCCAAGCCGCGTGCGGCTGCGTCGTATCGACGTGGCAATTTTCGATATCCACTGACACCACGGTCAGTCGATATAGAGGAGGGTTGATGAACGGTCGGTGGCGGATAGCGACTCTTCCACCGCCGCTCCATGAGAACCCTGGGTGGCGGGAGCAGTTCTTGCACGAGCAGCTTAGACGCACCACAACCTGGAGTCCCTTCCCTAGCCTGTTTCTGCGCTCCAAGAGCGGAAAACCCAGCTGCACACTCCCCATGAGCGAGGAAGGCAGTTTCCACACGAGCAGCTTTGGTGGCACACACCCTGGCGTCCCTTTCCTAGCCTGTCTCTGCGCTCGAACAGCGCAGAACCCAGCTGCGCACTTCCTCTGAGCGACGGGAGCAGTTTCCACACGAGCAGCTTTGGTAGTACACACCATGAAGTCCCCTCCCTAGCCTGTCTTTGCGCTCGAAGAGCGCAGAACCCAGCCGCGGACTCCCCATGAGCGCGCAGGGCTAAGAAGGAAAGATTTCGCGCTCTGTCGCAAAGATGCGTGAGAACGATCGCGCGGATGTCAATTCATTAGCCCAAATATTGCGGCAGGTGCGCGCGTGCGATGAGCGCTCGCGGCTTGGCGGAGGAAAGATAACCGCGATCTCATATGTGAGCCAAGTATGGAAACATCCGCGCCAGGGATGAGCGGATTAACTGTTATCCGTTATCCGTTATCCGGTTTCCGGTGGGTTTCGGCCTATCCGTTTTGTTGTTCATTATCCGAAGATTTGTCGCCGGATAACAAACAACAAAATGTGGCAAGTTTGTGATTACTTAGCATACTGTCGTTGCTGCTGTTGCAGCAACGAGCAACGAAAAAGGGGTGGAGTTCGATGTTTGTTGCAGCAACAACGCGAGAGATAAGATAATGTGATAAGACCTGTGATATGCCTCCGTTGACGAGCATCAGCAACAAGAAATGATGGCGATCATTCCTTGTTGCTAAGCTCGCACAACCGTTGCGCAACCGATGCCGGGGTTGAAGCAACAGCAGTGTGCAAGCCCCCCTCGTTGCTGTTGTTGTTCCTCTGCGTCTCTACGGGTGCAATCCCTGTCGGGAGGGGGAGGCAGTCCATTATGAATTGTTAACGATAGCTACGCATGTGTACATACAACATGCAATACAATATATGAATGCCTTAACTTACCTGATCCCCCCCCCCCTTGGAAATGTCCGAGTGTTCCGCTGAAACATTGAAAAAGTTTTAATATGGGACTATGCACGGTGGAGGAGGGGGGGGGGGGCACTATGCACTGCAACACGGTTGTTATCCAAAACTCTATTTGCTTTGGAAAGAAATCGCAAACCGCTATGCACTAATTGATAAAGGCAATAACGTTGCTTTAACGTGTTCATAGTATTGTAGTTGTTACAGGTTTCTGTTCAATTTGCTGTGTTTTCATTACTCCCTCCCCCGACTAGGAAAGCAATTTAGAAAGCTGATTTTGGTATTGGAAGGACAGCAATGGATAATGTAAGCATATTTATACATATTCATATGTTGTGGTGCATGTTGCATTTCTTTAGAAGTTGAAATGGACTGCCCCCCCCCCGACAGGGATTGCACCTCTCTGCGGTATGCTTCATCATTACGGCATCGGTTGCGCAACAGCAGCAACGGCACTGTGAAAGCCGCTTTATCGTTAGCTGAATATAAGGACAATTTTTATAAAATCGTCTTGTATTTTTTCCACTGGCAGTCAAGATATGCTTGCAATGCCAGGTCGGTGCCTTCTCAGAGTTCTCAATGCTATAATTAGACTAAACTACCTAATGTTCATAGCGCATTTGAAATGCTGAACACTGCCTTGCTCATTTTAATTTGTGGGGTTTTCACCAAAAATCCATAATGTACGATCTGGAAAAAAAAACAGTCGATCAGATGAGAAAAGGACAAACGTCCATGCGAATCACTTCGTTTTAAGGTTTTTTACCCCTCATCTTTTTGAAACTATGTTTGGCACTAGCAGCTATCTATAATTTCCCTTTTCTAAAGCAACAGAGAGAGTTTTATTCGATCTGGGCAAGAATTGGTGTTAAATTTAATTGGAGAGTAAACAAAAAGCGACTCTTAAACGACTACCCCACTCAAGTCCAGAAATTCCCGTGGGATCTATCAATAGTAACTTCGTTGCAGCTGAAAAAAATGAATAAAGGATATAAGAGGCGGTAGTGTCAGATGTGACACGCATTCTACACTTACGTGATATGGTGGAGACACTTTGAATGCATATTTGGCCGATACAATGACTTCCGGTGGTGACCTGATGGACAATTCAGTGCATTATCCTGCGCGGACAAGCCTGGTACCAATACATCAAGCCCGAAAGGATAGAAGGCTATGTTCACCTGGAGGGGAAATCCGAACCAAGAACATTGAGTCCGAGAGCATGCGAAAGGCGGCCTTTCCGACAGCACCACCAGGTGCCTTGAAGAAAAAACACCAATAAGAATGTTAAAAGTGGCTTATTTCACATGCAGCTTGGACAGTGTTACAATAGCCGACCCACCATTGGGGAAGGAATGGTTTAAAAGTAGTTTTGATTTTTGCTGTTTATTCGTTATCCGTTGTTCCGTTATCCGGCCATTTTTAGGCAAAGTTATCCATTATCCCTTATACGGGTCTCAAAATTTTACTATCCGCTCATCCCTTATTCGCGCCCGTTCCAAATCTGCCCTGCCGCGCTCGCGGGACTAGTAACCCGGCCGGTAACAGCCTCAAAGTGAGGAGACGGATTTTTATAGTACAGTCGGTACGTTTGGCGCGAACTAAACGGGTAAAAACTCGTCCCACACGTAGGAAACGCCACGGCCCTCGTATTTCTGAGTACTATTGGGTGGCTGAATTCCTTTACACACCAAGTCCACTCTGGGGAACTGTCCCTAGTGATGCTCGACGTGTTTCACAACACGTCATTGCACGGAAGCGCCGTAACGACAGTTATGCCGTAAGGGAGCGATACTCGTCTTTCACACGCCTTCACAAGGTAGACTCCAACTCATCAGTGGCGTTTGTCGGCTGACGAGTGCCAAGGAAAGCCATTTCCAGCTCGACCTCGGCCGACGAAGGTCGTATCACGGGACGCGGCGAAAATCTCGGAGGGGGGGGGGGGGAGGATCACCATGGACTCAGCGGAAAACTCTTCAAAAGAAGGCACGTGCATGACCAATTACATCAGGAATAAACGACGGAAACAAAGGTTGAATTGGGCGGATTCAGATTTACGCGTTAGATTCAACCTAAGATGCTGACACAGGCCAAATACATATCTGGCGGGGTGTCTAGAAAAGTGTGCTCAACTCCAGTTCTGCGCTCTAATGCAAGCATCTAATCCGTTCACTTTAGCCTTCTTAGCAACGTCCGACAGAGTGTTGGTGCAATTTCGGAACACCCACCCCCCCCCATACTTCAGCTGCACCGAACCCGCTTTCCCTGCAGGCTAGTATGGGTTCTGAGCTGTTTACTCCTCATAAGGCTGGATGAAATTCTACAACTTAGCTAACAATTCCCGTAATACATGGACTCACCAAGTGGTCCACAAGACGATTTACCACTCTTGACGCTGACAACGTGAACTGGTACTACTGGTACCGCGTTGGGCAGACTGAGACCCACCGTACGTCCTTGATCTAATGGAACGTATAGCACTCGTTATCAATGTTATCGTTCTGTGATTAGACAAAGCCAAAAACAACGGCCGTGGGTTAAATATATGAGACAGAAGGGTACCCAAATTGGTCGCTGAGTGCTAGTCTCCAAGGATTAGCTATACCTTAGGCTGTCCTAAAATTAATCTCCGTTTCGAGATAAGTATAAAAAAATAAGTTTTTCTCTTACCCTGAAACAACCCGTCTCAGGGAAAGTCACCATACCGTTATGTAGGTTTTTCCTGCTTTTTCAAAATACACATTTAGATGTCGCACTATTTTTTCCAGCCGATTTCTTCCGGTGCGTTACGTTAAGGCCCCCACAGACTTCTGCGGCGAGCGGCGGGCGGCGGACGGCGAAATCGCTGAGCGGCGACGGCGAACGGCGAAACCGCTGAGCGGCTTGACTCATCATCAGTGGGAGCGGTGACGGCGAGGTACTGTACTGTTTCTAGTCGGGACCGACTGGTGCTTAACAATAACGCGCCCCGATGACGACGACACGTCCGTCTCCGCTCTGGATCCCGCCGCGAAAGGGCAGAGCGCAGAGCGCAGACAGACAGACGCTGGAGCGGCGCCGCCGGGTGGAATGATTCAAGTCATTTCCGCCAGCGACGCCGCCGGTGCCGCCGGCGCCGCTGGCGGCGAGCTCTGCGTTCCTGCCCTATGGTTAAGCATAGGGCAGCGGCAACGCCGCAGAAGTCTGCGGGGGGCCTTTAGGCCGCTCCCTGGGTTACGGTAGCGGGCCGCGCCGCGCGCCACCGCCCCGATCAGAGTAGCGTGGCGTGTTGTTGAGCCCGCCTCGGACGGACGGGTCCGACTGCTGCCGACAGGGACGGCTAGTGACGTCATACGCGTCTAATCAATGGGCGCGCTAGAGCACGAAGTTATGCACCACCGACTGTTGGCTACGCTCTTTCGGCTTGGTTGAAAAGGGAGACAGTGAAATACCTCCGCTTCAGCTTGTATGTTGGAGAAATACGAAGGTTTGTTTGCTAAAAGGGTGCCTGCGAACGACATGACACTTAAACTATCACACGCGAGTTGGAGAAGTGTAACGAGGAAGTGACGAGCGAAATTACAATCAAGAGGAAAGTTACGGATTAATGCTCCAATGAACAGTTTTTGAAGCCTAGCAAAGGTCCCATGTCTCAGCAATCCCTCAAAAATCTCCCAAGGCCGAGTATTCAAAGAAAAATGTGTAGTGATGTTAATATTGTTATGCCGAACGAGGTTGTAAGGTGATATGGTGTATGCGTGTGGTGTATTGAGCAGCTCAATAAATATCCACCTTACAACCTCGTTCGGCACAGCAATATTGATATACTAAGAAAATACCGAGGTTTTACGAAGAGAGAACTTGGAGAATGTATAGAGAATTTCGGGAACCGTCTCCCAAACACCTGTGAAAGTTCATTAAAGTGTCTGGCAACAGTAACCTTCCTATCACAACGGACAATATATTAGAGCAGAAAGCAGTGGTCTTCAAGAACGGTGACACGATAGAGAATCTGTGGAAAAGACGCCGTAAACATTAGATATTCTCTTGGGTGGTTATCTCACCCCATTTTCTGAAGTATTATTACCCAGCTACTTTATCAAAATATCTACTCCTTACACCTTCCAGCTTTTCCTCTGTTCATGCTATAGTTCGAGTTTTATACCATTTCCAAACGGTTTACATATGCCCCCGGTTTTTCTTTCTTGTTGAGATAATCCACTATTAATCCAGAGAATCGGGAATAAGCTCAAGCTTCTACTCCGTTGTATCCCCTGCCCCGATAAAAGTGCGCATGTTTTTTTTGTTGTTAGTTTGCAGTTTGCAGTTTGCAATTGGTTCTGAAACTTCTAAATAATAGCCACCACAATCCTTTTTCGAATTCTCCTGACAACGTGGCTTGCCATTTCTCCTCAGTCATATGAAGCAGATCTCATTCCACTCGAACGTAGTTAACAAACGCTTTCACTTCCTCAGTCTGCCAAAAGGCGTCAAATGTTCCACCAACATTGTGTACCATTTAACTGCTTCTCTTCTTCTGTGCTAGTAGAAGGAACGCAGTCGAAAGCAGTCGGCACACCTTTTCGCGCCCTAGCGCGCCCAGCAGACTCGGCGACCGCCCGCGTATGACATCACTAGCCGTCCCTGTCGGCAGCAGTCGGACCCGTCCGTCCGAGGCGGGCTCAACAACACGCCACGCTACCGTGATCGGGGCGGTGGCGCGAGGCGCGGCCCGCTACCGTAACCCAGGGAGCGGCCTAACGTACGAACCCGATTTCTTCCAGGGCTCCGTAAAATCACGGACCGACGCGACTATCGACTCATGCCTTACGAAGTCAAATTGGGACATTCTGCGGCATAATTGCCTCCCGCAACCTTAGCAGCGCTTTTGTGACGGACTGTCCTTGGGAATGAACGGTGAGGCTCTGCTTCGAAAAATTCGCTTCTGGCGATTTTGATCTCGAAGGAAAACCGGGTCACGGGCGCAGGTCGTCGCTTGACAATGAAGTTTTGAGGAGAGCCGTCGAAGAATCCGAAGGCGAATACACGTACGTTAGCGGAGTACCCTGGCGTACATCGCAGTACGGTAGCAAGACATTTGGCTAGAATCGGCAAGGTGAAGAAAACGTCGAAATGGGTGCCTCATGAGCTGACCGATGAGCAGCGTCTTCGAAAAATTCGCTTCTGGCGATTTTGATCTCGAAGGAAAACCGGGTCACGGGCGCAGGTCGTCGCTTGACAATGAAGTTTTGAGGAGAGCCGTCGAAGAATCCGAAGGCGAATACACGTACGTTAGCGGAGTACCCTGGCGTACATCGCAGTACGGTAGCAAGACATTTGGCTAGAATCGGCAAGGTGAAGAAAACGTCGAAATGGGTGCCTCATGAGCTGACCGATGAGCAGCGTCTGGCACGTTTCGACATTTGCTCCAACCTGCCAGCTCGCTCTAAAAAGGAACTGTATGTTAGCTGTACTATAACTGAAGATGAAGATGGGCCCTTTACGATGAGAGGAAGTGGAGATTTGTCTGGGTAGATAAGGAAGCTCCTCTAACAGCCTTTCCTAAACCCGACCTTCACCCTAAAAAGGTTATACCTAGTTTGTGGTGGTGTTGTAAAAGTGTGGTCCATTACAGCTTTTTGACACCTGGTCCGACAGTCATAGCAGAGCCCTTCTGCCCCGCTGCCTCAACAAACGTATGAGAAGTGGCAAAAATTGTGGGCGGCAGTGGTGCATAGAAGAGAGAGCTCCTATTGCAGCGCATTGCAAAACCACACACCTCACAAATCACACGGCGAAAGTTGACCCATCTTAGGTATCGAGGTTCTCCCTCACCCATCATATTCTCCCGACCTTTCCCCACGAACTACCACTTTCTCCGAGCACTTGATTCTCATTTGCGTCAGAAACAAATCACTAATTCTGGCCGACGTTGAATGCCCCTCGAATGATTTAATTAATTCCCGATTTAATTAATTCCCGATCCTGATCTCAGTTTTTAATGTAAAGGACTAGATTCATTACCTTTTGTTGGCAAAAATGTATAGGTTTTGGCGGTTTTTACTCCGACTAATAAAGTTGAGTATAAGCTGAATTATAGCAGTTTGAGGAACGCGGTCTGTTTTGGCGATTAGTTTTACGACAGCCTAAGAAATACAGACAAAGCACAGTTGTTTTTGCTCATGAATCTTACCCGGTAACTCCACAAAAGCTGAAAGCATGTATGCGGAAAAGCGGTCGTCACTAAGGTCAACTGAGAGAAAAGACAGACCAAAGTAGTAGAAAGCCATAGCAAACCTAAAAACGCGCTTATGATAACAACAAAGCGTCACCCAAAAATAGATTTTTTAAACGTGTTTAAATCTCACTCTATGAAACCATTGATGAGAAGAAGCTTCAACATTCGAGGGCTTTTGATCATTGCCGTGAGAGACTCTCGAGTTTCTTTGGGAGCCGGCCCATCTCGTCGACACCAGTCAATATCAACGGTCGTATTGTTCATCCTGTTTCGAAGCCTTCGTATATGAACTGATAGCCGTGCACATCGGCGGCAGCACAAAGCGGCTCGGAGGAGGTCACCCACCATAAGGAGGATATCCACCTTGGAAAGAAGACAGATGATTACCTAATTACATTAGAAATGGCGTAGCTCAGTCCACCACTGTGGTAGAGCACACCAGTCCCAGGGGTGTGCGTAATTACGATTTACGATTTACTATTTTACGATTTACGGTGATTTTTGGCAATTTTTTTTACGATTTACGATTTACGACATTTTGTGCCGTAAATCATAAATTTTCGTAAATGTGATCTTCGGTCCATGGATGACAATCGTCCACATAACGTGGAACAATTCTGATTATGATGATGTACCCACTTTTAAAGACTTCTCTCATAGCTCATTGCTATTTCCTTTTTGCTTTTTTTATGTTCTGCTGTGCCGCTGACCGAAAAACTTTGTGGATATGCCGCTCTAGTCTAACTCTAACTCCTGGCAATGGAACTGGGCTAGCCTTTTTTTCTGGTCACATTCTAGCACGACATCTCACATTCGAATGGCCTGAAAGCATTTCGTTCCAGCCCATAGGAAGATTTGAAAACTCTCCATGCACTGAAATGAAGATGATTACCTGCTGAACTATATTCTTTGCTGCAACCACTGCCTAGTCAACCTGTAACTTTTCACCACTTGTTCGCCACATAGACGACTCTTTCCAATGCACACGAGTAGAACTCGTGCGAAGCCATCAAGGAATATTGGACTTGATTGGAGGCTTTGGAATAACAGTTAACTGTTGAAAGGAGTAAAACAATCATGTTTCAATCTGATTATCACTGCACGTCATGGCGCGGAGTGTATTTACGTATGAGGCGCGCCTTAGACAGAACGTCTGACATTTTCATGATAAAAGTGGAAAAGTTTGACACTTTTGGTCTCGTTTTCAGTGGTCTGACGGGGTTGTTGCGTTCGCCCTATGCGATCCGTTCAGAATGCCGAAGACTGAGCAAAAGATACGGTAGCATTTGTTACAAAGGTAGTGGAGAGCAGCTCTGGCGAATGCAAGTAGTAGTTAATTTAGTAATGCAATATCTTGGAGTTTCCGAATTTTAACAAGTGCAAGCAAACCTTCGAGCGAAGTAAATGCCGAACATACCTGGCTGGTATCGTCGAACGAAGTTCTTTCATTCCAGAGGTTACGGATGCCTTCAAAAATGATTCAAAGGACAACGCATGATGTTAATCAGCCCTTGTTTGAGATGCGCCATCCATTCCTTCTACCTCTATGGGTATCGTAGAGGTCATTTGAGTGTGGGTTTGCCCCATAGAATGAGTTGCGGTGGCCAGCCGATGTTGAGGTTAGTGTTTTATACTTCCCAGGCTATCAGGTACCAATTCATAACCCAGCACGTATAGAAGACTTGACTGCTGGTGGTAGGATACGAACCAAGAACCATTTTGAGCACGCGATAGTCATTTTCCTCCGACTTCTCTACCATGAGTTTCCCCTATACGTTTAAAATACACCTTGTATGAATCAGTTAAACCACTTTCAATTCAAGCTGCATCTCGCTTCTCTATTTTACTTCTAAAGAATGCCACACAAATATCTTCTATTATAATTTTAAGTCAAAAATTCGACTATGATGAGTGTCCAAAAATGTGATCATACTCTTTCAATCGTCACATAATTCCTTCCCGTCTGCTACAAAAATGCTGTTGGGTACAATTCAAAACGTGGGAAGGCTTAGAACTTTAGATGTGGCATAGAAATGTGCCATGCGCTCACTCAGCAGGGGATGCTTGTTGGATTGATTGTGCAAATACTTTTTTCGTCGAGTTGGCCAGCGATCAATTTTTTTTGCTTTTGGATGGAATAGTTTTTGTTGGTTTGTTCAGAGTTGTTGCGTTTGTTTTTACAAAGTTATAGTTTTATATGCAAGCCAATGGCTAGTAGAATGGTGAACATTTTTGATCGTCCAAGCAGTGTGAACTTTTTATTTGAGCACCGTGTGTAGGCGCCTTTTAAGACAGCGTTTTTGAACAAGCAGTTTATTTTGGTTCTCCAAAAACTTGACCAGCTTGATTTGAAAGGTGCTAGTTGATTTTAATGGCCTCCACCTTAATTAGAAAAGTATCCAGCTCGAGCTGAAAACGTCTCAATAAAACATATAGCTTCGATTAGCTCTAACATAGCAGAAAAAATAAGAAAATTGGATGCACTATAAGTCAGGCACTACGATTTACGGTTTACGATTTATGATTTACGACGATTTTTTCGTAATTTGTTAAGTATTGATCATTGTAGTGTACTGTTTGTGCTCACAATTGTAGTTCTTGATGTGTTATAGTGTGTACTAGCTGTATTTGGTAGTTGTTTTGATTGTTTCTAGACAGTAGATCTCGTAGTCAATGTGCTGTATTGATTATTTTGTGTGTGCCTGGCCGTGTCTCTGGCGCGCTGAAGCCGAGCCCACCGGCCGGCCGCAGGGAGGCGTGGCCTCTCCCCTCTGCCCGGGGAGGCGTGGCTTCCCCGCGCCATCGGCCATAAGAGGCGAGCGCCCGGGGCCCGCGCCATTCTTGTGCTGGGTACGAGGTACTGAGCGGTGGCTCAGACCATCTGTCTGAATAAAGGCTTCACTGCCAAGGTACCGACACCGAGCAGAGAGAAATCATTAATTACGATTTACGATTTACGAAATTTCGGGTTTCATTTACGCACACCCCTGACCAGTACCATGTAAAATTTTTAATCTCGTACAACAACTCAACTTTAATACCTGGTGATGCTCCCCCGAGCCGCTTTGCGCCCCGCCCTTGAAGTTGCAAATGGGAGAAAAATGAATTGAAATCTATCGATCGGTTCATCGCAAAGTCTCTTTCCACTAGATATGCTTTACGCACTATTAAACTCATTAATGGAAAAGGCAAACAATGGCACAGCCAAAAGTACCTGTTACACCGGTTTATGAATTCTTCAATCCGCTTGTAGTCCAAGTGCTGTATTAGCCAATGAGGTGATTCGGGTAAGAAGCTGCAGAAACAGAAACCACAAGATCCAAATTGGGAAACGATCGCATGGATTACACAGCGTTTTGGAGAACATTTTACACCTATCCCGCCGACAATTTTCATCATAATTGGTCTCCCACAAAAATCAACGCCAAAATTCATCGGCAACGATTCAGTTCAGTATTTTTGTCAAGCCTGTAGTTTTTTTCCAAGATACTCCTTTTCGGAACTCGGCATAGAGGAGAGCCCATTCTGCACTCTATCAGAACAACCCAATCTCTGCATTTGTTTCTGCGTTCGTCATTCTAATTCTCATCCCAACACATTTTTACGGGGTTGTTTCTCAATATAGAAGGCAAGCTTCTAACAAGGAAAGGTTCCCAACTCGTGGTGAGCTTTTGTGATTCTATTGACAAGATGTATTGACTGTGAGCGTAGACCAGAAGCACAGTCAGTTTTTGCAGAACGCTTTTTTAATAGCATGAAAAGGAGGTCTGAGAGTGTGCGCGCAACTATTATCAACCCTACGGCACCTCACGAGATGTGTCTCGGTGGCACAACTGGCGAGAGCGTCGGCTCATAGAGGACCGGTGGGTTTTGAGTTCGAGTCCGCGTGCTGTCAGAGTTTTTGCACATATAAGTTTGTTGTTATTAAGTTTTCCCACAATCACAGGAGGCAATTTTAGACCATCAATGCTTACAACAAACCAAGGCTGTTTATTTCCGCCCTCACATGAGCTAGTTCTTCAACTATTCACATCTGCACCACCACCAAATCATACCGTATCACCAATGATACCGTAATCGTAATTGCACACAAATACGCTTATCTTACATTTGAATATTATAAACCTGGCCATATCGGTGCATGAGTGTACTAAAAATGTCGTTCTCACCTGAACATTTTGTCGGCCGACTACTTTCCACCTTCACACCGGATTTCACTTCCCCGACAAGGAGAAAGATTGAGGTTGCGGATGCCATATAAGGACTCCTCCTGGACGCCATTTATAGAGATATCGACTGCCAGGAAGAAGAAGTGGTACAGGTTAGAGGAAGTATAATGAAAATGGGACCTTTCTACACCTATCATCCAGTTGGTTTCATAGGTGCGTTTCGATGAGGAGGTGGATGTGATTGTAGATTATAAATAAGCCAGACCTACCTACAGTTTTGCGCTCCGGTGTTTCGGCCGTGTCTGTCATACGCGTGGGTGGCGGCTGTGTATGTCGACGTTCACAATGGATTTTTCTCTACACCCACGGATTGCGCGTTCAACGAAGAAGAAGTGGTCAATCCTTTCCAGGGAGAACATTGTTCCTCATTGGCTTTTGTAGGATGCTGTTGGTGTGACAAGCGCTTGTGTTTACTTGTTTTATAGATTTGTAGTATCATAGCTGTTAACTAGAAATGAAATGAAATGACCGCATCAGAAATGATGCTATTCGGCAGAAGTTCGGTGTCGCGCCGATAGCGGACAATGTGCGCGAAGCTCGCTTGCGATGGTACGGCCACGTTCTGCGTGGAAAGGAAGACAGCGTCCGAAAGATAGTCCTTGAGTTGGAAGTATCTGGAAAGCGGTCTAGAGGACGCCCGAAGCAGCGTTGGTCCGATACGTTACACACGGACATGAAAGTAACTGGCGTCCACCCTGATCAAGCGCAGGATCGGGAAAGGTGGCATCGGGACACCAGAAGAGCGGACCCCGCCACGAAGCGGGACAAACGCTGAAAAAGAAGAAGAAGCTGTTAATAGAAGGGAAATAATAATATAAGACTTCTAATTTAATAATATATAAGACTTTTTCTTCCCAGAGATACGATATGGTGCAGATATGAATAGTTGAAAAACTAGCATATATGAAGGCGCAATTAGACAGCCTTGGTTTGTTGTAAGCATTGATTGTCTAAAATTGCCTCCTGTGATCGTGAGAAAGCGTAATAACAACAAACTAAAACGTGCAAAAAAACTGGGAGCACTCGGACTCGAACTGAAGAGCCCTCCGATGAGCTTCTACGAGGTGGCACGCTTACTGACTGCGCTGCATAGGCACTTGTCGTGCTGTGTCGTAGAGGTTGATAAGTGTTGCGCACACTCCGCCACACCTCCTTTCCAGGTCTTCAAAAGAAGCGTTCAGCAAAAACTGACTGTGGTTCTGAACTCCGCTCACAGGGTCCTACATTCTGTCACAATAACTCACCATGAGTTGGGAACCTTTCCTTATAAGAATGACTGGCAACAAAAAATTCAGAGTTCGATGTTGCGAATGTTTGGATGCCGGCAGTAACGGTGCGACGGTTAAAGACTGGATAGCGCTTACGAAAATCAACATTGGAACAGCTCATGCAAATCTGAACCAACAAACTCACAAGTAGTAAAGGATCGACAAAACTCCTGGCGCGGCGCTGGCGAAGTACATCACTCTCCACTCGTGGATGAACAGGGATAAAATGCCAACCCAAAACATACCAAACACCCAAGCTGAAATGTTACTTTGAGTACAACCTTAGAGCATTCCAGCACCTCCATCATTCTTGTTTTACCGTAACATTTTCGTCAACTTTTATTACCTCTATCCTATGAATGTCACATGGGGCAACAAACGGTAACTTTTCAACACGACCTCAGGAAGAGCAGCCATCTCCTTTAGGGGAAAAACATCATTTGTCTCTGAACCCGACACACTGGTTCGGAATAAGATCCGTCCGTCCGTCTCTTGTTCTGTTCAATTTTTTTATATTATTCTATGCAGACTTCCGCAAGCTTCTTTGCTGACGCAGAAATAGATCTTCCAATCATAAAAGCACTACCATAAACTTTCAGCTGGAAGAACAAAACACCAAGATTTGTAAAAAAAAACAACGTTGTATAGCAGTTCCTTGATTACGCCTGCCTATGATGCTCCGTAGATGGATTTGAGCGAAATAGTAGGAATGCCAGATAGATACGCTGAACTACTGTGCTCTGTTTCTATAAAGGACTGTGACCACGTGAAGTCTACTGTGATCCGTATCTGGTCAAGTAATGGTTTCATATATTCATTTTCTAATTTCTTTTTTTTGCGAAAAAGTTTTCCCTTGAAATTGCTTTCCAGAAATTTTTCATTTTTCTTGCATGCGAAACCAGAACGAGCCAAACGGATCGACGTCATATGTCTACTGCCTGAAGTCTTCCAACTCAACTTCTCCACCCAGTCGATAAATTTGCTAGCAGGTTCACAGTTTCATTCGCTTTTAATTCGTTTCCTCTAATGCAGCGGCACACGATTATTTCTTTTTTTTGAACACTGAACACCTTCGGTGCTCAGACCAATCGGCGAGGTTCAAGCCGCTTTAACCGTAGGGGCGCAATGACGCACCTATTGTCTGGACTAGTGTTATCCACGCACGGCTTTTTGAGGGCAGCAATTCACAAGATAGAATGGAACACAACGAGTAGTACGTCTGAAATAGACTTGGTTCAAGTAGGTCAGATATAAATTCGAGCTCTACTCAGGAACAAATCTAAGTAAGTGTCGCCATTCAAAATGTTGTTTCTGCTCTGTTTTCCAAAGTTATCAGTACGGCGGAGCTACGAAGAATCGGAAATTTGTTTGCTCGTAGAAATCCATTCTCATAAAGAACAATAACTAGCAATAATTCTGCATGTATGGCACAGGTTTCAAGGAGCCCCATGCAATTTATTAAGGGAGTCAACAGTCGTGATGCTTGTGATAATGTGCATTTCTAAAGTGACGTATCACATGAATCATAAAGTGATGAGTTTGCCCTTTGTAAAGAACGCCTTCATTTGATCTGTGTGCTATTGTGACCTATTCGCCCACCCCTAAGGTAATCCTTGCTAGTAACACTACAAGGGAAAATTAACGACAATGAAGACAGGTCTGTAGTGCACGCTCAGTTCAATGTAGCGGTGGTGAAGGCATGCACTGAAGCATTAAAATCTTCATTTTTATGAAAAAATGTACGCTTACATCACTTGCAGCTCCAATTATGAATCTGAGGACGATCAAGATATAGTAATTCGGTGAGAAAGAAGTGATGATGTGACAGACGAACCTGAGAAATCACGACTTTAGGGCAAAAGAAGCAATCAGTAATGGGAAGCCATGCGGCATAAATCAAGCAGACTTACGCAGTGAGTAGGCACAGCACGGTTATCGGTCTACGGCCATACTCATCAGCAAGTGTAGAGAGTATAGGCACAATGAGAATAGCTCCTTAAGGTTATAAGCTGTAAGTTTATTACATTTGCAAAAGGCAAACATAAAAAACAATATCTCAAAGACAACAACACTAATTAAAGCATAACATAACATCGTATTATGAACACAACAAGCAAACAGTAGTAATCGGTATTACTCTATGGCTCACCTAAAAGCATCATGCTGAAGTAATTTTTTGCTGACTAACCTCTTAAACTGGTTTAGGGATAGCCCGATCGGCAGACTCTTCGTAACCTTAAGGTATGCAGTTCCTGTTCTACACGTAAAGGATTCAGCGTATAGTGTGGCTTTAGGACGAGTTAACGCGATTTTGGATGCACAGCCTCTGGTGCTTG
Organism: Heligmosomoides polygyrus bakeri; assembly: GCA_947359475.1. Classification (NCBI taxonomy): domain Eukaryota; kingdom Metazoa; phylum Nematoda; class Chromadorea; order Rhabditida; family Heligmosomidae; genus Heligmosomoides; species Heligmosomoides polygyrus. Next base: position 70,257,498 of record OX375868.1, on the reverse strand, counting down.
AACTCGTGACACGAAACAACTGTTTCATACTACACTTCATACCGTTGTATCCGTTAAGCAATATCTTATTATCCATGCACACATCATTACATTGAGCCGAGATGCAAGCGAAGGCAATTCAAGGGATCTATTCCCTACTAGAGCGTTTGGCGTTCTTTCATACCTGAAATCACCAGTGCGTACCATCAGTTTGCGCGTAAAATTATACTGTACCCTTTCGATGCAATAGATGTCTTTTTTCCTGCAAGGATTGAATACTGTAGTGCTAGATTCCACTATAGAAGGGACGTATGTTTTGTAAGTGCTAGAAGGATAGCCTTGTTTCTGCTAGAAACTCGTTTAAAAATATGATACGTTCGCATAATTGCTTGCTTACATCGAATTCTAATATGCTCCGAAAAATCGAGGTTGCCACTATAACGGAATCCTAGATCTCTAGCGGAGACAACGGGTGAGACCATAACACCATCTACTTAGTATTATATATACATACATACATACGTCCGTTCTATAGTGGAATCTAGCACCACAGTATTCAATCCTTGCAGGAAAAAAGTCTGTGAATTGGCATTTAATTGCATAAAATTTGTCTTCCCAGGAAATAAACGTAATGGCCAATATTTTGCCCACTTAACTAATGAATCAACAGCTGTTTGGAGTCTACTAGAGTTACCTGGTTTCAAAACTACACTATACATTTTGGCATCATCAGCATACATTTTTATAGATACGTCAAAATTTTGGACTACAAGAGGTAAATCAGCTACATAAATATTGAAAAGAATAGGTGAAAGAACACCACCTTGTGGAACTCCACTTAAGATAGGCTTAACATCAGATAAAGCTTCCCCTATTTTCACCTGGAATGTTCTGCCAGATAGGTAATTAGCAATCCATCTGATGAAAACTGGATGAAAGCGTAACATTTCCAACTTTAATAGGAGTTTTCTGTGGCACACTCGATCAAACGCTTTTGCGAAATCTTAATATGTTATGTCGCAATAGTGTTTGTTAGTAACTGCATTTAACCAATCATCGAGGCATTCAAGCAAATTAGATTCCACAGAATTCTCTGGAACAAATCCGTGCTGTTCCTGACTGATAATTCCACGAGAGAGAACAGAACTGATTATGTGGTTCTTCAGCACCTTTTCAAATAGCCTACACAAGATGGAAGTTATACTATGTAGTATAACTTCCATCTTGTGTAGGCTTTTTGAAAAGGTGCTGAAGAACCACATAATCAGTTCAAATGCATGTTTCCAACGCAGGGAAGCCTCACTGTACACCAATGACTGATTGAAGAGATATGCAAGAGGACCACATATAACAGAGGCAACTTTTTGAAAAAAGAAAAGCGGGATACCGTTAGGTGTTACAGATGTAGACCTCAGCCATTTCATTAATAAATCATAGATTGTTTTTGTATCAAACCAAGGAAAATCAGGCATTGGATCGAAATCAGGCGAAGTAGCAGACGGAGTTTTGCCGTCATCACGTTGAAAAACTTTTACAAATATGTTTGCCAGTAAATTCGCTTTGTTCTGTGATTTTATCGCAATGCCTCTCTCATGTCTCAAACTCTCTACGTTATTTGGCTCACGTGTTTTGCTATATATTTACTTATACAAACGCTGCTTATTTCGTGATTCAACTACTTTCTTCTCTAAATGAGCGTTGTATTTTCTTAGGTTTTTTTGAATTTTTCAGGAATTTTTTTATATCGAGCTCACTCGTTGAAACGTCTGGCTTCATGAAGTAAACAATTACGATGGTCCATCATATTCTCGAATATTGCGGTAGATGTGTAGAATTGAAAGATTTAACCATTTCCCATGGAACGTAATGCTCAATAGTATCATGAAGTATCCATAAATTAAAATTTCCCATTTTAATATGTTTCGCACTCAAAAAGTTCGATCCACCTAATTTTAGCAAGATATGCATTCACTTCCTGAAAGTTGCATTTTGAATACACTCGTCGATAAACCGGCATGCTATAAATTTGGAAAGATGTAATGTCGAAAGAAATACTGCAGTGATCGCTCAGACTTACAGGACTTAGCACTTGGACGCTAGTGATCAGTAAATCATTAATGGAAAAGATAAGGTCCAGTATGTAGGTTTAGAAGGCTATCCTTCCACGCACTTATAAGGTGAGAAGTATCATTTTATTTTAAAATTCTTGACTATTACACCACTTCTTATGTAACTTTAAATAGATCCGCCTGATGGACTATGGAGTATTGAACATGATGTCCTTATCAATAGAAGCAACGACTTTCTTTGGGACCTCAGCACAAATCTTCACGGATCATGTTCTCAAGGTCCGTCTCCTGCGTCATCCTCGATGCATAGTCTGTATTACGCAAAGGTTCGTAGCCGCGCGTTGCTCACGCGCACCTTTCTTGCTACAATCGCGCAGCTGCGCGTCAATTTCAGAGCGCGGCGCGGCCAGCCTTTGCTGACAATAGGGAACTTGAAGACTCTTCGGCGTTTTACTCAAAGTTTCATTAAATAAGCATGTTTTATTACAAATTAGAGGATGAAGGTTTCCCCTATACAACTCGTGTGTCCCCTTTCGGCGTACCGTTGAGGCAGCCCCTGGCAAGACGAGATCCTCAACGAAGCACGTCATAGACAATCTCTAAGGTAAACAAACGGTGTTTAAAGTATAAGCTAATTAGACCACCTCAAAAAACAAGAAGACAAGCAGGGATCTTCGTACCATCGTACCAACATTAATCAGTGAACATAAAAGAACGAAAGAAAGAAAGGAGCGAGGCAGTCGGCCAAGAGCTCGAGCGGAAGTCAGAAACGTATTTGTTATTTCATTTCGCGTTTCAGAGTAGCTTGTGGCTGACTACCTGGAAGGCGACATGAGGGAGCATGAAGGTCATAATAGATTAATATTTGGTTCAAGGTGTTCTGTAGTTAAAAGGATTAGGACCACTAAATTCGTAAGCGTACTAGTGCAGTCCTAGTGCAGGTTTACATTCGCAGAATCAGATGGTTATTGCCATCGAAAGCATTATGTGGCTACTCCATATAAAGTAAACTATTTAATCCAACCAACAGCTCTTGGTTGGATTAAATAGTCTTTGGAACTTTAGTGAAAATTTAGGATAACTCTAGGTCTCGGCGACTGGCTAAATGGCGCTACTCACGCGCCGTTGTCGGAGCTATTACGGCTAGGAACTTAGTTCTCTCTCGCCTACGAACTTCTCCATTATTAAGTCTCACATCGTGCATTAATTTGCCTTGTTCCTCCATATTCCTTCTCTATTTTGCTGACGCTCGGTGCTCACTGCATATTCTTGCTTTATTAGGTCTCTAGTCTTCTTTTTTTGTTATGCACGTGGAGGCCAGATAGGTTGAAAACAATATTGAGACATCGCATTGCTACCTTGCTTTGTGAGTTTTTTCGCGAGTTGTGTGCCATTACTCTTTGAGTGTGCGAGTACTTGCCGCAGCTTACGAATGACTAGTTTGAGGCAATCTATTACCTGCACGCAGCTTGCAAGTAACTTGTTCAAAAATTTCTGAGAGCGGCTCTGATCCTTGAAAGTTAACGCAGGTCTTTAAAATAATGCGTTAATCCTGATCCTGTCGGTGTTGGAAAGAAGACGCCCATAAGGCCGCTGATGGTGTTGCTCACACGATTTTCTGCGTGAGTGATTGATTCGGGCCGCAAGCACCAGATAAGAGCCCTGTATCGACTAACGAAACTAAGAGAATATCTTATTAAGGATAAGGATAAAGGACAGCGTTATTCAATCCCCCTTGGAATGCGCCACGCATTCTACTTCTACGGGATGTCGCGGAGGCAGTTGAATGCGTATTTGGCCATACAATGACTTGCGGTGGCCAGCCGATGAACAAGTCAGCGCTCTATCCTTCCCAGACAAGTCTCGTACCAATTCATCGACCCCGGAGGGATGGAAGGCTTGGTTGGCTTGGGCGGGAAATCCGAACCAGGAACCTGGTATCGGGTTCACAGCCGGCGCCTCCTCCGGCTGCGCTCCACGCGCCTAATATCTTATTACAAAACAAAAAAGAATTGTCTTACAAGGGAGGGGTCTGAAGCGTAAGCCTGAACATTGAGAGCCGGTCTTACAGGAAGAATCCCACCCCCAATTAGTGTAAAAATGTTTGTTTTTTCAAGTCATTAAACCTAGGGAATAGAGTGTCCTTAAAGTTACAATAGAATAGGCTCCTCCCGAGTCCTGGAGTATCTTGAGCGCCAGTGCCGCAAGCGGCTTGGAGCGCAGTGGATAGGGACAGTGGTTCATGCGAGGGAGGTCGTGGGACCTCTTGCATTCTGTGTCTTTGCATTTCAACTGGTTGGTTGAGATTTGAAGAACTTTGACATCTATACCATTTCCAGAGTTTTTTTGCGCAATTTTCCAGCTGCATGTTGTGGTATTCAACATAATGATGTATAAACGTTCAACAACAGTGATACACGGGCACAAAGTGCGTTGCAGCACTGGTCACAATACGGACAGCGGATAAAAGCTACATGCTCATCACACTTTCTTCCCTACATGGACCACGCATGGACCAACATACTTTTCGCAACATACTTTTCGTGCAGCTTCAAGAGAAAAGTGGCCGCTTTCTATGCATGATCTTCCTTTTGACCTGCAAAAGAGGGAAAGCTTCCTGAAGGTAAGTGTCGAAGTTGCGGGTAGCTGAAGAAGAACGGATAACGGATGATTATAATGACATTGAAGATCGTGTCGCTGGTGTACCGAATCCTGTGCCATCCTCACGTGGAAAAGCTGTTCGCATATGCCTGGTCAAAGCTGATTATACAATGTCACATCCTGGTCTCTTTGAAAACCTTAGCAGGATGGTTTTTCCCGAAGTCATTGGTCCACGTAGAGAAACAAACTGTGAGGAGCTTGTAGCCTTTATACGCTGTTCGTATTGTGACCATGCTTCTGTTTCACGCACTTTGTGCCTGTGTATCATTGCAGACGGAATAGGTGCCGGCTGTCGCATGCACCGAACGCAGGTTTCTACTTCGGCTATCTCGCCCAAGCCAACCAAGCCTTCCATCCCTCCGGGGTCGGTGAATTGGTACCAGACTTGTCTGGGAAGGACAGAGCGCTAACTTGTTCATCGGCTGGCCACCACAAGTATGGCCAAATACGCCTCCACGACATCTCGCAGAAGTAGAATGCGGGACTAATCCCAAAAGAGATTGAGTAACGCCGTCCTTTATCCTTATTCTTATCCGTATCATTGATGTTGAAGGTTTATACATCATTTTGTCGAATACCATGGGATGGGGATTCTTCCTATGGTTAAGAAACCGGTCAGTAATAAACAAGTCTGATGAAAGTTACTCTTCACAGCATACAGCTGGAAAATGCTTAGAAAACGTCTGAAAATGGTATAGACGTCAGAATCCCAAATCTCAATCAATTATTTGAAATGCAAAGATGCAGCATCGCAAAAGATCCCACGACCTCCCTCGCATGAACCAACGTCCCTATCCACTGTACTCCACGCCGCTTGCGGCACTGGCATCACGGGCGTACAAGACAACACAGTACTCGGGAGGAGCCTATTCCATTGTAACTTCAACGACACTCTACTCCTTGGGTCTCACGACTTGGAGAAAAGAAACATTTTTATACTCATCCCCGTATCACGGGTGGGTGCTGACAGACCTCGAGGAATCGCGGATGTTATGTGCGATCAAACAGCGCCGGTGGTGTAAGGCGAACATCGCTGCCCGGAAAGCAGAAGATGCGGGTTCGAGTCCCGCCTGGCGCAAGAGTTTTGATCGCAACAAAACATCCTGTAACAGCATATAGTCTCTCTACCAGCCGCTCCAGGCTTAAACAAATGTGTTAAAGCATTTTTATACTAATTGAGGGCTGGGGATTCTTCCTATAAGACCCGCTCTCAACGTTCAAACATACACTTCATATCCCTCCCTTGTTAGCAAATTTTCTCGATACTTTTAGAGGTAATCAAGTGTATAGCTAGAATAGCTGCTCACTTGGTAATCTCTAGAATAGCTGTATAGCTCTAGAATAGAGCTACTCACTGTTGCAAGGGAAAGTGTTGTCGACAATGCAAAACGTATGGAACTAGACCTCACGTCCATACCAACTGTGAATGCGGTTAGTCCAGCTTCTTTCCAGACAAAAGAGCTGCAACTTATATCGAATTCAGCGATTAGCGAAGTAGAATATGGCGGATCTTTGATGCTGAAACGGTTTTATGTGGTTGGGCGCACCTTTCCGTTTTTCGCATAACCGTTTTCAGACCTCTTTGAACTGTGCGCTGCTTGTTAGTTTTACAAACAGGGAAAAACTTCTTTAATATATACACTCACACAAGACTCGTACCGTCAACTTCACCACAGACTCCTATCAACGAAACGTTATTGTCACTCGCAATTTGACATCTTTCGTCAACAGCTAGGGACTCGTTCTTCAAAAAATTTAATATTTGTTTGGCGCAGTGTTGTTTGATTGAAAAAAAAAACAGATTTTTCTAGAAGAAGAATTTTTTCTTCATTTTTTAGAAAAAAAAAAGAAATAGGACACTCCATTGCCAGTTCCAAATACATTTCTAACCAAGAGTGGGTTTCAACCTCCCATATAAAAATGGAGACCTGAGTGCGTTGATAACATGCGGGCAGGTTTGTTGCTCCTCAGAAGCGTTTTTCGATCTTGCTAAGGTCGAGTGTTTCATCAGCGAGTTCATAGAGGAACAATAGGGAATGCGTCAGTCATTTTAGCCACTGACATCTTTTTATTGGTAGTTGTTTTGGACCCATTTTCAACCTTGTTTACCACAAGAATAAGGTTTGCTGCTGCAACACCCAGCTTTTGAAAGGACACGTGTACTGCCTTATTTTCGTGATTCTCGGGATCTAGAAAGCCGCTATCAGGAGGTACCATGACGTACAAGTGAGGGTGAGGGTAGTGAAGTCAGCATCACCGACCTTGCCCAAACTTTTTGAATGGAGGTTATTTGGAGTGTTGATCTAATCCGGCAACAGTTTTTGACTTCCTCAATGTTGGGTCAGAATTTTCTTACCCGCCGCACATTTCCGCCTACATGCATCTCGGCGACAGTATGATGATTGTTGCCATGTGGTTACTGAATTATGCGTTGTGAATGGGAAAAAAGGCAGGAACAAAGATAAACCCCGATATTCGAGCGAGAGTCGGTGGGAGTTAAAACAACGACCTATCTCTCATGAAGAGATGGCCCAATCATTACACCACTCCAAACAATGGAAATGCATTGATAAACGACGTTGACAGATACGTAGCTCAACAGGTATTCATGTGTTCATGTTCATGTGCGAAACTACAGTCATATATGTAGACCTCAACAGGTTAGAACTCTACCAGGAGAAGCTTATCCCACATTTTCCATCAGAATTACAGCCAGCAGTCATAGAAAAGCCTTTATCATCATTATGATTCAATCTTTGAAAATAACCCACCTCTAGCGATATGGAATTTGTTGGGAGAGTGGAGTCTCTGCTGATTAAGAAAACCTGCTCTTTGGCTAGTCGGTTGTGAATGATCCTCATTTCCCGTTGGTTCCTATTTTTCTACGGGTTACTGTCCAATTCTGTTTTTCTACTTTTTTATTTTTTATATTGTAGTTGTCTGCTATTCTGGATTGTGATTGTTAGTTTTGGCGCGTCATTAGCGACGTGGTAAATAAATAAATAAATCACCTCGGTGTTCCTATATCAACACTACACGAGGTTTCTCAGTGTTACCGTGGCCTCGACAAGCACGAATAACTCTAATCTAATTAATTTGTGCCTTTTCATACCAACATGTTGTAAGGTTTAATACTTTTTGAAGTTCTTGCAACATACCAAGTAACTACAGTGACGAATAGGATCGGGAGCAACATAAGGCATAACGTACATAGCAGCAGAGTAGAAAAAGTTCATGGACTCAATAAGAAAATAGCAAAGAATTTGATATCTGAAAAACGTCACTAGAAACGTACGCTAGGAAGGAGCCTGAAACCAGCAATAAAGCTTAAATTTGTAGTAGCGAATACTATGCCGAGCAACCGCAGCTTTTCTCACATATTGTTTGATGAAGAAAGATATCGCACCTCCCGAAACCGTATGCATCCATTAACTTATCGGGGTCCAAATTTGCAAAGTTGTTCGTTTCTTGCAAATTTTCATCAGCGTTGCCTTGTTTGTTAACTGCCTGCAATGAGTTACCCTGCTGAGTTAGCACCTAACTGGCAACAGCATGGACCAATCCTCCACTCCCCTTCACAAGCTCTTATATCCCGCCTTTATTATGCATAGCATTTATTTGCGTTATCCTTCTCTTCCTTTCTCCTTTTGCTTTTTCTAGATGCGATCTGCACTTGTATGTATAGGAGCGAGGTGCTGCAGTCGGAGCTGTCGCATACACCCCTAATCAAGGTCCTCGGATCAGGTCTCCTTCCCCTGCCAAGGTCAACCAGAGCCTTCCAACCCTTCAGGATTAGTGGATGGGCACCAGATTTGTCCCGCAGGATAATTCAATCAGTTAATAGTGTGTTAATCAATTAAATCTCTAACAAAGGAAGGGTCTGAAGCGTATGTCTGAACGGGGGAGCGAGTCATGTAGGGAGAATCCTCACCCCTTAATTGGTTTGAAAATGTGTTTATTTTCTGCCAAGTCGCTAAACCCAAGGAGTAGGGGGTCACAATGGAATACGGCGCGGCACGCGTTTGGGGGTCTTGTACGCCCCACGATGCGCCTGCAGCCAGTGGCTCGGAGCGCAGTTGGGTAGAGGGTTGACTCGTTGGAGGGGGTAGGGGTTTGGTTCCCTGCGCTGCTTCATTTTTGCATTCCAACTGATTAGTTGAGATTTGGGGGGGGGGGGTTCTGACGTCTATACCATTTTCAGACGTTTTCTGCGCATTTTTCCAGCTGCACGCTGTGGTGATAAATGTTCAGCACCAGTAATACACAGGTACAAAGTGCCTGTGTAGTGAATCGCGTTGTTTTCCTCCATCGTTATGAGCACGCAACCGAAATCCAATTGAAGACGTACTCCTTCCTCCGAAACAAGATTTCCACTCGAAAACGTTATCATATGCCCACTGCTTGCTTGCCTCTCCACGTCCATCATCTTGCGGATCCCAATCTTCCTCTTCTTCTTCCACCACTTCCAGCTTTCGTCTTCGTCAACTTCAAGTTGACGTGCTTCGAAGTCCTTGAGTATGCTGGCTATCCGTTCGGCCAGCTTGATTTCCTTCCTCGAAGATTCCTTGTCTAAAGGTGGGCCACACTTCAGCGTGAGCAGGTGGATCACCACTCGAGCATCTTCAGACATTGTTGCTGTTAGGTTCTAGAAAGCCTTCAGCAGACCTCTGATTTCCAGGTGACAGGCGGACATGAGGGAAAGAGTGTATCGATGCCGTTTAGCTTAATTTGCGGGATCCGCACACCTCGTTTCTCATTTGAACCACCTCCGACGTCACAACGTGGTCTCCTTTGAAAATCCGAGCAGGATGGTTTTTCCCGAGGTACATGTATGGAAACAGACTACGAGGAGCCTGTAGCCTTTATACGCTACTCGTAAGGTGCACTGTGGTGCTTCATGCACTTTGTACCTGTGTATCACTGGTGCTGAACATTTATCACCATGTTGAATACCACAGCGTACAGCTGGAAAAACGCGCAGAAAACGTCTGAAAATGGTATAGACGTCAGAATCCCCCAAATCTCAACTAATCAGTGAAATGCAAAAATGAAGCAGTGCAGGTGAACCAAACCCCTGGCTTCCCTCGAACGAGTCATCGCTCTACCCACCTCAGCTCCGGGCCACTGGGTGCAGACGCATCGCGGGCGTACAAGACCCCCAAGCGCGTGCTGCGCCGAATCCCATTGTGACCCCCTACTCCTTGGGTTTAACGACTTGGCAAAAAATAAACACATTTCCGAACCAATCGAGGGGTGAGGATTCTCCCTACATGACTCGCTCCCCCCGTTCAGACATACGCTTCAGACCCTTCCCTTGTAAGTACTTTAACACTTCTAAACTCAGTGTCTCAACAACCAAACAGAATTTGAAGGAATCAGGTATATATCTGTAACCAAAATTACTAAATATTACAACAATCACAAGGGGAAGACAAACAACAAAACAATCAAAACAACAACAACAATAACATTAAACACAACATTTTATTTCACCTCTACCTTCATACAAAACATGTTTATAATTAGTTACCCCGAGGCTCATCAGTGAAGAAGGTAACTAATTAGTTGCTAGCACTGTATGGGGCGAAATATTTTTTAAAATTGTGTTTTTAACTTGTACTAGCAACTATAATTGCAAAATATAATTAACACCTATGTTTTGGCACAATTGCACTTCATTATAGAACCTTTTACATATTGTTATTAATTATTAACCTAATGTTATTTATATATAAACACACATATACTCAAACACATACAAATACACAATACACAATACACATATATATGCATTTTAAATTTCATTTATTTAACTACCAGACGTTCAGCGGACTATCGGCCGCCAAACGTCTGGTTGGGGGCTTCGCCCCCAAACCCCGAAAATAGAACAACTTCAATCTTCCTCCTTTCTTCTTTAGGCCTTCTTACTTTTATTATAGTAAAAAATGGTTTCACTATATAGAGCGTAGTGCAGCGGTATATGGTATGAACGACGCAGATATTGAGGTGCCCCATTCAGTACGTAGTGAAACTAAAATTCAAAATTAATTTCGCGTTCATAGCCGTGAGAGTTGATTGCATATTGTGGTATGGGTCTATTCTTTGAAGTAGCCGTTCTGCACGTGGCGAGAAACGGATCATAAGAGCCCCAATCCGAAGTCCTTAATCAGCAGAAGCATAATTAAAATTAATCAGCCGTCAGAGCGGCCTGTCTTACTAAAGCAAAATGCTAGTAGAGGCTACAAATACAGAACATTCATGATAACACTTCACTGTAAACAACGTTGCGCATCAAACGTTCAGGTGCTTTTACAACAATCCCGTTGCGGCTTCGTCCCCGAGAAACATATAGTTGGCCTTGGGCGAAGATTGGATCGGAAAGCGCAATGCCAACTTTAGAAAAGGATTGTCCTTGTGACTTGTTTATTGTCATAGCAAATGACAGCCTAATGGGAAATTGTCTCCGTCGAAGTCGGAACGGTAAGTTCTGAAAGAAGTAGCAATCAATTCTCGGAAGTAGTACCTGGAAACCTTTGCGGCTACCGACTGCATGTTCGCAAACTAAAACTCTTCGACCTATACTTCTGACGATAAGGCGTGTTCCATTGCATAGGCCATTCGCTACGTCAAGATTTCTGAGTAGCATCACCATGCAACCAACTTTTAGGTTCAGTACGTGTGGAGGCATCCCAGTTGGCGTCATTTTGTTAAGAAATTCCGTTGGAAAGTTTAACGCGTCGCTGGGATCCTCTACGATGGCCTCATCTTCACTCAAGAAAACGACCTTGTCGCCTGATAGGTGATCAAGAACATAGTCGTTAATGCGTAGAGCATCAACGTTTCTCGGAGTGAGTATAGCCAATTCCGAAAAATCGCCATTGCCCCCATTAAGCGCCTCCCCAAAAATTGCTTCTGCAATATCGCCTTCACAAATTAAATCATCGGGAACTTTGATGTCCCCGTTCTCGTCTGAAGGCACTTCTCCGTTACCAATTTTGAGAAGCCATTCTCTATGGCAGTAGTCATTGTTATTCAATCGCATATTGGCTGTCAACTTATGTATTTTGAAAAGTGGCCAAAGAACAGACATTTTGAGGCATACTTCTACAAAGTCTCGGCGGCTTCCTTTTCTACTACAGGCAACACCTAGCGAAAATCTCCGCCAAGTAACATAACCTCCAAAAGGCTCGTTCTTCTGCATAATATCCTGCAGAAGGGAATTCGCGGCTTTGAGTGCTTGCTTAGGTGCCATAGGCGCCTCATCCCAAATGATAGCATCGACTTCACGCAACGTATTGGCTTCCTTTGACTACCGCTTCATGCCCGATGAGCGACTTCTGTCATAAACCAATAGGCGAAATGCTGATGTGACGGTACGACCGTTTGGGAACCAATTTGCAGCTATTCAGGTCCACGCCACATTTAGGATTCGTTTTCTCCTTGCTGTGGCCAAATGATAGATTGTCGTGTACACAAATGTCTTACCGCTCCCACCCGGCCCGTCAACGAGAAAGCATTGCCCTTGTTGGCGTTCAATAGCAAGAAGCACGTCGTCAACTACTGACTTTTGCTCGCTATTGAGAAGAGCGTAGTTACCTTCTCCAATACGATTGTGTTGATCAACGTCGACTTGGAGATCGTCTACGAACAATTGCTGGATATCAATATTCAGGTATTCTCGGTAATCTTTACCAAGAATAGAAATGCGTTCAGCGATATCGTAGAAGGCTTTGGATTCAGCAACATCAGTAGGGTCGCCATTAAGTACAAAGTCTTCCATAAAGTCTTCCTTGTGTGCATTCCAAAGTGTCACGGGAAGAGGGTCTTGAAGGTTACCATATACAATTAGTGAAACGAAATAGCTGCGAAGTTGCGCAGGCAAATGGAAGCTTGCGGCTTCACTAAGTGATTGCACAAAAAATGTGTCGTCTGTCAAGTACCCTGCAGCCCTTGCCGCAGACACAAACGTAGTGTGAAGAACTCCTTCGACTGTTCGCACATCTTCAAACGATGTAAACCCTTTTCCATACAAAAGAAGAAGCCGGAGTGCGAATCGTTCTTGCTCCTGTGGCCCTACAAAATACATTCTCCCGATCGTTCGGGCGTACTTCTTCCTTTGTCTCCATCCCTTGTTAAACTCGAAAGCCTGAGGCATTTCATAGTAGTGAAGACTGCGGGAATCTACCATTCCTTCAGGTAACCGCCCGTACTGCTGAGCAAGATCATTGCAGGTTTTGTTTATGGCGAAGTAGCCAGTCAAAGTGCTTAGCCAATTTTGAGCAGCATTAAGTGCTTGTTGTTCTGCGCCAGCTTCGAATGTTACTGCTTCGAAACCCGGCAAGTGAACTTGTAACCGTTGAACTGCATCACTTCGGCATTGCATCTTAAAACCGATTATGCGAGGAGCTTCAGGAGCACACACATATCTCGCGTCGATGTATGCTTTCTTCATTGCTTTCGTCGTGATCAGTTTGAGCTGCTTCATTATTATACTGGTAGATGTGGACTTTAGTACGGTCAGGTCCTTTGTACACGTACTTGAACAGATATTTAACTGCATGAAGTTAATATGTGCTTCAAACATCCGAGTTAAGTAGGGGCAATAGGGAACTACTGATCGGTTATCCATTCGAACTCCACGACACATTACATAACGTCCGTCATCACGCCTTCTGTACTCAGGGTAGCCATCCACATGAAGAGACGTCTCACTGCGGAAGTTTTTGGGAAACCTCTTTGTGCACACACCGTCTTGCATGCAAGGTGAGGTAAAGCTTAGATTCCCACAGGGACGGTGTATCATGTTCTTAGATACTATTTCAAACAGTTCGGGATCTGAATCGGGATCGGGAAGTTCCCCACTGATTAGCTGATCAATTTGATCCGCATTGTTCAGTTTCAACTCCTGCTTTAACGTAATGCGCGTGAGGAAGCCCGCGTTTTTGAAACTCAATAACATAAATGTACGCAGCCACTTCGCCTAGCACATTCCTTTTAAAAAGTTCATTGCATAAAGCCTTTAGTTTGAGATTAAAAACGCGGGTAACCAAGTCTCGCCTGTCAGATGCGGACTGCCTACCTGCCAAGTTGTTTTGAATCTCGCGCCAGTTCGGATTGCAAGTGAATGTAAGGAATATATCAGGCTTCCCGTACATTGAGACAAATGACATTGCGTCTTGATATTGCCCAATCATATGGCGTGGACCACCTGTAAAACTTGCTGTTAGAATTATCCTTCTTCCTGGTGGGCCGTCATGAGTATTGTCTCCGATCATATAGTCGTGTAGGCCCCGCACTGTATCCAACCTGAGCTCCTTCTGATTCTTACGGAGGAAGTTGAGACGATTCATCTCAATTTTCAACCAACTGTCTACAACGTATTGCTGAAATAGCTTTTCAGCATGAAGCAGAGGGTTGAATCTACCGGTTCTGGCAAACAATAGGTATGAGTAAAACTCTTTATGCGTTACTCTTGTTCGTCTGTTATTTCCAGTAACGGTCTTTTCCATGCCTGGATGCCAACCGTCTTCTCCTCGCGGAAACAATAGCGGATAGGAAAGAGGGTCGCACAGCCTATCTAAGTAGCTGATTGTACGCAACCCTTGGCCACGTTCATAAGCGACCATATATCTTTCTCCGTGTATCTCCTCATCGTTACCAACGTAAACGACAGCTACCTCGTTAGCTGTTGCAATGTTATACCGTCGATGCTCGTCGGTATTAAGTTGGCAAAAAACCATGCGTACTGGCCTCTGTGTACGTTGTGCTTCAACTGCCCTCTGCTCTTCTTCTCGTGCCACTTCATCCATTAGCTGGTACGTTGCACGTAGGGATTAACCGTTTGCAGCAGTTAGTGCAATACGGCAAATGTGGCGCGATCACACTCCCTGTTTACATCTCTTCCTGCCAACTCAGCAGCCGCCTCCTCAGTGTGCATAATCAACACTTGAGCGCATTGCGGAGGGTTTCCAGCCAATGGACGAAGCGCTCCAAAACGATGGTGTATCTGGCCATGCACTCTAAAGCAGTAAGGTCCTCCGCCACGCGTACTGTCTAACTGGGCTGTGGTTGATGCCATGGTTAGGCTGTTGTTGTAGTTCCGGATGTGCTTAAGGAGCTGGATGCTTTCGGAGCCTGTTCGGGTGTATAACTGTTGCAGAAGCCCTGGAAAGTTTTCAAATACATTCACCGAAACTTTCCCAAGATTGCAGCACATATTGTATACGGTGCTGTTAGGCGCGGTTTTTTCGCCAGAGAAATGTAATGCCTCACAACCGCTGCAAATCTGGTCCATGTTTCCCAGAGTATTTGATAGCGGCCTTTCGCGCAGGGAACGTGCAAGGCCAGTAGCGTTTTGTGGGACAGTGCGACAATGTGGCCCAGCATTACTTCCACGTGAAGCAGTTCCTGCCCAATCTAGGCGTGGTCGCAGCCGTCGCTGCCATTCAGAATCAACAGCAGAGCGCGTTCCTGATTCCTCTCGACTAATATTTGAACGCGCACGTCGTTGCCGTTCAGCATTTGCAGCACGACGTGTTTCAATCTCTCCTTCGTTCATTTGTTCACGCGAACGTCGCTGCCTTTCAGCACGGGCAGCACGTAGTGCCTCAATTTCGGTGTCCTTCATTTGTTCTCTATAACGCCGCTGCCGCTCAGCATTAGCAGCACGTAGTGCCTCAGTCTCGATGTCGTTCATTTGTTCTCTATAACGCCGCTGCCGCTCAGCATTAGCAGCACGTAGTGCCTCAATCTCGGTGTCGCTCATTTGTTCTCTATAACGCCGCTGCCGCTCTGCATTAGCAGCACGTAGAGCCCCAATCTCTGCGTCGTTCATCTGTTCTCGAGACCGTCTCTTTCTATTAGCATCGGCAACACGGCGTGCTTCAATCTCCTCGCCGCTCATCTGTTCTCGTGACCGTCTCTTTCGTTCCGCATTCGCAGCACGGCGTTCAGCACTGCTTGCACGACGGGGTGCAATGTCATGTTCGTAATGTTCGTATTGGTTTGCTCCGGCACGACTTTCTTGCTCAGGAGGAGTCGAGTACAGCCGAAGCTCCTGTTCATCCATCCCTAGCAAACGATTTGATGTTTCTATCGATTCGTGATCTTCAAGAAGCTTCAGAGCCGCCAAACACTGCTGGCACAACAATTCTAATTCGTTCTGACGTTTGATGTACAACGAACGCTTAAGGCTAACACCTCACTTCAAATGGCGTCGATGTACAGACATCGGTCGCTTATATGCTGCTGGCCGAGATTGTGCTCCGCCCTCCTTTGAGGCGGTCGCCGACGTGTTCGGCTACTAAGTGCCTCCATTCCAGTTGTGACGGAAACACACACACACACACACATGCTTGCTCCTTTATATATAGTAGGATTTATTAAATTTTATCTATTTTAAAAAAGTTTAATTTTTAACTTTTTATTTTTAATTAATTTTTGTTTTTATTGTTTTTAATTTTTTAGATATTTTTTAAAAATATTTTATTATTACTAATCAATACTTTTTGGGCTTTTTTATTTTTTAGTTTATCTTTTCAAGTATTTTTTATTTAAAAATATTATTCAATTAACACTGATTTATCCGTCGGCTGGACACTGCAGGTCATTCTTTAGGCCAAGTACGCATTCAAGGCTAGTAGAAATTGGCTTGATTATACCAGGTAAAAAATAGTTTTTTTTGAAACACACAACTACTGAGTGGTGTCATCGACCTTCGTGACAAGACAGGGCTGTGCACGATTATGGAAAATTTAGAGTGCGTCCGTCTGATCGTGAGTGCCATTAGCAAAAACATAACTTCTTGACCATATCCGCCACTAACACGAGGGAACGGAGTGAGAACATTCTCATGTTTCCAGATACTTTTCTTTGTAGCAGCCTCTATATAGCCATAATCAACTTTCTGTGTGAAACGATGATAAAATTAACTCCACATCTAACTGCGGAATTAACGATTCGACTCACCGAAGACCCTGATGCTAATATGGGAGCGTTTTCCGATTCTTCGATCCCCGGTAATTTATTGGACTGAAAACCATCTCGATAAGATGAGGCATTGAGCATTATAAACTCTTTTCCTTGCAACGAAATATTGAATCCTAAATCCTAATTTATTTTTATACCCAATGAAAACATATCTCCTTTAGCTGCGCTATCCACAAGCAAGCAAAGCTGCATTTTTTGCGACAAAGCGTCTTCAGCGGAATCGAGCGTGCAACACCGCCAACGAATGAAACAACGACGGCAAAATTGGAAAATAGTGAAGGACAAGTAAAGAATGGCGCTAAGCATGGGTAAGAGCATGGCAGTATGCCGTGACACGCACCCGCAGTACGTAGCTAAATATGACGGGCGCAGTGCAAGGAAAAGCGGGGCAGCCATCAATAATTATACACAAGTTCGAGGTGATGCGGCGTTTCCCACGTGCAGGACGAGTTTTTAACCGTTTAGTTCGCGAGTACCGTTTGACCTAGGCCCCTCTCGCTGCTACTTGCATTAGGGCCTCTACAGAGTCTCGCGGCAGCACCCCGAGAACTCGTCCATATCGCTTCCGCCTTAGTGGGACCCACGCTGCCCCTGTGGTGGAAGCCGCGGCGCGGACGAGTTGTCGCGGAGCCTCCGCATGAAAAGGTCCCCGAGGGCTGCCGTAGTTCACGGCGGCTCTCGCCCGCAGTGCCAGGAGCTGCGGGTGAGACCCGCCGGAGGGCGTGATAGATGGGAGTCCATTATGGTTCATCTATTCTAAACTTTTTTAAACGAATCTACATGCCAGGGATGTAGGTTGGTGCATAACTTCTGTCCATAAATGAGCTTGACAACCAACATTATAATCACCGGTAGTGTCGACAAATGGAGGCGTATGGAATCCTGCACTCAAAACATAACGCAAAAAAAACTTTATCACGATATTAGGTAACCTTAATTGCACTGAAAATCTCCGTGGCCTTCCAGTCACAAGTTACTCGTCTGAGGCTTAGGGAAAACCTTTGCACAGAAATGCAACAACAAAGCAGACATTTCTTTTTAGTATGAGCTATAACTGCATCGGACAGATCTCCCGGACTCAACAAGGCATCGGAGGGAATGCTTTCATCACAAGGGCTACCACATTATCTTTGAGCTGCTTGTCAAGCGAGGAAGTTTTAGTGAAGGTAGATCAACAAAAGTGAGAGCAAGCGCAAAATGGCACAGAACTGTTGAGTTATAAGAAGTGTTCTATAAAATTTCGGGGCTTAGATTCAAGAACTCCTAACTTGACTTAGAAAACGCTTCTTCGCAAAAGAAAAAGCGTTTTCCTTACGACATCCTTCACATTCCCAGAGGTCGCAACTGCCGGCAAAAGTACGCAGTACTGCGTACAGTAACCCTCGCAGAGCCGCATCACCCGCCGTTGTCATGGCGGGTCCGCGGCACCCGCAAGACTCTGCTGCCGGCCTTAAACGTACGTACGCGTCAATTTGCGTACAATGTGGAAATTCCACGTTACCGTATCCGACTGCTACACACAAGGCGGTCGAAGCCCATGGGCTGCCTCCCACCCCTCCTATCATTGCGCCTATGATGCGTCTTAATGCGCCACAGCATCTCCGTTTCGATCACACATTCGCTTGCATTTCGTATATAAAACGTAAACTAAGACAATGGAAGGAATTCCAGGATGTGACCAATCATAACACGGATGGGTCCGGTGGAGCACATGCAAGAGCACGTTCTCTTGTCCTGTGCCATTTCTATTTTTATTACTAAAACTGCGTTTCGTTAGGTCGCTTTCCGGCCACTGCATTTTCATCACGTGAACCCTCGCACAGCAGGGGAGTGTGATCTAGCATAACACCTACCATTAATGGAGAAGCAAGTTAGAATGAAGCTCATTTAGACATAGATGAAAACAATCACGTATCACGGCATATCTCCGATTAAATTCCCTTAGCAGGGTATCCCATAACCTCGAAAATCAGTCGAGCTGCGTACTGTGCGAGCTTCTCCGTCTCCAATAGGCTCTCCTTTCTGATTAGTGAATTAGGGATGTTTGAATCTAATCGAGGGATGTTGTGCGTAACGCAGCCATTGGTTTGCATTGCTTAAACCTTTCTAAAGCCTCATTTGAACGGAGCATGACGCAGGGTGGTCTACCTAAGCATTTTGCCCAATGAATTACTAAAAACCAAAGAATGTATTCCTGGCCACATCCACCCCTTATAATTCGGTGCATCGCCGCCAGGGGTGTGCGTAATTACGATATACGATATACGATTTTACGATTTCCGACAATTTTTGTCAAATTTTTTACGATTTACGATTTTCGACATCTTGGGTCGTAAATCGTAAATTCGTAAATGTGATTCTTGGTCAACAACCAACTGGCGTCCAGATTTATGCCGACCGTGCTATAAAGGTGTGCCCACTCTAATGGTCTCCTCATATAGCTCATTCTCACTTCTCTTTAGAGTTGTTTTTTGATGTTCTAAATGTATTGCTGTGGCAGAATACACTGTGCACCGGATTCTCGAATACGACTTATCTCTTCGCTTAACTTACTCTCCCATTTCTCTAACATTGTGGGGGCTGTCGTGTCTCTCCGTTTGCATTGCACTTCACGGGGCGGATATTTAAGGAAAAGATCGAACTGGTCCTTGCACTTTTGTTGCCAACTTTCAGTGGTGCGATTGAGGTTACTGCATTTACCCTATCTAATTCGTTTAGCGTGGCGCAGACGCTCAGAGAGCAAACGTTTGTTACAGAACTAGCGAAAATAGCCCGAGCGAGTGCAGAAAACTTTTAAATAGTAGTGCCAATTTTTAAGTTTTCGAAATAGGACAAGTGCATGCAAACTTGTGTTTGAAACCGGCCTAGATAGGTTGTTTTTGCCAAATCCCATACTAGAATAATACGCAAGCTTAAAAATGGTAGTAACTTAGAAATTTAAGCAATATTTAAACGATGCAGGCGTTTTGTTGGAATACCACGCATAGAGTAAAATAAAGCTTTTGAATCTCCAGTTTTTCGTCCTTCTTGAAACGTGTAAGATTTGACTCGAAAGGTGTTTTACTAGCAATAAATCCTGAAAAATTAAAATGGTCACCTCAGCTTGAGCTGATAACAACACAAGAATCAAATAAATGTTGACTCACATCTGATTAACATTAGCAGAAAAAGCCTCTGAAAATTTAGATTAGACTTATATACTATGTAGAATACTTGCTTAATAACAGTTTCTGTACTATTGGTGATATGTTGTTTAAACAGAAGCAAGGGGTTCCTCAAGGAGGTAACTTTAGTCCGCTTTTAGCTGATCTCACAATGTCATACTTTGAATATATTTATTCAGTCAATCATCAACAATATTCATTTTTATTTAAACCTTTTAGGTATATGGATGATATTCTCGTTGTTCATAACACCTATAAAGATCGGGTTTTAAATATCTTGTATGAGGTTTATAATAACGTTATTAGTTTAGAGGTAACTAACTCCAGCGTTCATAGATGTACTTATTTGGATCTTGAAATCTGGGTTGATAATAATAGAATTTATACCAAGTTATTTAATAAAACTGATGAATTTAATTTTGTAGTTAAGCGTCTTCCGCATTCTAAATCTATGCTTTCACAAAACATTAAACTAGCCAGTATATATACAGAATTGATGCGAATTTCTCGAACATGTGTATTCTTTAATGATTTCTTAGATCGCGTTAATAAACTTTCATATGTTTTATATGATAACGGTTATGAAAGCAATATTATTTTAAGTTGTATTTTCAAATTCATTAATAAGAATAACTACATAAACCTTAAATATGGTGTTAATAATATTAAGGACATATTCTTAAATAATATCAAACTACCGCTATAAGGTTTTAATATTTACACTTGTTAATAATTTGAACTAAATACTTTGGTTCAGAGGCAATTTATATGTAAACATATATGTATATATAATTTCGTATATTACCTATAATGTCCTATAATTAGGTTACAGCTCAGGTGCTTATTTATATATGTATATATATGTATATGTGTATATATATATATGTATGTATATGTGTATATATATATATATGTGTGTCTATTTATTTATTTGTATATATATGTATGTATATATATGTATGTATGTGTATGTTTGTATTTATATACAATATTAGTTATGTAGTTATACTCACCTACTATTCTTGCTTTAATAGAACGATTATTTCTTAGAATATCTCCATTTAGAGCCTTTTCCATTTCTAGCACTCCATCATAGTAGTTCCTTTATTATATTTCCTTTTTACACTCTAATAGATATTTTTGCCTACTGGTTCGCTTATGTTCTATGTTTACGTACACTACACTACTACTACGGCTACTTGTCTCTACTTCCCTTAGTTATAACGCGCTCCAATTGAACTAGTGCCGCGCAGTGGCTAGTCTGCTGTATCATCGGCTGCGTACGTCAAATCATTTTTCTTAATTTTGGTTATTCCCCCTTTTTACTCCTCTATTTCTTCTTTGTAGTTGTCCCAGTTCCGTTGTTTAAGTTTAATTCTCTTATATATTCATTGCACTACACTTGTATGCGCGAATTTTTCTTGTTTTCTAGTATTCCTTGAGGTACACTATGAATCGTGTTATAGGTTCGACAGGATCGCAGCCAAGGAGGGATACCACGACACACTCAGGTACGTTTGTCCTTCATACATTCATAAGAGCTTCCCTCCTTACTGAGGAGTTCCGGGGAAGCTCTTATGTTCTTTGTTTTTATTTTCTTACATCCGTATAAGGGTAGGAACGAAACGGATGTAGGAATTCTTATTTCCTTTTATCCTTATCTTAGATGGGCTGCACTACACGGCAGGTGATTCTTACTATTTATGGTTTACGATTTACGATTTACGACGGTTTTTTCGTAATTACGATTTACAATTTACGACATTTCAAATTTCATTTACGCGCACCCCTGATCGCCACGGAGTAAGTTGTAACTCGTCCTTGGAAGGTTGTTCACATTGGGAAGTACCACCATGACGGAATAACACTAACCTCAACATCTTCTGAGTCGGACGGTGTCGCCTTCCATGTGAGCCGGTATGGCAACCGATGCGACACAATTTCATATCCCAATGTTGTCTCCTTTAGGCAGAAAACGTTTATTTCCGTGACAAATCCTGCCCTCGATTTCAGCTCAGTGCTCGACAGGAAAAGCAGTTCAAAAAACCTTCGTACGCTGTAAAAATTGAAAATCTTGAAAAGGTATTGAAATTACCATTAGTAACTAGCATGAAAATTTGATAATATAGGGTACTTCTCAAAATCAAGATCGTTCATTCAAAAGAATGCATCGTTCCGTGACTTTTGTTAATATCGGCGACAAATTGGACCGATCCTGATTCGATTAGAAGCCGGATTCCATGAAGTCTCTGTTTTTCAAACTGCCGAGCAGCTAGAATTCGAAATTTTAAAGGATTCAATTCTGTTTTCGTCACATTTCTAGAGAAGGAGAACAGCAATGCGTCTACGACGAGAAGAACCTTTCGGAGTCCATGCAGGTACAACTGGCTGTTCAATGAGTGCCCTATGGAAGACTACGATCTGCTTCTTAATATTAGGTTGTCCCATAAGTCTTCGCCGTTTTTTTCAACGATTCACTGCAGATTTCGCCGGCGGTCTCTTGCATAGCGCTGCATAGCTTTCGAAAGAGAATGATTTGCTCTATCAGAACCTGTATTGCGTTTCTTTTTTCATCATGAATTTTGTCAATTTTTAGGTCGTTGAAGTGAAAAGTGAAAAAGTGAAAAAGTAGTCATTTGCGCACTTGTTCTCTCCGTATAGGTTTGTAATTTTTTGCTCAGTTTCTTATAGCGTTTGGAAGACAATGTTCTGTACTACAAGAATATGTGTTAGTGCTATTTGCTCATTTGTCCTTTATTGATTTTTAGGTCATCAAATTAGGACGTCCGAAGGAGGATGGTTATTTTTGCCGACAGCTCCTGCTCTGTAATTGGACTTTTTGGGTTGACGTTATATGTTATTCGAAAGAGAACGTCTTGATTTATAAGAATATGTGTCGCATTTGTTGATTTCTATTGAATATCAACAAAATGCCAAAAAGAGAAAAATCGTCTTCACCAACAACTCCTTCTCCTTCTTCAGTTGTTGATATTCGACAGAAATCAGCGTCAGCCAATAAACGCGACACAAATTCTTATTGAGCAAGACATTCTCTTCCAAACGACGTATAACAGCAAGCAAAAAAGTCCAACCACAGGACCGGAGTTTTGATAAAAATTCGGACGGAAAAGTCGGAATTCCCAATTTGATGGCCTAAAAATCAATAAAGGGCAAGTGAGAAAATAGGACCAACACATATTCTTGTAGCACAGAACATTGTCTTCCAAGTGCTTTAAAAAACTGCGCAAAAATTTACAAACCTAAGCGGAGAGAACAAGTGCGCAAATGGCAACTTTTTCACTTTTTCACTTTTCACTTCAACGACCTAAAAATTGACAAAATTCGTGATGAAAAAAGAAATGCAATACATTCTCTGATAGAGCAAATCATTCTCTTTCGAAAGCTATGCAGTGCTATGCAAGAGACCGCCGGCGAAATCTGCAGTGAATTGTTGAAAAAAACGGCGAAGACTTATGGGGCAACCTAATACAACGCAGTTATGTGCAATGCTCGCCTTGTAGCTCTGGTAAAGGTTGAATCGTTTTGAAGCCCACCAAGGACGTGCTTCAGCATAGTTCAGGGAACACGTCGAACGCCGGTATCCAGTGTCATTTACAAAATTTACATACAGAAAGTTGCCAGCATTAAATGCCATGGTATCCTACCCGTAAAGCAAAGGATGCGGGCTCTGGAACAGGGATGGGCGGAATCTCTGTTTTCTGAGTCTTGGCCATTTTGGGCAAATTTTTTCTGGTTTCTGGGAAAATGGCCAAAACTGGCCAGAAAACAGAAAATGGAGCTGCGAACAAAATTATATCATGGGAGTCCCATTAAAAGAATCCAAAAGGTGTAATAGAATCATGAATTTCATCCCGAAATAGTGTTTCTAAAGTATTTTAAATGGCAAGCAAGTGGCGTTTTTGGATGTGCTCATGTGATAATTGCGCCATATAATAATGAATTATGCACCTTTGTTTTCTTGATTGATTGTGTAAGTGCTGCTGAGAAGGAGTTCCTTCATAGGACATTTCCCGATTTTCATAATTTGGCTTCGTATTCTTTTCGATTTTAACAGTAGTTTGGACCATCTACGATCACTTTAACTATATTAAAGCTATAAAACTAGTGTTCTGGGAGCAGTTTAATCATGTGTTAACTAATCACTTGTCCTAGAGTTACTGTGGCCAGGATTATTCTCCACTCCGGTTCAAAAATGGAAAATTGTTGGCCGGTCATCCTAAATGAACGCTTTCTCGTCCGGTTCAAAAATGGAAAATTGTTGGCCGGTCATCCTAAATGAACGCTTTCTGTAGAGCCTTTGGCAAAGCTGCTTTTCTAACCTTGAACATTGCTCAGCTTTTAGTTGACAAAGAGACAGAAAAATTTTAGTTAGCTTTGATTTTGCTGATGTAGTGATACAGTAGTGATACATAAAAATTTTCAGGAAT
The DNA here is from genome assembly GCA_947359475.1 of Heligmosomoides polygyrus bakeri. NCBI lineage: Eukaryota > Metazoa > Nematoda > Chromadorea > Rhabditida > Heligmosomidae > Heligmosomoides > Heligmosomoides polygyrus. The sequence goes on along the minus strand of OX375868.1, from coordinate 70,233,189 downwards.
CACCTGTATCTGTCGTCCCATTGATCACAGAGCTGTTCAAGCGAGCAGAAGCAGCGTCTCCACATGTCCGTGTCGCGAGCCGGAGTGCTCTAATCGATCCTTTTCGCTGGAAGGACACGAGTAGCGTCATATCGCTCGTTCAGGGCTTTCACGAAGAGGTCCGACCAACGCGTTGATGGGAGTCCTGGTGTTCTCTTGATATCCCGCGGAATCCAGTCGGTGATGGCTCTCGTCCAGCGAGTGTCTGCGAAGCGCATTACGTGGCTAGGCCACATAATTTTCAACGACTTGGCCCATACACACCGTCTCTGATGTTCGAACGTATACGAAGCTCGGAACTCCGGAGGCCTTCTCTCACTTGCGTGAGTCATTCCGATCATCGTTCTCTCGACTCCCCGCTGCGCGACGCTGATCGCGTCTTCATCCTGCTTTCGTATGACCCACGTCCCTGAGGCATGTATTAGTGCTGTAAGAACAGTGGAGTCGATAAGGCGAGCACGGAGTCGGGCGTTCTTCGTCTTCTTCACGACTTCATTGACACTGTTAAGAGCTCCCCAGGCCGCTCGTTTCTTCCTGCCCAGCTCCGGTGCTAGGTAGTTGGCCAGTTGAATTCGCGACCTAGATACACGTATAAAAGCTGTTGTGCTGATAGCCCCTTCAGTCTCAATCTCGTATTGTTCTGTAAAATATCAAGCCAGTAGACGACATCTCTGGTCTGCTAAGGAGTAACTAGCCGCTGTAAAGTGCATTGGTGAGTTGTCCTGAAAACCTTCAGCTACGCGGAAGCTAGGTCACTTAAAGGATTCCCGAAGAAAGAGACGAACTAGGAATATATGTAGTTTCTAGCCCAGCCAGTAGTACATTAGAGTATGCTGCGAGGGTGTGTCTATAAAGTCAAACAATGGAGTTGAAGCATGCAAACAGTGGTCAATGAGGCTTCATTGTTTTCGGCACTCTGAAAGGCCATATTCTTACTAGTGGGACCATTAATTGGGGTGTTTGCTGTGAAATGGAGCTGACGAGTAATGTTGCATTCTTCAAACGTCGAGATTTCCAGGATCTATCAGTCAAGATTTACAAACTTCTGATTGTATTGAATTTGGAGTGAAGTAAAAATTTTTATAAACGCTTGCAAGTTAAAGTGCAAGTGCTGGCCCACGATTACATTTCTAGTCATACAAAAGCATTTGCTGCTGGAAATATGGATCTTTGAGTAGAATAAATAAGTCGTATGATAATTTCGAAATTTTCAGCTTTTTTTGGCGTTTTCGGCTTTTGTGTTTTATGACGGAAGCGATTCCCTGTTTTCGGGGAAATTTTTCCGCCCATCCCTTTCGTGGACCTGCTTGGCGAAAGAATTGCAGCAGAACATTCTTTGGTACTTACGTGTATGAGGGCCCGTGCGCGTAAAATGGGTAGTTTTAGTTGGGCGCGGTGCTGTCCTCCACTCACGTGGGGACAGCGCGGACCTAGCAAGGGAAGGAACTCTTTCAAGATGTGGTAATTTTGACATAGGTGTAGTAGAGGGCCACATACCGGAGATCTTGGCATGTGCATGGGCCCGCTTCCGCATAAGAGCCCAACCTTGTAACAGACGCAGATTGTTATAGTACGAGGAGCTTCGTGTAAAGAGAAAGGCTGATGACAGTTCAAATTAAATCAATAGCGGGTGCTCGCGCTCTGTCGCAGGGGCGCGCGAATTTGAGCATGACCTTGCAGTACGGAGATTTTAGGCCAGAGGAGAGTTCAGTTCGATCGGATCTCGACTGTGGGACGGCCGTCCTCTTGCTCCGACACGCAGCTCTCGTCCCTTTTCACCTTCCCCATCTGCTCATAATTCTTATTCTCTTCTATCATCGTGTCTGCTATTGTTCTATCGTTTGTTCCTAATAAATTCATTCTCTACTTGTGTGTTTTTGTGTGCCGATAACATGGATGTCTTGGGTCATCACCGAAACATAACTAGATGCTTTTGCTGGGCAGCACAGAAGAAGTAGCTTTAAAGCCCAGAGGCAGAACTTTCCGCGAACAGTGTTCAGTAATCGGAAAACAGTATGAAAATTTATTGTCACTTCACTGAGACATGCAATTGCCAGCATCACTAATATCTGGTGAAGGGCCTGCACAACTAATACTTAGTGACGAGGTATGCAAACTTGAAAACTACACAAGACTATGTGAACAACATGAAAACATGGTACAGGCCGATAAAAATGTTAGCAATGTTCAATGGGAGCAATACGAAAGTAGCAAGTGTTTTGCAAACATTAACAGCAACACAGCTGCATCAAATCGCAGCCTTGAAGGTACACAGGTAATCATGTGTTAAACGCAGATGACAAATTCAGCGGTGAAATGAAAATGACTTCGCTATATGGACATTATGACCGGTTTCTGCCACGCGAAACTAAAAAGTAACGGGAAATGAGACCAAGAGATTGGGAAACCGCAAGGAATACTACAATTGAAGCGACGAAACAGCGACGAACAATGGAGACTGATATTGCCATTGATGGAGTACACGTCCACAACAATCACGGAGAGCAGTTTCCCAGTAAAATCAACGAGCTCCTCACAAGGGACCTGAAATCAAGTAGAGGTTTTCTTTGCACAAAGCTTGATATGGAAAGCCATACCAGCGCAAGAAAAGCACGAGATGATCTACAAAATTGCAGCTCTCTATGTCTGCGGCACGTGCTTTGAAGCTGTTTATTCTTGTGCGGATATCAATAACACTGGAATATGCACGACCCATCAAGCTTGAGTGAGCTGGTCTCCACAAGAATCCCTAAGATTCGTCGGAAGAACCTATTGTCCCTAGTTCTCACCTCTGCCGACTACAAGAAGGAATTCAACATCTAGGAGAACACCACCCTGCCCTCTCATCATCCAAGGAGTGGACTCGTACCACGTGAGAACATTAGCCATCGGCTAGCTGGATGTAAAATGACTCACCAGCTGTTTCACACCCCTCACCATTCTCATTAGAAAGTGGACGAAACCGTGTCGCGAAAGCCGATCACCGCAGCGCTGCAGTGGAAATGAAGTCACTCGACCGGGACGAAAAGGTCACAGGTGTGGATGGAAGATGTGCTGACGAGGTCGTACTCTTTCCGAATTCTACTACGAGAGAAAAGAACTTCTGCTGGAAGGCTCTCAACTCACAGAGACATTGTCCTATGTGTACCTTTAAGACGTCTGATGAACAAGGAGAACGGCGAGGCAGGAGACGAAATGTCGCATTAGCCGCTTTCGACCTCCAAAGAAGGCTACTATGAACAAGCCTCCCTGAATGAGGGAGGTTGCGTACATGGGCGGAAGCGACTCTACCTCAAAAATACGAAAATCCAAGCTCTTAACCCGCACATGGCAGAGTTATAGTTGATTAATGATGAAGCGTAGTAGCCTCTAGCGGTTAGGGGTTAGATTTGATTCAGCTCTGGCGATTGGTAATCTAGGGCTTACGCTGGCTGACTAATAGGGAATAGTCTAAGGGTTCGAATCCATTTCCATTGTAACTCCGTTTTGCATGCCTAGTGAACCGGTGACCTATTGGGTGAGCCGCTCGGTGTCCTTTTGCATTCCTGTCAAAGTACGAAAAGTTGTGTTCACTAACAATGTAATCCCATTTGTTGCTCACTTCCGATCTCTGTATCTCGTGCAGGTGCAAAACCCTTCGAAGCTAAGCACCCCCAGTTATCAGGGTGTCCCATAATTTTCTGGGCTGTTTGAACCATGAGTGTTTGGCGCGTTAAAACTTCTTTACACAAGATCCAAACGTGATGTTCTCTTGGCACAATAAGGAGATTCGAATATATTTCGCAACAGCGTATCGATTACTGCTCTCGACCTACTGTAGCACTTTGGCAATCTCTTGAAAATGAAATTGCCCACTGCCGAAATCGCGACTTGCTTCTTCATCACATTCGTTCTGAACTGCCTGGGTACGTTGCTCACAAAACTATCGTTGCTTTGCTAGGTCCAGACATCTGCAGCAGGTCAACATGTGGAACTTGGTTCAGTCGTTTCCGGAAGAGAATGTCCAGCATTTTGCTGCTCAAAGAAGATTTTGCTTTCATTTTGATTCACGAGTCCGGGACTCTTGCACTACTCGTTTTTACCGGATAGATAGACGATTACAGCAGACTTGTTCATTGAAGATATGCTGGAAATGAAGCGTAAGCTGCTAGAGAAGTACCCGAGATTCGATACTACTCGTGTGCTAATGGATAATGCACGACCGCATCGAGCAAAACGAACGCAGGAGACGATGAGGAAGGAGTCTATCAAAACTGTGGCACATCCCGCGTACTCACCAGATATCAGTCCTTGTGACTGCAGCATTCAGAAGTCTTGCTCATTTTTTCATGAACAAACGACGCTCGCAACGTCAAGAAGTTCGGTGCGCAATCGACGAATGAATCGGCAGCAGGCTAGCTTCTTTCTGGGAGAATGCAATCAACTCTCTGCACAACCGTTGGAGAAAAGTTGTGGCCACAAATGGTCAATATATCGATTGACTACCCTTTCTCATTATCTTATTGTAATAAATTTTAATAAAAATGGTATGATAGTCCAGAAAATTATGGGACTCCCTAATAGTAACAAAATAGTACAGTTTCATGAAATAATGACAGAACGCAGTGTGTGCCAACAATCGAAGACACCCGCCCTCCAGCATCTCGGTGCGGTTTGTATGTCAAAACTACAGGGTTAACCTGGGAAACTCGATTGCCGTAATCATACTTCACAATTTTCTCAACTGCACTTTGTTTCTGAGTTGTTGTTTTTTCAATCCTTTCTTGTTAGGTGCACCTCCGTGAGCATCAAAATAAATAAATAAATAATAGATCACCCTCGTAGTCTTCATCTCCAAGGAGTTCGGCTTTCATCTAATGTTTACACTGCTATCAACCTTACAGTTCCGTATATTATTTCCCAGCAAAATAGGAAGCGAAATCATCTCTTAACACAGAATATCTAAAATACCAAAGAACTAGAAGATGCAGAGGAAACTAGTCATTGCCAACTGGTGATGCTTATATATCATACTCCCATAGGTTCTTCACAGTCATTCGCTGCCCTGAAAAATTCTCCTTAGAAAGATACTGCGCTAATTCTACGTGCCCTGTGTCATGGCGGAAGCACGTAGTTTATTAGATCTGCTTAAGACTTTTCAAACTTTTTCCTTTCTCCAGTACCTCGATTCATGGGCAAAGTGGACTGCAATCGTTCAACCAGTTCGACACTCTTACCAAAATCGAATAATATTGTTGGAGACAGACTCGGATACTCACCACTACACTTGGGTGTCTGTAGCGCAGTCGGAAGATACGCCGTTTTCGCGTACACCAGATAGCAGGTCCCTGATTCGGATTTCCCGCTCAGGCCGATCAAGCCTTCCATCCTTCCGGGGTCGGTGAATGGTGCTGTCTGACTTGTCTGGGATAAAGCGCTGGTTTGTTTATCGGCTGGCCACCGGAAGTATTGTATGACCAAAAACGCATTCAAACTATTTCACACGACAGGAATAGAATTCGTGGCGCATCCCAAAAGTGATTGAGTAACGCCGTCCTTTTTCCTTATTGTTGGTGAATCCAATCTCTTGTACTTTTTGTAAACATGCAAAGCAGATGCGAGCGAATTCGACCAATACCTGCCCACAAGACGTCGCTGCAGTTTGTCTTTAATCGGCCATAGCTATGGAACTCGAGTCCATATAGTTGCATCTTGTGACTTCGGAGATGGAGGCGCTTCTGTACACATAGGTCACTTCCACCGGTCACACCTACGTTCGTGATGGTTTCCCGGCAAGGTGCCAAGGGCTACGCATACGCCGCTAGAACAATGCCTTGTAAGGCAGATCCAGCGAATTTCACACCGAGCCGAAATTCGCAGTTCCGACATCAAAACAATGCCTCGCTTGTTCAGCTGATTTAGGGGTGGAAGGATAAAGGCCGATTGGCCGGTCATATCATGCATCTCGAAACAAGATGTCCCGGACGGAAAGCGCAGTGGAGTGGATTTCAAGGGACGCAGTATCCTCATGGGTGGTGGGGGAGAGTCCAACAAGGTGGATAGACACAGACGAGGTCGTCGCACAAAGTAAAAGTCAGATTTTTGCATCTCTTCATGCACACTAATAGGCGGACCGAACATCATTTTCCCTGCAGCTGAGGGATGTACCAAGGCGAAGGCTCACTCTATTATTGCCTAAAAAAGGCAGAACTCAAGTAAAGAACAAAAAAATACTTACACGCCCTTGAGAGAATAAGAAGAAAAACTGGAAGCGCATACCCATTCATGATGTAGAAGCCCACGCAGTCTTCTGATATTCCGGCGTAGTGTTCTCGTAGTCATTCTCAATGCTGTAGTACTTTTGATAATTCCTCTCGAGAAATCCAACCAGATGTTGGGTACATTTAATGATGTCCTGAAAAGGGAAAAGTTATAGGGATCATTACGACATCACACGCTGTCATAAAGAACAAAAAAGGATCTATCCTCGTCGTAGGAGGGCATTCTACCTTGCTTGTTCAACAACGGCGCCAGAATTAAAAGTAAGCGATCATGCAAGGACTACACTTGAAATGACTTATTGGTGGTCATTACTTTGCAATTTCCTGCCCGGGTCCACCCTACGCGTGTTCGATTCACTTTTTAGCGGTGCCTTCCTCTTCTTCATCAGGGTAGGTAAAGATTAGATCGATATAAGCTCTTAACGCAAAAATAGTTCAATCAGCCATCGCGGTAGCTTAGGGGTTAAAAACTCAGCATAGCACTTTAGGGCATAGTGATATGGACATGACTACGCAACCTCTACATACAATGGACGTCTCTGCGACAACTTCCTCAGTGAAACCATGGTTTCTGCAGTACAAAAAAAAAAACAACGTGCGTCATTTGCTCTTTAAGTAAGGTGGAATACATGGGAATATGAGTTCTCTGCGGTAGCAATCTGATCAACAGCTCAGTTTTCTATCCCTTTCAGGCAAGTACAAGTGCTACACGAAAGCCTACAATAGAACATGTACGCCCGAGTTGGAACCAAATAATAAAGTCAAGAAAGAACAGCTTACCCGAAATACGGTGTCATTCCATGGTACATCTCGAAGAAGGGTGGTAAGCCGAACAATTAAGCGCAGTAGATGAGGAAGACCGTATAACTTCGATGGGATTAACACATTGCCGGTGTCATCTTAAGGAAATTAAGTTACGGCTCCTTTTCTTTCCCTTGTTTAAAAAACAACATAATAAAGGACACACACAGTGGATATACAAATAGAAATGCAGTTCCTCGTAAATGACACGGAACCAACCTGGAGATGATTGAGACTTCCTTTTCCGTGAGATCACTTCGCTGGATCCTACTGCTTTCTCTATCTCTGCCGCGTACTGAGGACGCTCGAATTTATACAGAAGCTGATACCTAAATCAAACGTGGATCAAATGCTGTGGAAAAATCGCAGTCTTCTTCAGAACGAAGATACTAAGTGCTAATTGTAATGACTATCTCTTGACAGACAACCCTCCAACGAGAGCTCAGCTGATGCGTGGCAAGAAATTCTCAGTAGACGAGAAGGACAACCCCTTTTCAATGGATACAGTGAATTACTTCTAAACGTTCATCCTTGAATGCTGGTGCCTCGTGTGCACTTAGTATGCATATTGAGCTAGGGAGCGACTAGAACGGTCGGTCGAACAAAGCGAGACGACAACCATGGCTGGATTCACTCCACCCCTCCCCACCCAATCGAAATAGTGGCAATCCAAAATTGCAGCTGCCCACCGTCACTATGAAAAAGTTGTTGGCGAAGTACCGAATATCGGAGATCACAGGATTATAGCATTCAGCGGGCCGCAGCAACGAGTGGAAGCATTCAGCTATGGCCACAGCCAAGTTTGGTCCGTGTAGTGGGTAGGACTGCTGCTTCACGATCAGGACATGGGTTTGGGTGTTTTGACATTATTGTAGCCTTCATTCATGTTGAAGCAACGCAGAAGTGCCTCTCCTCAACAATTTCCCAACACAAATTTTCATAATGCGTTTCACAGTGATAGTCGAAACAAATCTTGAGGAAACATGTAACCTATCACAAGCAACAAAAATCTGGAATGAACCGCTCGAAGGTACACCCAATATAATCAACATGAGCCAATGTGAGCCAAAGAAATTCCTCATCAACGCTCCAATGCGAACTTCTGAAGTTATTATTAGGTCGCCCGGAGATAAATTAGCATTTTGCATTGTTATTATTGGAGTACATTTTTTCCAATAAAGCACTGGAGCACTGCTATGTACCACTGGAAAGCCAAGATCATGCTCTCTTTTACCATGTCTCCGAATTTTGTTTAGAACATAAATTTCCCCCAATTTTAAGCTTTGCCATTTCAGATGTCTGAACGCAATTTTCGCTAAATTTTCTTCTACGAATCCAAACTTGGTAGGGGGGGGGGGGGGGGGTGGATTTCGCTAAGGAACGCACAATTCACCACTGGTTCGAAAGGTTTCGATCTGGAGATGAAAGTCTCGAAGATGAAGACCGAGGTGGGTCGCCATCACTCCTCACTCAAAGCCATGGTGTAGGCGGATCCGCGTCAAACTGTGAAAGAGCTAACACAGCGTTTTGGCGTTGACGCAGCACTATCAGTTGCCACTTAAATGCGACAGGAAAAGACAAAAATTGGATAAAAGGGTCCTGCACAAACTGACGGCCAGGCAGATGCGTAAGCGTCACACACCTGTCTTTCGTTAAGGCTGCGCAATCTCAGGGAGCCTTTTTGGGCAGGATAGTGAAATGCGACGAAAAATGGATTCTTTATGACAATCGTCGTCGCTTTGCACAATGGCTGGACAAGAATGAGTGTCCCAAGGAGATGCCGAAACCGAGTCTCCATTCAAAGAAGACCATGGTGGACAATGGCTGGTATAGTCCACTACAACTTCTTGGAGACTGGAGAGACTATCAGAGCAGAGAAGTACTGTGTAGAAACTGAGGTGATGCACCAGAACTTGCTTGAAAATCAGCCGGGTTTGGTCAATCGAAGAGGCCCAATCCTACACCACGGCAACGCGCGTCCGCACGTTTCAAAAATTGTCCTGAAACTGGATGATTGGGATACGAAACCCTGCACCATTCAGCATATTCACCAGATCTGTCCCCTACCAATTATCATTTTTTCAAGCATATAGATCGTTCTGTGAAGGATAAAAAATTCATCAACAAAAATGATTTCGAAAATGACTTCAACGCTTTCATCGCCTCCAGAGCTCCGAATGTCTAGGCTACCGGCATAAATAAATCAGTTTCTTGTTGGCAATGATGTACTGATTCTAATGATTATTATTTTGATTGATAAAGTTCTATCTGAGCTGATGTATGCTAATTTGAATATTCGATTTGCAGACGCTCATTTATTTCCGGATAACCTCATATGTACATCATCAAAGAGTGCCAGTGCTCGTTAATTACTCGATTTGCAATATGAACACACACAATAATGCAAAAGAAATGCGCCGCTGTAGTCGTTTTCGAGGTTTGATCGACCGTTCTGGTCCCTTTAATGTTGCCACCATAGTCGAACGAAGAGTGCAAACCTTAGAAATCAAAAATAGCAAAAGACCATACACTTCAGCGCGGACTGATAAGGCTAAAATGCCACCTGGGTTAGCCTTACCGTGCACGGAAATGAAGCTGCAAGAGGTATAGAGCTTCATTTATAGCCGGATCATAGCAATCTGACAATCTGCAAGGTTTCCTAAAAGAAGCGGTACGCATACTTTGTATGAATCATTCACAGGAACGGCTGCAGCGACATAGTGGTGGAGTGGATAGCGACGTGGAGTTGCAGGAGGGGTCGAGGTTTGCCTCCTGAGGTAGCGTTTATGAATCGCTAGGTGAACTCATCATGTTTTTGTAGGGTACACTTTGACCCCAGTAGGGTACCATTCTCGCTTTCCAATCCTGTTTTAACTTCTTGTCACATATGAATGTATAGTTTTCGTTGCGTAGAGTTAAGTCACTCTTCTTTTAAACCAGGGCTGTCTCGCCGGAGCTCTCGTTAGATACTGTGCACATATGGGTCCCTGCAAGCCTCTCTTCCTTTTAGAAGTGTTTTTCAAATAACCGATCAAATTTCGTCTAGAGGTGTGATACAGGACTGATCACAAATCTGGACAGGTTCTCAGCATATAATCTTTGAATGCTATCATTTCGCTTCGAAGAATTTCCTTGGAAAAGACGTCCGACCAGGTGAGGAAAACGGTGATGCTGACGCGGTTTCATGACATTATCCATACTATGCCACATTTGTGCTCAGCACCTTAATGAACTCGTTTCATGAAGTTTGTGATTTTTTCGGCAACCGGAACATGACAGCACAATTCAATGGCTGCAATGGGTCCCCCCCCCCCTTCCCCCTTTCTACTAGAAGGAGAGAGTGGTCGTGAAAAATACGAAGCAAGACTACCAACACCACCAGGGACCAGATTCATCAACCGCTTACCTCCCTCTAACGGCGAAAATACCGTCAAACGCCATGATATGAAATTCATTAGCATCAGGTCTGGCGGCATTTTCACCGTTAGAGGGCAGTAAGCGGTTGATAAATCAGCCCCAGGTGGCTAAACTTGGTAACGGTCGATAAAATTAGCAAAAGCTGTGCTCCTTATAGAAATTGGAAGAATCATAAGCACTCATAATGATGGATGAAAGCAACAATTTCTCGATGTTCGCAGGGAAGTTGCAATGGAAAGCTCTTACTGAACTAATAGAGAGGGTTACAATTCTTAATAACAAATAACAACAACAATATCAAATTCTCCGGTGCGACATGCGTGATTTAATGAGCGCGAGAGTAACCCAACGCGACAAAAACTACTATCTTCCACATTAGGTGGAAACATATTGAAAACGGAGCTAGAAAGCGGAAACAGCACCAAGGAGTGAGATGTACTCTACTTTTATATACCATTTTCAGCTCAAATTCAACGTTTTCGAAATCAAATTCAATGTTCTCGAAATCAAATTCAATGTTCTCGAAATCAAATTCAACGTTTTCGAAATCAAATTCAATGTTTTCGAAATCAAATTCAACGTCTTCTTTGCAAGCTGTACGTTTCAATGTTTACTTCTTCTCAAAAAATTCAAACATTCAGAAAAGGCTATCCAACGAAAATTAGAAACAACTAGCAACTAAAGCAAGTCAGGCACTTCAGTAGTGATGCGACACAAGTACATAGTAGTGAGCAAACTAAGCATTGACGAGAGCGGTTTCAACCTTCATTTACGACGCACCCAGGCTCGCTCAAAGAAAGGAACACGAGCCAATGTCGTTGTACCCACAATGAAAGGTCGTATGATTACGCTAATTGTTGCCATGAACAATACCGAAATCCTCCACTGGAAAATTATCAGTGATGACACCTGCAACAGTGCCAAATTTTGCAAGTTCATTGAAGAACTTTTGAGCCGAATTCGCGACAACGAAGAGATGAATGGCGCGTGGCTGATCATGGACAACGCCAGGATTCACAAAGCGGGCGACCTGCGGACAATTATGGGACAATCATACACTTTAAAGTTTTTGTCGCCATACTCTTACATGCTTAATCCTGCGGAAAACGTTTTTTCAAAAGTGAAGGCCACGGCGAGGCGCCTCCTAATTAATCCTGTCGCGGAGAGGACGCTGGCCGAAGTTATTGAAGAGAGTGTTCATTCTGTATCGCAGCAAGATTGTGCAAACTACGTCCTCCACATGATGGTAAACATGACAGCAGCTGTAGCAGGGCAAAGATTCAACAGTACATGACTTACTTTGACTTGCCCATTGTGCTATTTTGAATAGTTATTGTTGTATTGCTGTATTGTTACTGTATAGTTCCTGTTCATACTGTATAGTTGTATCGCTTAGCTTGCTCACTACTATGTACTTGTGTCGCATCACTACTGAAGTGCCTGACTTGCTTTAGTTGCTAGTTGTTTCTAATTTTCGTTGGATAGCCTTTTCTGAATGTTTGAATTTTTTGAGAAGAAGTAAACATTGAAACGTATAGCTTGCAAAGAAGACGTTGAATTTGATTTCGAAAACATTGAATTTGATTTCGAAAACGTTGAATTTGATTTCGAGAACATTGAATTTGATTTCGAGAACATTGAATTTGATTTCGAAAACGTTGAATTTGAGCTGAAAATAGTATAAAAAGCGAAGAGTCGGCAATTCTCAAACCGTACTTTTGAACCAATCCTTCCACCCCTCTATTGCTATCCACCCCGTCACCCAGTTGCACCCACTGTCGTGAATGAACCACCTAAATGTTACGCTCTCCTTTAGGAAACAGACTTCTTCTGGAAAAACTCTTCTGGTCAGAGTGTTATGAAAGGACTAGAACTGAAGCTCTATTCCTTTTGCGATCTCTGTACGATGCAATGGCATCCCAGGTTTCACTTTTGCCTTATCATCCAGCACTGAAGCGATACGGTTATTCGCCATTTTTCATCTACCTAGACCTTCTAGCAGGAAATTTGGAAACCATTAGAATGCTTATCAGGCGGTCCCCATGCAGCTTACTTTGAGAAACTCCAAGAGGAAGTTCATCGACCTATCTAGAAGTAATTGAAAACGTTTAGAAAAGGCTTGCGAAGAACGAACTCTTTGAGCAACGCACTAGCGAGTAACAGCACTAACATGAAATTTATGTAGCAACAAACGTGCCCCTTATTGAAGAATATGGCGAGACTTACCCCAAAACACCATTGAAGAAATCTCGCAGCCCAATGGCACTGCTACCCAATCCAGCCGGTGAATCTGCAACGGCCGAGTCTTCTCCTTCCTTTGATGAAAATCCGATTTCAGCGCAGTACTGGAAACAGTCAGTTATGAGGAGCCATTCATGCTCCAAGCTCGTTTGGGGGAAGAGACACCTTTCAACATCGAACACACGCTATACATACGTGCACCAGTACAAAGATAGTAAGCTACGCTCTGTCACTGTGTTGACCAGATATCCGCTAACGCTACGCTGATCAGGTTAAACAGCAGACCTTCGCCCTTCACCCCTCCGGGTCACACAGTTACTCCGTTTCAACATTGAATAGCGCAGGCGATCCTGGAGAAACCGACAATTCCGGTCATTAAATCTATCGATAATATCAATCAGATTGGTTACACGATTGAACATTCTACCCGCTGTGGATTCGATCTATCTAGTATCCTGATGGCGAGACTCCCACACCGAATGGTCAGATCAGGCCAAAAACCGATAACTCGTCCCGAAAAATCGCTGATCCCGAGCGATATTTACGGCCGATCGAATCCCTTTAACCCTTTGTCGAACCCTCCGAACTGCAATTTTCTGCCAATTCTCTTCTATTTTCGACACCTGCAAATGAGACCCTTTTGAGGTGTTTCACGTGTACTAGCGGGTCACCTTCACATATTCGACACGTCTCACTGGTATATACCCGTTTGCAACGAACACAAGCACACAAAGTGTCGGACTACGGGGAACGGTCTGGAGGTACAAAACATGGCCACGCCTCTCGCTAGGAGGCATGCGGTCTTCCTCTCATCCCCCTTGCTCACCCACCCCCAACCCCCTAGGCTTTAGCTAGAGTCTAACGGCTGCCTTACGAGACATTTGAGACGCAAAGCAAAATTTCCCGGTCCGCACAACAGCGATGTAGCTTCTGACGCTACGTCCCCCAGCAGGATAAAGAGAACCCCTGGTAAGCTGCCACGGACTATCTCATTATGCACAGGATTTTTTTCAGTGAAAATCGCCTCCTTCGCAGAGTTTAAGGTCACCGTCCGCTTAGCGCTACAATGCTCTTCCTCTTGCTACAAAGCTCGAAGACGATATTGTCGGGAGATGGGAAGCACTCACGTCATTTATAATTGAGTCCACTGTATAACGGGCGGGAAGGCGAGAGACCATTCGCTGACGTGTCATTATATCGCTGTCATCAACTATTATTTGAACCAAGCATGCCGGCATGTCATTGAGTTTCTGAAAGAGACGCCAAATAAGGATGAATACAGAAAATACAAAATGTCCTCGACATAGAGGAAAGTGAATCTATGAGAAAGAAAGAAGAACAGTGTGTTGAACCAGTATATATAATATTTAATATAACCATTTAACATTGGATTTTCAGACCCAGTCCAGGCCTCATAAGCTTGCTTTCAGAGCCCTGTGGATGAATTCATAATAATCACGGGAATTGGTTGCTAAATTCACTGTCTTTCGAGCAGCGATGTGGCCTCAACTAATCCCACGCAGTGTTATGGATGCTCTAAACTTTCCGACATTTAGGAAGACACCTAACTGCTATGCTATCAACTCATCTATCATGTTCCAGATTTGTTAAAACGCACCGTACAGATAAGCGAAGCTCCGGATGCAGAGTTCTCGGTATATCACACAAGGCCTATACTTATGCTACACGAAGAAAGTAAGAAATCACTGGAAGAAGGAAACGTGATACGTCTCTAGCTGACGTCTCTAGCTTACTGGATTGGCGGCCACGGCGCAGAAGAATCCAAACACGTTTCTCACACATTCAAAGCTAGCTTAAGACTTTCGAAACAGAAATGAACTCTTCCAAATCGAAACGTGCTTCTTCTACATTAAACTAGAAACTCTCCAAAAAGGTTATTTTTTGTTCAGGAAAAATTTTAGTCTAAGGTCCTTCGAAGATCGATTCACTTATTAATGAGAGAAAATATAGTTTGAATTTTTCTAAATATTAATTCTCTTTAGGAGAAACAATGATTTAAAGCCTGTTTTAAAGAGCAAGAAGGCAGCCATTTTTTAAATGTCAAAACAGAGAAGGAGCCATGCCCTGGCCCAAAACGTCGTGATTTTTATTCATTTGATAGCAAAATTTCGTTTCAATGGAGTTTCACACCTTCTAACAGTACAACATAAACAATTGTAAAAAACACGCACTTTACTGCTGCATGTAAGCAGTATTTGCACTGTAAATCAAATATACATTGCGGCTTGTTTTCCGAGTGCACGGCGCGATCCAGACATTTAATGAACTACATGGTTACTGCCTCGCTGGGCTTCAAAACAACATTTAGTTTACTTTTTTCTCAAAAAAATTATAAAACTATTCTACATCTTTGGGTACGTGAACTAAAAAATTTCAAGGAAACTTGTACCAAATTTTTCTCGAACAAAAAAATTATTTTTACCTTCTTGGAGAGTCTCTAGTTTAATGTAGAAGAAGATCATTTCGATGTGGAACAGTTTGAGTTCAAAAGCCTTAGGATAGCATAGAAGAATGTCCATTTTGATGTGGAAAGTGTCCAACATGAGGGCAGTGGCCAGGGATGAGCGGAAAATAAAATTTTGAAACCCGGATAACGGACAATTTTTCCTAAAAATGGTCGGATAACGGAAAAACGGATAAAGAACAAACAACAAAAATTAAAACTAATTTTATACCATTCTTTCTCTAATAGTAGGTCGGGATTTGTAATATCGTCCTCGTCACATGTCAAATGAACCACTTTTAGCCTTCCTATCGGTTTTTTCTTCGAGGTGCGAAGTAGCGCACTCTGAGAAGGCGCCGACTTTCGCATGCACTCCGACTCAATGTTCTTGGTTCGGATTTCCAGTCTAGGTATCAGGATTGCACGGGAATGTTAATGCACTGACTTGTCCATCGGCTGGTCAACGCAAGTCATTGCCCACCTACGTATACCAGTATTGAACCTGCAGCTCGTCAACAGCTGCTTCCACTGCTCAGCAACTACACATAAACCTATCGGCCTCAAAACGTCTGGTTGGGACATCGGCCCAAACTCCGAAAACAAAACGCCTTGGACACGGCGGTTTATTGACCCTTCGGCCCCATTAGGGAAGAAAAAAACTAATCTTGCTTATTACACAGAACAGAGTAAGGGAAAATCCTCAAAACGATTGACGTAACCATTGTCCGCTGCTCACCGCATTAGTGCTATTCCCGCTCCGAAGTGTCTAATCTGCAGAAAAATTGATAGTCGATCGCTTATTCGGTCAATCGATACTGTTATCTTGTTCTAGAAACTGTCTGAATCTCTCTATATTGGGGTATTTCCTGCAAGCGGGAGTAATCCTCTCGAAGAAACTGTCGTGTGACTCCCACTCCAAATGGGGGCTAGAACCGATAGCTGCGGTCGAAAAATCGATACCATCGATTAATATTGGTCTCCTCATCCGGCATAATCATAATCGCGTCCCGATTGGTCAAATCGCGGTGTTGAACGACAACTCCGATCGAAAGTTAACACTATCGATCAATAGTGGCTGTCCGTTCGAATACTTCCACTCATTTGTCCAACCTGGACATTTCCCGCTAATTTTGTTTCGTTTCCATCCACTGCACATGAGGATAGCCCTGACAGGTTTTACATGCACGTACGGGTCACCTTTACACGTTTGACATGTTTTACTGATTCACACAGGCTTGTGACACACATACACACACACACGGACAGACGGACTAACGCTTTTATATATAGTAGGATAGGGTAGGACATTAAAGTACTGGCTTTCCACCCACCACTTGGATGTTATGTACATGCCAAGTTTTAATAAGCTAAAAAATCGTGTACATAGAAGATGAATATCTGGCACATCCTTAGAACGAAGTGATTCGTATGAAGGTTTATTCCTTTCTCCTCTAACAGACGGGTTTTTTCCAGACAATACATTATGCTAGAAGGAATTTTGGTGAAAACCCCACAATTAGAAATGAGCAAGGCAGTGTTCTGCATTTGAACTGAGTCAGCCAAAACGTTGGTCAGTTCTAAGTTTTTCAGTCTTAGAACTCGTACCAGTTTTAAACGTGTTCTTCGTTCTTCTGATTGGTCATTGAGTTATATAACCTTTAAGAAGCGTGTTTAGTTGTTTATTGTTAAGATTATTGTTTAAAGTTTAGTTTTATTTCTGCCCACCGAGATCTATGCGACTGTCTTGTTTGTCTTTCGGTATGTGATTGTTTTTTTTGTGTCGGCTCCGACACCCACAATAAATAAATAAAATTTCAGAACGCGCTATGAGCAGGTTGATAGTTTGGCCTAATTATGCCATTGAGAACTAAAAGAAGGCACGACTTAGCATTGCAAAGGTAACTCGACTATCAGTGTAAAAAACACAAAACGATTTTTAAAAATTGTCCTTATATTCAACTAAGTAGTCATAAGGGTGCCAGATTTTGTTCGTTATCCGGCCAAAAACCACCAAATAACGAACAACAAAACGGATAGGCCAAAACCCGCCGGAAACCGGGTAACGGATAACGGTTAATCCGCTCATCCCTGGTAGTGGTGAAACGAACCTGCAGACTCATACGTACAACATTTTGTTTGATTTGGACAGTGTGCAATTTGATCTGAAGTGTCTAATCGACGTTAAAATGGTGTATATATATATATCCATTTTTAATAATGTTATTGATGTTGATGTTATTATTGTTATGTTGTTGATGCTATGATGTT
This sequence comes from Heligmosomoides polygyrus bakeri, assembly GCA_947359475.1. NCBI lineage: Eukaryota > Metazoa > Nematoda > Chromadorea > Rhabditida > Heligmosomidae > Heligmosomoides > Heligmosomoides polygyrus. The sequence goes on along the minus strand of OX375868.1, from coordinate 70,215,699 downwards.
TATTTCACATATTCTTCACGCTGCTCTTTTCTCTATATGGAATCTGCTACCTACATCTATATTGCTCAACTATTCTCATGATTATAATGGCTATACTTCTTATATATTTACATATATCATCTATCTAATATAGCGCCCAAATCTGAGCAATGTAATAAATAAATAAAAAGATAACTGTGAGTAGATGATAGGAGTGAAGGGTGAAATAAATTACAGGATACAGCCAGGTGATTACCTAAACCTTACAAAATATTCTGCAAATGGTAACAGTTTTTGTTGCATCCGCGCGAATCTAGCCAAGCCCAAGACGATAACCTTCACCCGGCTGTTTTGGTCTTTACGCTTTAGTGTTTCGGAAACCAAACGCGGAAAGTGTACCACACTGTTCAAAACATAGTCAGATATTAGAGACGGCAAAATAATAATCCCGCAAATCCTTTTAAAACACGAGGACACCCATGTTTCTCGCCTTATGAAGGGAAAATGGATTTTTGAAAGAAGTCTCTGACATCAGAAAAGATACTTTGCCTCATGTTTAGGACCTGGCTTAGGAATCTCAGGCCTTGAAAAAGTGAAAACCCCCAAACGCTACCTATGTAAGCGTAGTAGTCCGGACTTCGCTGCATTCACCTCGACAAACTAGGCTTAACAGTCATATCAAGGCTAACTGACGAGATCAACAATTTTTAGCTAACGAAAAAACGTATTCGTTACCAGGATTCGCATGGACTATAACGATTGATGGTTTTGGATTGAAATTGCAGCAGCAAAGGCTACCTCTAGTTCTTGGAGCAAAACTGGATCTCGCTCGCGGACGGCCGGCTTGTTCTCTGGCTCTGTAGCAGAAGTCGTTGATGTTGCTGCCGGCGTATCCGACCCAGCTTCGGCTCTCTTCTTCGCGATCTTATCTGAAGCGCAACATTCATCAGGCAAGCCCTTTCGTAACATTCACGAAAGCATCCTCTCACACCTCGTGAATTGCCCGACAAGTTGCAAGGAAATCCAGTCGGATCGGTCGAGGAACCGTCCATAGTCTACCAGTGGGGCGGTGGTGCCCGGGTCAAATGCACACCAATCGATAATCGACTTGCATGGCTCTCACTGGTGACCACCAGCGCACCGACGCTGGTTGTCATGTGGTTGAGGCAAGGAGCTTCATAATCGATAGCATGGTATTAATCTGACGGCACGGCAAATCGTCCCGTTCGTATGAACGGGATCTGAGGGTACCAGGACAACTGGTGGGGAGGAATCATGGAAACGCATAGAAAAGCCTGTGGCAGCTGTGGGTCACGATTAGGGAAGAACCGACCAATTTTGCGAACCTATTGATAGCGCTGGAATAAGTTTCTAACAGTTGTGGTCCTCCGCCCATCGAGCACCCGAACGCGCGGGATTTCTGGAGACACCAATCAAAAAACCGTATGCTATCTGGGAATGCCTATATTAGGAATTAGCGCATGGGATAAAACTGTTATTCTGCCGATTGTGAGTAGCATAGGATTATTCCCCCTGGTGAATTGACTAACCAGGAGACTATCTCAACGGTAGGTCGGATCAGCCCAACTGTTATATATGGGCAGAATCGCTTCTCTCTGGGAACAACAAAATGCAAATACCTCGACCCAAATACAACTCTGCGCAGAGTTAGGGACGAGCTGGGCCGTTGGCGGCGTTAGCCCTATGGCTGCAGGCGGAGGGCGGGCTCAAGTTGGCTGGAAACAGCGTTGACGAGTGAGCGATGGTGGCGCAGTGGGTAGAGGGGCGGCGTAATCCCCATGTGTAATCCCCGGTTCGTGCAGGCATAGGGCTAACGCCGCCAACTGTCCAATTTCTGTCGTCCCTAACTCTGCGCAGAGTTGTATTGGAGTCGAGGTATTTGCATTTTGTTGTTCCAGAGAGAAGCGATTCTGCCCATATACATCACTTGGGCCGTTCCGACCTACCGTTGAGATAGTCTCCTGGCAAGTTTTTCACATTGGTTTGCTCAACAACAAAGAAATCAATCAGACTACTGCGAAGACTTCAATGTGAAAATACTCAAATAGAAGCAATTCGAGCTCTTGCCGCTGACAGTAATTACGAAAACCTACACTTCCTGGACACTATTCCAGAACCAGTCTACGTCTTGGTAGGCTGTAGTCTTGGAAAACTTATTTTCAATATATCTCTAAGTCTTGGCAAGATAATATGCATTAGCGAACAGAACAATTTTGTATAACAACGTTGTATCCCATAAAACGCACCAGTGTGCTGGCAAAATCAAAATATGCGCTTTTTGTAGAATATAGCATTTCATCGTATTTGAGAGCGGATCAATTTATAACACTAAAATTGCTCATTATACTTGTTTGGAAATGCTCTTCTTAGCACTCAAATACGTAAGGTAAGGACAAATCACTAGTATATTTGTAGAGTTGGGTATATGAATGGAAATTCTCAAGCTCTATAAATCTACGCTTGCAATCTTGTTGAAACGAAGAGGGAATTAACTTTAATAAAACAGCTATCCTATCGTCCCAAAGAACCAGTCTCTGCATCCTAAGGATTGAAAAGTCAGCACTGGAGTAGAAATTCCTGCATGGCGCCCGTGGGCAGTAGCTCCTAAGCTTCCACTGTGAAGAATCCATGAGGAACGAGGCAGGGAGATTCCTTCGAAAAATAATACTCACTACGCAAAGGAGTCGAAACCGAACCGGAACGAGGAACGCTGTTCGGAGTAGATGCTCGACTTCCTCCTTCACTCCTTCGGCTCTGAATGGAAACTAAAGATTTACCCAATAATGATCATTGGAACGTTCTTGATTCGTAACTTCTGTGAATGTTGGCACACCTCACAATCGGGCAGTTATGGCTGTTCTAACGAAACCGTTCTTAGAGTGCGAGTAAAAAATAGAACTTCCTCGGAGATGCATAAATAAAAATGGGGACGATGACAGATGGGAAAGAAGAACAACGTACTTCGCAGCTCGCATCATCGTCGTTACCGTCTTTCGTTTTTCTTTTCTTTGTTTTCGACGCCGATGCTTCATGTATTTCTTTCTGAAACAGACTAATTAGTGCGGGGTAGCCAGAAACGCTTAAAATTATGTAGGGAACAGAGTCTAAACCCCTAAACACAACTGCTGCAAAACTTTACCTACACATCGTTTCTTGTTACCAATATTCAACGCGGTATTTTACGTGTGTAAGTAAAAGGCATTAGCTAGGACCCACAAAATGAATGACTAACAGAGAGGCGAGATCTCTGTTGAGAAAACAGTTCCCGAAGTGATACAATTAGAAAAGGCTTGCGCAATGTGTTTGAATGAATATATCGTTCGTTCAAATGAGTTTTTGAAAAAAATTCGGAGGCCTAGGTTTTTGACACATGCACATTTTTGCGTTTTTAAAACAGCAAAGACAGCACAAAAGAGAAGCGACATGCCACCACTCTTCAAAGGCAGAAGTCCTGTTCTCATTTCGACTCGCAAGTGGATCTCACAGTTTTTGACACATTCCCCCGGCAAAACATGCTTCGATTTACATCCTAGAACTGACTACATGATCTTCTAGAAGCCTCAACACACAGAAATGAAATACGAGGAGGAATTACAGCGGTTCCCAAGACGGCCTGGATTTTTTCCAAGACGCATTTACGTTGAACACAATTGAGCTGGTATTTAATTGTTTATTTAATGCAATTGGTATTAAAATGCAGTTGCTATTCCAAAATTATATCTATTACCATCAAACAAATCACCGATAAGTTTTCGGCAAAAGTAGCAATGCTGGTCTCAGGGCACAGCTCAGATCCTATAATAATTTCATGAAGGGCCACAGGGTCCAGGTGACTTTATTATGCTTCAGTTGAGACAGTGTTTAAGGCTTTTTGAGTGTTTTCCACTTCATACGACAACCACATCAAGGAACAAATGTTAAGCACATGATATTCGACTACTGCACCTTTTAAGTTCATCCCAAGAAATTCTGGTATTACTTCACATCTTAGGGGTCGTTTAGTGTGCGCGCGACGCGATGCTGCCAATCGCGTCGCTCGATCCATTTGGCCACTATACATGCATCGCGTCGGGCGTCGCGCGCACACTAAACGACCCTTTAATGGCTGTGAGATATCTGTGAATTTGAAGTAAACATCACGAGGGATTTGAAATAAAGGAGCACAAACTTGAGAAAGGAGGATACCGTAGATGAATGACAATATTGACAAAATGTGCCCTAGGCGGTATCTGTTTTGCCTTGCTAGCGATATGATGAACTCTCCGACACACAACGAATAGGACTTTTTCGTGTTCTCCACAGTGATCCTTTACTCTGAAGGTATGCACCGAATTCTCCAGAAGGCAACCAGTTATTTGCGCAAAGAATTGGTAGATTCTGCAAAATGAACAAAACCGTGGCACAATTCTCCATCTCAGTATTGTACAAAAGTGCCATTCCTCATAATCAATACTCCAGCCCAAACGTACCTATTTTTGAGCGACTACTACTATTTCAAGCCTTTGAATAAGGCAAAAAATTTCATTACTCAGGACTTCAAATGAAATATTACAAGACGTGAAGTCTGCCATGAGCTCCGTAAATCAATCCTATTGTGCTTTTTCAGGAAATTTCTTCTGAAGTTTCGACTGACAATCTAAGAAGCTATACTGCTCGTTCAAGTCCTTTTACAGAACTGTAGCTTGCAAAACAGCAGAGTTCTTCGGTCTTTTAGGGTCTGCTCATAGTCCGCGTGGAGCCACTGGTCTCAAGAGCAAATCATATGTATCGATTCTTGCTGTGCGCTCGCTCATCACCCATCAATCCATATGCATCGCACTAGCGATTCATTCGCTGCCGTCGCTCTCTTTGCGGAGCATGAATAGGACTATGAGCTTTGGACCGGACCGCCCTTTGGATTTCCACAAATCTTCAGAAACTCTAAAGCGGCGAATTTATAAGCTGAACAGTTCATACGTCCATATTCATTACTATGAATAGGGAAATCGAGGTACAAATCCTGGAATTCTCCAAATAACAAGCGGGCATTGATTGCTTAATCGCAGCTGTGAACAGTCTCAACAATAGGATCCACCGAGCATTTAGGTACATTCGGTATCAAATTTTTGCGCAGGTGGTGCAGATAGCTGGATGCCACTATCGGATTAACGCGTTTTCATACTGTACTAGGAATCTTTGTAGAAGAGATACGAACTGACTCCCCACAATATTTGCACTTAAGCCTACTTTTATAAAGTCCTGGTTTTAGGTGATAGGGCGAGACTCCATAGGCCGGATTCGTCAACGACTTACAGCAATCTAACGATGAAAATACTGCCGAAATCCCTGATAGCGCGGCGTATCAAAAAGCGATATGGTAAAATGTCTCGATGTTTCACCACGTCGCTTGTTGATAAGCCGTGCCATCAGGGATTTCGGCAGTATTTTCACCGTTAGCTGTAAGTCGGTGAATCTGACCCCAGAACGTTAAAACGCGAGCCCCTTCGCAGTACATGTTTTATCCCTAATTAACTTCACTCAAACTCAACATTTGTCTTTTCGAAGTCCAGTTCTCATGGAGTTTTGACCGCACAAGCCCTTTTAAAAGGTTTCTTTTCCAAGAATAATTACAAGCGTTCGGAAACTCGCACGCCATTGGAAGTCCGAAAAATAGTGCAATGACGAAAAATCTAAAGGGAGGAAGGCACTGAAATCACCTTGCATCTGGCGACGATCTCAGGCGTGAATGGGAGGAATTTGTCCGGTGTTTCATTCTGAGTTATACGCTCGTCGTACCTCTTATGCCAGCCCTGAAGAGAATAACGGCTGAAAGCAGTTGCCTCCCTGGAAGGAGTGAAAAACTGGCTGGACAGATGCAGCAAAACAATCACCTGGTAATGCACTGTGTACATGGTCTCTCCGTCTTCTTCGGCAATCTCGATGATTTTCGCTTCATAGTAGAACCGACCATGCCTGCACATCACCTTGTCGTTAAGATCATACTTCTTCACGTCCTTCTTTGGTCCCATTCTTGACAGATCTGATCTTAGTGGCTGCTTAAGCGCGGAATTTCAACAGTTCGGGAGCTACGAGACAGAATCGCTTGCAGACGATCAAGAAAAGGCTGGCATTGCTCAGACCTAACTATGAAAGACTCAGGGGGAATGGAGGGCTAAATCAAAGTGGGCAGTTTCCATTACAGCAAGACACATCCCTTCTAAAAACGAAAGCGAGCAAGCGCAATGCTGCGCGGGCGGTTGCGAAGCGGTCTCCGCTTTGGGGCGCGTTGACTACTGAACTAATAACGACTAGGAAGCCAGCCAGCGATATTCGAGGGGCGGTCTTTATGTACGGATGGTCGCCGCGCGCGCGACGGCGACTGCCGCGTGCGCGATGAGCTCCGCTGCGGTCGAATGAGTTGTGCCTCACGACCTGCTGCAGTCGCTAGGTTTGAGTTGTTGATATCCCTTCCTGCTGTTGCAGGACCTGCGGGAAAACATGCCCTGGTTCAGAAGTTGAGTTCGAGTTATAAAACTAAACAACGATCTAATGCTCAGTTTTATACGATGCTTCTTCAGGAGAAGCTGAAAATATGACACACTATCGGAGTGAAACTGACTTTGTGTACACTTTCTAATACTTGATGTGCAAGTTTTGATGCCGGTCTAGATATCATCGACCGCTAAAGTCACCCAATTGCGACGTCTTCTGCCGCGCTCGCCGCGCTATTCGCCGCGTCCGCGGCCACCATTCGTATGTAGAGAAGTCAGTAACAAATGGAAGGTCATTTCTCAAGACAGCCGATACCCGCGTTTTCACACAGACCTGCCGATGCTCCGTAGTCAATAACAGCGACAGCCGTGCTCGGCACTGGTTATAAAAGAAGGACCAAGCTGAATCTAGCGGCTTGTTTACCCCCTCCCGCTGATCCGCCTCTGGCGTTCGGCTCCCGTCTGAGTCTGGCGGCGCTAGCCGTTCGTTCCGGGGATCGCCTTAAGCGGTTCCTTCCCTCCCCCCCCCTTACCCATCCATCTGCCTTATCCTGTATTGTCTGATAAATAATGCTGATAAATTGTTGTCGCCAAAGTGTTTCTTGAAGCGTTCAAACGGAGAAATATCCATTGTATAAGAACGATTTCTGCTGGTCGGATACGGGTCCGATGGAGTGCTTAAACGGAAATCATTACGACCGTCTTTAAAAGAATCTTTTCCGTTACATGGAGGTCCCGGCTAGGGTTTTAATTTTTCAAAAATCAAACCTTAATGAACGAACTCCTTCGAGTTTCTTGACTGCTCCCGATTGCGCTGAAGCTAATGTTCTTTCTGTCTATTCTCTAGCAGAACATGATGTGGCACTCTTTCCTCTTGTTATTGAAAATAACCTTTTTCTCTCTGTCCTTCGCATTACGCGAAGTTGAAGCGCATAAAGTTGCTCCCTCGCATGAGGTTGACCAGAATTCTAGACATCTAACATAAGAATCTGAGCAACAAATGAAGTCTCGGCCGAGCCGCACCACACCTCATGCAATAATTTTATTCTCTTGAATAATTTTGATGGTGTTGCACAGCGCTGTAATGTTTCACTCTTTTTTAGTTCGAAACATGGAAATACACAGATATTTCCGTAGAAAATAATGCCACATCATATGACAACTATAATTCATAAAATAAGGCTCTTTCTTCTCATTCCGCCGACAGAATTCATTCTAAAAAAAGAAAGCTCATCAAGCATCCGCCGCAGTTTACAACGGACTTTTTGACTGTTTACCACATCCCACTCACTTCCGTGGAACGCATTACACAGTCCGAACACCGGCTGCTGATCTTTTCTTATCCCACCCGTGCCTCCTGACCGTTCCTTCCCCATTTATCAATCGCGCCGTTCCTCCACGCAAACAACTATTACGGCATCCTCTATCTCACGAAAATAGCCATGCTTAGTTACACCCCTACCCATATCCCATTTCCCCGAGAACCTATGTAAACACACCCCTTCCCCTCCTTCCCCCACCACCACCATCACCCTTCCACTCACATACTTCTCATAGCCAATTGTACTCCTACTACTCCATCTACTGCCACTCCACCGCTCCACTCCACTCACTCTACCCGCCGGATCATCCAACTGTATTCAGATGGACAACGATCTCGACAACAACGTTCGCATCTTCAGGATTGAGGTCGGATTACATCAGGCTATTGGTTTGAATAAACCTCTCTACATTTAAAGAGGAACCAAATCAAGATCACTTCATTTTACATTGATTTTTTTATAGTATCAACCGATAATTTTTTAACCACCCAAAAAACCATAAATGCATACAAAGCAGCTATGAAACTGCCTAGCGAAAACTAGAGTGTCAGATTAACGACAATCCTTACTCTGAATTCATTAACGACAAAGTAGAGATGCTGTAAAAACAAATAAATAATTTGTATACATCCATACGTAGTGAATAACTTCGAATTCTTGAATGTTTCCAAAGCGTACGTTTACTCTGAGGACTGCCAAAAATCTCAAAAGCCAAATTCTCAAAATCTCAAATAAAATTCGGACGAAGCTAACAACCTCATGAAAATTGCTTTTCCTTTCTTCTTTGACTTTTCGAGTGTGACCTTTGCTAGCGCACACTGTACCTCTGCCTTCCAACAGGGATGATAGCCAATAATTTCTATAATCTATTAATGACAGCATTTCCTCATAATTCATAAATTAAAACATTTGGCTACGCTGCCAAAATCAGCCTTTCTATCAAAACAGTGCCAGTAGTAAGTTGGAAGCGAACGAAGAGTAATCGTCACGCACTGATGCCCTACTGTAACATTTTACCTTTATACGTTCATTCAATACTCTCTTCGCACTGATTGATAATCAGAAAATGGTTCCTATACTATTTGGACCATCGGTAAGATGAATAAATAAATAAATATGAATGTGAAAGGATTAACAACAACTTTGATTAGTATCTGTCAATATTTGCTGGATTAAGAAAAGCCACGTAATATGACTTGATGAAGTTTAAAATATAAAATTAAGCAGTATTTTACTATTTCCTCAGTGACACTGTTGATCTAGAACACTGTCTCAACTAAAATGCTTAAAAACATGTAATAAGGTCATATAAGTGTAAATTCCTAAATGTGGTGCAGACTCCGACAAACATTAATTTTCCAATCGAGCATAATCCAAGAGCGTCATATTTCTTGTGTAGTAGGCTGGCGCTTTGGAGTAGCATTAAAAAAACCATTACTCTGCATTACAAAAAAACTACCACCAATTCAAAAGTTCTAGTGTTAGACAACTATCTTGACATCTCTATTGCTTTGAAATATTTTTTAATCCACCGTACTCCGAAAGGTTACTTGTACTCCTTTCACCAAATTAGGGAAGATACGAAGAAGGAGACAAAAGCTAACTTTTACTTATATTTGCGATTTAATCGAAATGTCAAAAACCTATGAGCACCATCCGGTGACTTAGCCGAAGATAAAGGAGAACTGTATGATAAGAAAGAAAGCATAAAGCTGCCAGAAGCGTGTCCGTATGCAATTAGTCAATTCTTGAGAGACGTCCTAAGGAAAGACAGAATGCGCCAAACCATGGTAAAATTAGGGCCAAGGATGTTCACTTCATATCGCATCCCGCTGATGGGAAATATTAGTGGAAATATGTTAAATTTTCTTCAAGATTTCCCTATTCCCATATATAATAGCCTCTCTATTTTGCCACCACCGCATTGACTGCTCGATAATTGAAGAGTCGACTAAAGCACGGAAAATACCACCGTCAATCATCAGCCTGCAGTCGTTCATCCTTATCCTTCACTGTAGAACTATAAACATAAAAAAGTGAGGTGATGAATGTTGTAGTTGCCATTAAATGAAAATTCAAATTGCACGAGCATTATATTGTGCTCCGCAGCGACATTTTCGCCATTATTCATGCTCATCCAATAATTTCAGTATAATGAGTTACAAGCAGTCGACAATGAACCGCTTGAACCGTTCACTGCATCGCAGCACATCATGTCCACCGATGTCAGTGCACAACATCGAGAGGCTGATGAAGACTGCATGTGCATGATGACAGTTGAGCAGCACAACCAACACAAGCGGACTCGTCATGCTGCCCAAGGCCGCTACCACTTCCCATCAGTGTCTGGAAGCTGTTATAAACTCCCTTCCCCAGACCGTTATGCTTTGTTTAGTCCCTGGGACAGGGACACTCGAATAGGGTAGGATGTAGAGAAGTCAGTAACAAATGGAAGGTCATTTCTCAAGACAGCCGATACCCGCGTTTTCACACAGACCTGCCGATGCTCCGTAGTCAATAACAGCGACAGCCGTGCTCGGCACTGGTTATAAAAGAAGGACCAAGCTGAATCTAGCGGCTTGTTTACCCCCTCCCGCTGATCCGCCTCTGGCGTTCGGCTCCCGTCTGAGTCTGGCGGCGCTAGCCGTTCGTTCCGGGGATCGCCTTAAGCGGTTCCTTCCCTCCCCCCCCCCTTACCCATCCATCTGCCTTATCCTGTATTGTCTGATAAATAATGCTGATAAATTGTTGTCGCCAAAGTGTTTCTTGAAGCGTTCAAACGGAGAAATATCCATTGTATAAGAACGATTTCTGCTGGTCGGATACGGGTCCGATGGAGTGCTTAAACGGAAATCATTACGACCGTCTTTAAAAGAATCTTTTCCGTTACACGTACATAATGTCCCGCAGCCGCGATATTCTAGTGTGGGAGGGCCTGAGTGGGTGGATGTCACAGAACTGCTCAATACACGAGGGTATTCGAGGAAAAATCTATCCCATACTGCGCTATTACTATGGGCCTGAGATAGTTGATGTGTTTAGCCAACTCGCCGATATACTTACAACCGGAAAAAAACCCATCCGAGTTGTCCGGCGCAACGCATACATCCGCGCGACTTAAGCCTTGTTTTTATTAGCCATGGAGCGCCTTTACTACAGGCTCTTTACGTTGGAGCCAGGCACGAGGGACATTAACGACCCTCTATGGGATTTTCTGTCCACGAGAAGCTCCCACCCCCGACCCTATTTGCGCTGGAAAAGCACGCAAATATCACTAGCTGCAGCGACTGATTAGCAGAGAACAAGGCAACTGTGTGGTCCCGTAACGATTTTCCTGAATTCCGCTCCGAAATTACTGTGGACAAGTCAGGTGGTTTTTTCCGGTTGTAAGTTTATCAAACACTGCTTAGCCACCGCATTTGAACTAAAATAAACGGAAGAACTAACTAAACCCATTTTGAATTAATAGATGCGGTTTGAATCTACACGTCCTTGCTAACGAAGCAAACAATGAATTACTCCACTAGCATTAAATCCCAGAGTTCCGAAGTCGAGGGGTATCTGAAGATGACTCGTTCATTGGCTCTGTACGTAAGCTCCACGTCGACTACGTGTCTATAGGACACCTGGGAAGGTGCTACATCATAGTGTTCTGCACATAATAGTGGGTGCAACAGAACTTCTATGAAATTCGATGTTTTTAGATCGGTCTCCTAGGGGTTTTTATACTGGCGTCAATTTTGAAGCGCGACTGCCGCACCGCCCCCCCCCCCCAATGAAAAATGCTCAGCTGCTTGTTCATTGCGCCGCGACTCGCTGATTACAGTACATCAAAATTCCTTAAGTAGGGAGCCTGTTCACGCTTCGCATCGGCAGCGACGAGAGCGATGCGGGCGCAATGTGACAACGGAGGGGTTAGTGAAATTGAAAAAATATATATATGCCTAGGTAGGCATTTATGTAAGCAATACAAAACCACTTACCATTTAACCGGAATGGTGTCGGCTCCATGTTGCTTGGGGGGAGGGTCGCCCGAGTAACTTGAAACCTGAGGACAGATACTCCTCTTTTTTAATTTGCTTCCAAATTTTGAGCAAGGGAAAGGACTCCGGGGTGTAGGCAATTTAAACACGGGTGCGTAACTCGGCCACACCCCGGAGTCCCTTCCCTTGCCCAAATCTGAATCCCCCTTCGCTCTCACCCCCCTCGGCGCGCTTCCCCCTGCTCCCTACCTCCTACATCATACACAAAAAAACTTTTAAAACTCTAAACAAAAAACATAAAAACTCACCGCGGCTGTGCAACGCGTGCACCCGCCGGTGAAGTGGTCCGCTTGGAATGGTTGCGAGGCCGCTCGCCCCGCGAGCGCGGTTCCGAACGTGGTAGGTTAGACTCCAGACGGAAGAATCCGGCCTTTTCTGTGCTCTCCTCCGCTGTCGCGGAGGAGAGCACAGATTGAGCTAGGGAAGGGACTCCGGGGTGTGGCGAGTCACCAGACGCGAAACAAAGCAGGGCTCCCGTAAAGTGGCTTAGGTGAGTGTTTTTCTTCATTTTCCTTAGCTGTTTTCGTGAATTGTTTCCTTTCAACGAATCACCTAGGATGTGCTGAGTCGCATCCTTGGTGATTCGTTGAATTTCACTAACCCCTCTGTTTTCGCATTGCGCCGCGACGCGACGACAGGGCCCGAAAATTATGAACAGGCGACAAGAGCGACTGGGCGACGGACAGCGTGGTGTACGTAATTGCGTCAGTCAGTCAGTCAACGCAGACACTATCAAACAGTCGTATTAACTACATCATTAATCTGACACTCAAAAGAAGCATAATAGCATGCTCTACCGAGATCTGAAGAATGACAGAATAGGAATCGTTTCCGGTCGCCATTATTCGGCACAAGCGGGTGCTGCGCTGCGACCGCATCGCGCTATGGCCTATGTTATACTTCGGCGACGCTGTTGTCGGCGTAGCAAAGGCCTATGACTCAGCTGCTTCGAGCGCGCGATCCACCGACCCGCGAATAGTCTGACGCGTGAGCTGAGCAGCTGGACTATCCCGCATTGACGGAACTGGTTCACGAATGCATGTATTGCAGAAAAATATTCCACATTTCTACTAAATGATATCAGAACGATGGCTACTGCCTTTGCTGGCTGGCCGAAGTATATGTCGAAAACTAAGGACGAAATGACAGTCCAGTAGAGCTCCAACTATGGTGGGAAGTGTTGTGCTGAGAAAATAGTTGCAATAGAATCAATATATTCCATGTTCGACTGTCATTGAATCTTGGCATGATATTGATCAGAATGAATACCCAAGTGATGTAGCTAACGAACCAAGATTAGTACAGATCCTTTATTCCGGCTAACGTTTCGGCGTAACCGCCTTCTTCAGAGCCTGGAAGAACCAAGTTGAGTTTGAAAAACCATCCGTCCAAGAGCCATTTCAGACCACAGCAGTGAATCAGAGGTTGGTAGGAGAGGGAGACGAAACACGAGGAGGTAACACAAACAGTCCAACGCAGATGGGCGAACGGTACCCCTTTTAAGGCGACACATGAGGAGATGAGGTCACCCTCGGTTCACCCTCCTAGCGAGCCTCTGGCAGACTGTCCTCCGGTTCGAGACCGCAAAGGTCAACGTACGGAGCCAGCTCCTGTATCACCGCTACGCGTTCCTCCTTCCTGTTTATCGTGGGGTTCCTAGCGGCAATCCACTGCGCTTCTAGTGTTTTGCGCGCCGAGATCTCGAACTCGCGGGCCAATATCGTCACCGCCACGTCAATGACCGCGCCATTGTGACATCGTAGCCTGTGCTCACCCAACGGACCGGCGATATCGCACTTACGAAGCATGCCCAAATGCTCCTTAACGCGCTCCCCAAGGGGTCTACCCGTCTCGCCAATGTATTCGCCGTTGCAACCCGTGCATTTTATAAGGTATACCACACCTGAGACCATGCAGTCTCCCTCCTTACCGAATGGGCAGATAATACACTGGCGAGTCTTACAGCAGGAATCGTATAGTCGATTCCTAACGAGACGTGCCTTGAGATTGGCCGGCGGAACCTCGGTCATGCGGACCATGCTATCAAGACCAGCTTTGCGAATGCAGTTTCGCACCTCGGTACTGAAATCATCCGAGACAAAAGGCACCTTAAAAGGAATTTTATTATCGCTCTGGTGTCTCGCTGCCATTGCCGGTGTTCGATGACCTTTAGCCAGGCTCTGCTCGGGATACCCCTTGGACACCGCGATTCGAGATGCCATTTGCAATGACACTGACTTGAGATCGCTGTCTGAGGACACCGCCACCGCCGTTCGGAACATGTTCTTAATCGTGGCCCTCTTCGTTTGAGATGGATGAGCAGACCTGAAGTGCACGATGATGTTCTTACTACTGGGCTTACGATACCATTTCGTATGGAATCTTCCCCGCGTGCAACTGACTTGGACGTTGAGGAACGGCAACCAGTTATCAGTGGGTTTTTCCCTTGTGAGCTTAATGTGCTCTGCCTGCTGGTTGAGCAATTCGAAACACACGTCCATTTCGTTCTGGGTCGCACATACAATGAAACAGTCATCAAACAGTACAGTAGAGGTCTGCACTCCATGACGGGTTCCTCTATTTTAGACATGAAAGCGATAGCCAATACCGGAGCCAGACGCTGGCCCATAGCCAGCCCTCTAACCTGCTTATAGTACTTATTGGACCATCTAAAAACATTGCATTCCAGGCACTCACTTATGAGTGTCATAATTCGTGATATAGAAAGTCCATAAAGAATGACCTGCTCCTGATGTGCCGTTAGAAGTTCATACACCGCCTGCATTGCGCTACCTTTAGGGACGTTCGTGTACAGCGATGTTACATCGAACGACTCCATAACGCAGCCTTCCCCCAATGACACTCCCCTAAGCAGCCCCAGGAAAGCAGCGGTATTGGGAAGGTGTGCCGGCAGGAACTTGAGGACCAGTTTGAGGACCAGATTTAGTAACCACGATACGCGATCTGTGCGGCCCCCAACGCCGCTGATAATAGGTCTAACCTTAAACTCCGCGGGGTTATTGATTGCATCTCCCGTGGGCAACTTGTGGGTCTTGATGAGTACGTATAGCACCGGACAGACCGGGTTAACGCACTTGAGCGTTCTAATAAGCACGTCTCGTTAGGAATCGACTATACGATTCCTGCTGTAAGACTCGCCAGTGTATTATCTGCCCATTCGGTAAGGAGGGAGACTGCATGGTCTCAAGTGTGGTATACCTTATAAAATGCACGGGTTGCAACGGCGAATACATTGGCGAGACGGGTAGACCCCTTGGGGAGCGCGTTAAGGAGCATTTGGGCATGCTTCGTAAGTGCGATATCGCCGGTCCGTTGGGTGAGCACAGGCTACGATGTCACAATGGCGCGGTCATTGACGTGGCGGTGACGATATTGGCCCGCGAGTTCGAGATCTCAAAACACTAGAAGCGCTGTGGATTGCCGCTAGGAACCCCACGATAAACAGGAAGGAGGAACGCGTAGCGGTGATACAGGAGCTGGCTCCGTACGTTGACCTTTGCGGTCTCGAACCGGAGGACAGTCTGCCAGAGGCTCGCTAGGAGGGTGAACCGAAGGGGTGACCTCATCTCCTCATGTGTCGCCTTAAAAGGGGTACAGTTCGCCCATCTGCGCTGGACTGTTTGTGTTACCTCCTCGTGTTTCGTCTCCCTCTCCTACCAACCTCTGATTCACTGCTGTGGTCTGAAATGGCTCTTGGACCGATGGTTTTTCAAACTCAACTTGACTCTTCCAGGCCCTGAAGAAGGCGGTTACGCCGAAACGTTAGCCGGAATAAAGGATCTGTACTAATCTTGGTTCGTCAGCTACATCACTTGGGTATTCATTCAGAATCAATATAAACGGTCAGCAGATAAAACATGAATCATTTTGAACACCTACATTTGTACTAATCAGGAAAGGGTACACCAGGTGATATTTTAAGACGAGGCGTGTAGTTCGAATGTCCAAAGGGACGATAACATACCAAACATTTCTGGAATAAAGGCCGCGTTTAGCGAAGTAAAAGGAGCGCCGGCTATCGCATGTATTACACCCCAGTTTGATTCAAAATTCGGCACTCACACAGGTAAGCCTGGTCATCCATCGCTCCGGAAACGGTGGTTTGGTACCAGACAGGTCGCGGAGGAATAAAACACTCGACTGACCATGAGCTGAATGAATTCATGAACCCACCAGGGGTCGGATTCATGAACAACTTACAGCAATTTGACAGACAAAATTTGACAGTGCAACGCGGGAGGCTGTCGGTCGGCGTTATCAAAAACGTTATAAAAAAAGCGTGTTCCAATGCAATTACCACCAGTGTTTTCGCGACTTCCGTGCGACAGTATCCCGCTCCCCGGCGGTCAACGCGGTGACCCAGGTCAATCGACACGGATCGATTTGTCAGTTCACCTGTTCACACCAAGGAACCTTCTGGAAGCTGTCAGAGACGCAGAGGACACGCGTTCCTGCCCTCTGGAAGTTAGTCGCCTCCGGTGCAGCCGCCGCGAACGGTCGGTCCGCCTGTCGTCCCCAGACCTGGGGACGACTTTGGTCAACGTCTACGTTTCGCCCCGCTCCGTTGGCTCCACGCATCGCCTGCTCGGTTGGACTGTTGGCGATGATGGTCTCTGAGGTCGTGTCGTCAGTCTACGTTGAAAGAATCGCCGTCGTCTCCGTCTCCGTTCGCCGTCGTCGTCTTCGGGAGCCCCGACAGGTAACGAGCTGGCTCTGCCGGGCCTCGATGTCCTTGCCTTGGCAGAGGCCACAAGGGCAGGGCTCGGTATCCAGCGTGGGGTGTCTCGATCCCCTCGTAGGCCGGGTGCGGTCTGGCCCCTAACCCGTAGGTCTGTTGTTCCTTAGTCTGTCATGTTCTTATTACAGACGTTCCTCATATGATTATCTCAGATAAAACCATCGTAGAAAACACATGTGTATTATGTCGTACAAACGGTATAATCGTCGTTCTGGTTAAATCCTTAAAGTCTTCGTGGATATTGTCGTACGGCACATCGTCGTCGTTGGTCGGGGACGCCTCAAGCGATGGCTGGCTAAGCTGGAGCCGTATTAGGCAGTTCACGTGCCAGGTAGTCGTGGACGTAGGACGTGCGCAAGACAAAGTCCTTAGGGCATAAAGGCACGGTTGGATTCGCTAGGGCCTCCCAGTACGTGGGAACCGCGTGGCCAACAGGTGAGCATGAAGCGAGCTGAGGATCCGCAGTGCCGTGTAGTCCCGTCGCCTCCCGCTTCCACTGATGCGTCTGCGGGAACGGCTCTCACGTCGCGACATTGTGCATTGGACCGAAGTTCACCGTGGAAAAACCCACGCTGGGCCTTGGCGATCGAACTCCGTCGCAGTTCGCTGACTTGCAAGCCACTACCCCACGCTCAGTGCAAGTGACAGCCAGGTTGGCTGCTTCTGATGCCGCTGATGGCACATGGCGTACGCTATAACTGGGGTGATGCCTTCCTCCTTTCTAGTAGCGTGTCTCTTACCTGTGAAGCCTCGAGTGGCACGAGCCGACACGGGGACAGCCATTGTTAAATGTCGAGACACAAGTGCTACGACGGCCCCATAGAAGGAGCAGAGAACTGGACTGACCGCTCAGGAAACCCCTCAAGGATCAAGTCGCTGTGAGGAAGAAGCATGCAAACGGAAGCCGACAGGACACCCCAGACAAACAAATGTATAAGAGCTCCTGGCTAAGGGTGGTTACGGACGGACTACGCATTTGCTGGCAAGTTACCCCTTTGACAGCTCTAGCTGTTGTCACTCTTCCGCCCTCAACTTCTCTTGACCCTTGGCTTAGCTGTTGGCGCTGTGTCATAGAGCTCATGCTGTTGAACAATCCTCTGTCACATTTGCACATTTACATAGCCCTCGTAGGCCCCGTACGTTTTACGCTCCACGTTAGCCATCCATTGTATTCTAATCTTGCAATCTATGCCATACGTTGCTGTGTAATCGGCTCTACGCAAACGTGTGCGTCAGGAAGACTACTGGTCAGACGTGGCCAGAGCCTTCCTTCAAATAAGTCCACACTTAGTCCATCTTGTTTTTAGACTCTAGCAAAGGCAGTACCGCCTCCTGTCACTAGTAGCTATTCTTGCAAACTGCCATCAATTACAACCTGAAAGGCCAACCTCACCAAGGCGTTCACGGCTTTGGAAGTAGCCAAAGGTAAAATTCCGGCATCTCTTCTCACAGCAATAGGCGCAGGCCAGCATAACCAACCGCAGCTGCTCGATGCGCGCCTTAAGGCTATCCAATCGGCTATGGCAGACATACAGTCAGCTATACGCACGGTCGAAAAGCGGCGTCAAATATTTCTTACCACGGTTGGGTCGTCTGCTGATCCAGAGGCAGAATGCGGCGTACGAAACCTATATGCATGAGACACGCGTAGACGACGCGATGGTAGAAGCACAGTCAATCTTGATGACTTTGCAGTCCAGCCTCGATGAATTGCAATTGCTGATCGAGAGGTATCGCTTATCGCAGCCTTCCAAAGTAAAGCAATCCACCAATACCAACACAGAGGCATCAGTATCACACGCTACCATTACGTCGTATACGAGTCAGCATCATCCTCAAACAGCCTCACAATCGCCGCTGCCTGCACAACAACAGCAATCGCCACCTCCATTCCATTATCACATTGCGCTAATAACACCCTAGTTCACGGAATGATAAGCATGCTCCAATGCAATTACGACCAGTGTCGGCCTGGGGCCGGATTCATCAAAGTTACTGCAGTAACTTTAACGAAGAATTGTAAGCAAAAGCTCAGAGAACGCGGCTTATCAAGCGATATGGTGAGCGATAAGCCGCTTTATCTGAGCTTTTGCTTACAATTCTCCGTTAAAGTTACTGCAGTAACTTTGATGAATCCGGCCCCTGGGGTACTGGGGCCGGATTCATCAACGACTTACGTAACTTTAACGGAGAATTGTAAGCTTATCAAGCGATATGCGTTAACGCGGCTTATCGCTCACGATATCGCTTGATAAGCTTACAATTCTCTGTTAAAGTTACGTAAGTCGTTGATGAACCCGGCCCCTGGTCGGCGACCGCCTTCAGCGGTGCACTTTCCGTCGGCGGACGTCCCGCGGGTACTCCCGCGGTAATTTTACCATAGGCCTAAGACCGCTAGATCGTAACTGAAATCAACTGTTGCGTTGATTCGAGTTACCATTGTGGCAGTTTGCACGCTCTAGAGCGGAAGTGTTCTTCGCAGGGAACTTGCAGCGGGAAACTTGACGCCGCAATGCGACGCATGCTCGCGTGCGTCGCATTGCGGCGTCGCGGCAGCTGCCTGTGCCGAACAGGGCTGGACGGAGATTTTGAAAATTTTCCCAGAAAACAGAAAATTTCGAAGTTATCATACTATCCAATTATTCTACCCAAAAAATCCATTTTTCCAGTAGCAAATGTGGATCTATCCTAGTCCGGGGGGCACATAACTAAAGAGTATGTAAAAATCGAATTGGGACTTACCGAGCGACTCCTACAGAGCACGATAGAACCTAAACCAGAAAAATTCACGAGAAAAAAAACGAAAAGAATAAATGTTTTCGCCGCGGTTGTAAGCGGGTGAAGTTATGTGCCTTCCTCACCATATTAGATCCTGGTTATAACATGTCAAACGGCGATCAGTACGCCTTAGGTGGCTTTATGCGCCCTCCTCACCATGTTATATCCTGGTTCTCGCACGCCAAGCGGTGGTCAGCACGCGGCGCGACTCCATTGCGTCGTTCTTTGCCCGCCAATACGGTTGCCAAACCGCGGTGATTTTATTTCTTTATTTTTCCTTTCGTTTTTTCTTTGTTTTAGGTTCCATCGTGCTCTGTAGGAATCGCTCGGTAAGTCCCAAGTCGATTTTTTACATACTTTTTAGTTATGTGGCCCCCAGGACCTGGATAGATCCGCAAATGCTTTTGTATGACTAGGAGTGTAGTCGTGGACCAGCGTTTTAACTTACAAGCGTTTATATAATAAAAATTTCTACTACACTCCAAATATGATACAATCAGCAAATTGTAAATCTTGACATATATCCTAGGAATCTCGACATTTGAGGTATGCAACAATACTCACGAGATCCGTTTCGCAGATATCGCCCCATTTATTATTTATTTATTCACTGCATGGATAACCATGCAAAAGAAAAGCAAAGTAAATCTAAACATAGCTTAAAGTCAATGTAAACAGGAAGAAATAAAACAGGCAACAAGAATCAATATAGCACAGTTGAAAACTACTAACCAGGATACTATCTCAACGGTAGGTCGGAACGGCCCAAGTGTTGTATATGGGCAGAATCGCCTCTCCCTGGTAAGTAACAAACTGTAGATATCTCGACCCCAATACAGCTCTGCGCAGAGTTAGGCGCGACGGAAATCGCGTATTGGCGACATGTTGATTCACGTGCTCCGCACAGGGTCAAGCTTGAGGTTCGGGAATCGAAGGGGGGGGGGGTCGTACTGTAGCCTCGAATGGAGGGGGGGGGGGGTCGTACTCTCTCGGTTTTAGCAGAGGACTTTCTCCAAATTCAGGTTTTTAGACGATGTTTGCATCTATTAATAAGTTGTTTTTTTCCAGGTGTGACTACGACAATGCGGAGATTTACACTCACTTGCGTTTACTGGAGTTAAAAAAATGGGATCGAATATCAAAAAAATTTTAATGCCGATTACTGTGCAGTGAAAAATAAAGATTTCCTGCCTGCAGATTTATAGTCAAAGAGAGATTTTCATTTTTTCAGATTTTCCCAGGACGTCATGGACACGGTAGTTTTCTGCCTGATGAGCGAGATATACTTCCAGAATTGCACTCTATAGAATTTCAAGTGTTAATTACTGATGGCGACCTAAGTGCTTTCCCTACAAGATCTTTGAAGCGCTCTTCGAGTCGATGACGGAATGGCAACCGAAGGACGGACTTGCTTGAAAAGTAATTTCTCTCCTGCAGGCAACAGCATCAGAAAATGAAATCGCACCCTATAAAATTTTAAGCCCGTTTGACACACAGTGATAAAACTATGTTTCTTTGAAACGATATTCTCTATGATCAGACGTCTCGATTTACCGAAAAGATATCGACACACTAATCACATGGAACATGTTACTTTTAGAAGCTGCCTTTTAAAGCATAGAAAACACATCTACTGGAACTTTATGAATTTTCCAGGAGCCCCAAAAAATCTCCGTGTTACGGCAGTTTACATGCGGCTACTGCGTTCTCTGACGTGATCAATCGCAAATGAAATATGGATGGACTCCTCGCTGGAAAATTTTTTTCTGCCTTCTGAAGGACAGGACGACAGAGAGTGGAATTGTATCATATAAAATTTTGAGTCGTGCTTAACATACAACAAAAAACTATGCTTCTCCGTTGCGATGAAGATATGACGAGGATGGATCGCATACAAAATTCTCATTTTTCATGAAAATATTATTTTTTAGCCGAAGCAGATCACCCATACGGATGAAATTCAGCCACAAGAACCTAGAAGTTTTGATCAATTCACTGTGAAAAAGTTGTGATTTTCTGGATAGAACAGGTTGAATCGACCTCTGGTCGTCTTTGCACCAACGTCATCGGAGCATAAAATTGAACGTTCACAAAAAGGTTCATAACTCGGTAAGTTTTTCGAATTTTGAAAATTCTTCTCGCCTCTCAAGAAGAAGATAAAACGTCCTTTCTCATCGTGCCAAAATCTTTTCCAGAAAAGGAGTCGTCACGCGTGGCTGCTGGTTCAATTTTTGAGCGAAAAAAATTGAAGTGGCTTCACAAAAATATTCATAACTCGACAAATTTTTCGAAATTTAAAAATCCCGCTAGCTTTTCAGAAACTAGAGGAAGAGCCCTTTCTTGGAAAACAGTTCTTATATGGTTAGAAAGCATATTTGCTCAATTTTTTGATGAGCGAGCGGGATTTTTGATTTTCGGAAAAATAGCCGAGATATGATCAATTTTCGGAAGTCGTGAACTGAATCTCGGATCGACCCTTAACCGACGTCATCGGAGTGACCTCACAAAAATGCTCATAACTCGGTAAGTTTTTAGAAGTTTCAAAATTCCTCTACCTTTTCTAATAAGAATTAATGTCCAAAAATTCGGTCTTCATGCCCGGCAGGGGAGGTTCAATTTCGGTTCCATGTCGCAAAAATACGTATCGAAAATCGACCCCCCCCCCGCCCCGCATGAAGATCCCTTTCTTGGAAATCGGTTCTTACATGGTTAGAGAGCACATTTGCTCTATTTTTGATGAGCGAGCGGGATTTTTTAACTTCAAAAAATTAGTCGAGTTATGATCAATTTTCGGAAGTCGTGAACTGAATCCTTCGCCGTCGTCATCGGAGTGATCTCACATAAATATTCATAACTCAGCAAGTTTTTCGAAATTCAAAAATCCCGCTAGCTTTTATGAAAGCACATAAAATGCCTTCTTTACGGTTACAAACACGTTTAGCAAAAAAAGGATCTTCATGCGGGGCGGGGGGGGGGGTTCGACCTAGTGTCGATCCGAGATTCAGTTCACGACTTCCGAAAATTGATCATATCTCGGCTATTTTTCCGAAAATCAAAAATCCCGCTCGCTCGTCAAAAAATAGAGCAAATATGCTTTCTAACCATATAAGAACCATTTTCCAAGAAAGGGCTCTTCCTCTAGTTTCTGAAAAGCTAGCGGGATTTTGAAACTTCGAAGAATTGGTCAAGTTATGAATATTTTTGTGAAGCCACTTCAATTTTTTTCGCTCAAAAATCGAACCGGCAGCCACGCGTGACGACTCCTTTTCTGGAAAAGATTTTTACAGCGTGAGAAAAAGCGTTTTATCTTCTTCTTGAGAGGCGAGAAGAATTTTCAAAATACGAAAAACTTACCGAGTTATGAACCTTTTTGTGAAGGTTTAGTTTCATGCTCCGATGACGTTGGTGCAAAGTCGACCTGAGGTCGATTCATCCTGTCCGATCCAGAAAATCATGATTTTTTTCACTGTGCATTGACCATGACTTGGAAGTTTTTGTGGCAAAATTTTATTGGTATGGGTGGTCTGCTTCGGCTAAAAAATATTTTTTTCATGAAAAACGAGAATTTTGCTTACGATCCATCCTAATCATATCGTCATCGCAGTTCCGTCATCGCTGCGGAGAATCTTGTTTTTTTGCTGCATCATGTACAGAGCTGGGGATTTTTAGCTCCATTTTCGTTTTTTATGACGTTTTCTTAGGATGGGAGTTCATTATTTTCATAGAGAAGTCCATCGTCCATCCTTCCTTTTTCCGCTCCATAATCGATTCGAGGAACGCTTCAAAAAATTTATAAGGAAAGCACTTAAGTCGTCGTCAGAATGTAATACTCAAATTTTTATATAACACAATTTCGGAGCACAATTTCAGATGCAAACGTCGCTACTTCAGGTAGAAGAATGTTCCGTGTCCATGGTGTCCTGAAAAAAAACTCCATAAACAGTGATAATTGGAAACTGCTACCAGAAGATCTTTATTTTGAAGTGTCGAAAACAGCGTTCAAAATTTTAAAGAATTTTATTGTGTTTTGAAAACATTATTGTTTAGGGAACTCGTTTCATTGTCCTCTTCAGTGCCAAAACCGCACCTGAGAAGAAGAATCTACTAAAGAGTTCAAACTGCACAAGAAACCTTGAAAAAATCAAGAAATACAAGAAATAGAACAGTGGAAAAGAGAGGGAGGGGGTCGTACAAATTCCGCTTCAGAGGGGGGGTCGTAAATTTCCAGCAAAAATCGAACCCCACGCTTGACCCTGGCTCCGCAGCTGACGGGCGCGCGGTATGAGGCTCGTATCGCGCAGTGCACAGGTGACGTAATAGGGAAGGTTGCGGGGCCACTCGCCTCCGCGAGCGCGGTTCCTAACGTGGTAGGTTAGACTCCAGACGTAAAACTCCGGCCTTTTCTATGCTCTCCTCCGCTGTCGCGGAGAAGAGCACAGATTAGGCCAAAGGCCCCCACAGACTTCTGCGGCAACGCCGCTCGCCGCTGTGGTTAAGGATAGCGCAGGGACGCCGCTGGCGGCGAGCTCTGCGTCCCTGCCCTATGATGAGGGATAGGGCAGCGGCAACGCCGCAGAAGTCTGGGAGGGCCTTAAGGGAAGCACTGAATTATAGAACTCAACAGGAATTTCCTGTCACCGTAATCCGGCGCGCGATTCGGGCGCGCCCTCGTTCTTTAAACAGCCGACCGCACTGCCGCGCGACGTGATCGGGCGGCCCGCACCGGACCCTAGCCAAACTTTGGTATAATGTGCACTATTCGTTGAGCCGCGGCTGAGCTTTGCTGACCTGATCTGCTCTGTGACTCACTCAAGAATAGACATACAGGCTCCTTTTCAGGTAGTAGAAGCAGGACATGGAACGAATGAGTAGGGTTGTTAGTAGAAATGACCGCAGAGTGGTACTATTAGGTTGTAACGAAATAAATGGCACTGAACCACTGTAAATTTAAACAGTTAATATCTCGGCTTGTAGGCAAGTTTATTAATCGAAATAAAAACCTTCTGAATCTACACATCTTTGCCAACGTGAAACAGCATAAAAATCAGAAGTTCTGGAATTGACGAAATCTTCGAAGGCATTTTCGGCATCCTGTTGGTATTTGAATATTTTCACTACCAAGAAGTCGCCAAGATGCTTGAAGAAATGGTAGTCTGTTGGGGAGAGGTCGGGAGAAAACGGAGGATGTGGTAGAGTTTCAATGCTCAGCTCATTCAATTTCTGCAACGTTATTCGTGCTACATGGGGGCGAGCATTGTCGTGCAGAAGGAGAACTCGCCTTCGGTTTACCAAGGCCGGCCGGATATCCTTCAACTTTTTCATCATTTCTTCAATTTTAATGCAGTACTTCTCTGCCGTGATGGATTCACCGGGAGGGAGGAAGCTGTGGTGAATAATTCCCAGCGAACACCACCATACTGTCCCCATTACTTTCTTTTGGTGCGATTCCGGCTTCGCAAAAACGTTGGGGCTCTCATCGCTGTCCACCCACTGTGCCGATCGTCGCCTGTTGTCGTAAATTATCCATTTCTCGTCACAGGTTACGATGCGATCAAGAAATGGGTCCGTTTCGTTCCGTAGAAGCAGTGCGGACGAGATCTCATATCGTCGGTTTCTTTGCTCCCCAGACAGCTCGTGAGGCACTCACCTTTCCAGCTTTTTGGTGTTTCCAATTTCCTTCAGATACCAGGCAACTGTGTTGTGACTGACGCCAAGAACCTTCGCTATCTCCCTGGTACCTTTGTGTGGATCCTCCTCTACCACATCTCTCAGCTTGTCCTCATCAACATCACTATGCCACCACGACCTTCATGTCTTCCAAGCTCTCATCTCCATTCTGGAACTTCTGATACCGACGATACGCCGTCCGAATTGTGGAACATCCTTGACCGAATGCGGCGTTGATCTTCTCGTCCGCCTCCTTAGCTGTAGTGCCCAGCTTGAATTCATACAAGTAAATGCCTCGGATTACCCTTTTGTCCATCTGCAAAAAAGCCAATAAAACTCTAAAGTTTTCCCACTTTTACATAGAAAATTTGGTACTCACCGGTAGAGCAAAGTTTGCGCTTCTAAATGATATGCCACGTGTTACGATTTGTTCTTGATCAAACGCGTAAAGACGCGCCAAAAAATGGCGCGAGCCAGTGCCATTTAATTCGTTACAACCTAATATAAAGCGGTTGCTGAAAACGAAAACCGGAAACGTGCATATTTTCACCCTTGACTTCCTGTGTGATTGCTTCTGCGAGTATTATGGTTATACATAGACATTTGTTGAGACTGAAGTTCAAGTGATGAAGTGGTGAATAGAGGTAAATATAATAAAATACTCATATATCTATAAGATTATCTGGCGATGTGAGCCAAGTAGACTTATGATTCTTCGGTTTCATCAAGAGAGAGATAGCGGCTTGTTAAAAGGGGATTAAAAGCAAGACTACCCTTCTAATGAGTTCCGTTTCCGAATTTTTTTAATATAGATTCATTTTTTATACTCCGGATTTTTTGCAGCTGAAGGAGGAAACGGAAAATGCTGTCTTCGTCAATGATCGATTACGGTACACACTTGTTGATTCGAATTCGACGAAGAATCTGTTGCTCTTCTTGTTCTATTGCTGTGCTCTTTGAAGTTAGAACGTTGTGAGTGGCGCCAGCACAAAGAAGAGCGTGAAAGGGAATGAAAATCGTACCATAAACGCTAGCTACAAAAACTTTAAAAAGTTATTTCGGAGCGCAAAAGGCCTGTTTTGCTCAATTATTTGAAGAACTAGACTAATTTTCAGCTGCTGTTGTAGGTTTGGAACTGAGCTGTAGGAACAGTCTCAAGCAATCGAGATTGCTGCTTTAAAAAATCGTTGGTTAAAGCACACCGAGAAAGTCTCTCAACTATCTAACGCAGAATTCCGCTACTGTGGGATTTCCACCATCAATGAAACAATCTGGACAGATGTATGGCAGATAGACTCCTCAAAACTAATATATCGTGTGAGCTACATACAATTCTCTAGTTCAGGCGGCAGAGATGCTGATGCCCATCCCAAAGTTGTGAACATTTAAAGAGTCTAGTGCGGCCATTTCGCTAGTGTTTTCAGGGTTTTCTTTTACTTCCGCCTCCATGCTGGTATTTTGATTCCCAACAATTCCTGAATGTTTCCATTCCTGGCGTTCGTCCCTTTTTCAATGCAATTCCTTCAAGACGAAGAAGACTGACGACGAAGTCCGTACCGGTAAGAATTGCGCTCTCCAATCGCTGAGGGTCAGCTGCGGGCCACGCAGTCGGGTCGCGCGGCGGCGCGGTCGGAAGTTTAAAAGACGGGACGCGCCGGATCTCGCGCCGGATTACGGTTGCAGAAAATTCCGGTTGAGTTCTATAATTCAGTGAGAGTGGGACTCCGGGGTGTGGCGAGTCACCAGACACGAAACAAAACCGGGCTCATGCGCCGAGACTGCGATCGCCGGAGGCGAGATGCCCGGAGACCAGTAGGGAAGCGCCTGGACTGTTGAGCGAGGAGTCACGCACACTGCGTTTGTTTTGGGCTTCTGCAAAATCCATGTTTATCATATAGGTGATACACCAAGGAGTACTATAATATATTATAGAGCATGTTTGCATATAACATATGCTTCAAACTACAGATTAGCTAAACTGAATCTTTGGCTTTCATTCATCCCTTATACTGCAAGCACTTGCCTTGTTCATGCACAATGTTAGTGCGTACCACTGGTGTTAGAAATCACATATATGTTGTCGTGAATTCCGTACGACTGTACGGAAGTCGCGGGGGTCAAGTGGTCAAAACGCGTCGATCGACACGTCGAAGCCTGCGCCAACACGTCACCTGCACAGGAAGCTTCTGGAAACGGCTAGAGACGCAGGGGAGCGTGCCCCTGAGCTCTCTATTCGGGCTACCAGTCAGTCTCGGCTTGCCGCTCCTGCTCGTCTCCTGGTCTCCGCCGTCCACCAACGTCCGCCGTCGTCGAGAGGGCTACGCCTTAGCCCAAGATCACCGGAGTCGTCCAACTTAGGACGACGAAGAGCTGCCATCGTCTTGGAGTGTTCACTGTCGTCATGCTCGACTTCTCCAGCCTTCGTCGCCTCGTCTACCGTCCGTGACCCGCAGGTAACGTCGGTACTCTGACCGGCCCCGTCGCCCTTGACTTGGCATACGCCACAGGGGCAGGGCAGGCCATGGCCAGATGTTGTCGGCTTTGCTAGTCTCATAGTAGCTAGGGTGCGGCCTTCCCTTATCTCGTAGGCACTCTTAAAGGTTTTGTATATTGTATCGTAAAGAGTTAGTCTATGATAAACTTATATAGTTTATACTTTACTGTATATATATTTTAATATGGTCTGTCAAGCGCCCGAGGTCGGTCCCACTGAATTTAGACTGGCTCACACCCTTCCAAATATTCAGCCAACGACCGAGGGGTAACCCTGGTGGCAAGTGCCGAGTCCAGAGCTCACTGCAAGGTGTATCATGGAGGGGTGTGAAAATGGGTTCATGTCTTAACAGCTGGCATCGTGGTTCCGCACAGGGCCTATGGGCAATAATACCGCGTGGTCTTAGGGCGGGTACCCTTAAGCGAGCAGCGGATCCGGAAGGGCTCCAAGCCGGGGCGTGGGTGGCGTCCCCTCTCTCCGCCGATGATTCGACGGGGGTCGGTCACCCACGTCACGACATATGAGTATCCTTGTTTGCTTATTTGTGAACCTATTTTGTGTGAAGCTGTAGTTATGTAACGTCAGATATTTTTCATTTTCATTTTCATTTTCATTCATTGCACAAGTTGTGCGCCTTAAGCAAACAACAGTAGGCAGGAACAAGAACATGTGCTGCAGTCTGAATGTTTTTTAATCCTTTGATCCTAAATGTTTAGGAGCCTTTCATAAGTTTTGTGATCGTAGCAAACTCGTAGTCAGTAATTGGAGAGAGGCGAAATGAGTATAGCGGCAGCAGTACGAAAAGAAAAGTAGCTAGAAAAAGAGCTTTGTGCGTTAATGCTTCTGTGCCGTTGCCATCACCATTACACCATCAATAAGCTGAAACGATGTGAGAGAGCGAGGACCATGTATGAAATGTTGGGAATGAGAAGACAAGACAACGAGTATTTTTAATGACGATTCGAAAAATACTCATATAATTGACAACAACAATACAGAATACTACTCTTACATAGCTTTAAAGCAAGTTTTCTTGATCTGCCGGTGTCTTCATGGAATTTGTGAGTGTGAGTGTTGCTGCTGAGGACGGAAGGGGGTTAGAGACTGAAAGCACTAACGGTTGCTTACTCTTGTTAGAAGCTGCAACAACTCAATACTTTCCAATTTTTTCTTGAAACTGGAGCTGTTCTCGGATTGCAGAATTTCAGCGGGTAAAGGTGACATCCACCTCGCAACTCTATAAAACACAAAGTTGAATAATTTGCTGAAACCTCTCCTTCGATAGATGGCGCTGATAGTGTAGGTTAAAACCACCTGTTCTCTCACCGCACTGCTGGAATATTCAGTACTTACTAGGTAATTTTGTAATTGATTTACTTTTTACTTCACAGGTGGGTGCTGTGGCAAACTGCATCGGTTCTTCGGAAGTAAACATTTTAGCTAATCTGTAGTATGAAGCATATGTAAACAAGCTCTATAACGTACTATAATACCCCTATGTGGATCACCTATATGATAAACATGGATTTTGCAAAAGTGAAAAACAAGCGTAGTCTGCAGGATCCAAAACCACAACCCCGGCGCTTCCCCAGTACGCCACCTGTGCACTGTACTCAACCGCGATACGAGCCCTCATCCCGCGCGCGCCCGTCAGCTGCGGAGCACGTGAATCAACATGCCGCCAACACCCGACTTCCGTCGCCCCTAGCTCTGCGTAGAGTTGTATTGGGGTCGAGATACCTGCGGTTTGTTACTTCCCAGGGAGAGGCGGCTCTGCCCATATACAACACTTGGGCCGTTCCGACCTACCGTTGAGATACTATCCTACGTTGTGGTATTCAACATGGTAATGTATAAATGTTCAACACCAGTGATACATAGGTGCAAAGTGCATGAAGCAGCACTGGGCACAATGCGGGCAGCGTATAAAGGTTACAGGATCTCACAGTTTGTTTCCATACATAGACCAATGACCTCAGGATAAAACATCCCGCTCGGACTTTCAAAAGAGACCAGGTTGTGACGTCGGAGGTGGTTAAAATGAGAAACGAGGTGTGTGGATCCCGCAAATTAAGCTAAACGGCATCGATACCCTCTTTCCCTCATCTCTGTCTGTCACCTGGAAATCAGAGATCTGCTGGAGGTTTTCTAAAGCCTAAGCCAACAATGTCCGCCGATGCCCAAGTGGTGATCCACCTGCTCACGCTGAAGTGTGGCCCACCTTTAGACAAGAAACCTTCGAGGAAAGAAATCAAGCTGAGCGAACGGATGGCCAGCATACTCAAGGACTTCGAAGCACGTCAACTTGAAGTTGACGAAGACGAACAGCTGGAAGTGGTTGAAGAAGTAAAGAAGATTGGGATCCGCAAGAGGAACTGACGAACGTGGAGAGGCAAGCAAGCAGTGGGCATATGATAACGTTTTCGGGTGGAACTCTTGTTTCGGAGGAAAGGGTACGTCTTCAATTTGATTTCGGTTGCGTGCTCATAACCATGGGGGAAGACACCGCGATTTCATGCCTGGGCATATACATAATTATGTTGAGTGGCTTTCTTATTGTCTTGTGGTTAGAAAACCGGTCAGTAATAAATAAGTCGAAAGAAAGTTATTCTCGACAGCGTACAGCTGGAAAAATGCGCAGAAAGTGTCTGAAAATGGTATAGACGTCAGAATCCCCCAAATCACAATCAGTTGAAGTACAAAAATGCAGCAGCGCAGAGGAAGTAGACCCCCGACCTCTCTCAGGCTTGATCCGCTTAGACACCAAGTGAATTTCTGAGGAATTTCCATCACGTTCGCTGGTGCAAGTCATTGGGGGTAAATACCATGACTTCAGTTATGCTGGACTGGTGTAATCCACGTTCTCCATATGTCTTTACAGGAAAACGTCAAGACGTCAGTAGAGCGATATTGATGTACCTTGCTTTACGATTCTGGAGAATGAGAAATACGGGAGGCAGTGCAGCTTAGACTGCGCAGGAAAAAAACCCGAACTACTTAACCAGAGATGCACGAAAAATGAAGCTACTTGGGAAAAATTAGAACGAACGCTCTGAAGAAGTTTACGCAAGATAACATATAAAGCTGACCCCGGCCTATTCAACCTCTGTGTTAGTGTCGTTTGTAACCAAATCCGCCGGATTCGTGGTGAATGGCTCAAAACATAGGACACGTGCCAATCGTACACCGTGTTCTGCTATAAGCAAATTCTCGTTGATTGTAAGGTACTATCCGACTAAGATCAGCGCAGTAAATAGGTAATGTTTTAATATAGAAGTAGGCGCAAATAGACTAGGGAGCGGGATCATTATGTACTCACTGGATTTACGCCGTGGTACGAAGGCAAAAATATTTCCGTTCACATCAGAACTGGCCTAGCAAAGTTTACCACAGAACTAAACACACCGATGCTGCACAAAGTTTTAAATTTCGAGTATCAGAAAAGCTTGTATAGTGCTGCCCTGCGCGAGTCTAGTCTATCTCCTCCTAGAAATTAAAACAATCCTTGTCTGTCGAAGCCGTCGTCGTCTACGATCTCTTCCGTCCTTGTAAGCCGCCGCCCCTCTATTGGGGGTAGCTGCTGGGCTGTTTGGGGCGGTTGTCTTCCCATGGATACCACGTCTTCAGCGGCCATCCTTATCAGGAGCCGAGCGGAAAATGGCTGTCCGTGGTACTCGACAGCTGGCAAACATTGATTAGTTGGAATTTACGCGTAAAGGCGTGTGGAAGACGGGTATTACACCAGTGCAGCATGACTTTCCTTATGGTGTTTGCATGCAATGACGTGTGAGACGCGTTGCGTATGAATGAGGCAAATTCCCCAGAGTGGAGTTGGTTTCTAAAGGGATTTAGCCCCTCTCTCACGTAAGTCAAACCTCTATCCCACCTGCGCGACCAATGGCTGCAGAGGCATCGCGGGCATACAAGACCCACCAACGCGTGCTGCGCCGCATCCCATTGTGATCCCCCACTCCTTGGGTTTAACGACTTGGCAAAAAATAAACACATTTTCACATTAATTGAGTGGTGAGGATTCCCCTATATGACTTGCTCCCCTCGTTCAGAGATACGCTTCAGACCCTTCCCTTGTGAGAGATTCAATCTGGTGATAAGAAGTTGAGTGCCTTTAAGAGTAGGCCTCATTTTTTGCAACGTCTGCAATGTCTAGCAGTTCTAGCGACTGGAGTGATGGCAGCAGAGTAAGGAGACGTTTCTGTGATGCTGATAGTCAAACTTTACTACGTGCCGAAGACGTCGTCCATTGTGCGTTGCGATTCAGAAGACCTGCGGTAGACGTTGAGTTCGACGTGCGTAGGGATTCAGTGTAAACGATATCAGTAAAAAGGGATCAGGGAAGAGGAGACGGGATCTATCCCCTCGTCTCCCTGGCCCGCCCACCCCCAACCATCTCGGCTTTCTCGAGAGTCCTTACGAGATAGTGGAGACGCAGACATTTGCCACGCCTCTGTTTAACACATTCGCGACAAGTGTGTTCTCGCGCACAATGCGCGCGACGGCCCGCTGCCTTGTTGGCGCGCGCGGGTGCCCTCACATTTGTGTGGACATCGTCCCTCGCGAGATGTTACTTTCTGTAAGTAAATTTCAATCGATCTTTGGAAGAAGATCTGGACATTGGTTTGTTACTATAATTTGGGAATTTGAAAGGAAAATCGAACAAAAACATCAAAAGAAGAAGTTCTTCCCAAAAAATTCCCGTCCACACATATGAGTGGACACCGTCCGTCGCGCCCTCTTCGCTGTCCACTCATATGTGTGGACATTGTCGCGAATGAGTTAAAGGGTGGGGTGTAGAGCGCCACTCCGCCAGAGGAGACCAGTCGAGGGGGGACCATTAAGGGGGACTAGTAAAGGGGACCGCTAGGGGGGGGGGGGGGGTGCAGTAAGGGAAGACCAGTAATTTCTCTCAATATCGTTCAACGTCTGTCAGGCTTCACGGCAGAGACGTCGTATAACGTGCATCCAGATCGAGAAGACGTGCCACAGATCAGGCATGCGTTGGATTTTCAGAAAAGCTTTTAAAGGCTTCGTGCAACAAGCATGCGCATGTGTGACTCTCACCCCTTTTCTCTGCCGGCACATGGGTAAGGAGGTATTGGGGGGGGGGGGGAGGGGGTAGGGAGAGTGATTACAGCAATTATAAGGGTCATGCGCATGTGCTTCTATACGCCTAATCGCGTGTCTCGCACTTGCGTGCTTCGCCCGACTTTGCAACATCGCTGACCTACGGAAGGTAGTTTTTGAAAAACTTAAAATTCGCTAACATCTAGGATCTGCTGTGTACTTTATTGACATCAATCCGTTCAACACTTCCTTGCGTTCATCATACACATTCTCTCCGGACCGTCCAGTAACGCCATTGGTTTGTGCTACGCAGTACTTCTCTGAATGCAGCTGTTTGTCCCTCGCGTCTTCTGACATTATTGCCGTCGGACATTAAATGGTAGTGACGGTTGACCAATACTGACTGATTTTTATTGTTTGTTTATGCAGATTAAGCACTTTTGATTAGGACTCTCACGATCTGTTTCTTGCCACGCAGAATGGGTACTTTGGAGAATAAACCGCGTACATGAGAAAGATGGTGAACAGACTTCAAAGAAGCATTCTTGAAGATTCTGCGAAGCCTCCAACCAGGCGTTTGACAGCCGTTAGGCCGCTGGACGTCTGGAGTAATAGAAAAGAGGAAGAAAGCTCGCATGCACAGTGCCAGGTTAGCCTTTCACCTGCTGGGGCAAAATGCGCACCCCTGTATATTAAATGCTCAAGCAAAAACTTTGAACAAATTTAGCAACACATATTGACATCTTTCATGATGAGTATGAGCAAACCTAGGGGAGTGGCAGCCCGAGGCGCCAGCAGTGACGTGCGCGTCGAATATAGATCTTGGTCCGGCTCCCCCCAGGCCAACCAAGCTTTCCATACTTCTGGTTTCGATGAACTGACGCCAGACTTGTCTGGGAATGGGAAAACACTGACATGTCCATATGTTGCGAGCGCAGTCTATGTGAGATTTCGTACTGATCTACAACAGAACAACAATTCGATAGTTTTTTCACACACCTAAATGTTGCCCCCTTCGACGTGAATGGAACCCGTACTGCTGTGACCTCATCGTTTTATGTTTGACGAGGGGAGGCTGTTCTTCATCCACACTTTCGCCTTCTACTTGAAGTATGGGAAGGAGGAGATCATTTGGAACAATCGAAGACGTTGCCAATAAGTTCTATAAATTATTCCATACAACGATATCTTATGTGCCGACATCTTTTGCATTAGGTGTAAAAGATGTCGGTTTATCAGTTATCGGTACATCAGTTATCGTTGCACCTTTGGAACTGATTAAATAAGGCTTCTGTAACATTATAGTCAGTGAAAATGAAGTCAAAACCGTGGTACTACCTACGACAACATGCGGCAAATTCTGATAGAGGCGACATTTGTTCAGGATGCGCTCTCTTTAAGGAGTTGATGCAGCAAAATGTGCAGCCCTATGCGAAACAAAGTCGGGAGGCCTTTTGCAGTTACATGCGTGTCTGCATCATCCAGGGCTTTTGAACTAATCCTCTGGATGCCATCTAGAAAACGGATCCCTCGACAAAGCGAGAAAAATGACGACGAAGAAGAATAGTAATGGAGTTCGTTGAGGTTGAATCTGTGCCTGGACTTGAACCGAGCTGACAAGGGAAAGGCACCATGTGACTATGGCACTTTGAGATAAGTTCTACTTTACGGGATGCGGCGGCGAGCGTTTCTTCCAAATATGCGTCCCATTTCTGCTAAATGCATCTGGGAACGGAGTTTGGGCCATCTTCAGTTTGGCTCCTCAGCACTCTGTCTGCGCACATAGTCCTCCGAACACAAGAGGATGGTGACGCAGAGTATATCCGCCTTTAAAATCTAGTAGACTGAAAACTGCTGTCTGCCGGGCAGTGGAGGTACAACGGACAGAGTAATGGCATGGTGAAGAAGGGTGGTTCGTGGTAGACTCCTCGTGATGCAGGGTTTCTGCACATTCTAAAAAGTAGCGAGCACAGTCAACCAAGGCAATCCATGTAGCATCGCAATGAGAAGAGTTGCCAGAAAGGAGTATAACTCTCACAGCTGCAATTTCATAGGTGCTGCTGTACTTTGAAGGCTCAAGAGGTGGAAAAGCTTTGTCGCTTAAACATACCCAGAGAAGTTATCTACACCGCACGTCACCTATATGAGCTCCGCTTTTGAAATTTCGTTTGATTACGTTAGGTTACTGTAGGTGTGTGAGCAAGTGCTAGTGGTATGGGTGACTGGACCTTACTCACCCATACGTTCTGTAATCCACTGCAACCTATCGCAATTTTAAAAGGGAGCGAGTCGTGAACTAGTGACCGGTGCCTTAACATTCTCTCTAGTAGTCGAGTGCATCTAAACCTTTACCAGTCGCTCATGAGTTGACTACGCCATCCACTTGGCCGACTGGCCGACACGTCGCTACGAGAGAACAACGAAATCAAGAGTGATAGGGTAATCTTCCACGCCTCACCACCCGGCTTTCACGGTGTAGCTTTCACGGGCCTCAACTCTGCTTAATGTTGTACGCGGATTGAGATACTTGCATTTCGTTGCTTCGGAGACGGTAGTGATTCTGCCCATCCCGTCGCATTGATGGTGCAGACCCTGCACTTTAGGCGGTTCCGTTGTGAGGTAATCCACGTATTCTACTGTCTGCACCCAAAATTCATGTCGACAGTCAAGGAGTGAGAAGTAGGTGGGGCCGATGATCAACACGCAAAACAGGAGATGCTGTTATCACTAATAAGTAAGCAGTGCGTGTTGCACGTTTTAGGCACGCACAACTCGAAAACCTCCGAACGAAATCCTGTACGCAGCCATGCACCACGCATAGGCGACACTACATAATGCTTAGCACATTTCACGTCGTATAGGTCG
The DNA here is from genome assembly GCA_947359475.1 of Heligmosomoides polygyrus bakeri. Lineage (NCBI taxonomy): Eukaryota > Metazoa > Nematoda > Chromadorea > Rhabditida > Heligmosomidae > Heligmosomoides > Heligmosomoides polygyrus. The sequence goes on along the minus strand of OX375868.1, from coordinate 70,180,219 downwards.
CTGTCACATGGGCCAAGACGCCGAAAATTAGGTGGATCCGGCACATAATGCGACTGACAGACAACGACTGGACGAGAGCCGTCACCGATGGATTCCGCGGGATATCAAGCGAAACCAGCATGCCTACCAACGCGTTGGGCGGTCTGCTTCGTTAAAGCCCTGAACAAACGAGATGACGTTAATCGTGTCCCTCGAGCGAGGAGGATCCATAGGAGCACTTTGGTACGCGAAGAGACGAATGGGGACGCTGCTGGCGAGCAAGTTGATGATCCACGTGACGATACTTGATACAGCTGATACATGTCACGTAAGCGGCAAAAAGTTGCTCATAGGGTTCGCTACTCGGTTCACGCCACAATGAACAAAACATTTACACAAATAGGAGGGATCAGAAGAAGCCACGAATTCAGGACGTGGAGTAAACGTTGCATATACGTCGGCTGCACCAGTGGCGCTCCACGACGTAGACGTGGGTTGGATGTGAAGTAAACATACCACTCATTAGTTATTCGCAAGAGATAACCTTACGCTATTTGCTAATGCCTCCTGCTGTAGAAGGCAACAGCTTACTAGCTGTAGATCTAAGAGGCCATTTTTGTTTGAGAGGTTGGATTTGATGTTCGGCTTGCTCTAAATGGCCAAGTTTTCTCTAGACATCAATGCAGAGTGATGGTGCATTGATGCTTAAAGTCAAATTTGTTATTATTAAGGAAAGCAGAGAAGAAAAAGGCAGGGGAGTTGCGACAAAGATGTCGGTGTGTTTTGCACTGATTGCCATCATTCCGTTGATCCTAGCTGCCGTCATCTTCATTTTTTGTTGGACGCGGAACTGGAAGCTAACGTTAGTTTCGAGTTTTAATTATTCAAGGAATCGTAGAGGTTATCGCATTATTTGCTTACCATCAAATAAGAGTCCCAATAAATGGGTCATATTCCTTCATTACTGCAGCATTGTTCCATTCGCGTTGTTTTTCGCCATTTCATGCGACACGTTGACAGGTCATTCAAGAGTACGATGCCATCCTCAACACAAATAATTAAGAGGAAGCTTCTCCAATAAGTACGAAAGGTGTACTTCATCGTAACCACGAGGGGTACGATAAACTGAGACCTCCTTCACTTCGGTTGTAAGAAATTATATATTACAAGTGCTCCGACAAGCGTGTCTCGCACTTGCGCGCTTCGCGTGACTTTGTAGCATCACTGACATATGGAAAGTAGTTTTTGTAAAACATAAAACTCGCTAGCATCTAGGAACTATGCGTACGCTATCGGCATCAAGCCGTTCACCACTTCGGTACCTTCATCATAGACATTCTTTCCTGACCGGCCAGTAATGTCATTGGTTTGTGCTGCGCAGTACTTCTGTCCCTCAGGTTGTTCCTCCGCAATCGTTCTCATGCTCAACAGCAAGCGTTTCAAGCTGTCGTTGACATGTCTTCCAAAGCCAGGTTGCCCTCTCTCGATTCTTCTTACTGGATCTAATTGCTGGTCCGCCTTTAATGGTGTTCCCTCCCCCCTCTTTAGTCCGCCACCTTCCTGGTCCCAACTACTGGCCGACTTCTTTGTTTCCACTATTGACACCTACTGGTCTCTTCTTGCTGTTTCCTCGTCCTGGCACCTCCTCCAGGTTATTCCTTTCCTTCCTGGTCGCTCTCCTGGTCCACCGTAGAGGTCCCCTTACCGCACTTCTCTACCACCCCCTTGTAGTTCTCTCATGCTCACGGCACGGTCGGTGACACGTATTCAGAATCAGGATGGTTGCTGCGCGACGTAGGAGACCCGTTTTCTGGATCAAGAGTCTCAGAAGCGCGCACAGTCGCCGCTGTGCCGAGCATGTAGAGGCTATGCATATGGCAGATTCCTTGTTCTCCGTATGAATTCCCTTACGGCTCCCTTCTTGTTGATTCCCCGTCCTGGCCCCGCCTCCAGGTCCCTTCTTCCAGGCAAATTCCTTCCCTCCTCCCCCTCGGGACACTCCTTCACGACGACGGCGAGCGAACGCCCATTGTGTGACATCGGTGTCACATCCTCTAAATCCGGTCTCTCTTAATGGTAATGGATCCTCTTGCTGATCCTACTTACTGTCTCCCTCCGCTGATTGGTAACTCCCTAATGATCCCTACACATTGCCTGAACTCTTCTTGGTGCCACCTCCTGGCTACTTCCTTGTTCCCCGCATCGACCATCTCGATGCTCCTCCTGGTCGCAGCCTCCTGACCGTTGTCGGTTCCCCACCATCAAACTCCTCCTTCTACCCTTACCCCTGTAGTAGTCTTCTCATGCTAATGGCACGAAGTCGGCTCCTGAATCTGGACGTTCAGAATTGTGCGTAGGTGCTGTTGTGTTAAGCAGTAAAGGGCTGCGTTTCCTCCGCTGCAGCAACATCCCACGTTCAATGGCAAATTTTGCCCGCGTTTTAGAAGATGAGGCGTACCTCATTCAGGTTAAATCATCGACCGTCCTCGCTGTGGATATTGCGGCGTATCTCACTTCGGTTAGATCACTTGACCGCTCTCGCTGTGTATGATGCGGCCTACCTCACTTAGGTTAGATCATTCGACCGCTCTCGCTGTGGATGATGCGGCGTACCTCACTTAGGTTAGATCATTCGACCGCTCTCGGCCTTAGGCGTGATCTCTATGTGCTGCTGAACATTACCGCTTCACCGAAAAGTTTTAGGGAGTTCGCCGTAATTTCGGCTTCGCCGTAATTTCTGCTCATCAACTGTAGCTGCCATCTACGTCATGGTTTCCATGAGAGGAACACCTTATCTACGTCGAGTGGGGCAAGTTGGAAAGAGCCACGAAGAGAGGCCGCTATTCTAGAGATATTGATTACTACTCTGAAAGGATTGAGCCGACTAACTATAAATCTACACGCAATTGTTCCGCTAATGTAGTGACGTCACGCCATCCAAAAAAATCCATACTATGAATCATTCAGAGAATAATCATTTCATTATAACCGGGCAAGGATGTTAAAATGCTTGTAGATACTGTAAATACGAAACATTCAACGACCCTTCTGCGACCTCGACTACAAATCGATTGATGGCAATTGACACTTCAAAAACGAACTTCGGATTCATGTTTACGGCTACCCCAGGGCTGAGGCTTCGGACCGCTTGAATAACATCCACAAAAAATCGATAATTTGATCAATATCGATTGATGGCGGCCGACACTTCAAAAATGAAATTCAGAGGACCAGCGACTTTGGCGATCAGCGACCTCGACGACCTCAGTAAGCACACTCTCAAAGCTCATCGTCTCCCAAGGAATCTTAAGCCAGGTAAGACCTTCACCACGTTTTATACCATTTTTACATAAAATTAAAAACTTCTAAGCAAGTTGACGCTTTTAAAATCAAACTTTGCACCTTGAAAATCAAAACGAGCCCCACTCACGTTGAAATAGAGACGGTTGGAAAAACTTTTTGTTCAAGAATATGGTGTGACTTTCTTCGAATTCGAAATTTTATAAAAAAATCTTTTTAGTACTAGAAGAACAGAACTCGCCGTGCGCTCGACTAGATCGTCGAATTTTTTTGATAGGTAGTGTAATTACTCATGACTTAAAACATATATGTGAGGATATGTGTCTTTTAATTGTTCATGTTGTGCAGTTTACACCTGTGTTACTCCACGCAAATAGAATTTTTGCTATCAATCGAATAGAAATCGCAACGGTCCAGATGAGATCTCTCCTTTAATATGCTATATGAATACTGCTTTTGTGCGCCTTAAGACAGCAATTAATTCATTAGCTTTCTTTAAAAAATGCACATTTTATAAAACAGTGTCCTTGTTGGACAGAGGAGTTAAAAAATTTTCCAAGAAGCCATACTGAATTTTTCTTGAACAAAAAATTATTCTAAAGGTTTCGGAAAGCCTCTAATGCATTGTTAGAGGCTCGTTTCAATTGAACGATGTTCAAATTGATTTCAAAAAGCATCAGCTTGCTTACGAGCGAAGGATACCAGGTGACCATAGGACTTCGAGATGAGATGTATCATATCACGATATATCACGGGATGCGGCTGCGAACGCTGATTCCAAGTACGTGTTTCGTTTCTGCTAACACATCAATGAACGGAGTCATGAACCATTTTCTGTTTGCATTCGGAGCCCTCTTACTACGCGCCGTCCGTCAATCACAAAAAAAGGCGAGCTCATGTAGAACGGAAACTGCGCGGGGAGCCGAACAGTGGTGGCGCAGAAGATAGAGGGGCATGGTGAAGCGGGGTGGTTTGTGGTACGACTCCCCGATTATGCAAGATTTTTGCCATTTCTAAAAAAAGATCTGCTAGATCAACCAAAGCCTTGTGAGATGTGAAATCGCAACGGGCTAGGCTACCAGAAACGAGACCAGTTTCCTTGTGACAACTGCACTTCGACGACTACAGGAATGGAAAAGTTTCTTCGCTCATGGCCTAGAGGGACTATTCAAGGCGCTCATCACCTACATAAGGTCTTACCACCCATAGTTACGTGTGGGTGATTAGCGCCTTAAGTCCCCATCCTGCCCCTCTCAGACGATTTTTTCGACACCCGGAGTCGGTAAGGACAATACTGCCGACTTCAGCAACCAATTACGATGACTCACTGATTGACGGTTTCTAAACAAGTCATCGTTGGTTGCAAGGAATCAGAAGATGGTGTGTTATCGTCTCTCCTGCACAGTCACCCTGGGAGGTTTGATACACAAACACTCCTTCCCTACTGACATCATAGAGCATTGCTCTCAGAGCGGTTCAACATTTCGTAGTGCTATCTCACATTTACTATTGTAATACATCGTTTGTATTCTCACCATGTCTATGGCAACTGTTCATAATAAATTGGATCTCCGTGCTTGCATGAAATTGTCATTGCGAAGATAGGTCCTTTCTGGTGACCATCCATCAATGCTCGGCGGCCAGAGCAGTTTCCAGCCTATAAAGGCTGGTGCACAGTTTCACTGCGCTGTGGCACCGCGCTGAGGGGTTCATTTTTTGCCACATCCCCCACGTCGGCGCGGTGCGGTAGCGCTGCGTAGCTGGAAGGTTGCCAGCAGAGGCGCGCATGGTACGCAATCTCGCGAGCCACACGCCACACCACGGCACAGCGCGGTGAAAATGGGAGCTCCAATTCCCTCAGCGCAGTGGCACCGCGCGGTGCCACTGCGCGGTGAGTGTGCACGGCCCCTCACCGCGCGGTGGCTCCGCGCTGTGGCACAGCGCAGTGAACCGCCTATGCTACAACATGGGTGGTTCACTGCGCTGTCGAACTGTGCACGAGCCTTAAGAGGTCGCCCTTCTCGTGACTGGCGGACAGCGCGCAGTCAGAGGGCCGAGAAGACAAACTGAAAATGGCCCACCCAGTACTCAATTCGTAGATGCGCTCAGTAGAAACGAAACACATTAGGGTGATTCACATGCTCTCGCGATTTTTTTTATATTTTTCAAATTTATATATATATATATACATACATATATATTTCGATCAAACCAACCTTACTCGTCGAAATATCGCTCGTTTTTTGTCGAAGACTGTTCTCCCTAGCGATGGTATAACATAGGTCTCAAAATTATTAACAATAGGTTGGTAACAAAAGTATACAATAAAACAGATAGTTTTAAAAGTTAGGTTAATAGGTTCCCACATTTCAACTCAAATATACGTTCCCTGTAACGTCCCCCCTTCTTCAGTCCCGGCCAGCTAACCTTTACGCCAGTACAAACAACTCCACTTAAGGCGCGTCGGATACAACGCTACTCCCGTTATAGCGCAATTTTGAGGAGAGCACCGCATTCAAGCTCACTCCCGTTATAACGCGAGCAGGGTGTAGTTCCGGTCCAACACTGAAAATTAAGACAAGCAAGATGCTGACCGCGCCTGCGATCAAACCTACCCTTCTATTGCCTCTTTCGTAGACGCGACCAGCACCTGTGGGACAACGAATTAGATGCATATAGACGTTTTTCATGCGTCCCCGGCCTACAAAGTATGTCGTTCACAGCATGAGTCCTAGCAGTCGTTAAAAGCTGCCGTAAATTGAAAGTGTTCCCCATCAAAAACGACAGAAGATGTGGATTAAAGCTCATTATTTAAAAAAATATCTAACACATTTGTTTTAAGCCTAGAGCAGTTGCTATAGAGGCTATGTGCAGTCACATAATGGCTTGTTGCGATCAGAATTCTCGCGTCGTGCAGGACTTGTACATGCACCTTCTGGTTTCCGAGCACGATTACAGCGTCTTTGATCACAAGCAACATCCCGATATCAAGGAGATCAATCACTTTCCATGAAATTATGAAATTCATCATTTAGTTTTGCTTTCTGCGGAAGCGATTACATTACAGTCGTTTTCATTTGTTTCAACTTGTTTTAATCTGATTGCTCACACTTTTTACATTTTTTTCAAAATTGTGCGATTTCAAGGTTGTATTCGTATTTTGCTGGTCTTTTAATGTAAGGTTTACGTAACATTATCACGTCTCCAATAAAGAATGAGGAATAAAGAATATCGTGAAGAGTGCTGTGGGGCCACCGCAACGAGGATATGGCGGGTGCGGCGCGCGATTTAACAGCGCTAATAGCGTAATGGGCTAACATCTGGCCTGGAAGGTAGAGAGTGCGGGTCCATGTCTTGCCTGGGACGAAAGTTTTGATGACGGCAAATATATTGTAACAACAGGCTACACAATTTTTTTGTTGTTGATTACTTCTAACTCATCTCTGGTACTCGTTACTCCTCACACATCTGTCATATGCATATAGCAGATAGCATCTCTGAGGACAGGACTTCATTAATAATTTAAAGATGTTCTTTGCCTTCCTCATAGTCACGTATTTCATTACTATATCTATACTTAGTCATTGTATGCGATTCTAAATAAATCTACGCGTAAGAGTCTAAAAAAGGTCAGCTCCGCTTAGGGCACGACTCCCATTATAACGCGGATTTTCTCCGGCCCGTTCAAACGCGCTATAACAAGAACCGTACCGTACTGTATCTATAAAAGTTAAAAAATCAATCATGTTCACCGAAACACTAAGATTAATTAGAGATTAGATTAATTTTATTTTTTATTTTTATTTTTATTTTTTAGATTAATTTTGTTGCACAGTTTTGAACGATTGTTGAAAACCTTATCAAGTTGATAACTAGACTTATTAAAGTTGATTACCCAGTAAATATAATTATAAAGAATATACTAAAACATTTGAATATAATTTAGTATTTCTTATATAAATACGATCACTATGATGTTTCACATTTCATTCTTAATTTACTTAATTATGATACAAAGTAAACACAGAAAGCAAACTCAGAAGTAATAACTTTTAGTCTATAGATTAATTACGACATAACTCCGAATGAGAGAGGAATGAAGTGTGAAACATTATATTGTGACTGGTAATGATAATGATAGTGATATGCTTTAACTTGAACGTAAGTGTTCTCATTTTGTTGCTACCTTTCGAGGAGTTATTTAGAGAAATGTGAAAATATAAAAAATATGAAATTTAAAAATAAAAAATAATTTTTAATGTGAAGGATAGGCAAGGCCTCGCAGAAGCGATCTTTTGTGTATTTGTGGTTGTGTAGGTTGCTTGTTTTGTTATATTTAGCGTTTTTTAGTAATTGTGCATTATTCCAGTGTATTTGTGTTTTCCCAGCAGCGGGATCAATCGATCGCCGTCGGCCACGCCTGAGCTCAGCGCCGTCCATTCGGAGGTAGGGGCGGCACGTGCCCACCTACGGGGCGGCCTTCTCCTCCGCGCAACTCTATATAAACGGAGCCCGGGCACGCCGGGCTCAGTCTTGACTGGTGTCAAGGTCGCGAGCGGGCGGTCTCGGAGGAGTCTTCACTGGTGTCGAGGTCGCGAGTAGCTGGTCTTGGATTCTTGTCTCGGTGGTACCTGGCAAGCGGCCGGTACGAAGAGGAGCGCGGGCACAGCAGAGGCGGACGTACCGACCCCTGCTGGTGCCATAAGGATCTAATAAATCGATTCTCCTGTTCGGTTCAGGCCACAACCCTGGACATCCGTCTCCCGGGTAGAACATCCAGGCGTAACATTAAATTTAAATAAATAAATAAATAAAAATCACCACCTATATATGAAAGAGTTTTCCGTCGAGTGATCTAACCTAAGTGAGATACGCCGCATCATCTACAGTGAGAGCGGTCGGGTGATCTAACCTAAGTGAGATACTTCTCATCATTCATAGCGAGAGCAGTCGAGTGATCTAACCTAAATGAGATACGCCTCATCATCTACAGCGGTGGCAAAGTTGGCTATTGAACGTGGGATGTTGCTACGGCAGAGAAAGCCAAGGCTTTTACAGCTTAACACAACAGCACCTACGTGCGTTTCTGAGCGTCCAGATTCAAAAGCCGTGCTGCCGATTTCGTGCTCTGAGCATAGGATGACCATTAAAGGGGTAAGAGTAGAAAGAGGACTTCGACAGCGACCAGGAAGCAGCGACATGGAGGAGGCACCGGGATGGGGAGTCGATGAGGGGAACAAGGAAGCAGGCCAGGAGGTGGTACCAAGAAGGGTTTAGCCAATAAGGAGGGACCAGGAGGGAGTTACCTATAAGGAGGGCCGCAAGGAGGACCAGCAAGGGGATCAATTACGAGGGGGCCAGCAAAGAGACCGGATTTAGAAAATGTGACACCGATGTCACGCAATTGGCGTTCGCTTGCCGTCGTCGTGCCATGAGCGTGCGAGGGCTACTTAATTGGGTAAAGTAGTAAGGAGGACCACGAGGAAGGGAGAAATCGGCAAAAAGAAGGCACCTGGAAGCGGGATCAGGACAGGGAACCAGCAAAAAGGAAGCCGTAAGGTAATTCATACGGGGAACAAGGAATCTGCCTCTTCAAGCTCAACACAGCGGCAACTGCGTGCGCTTTTAAGCTTCTGGATTCGGAAGACGGATCTTCTGAGATTCTCGTTTCAGAAGACTGGTTCTCTTCGTTGCCCTAGAAGCATCTAGATGATGAAAATGTGTTTATGGCGTCGTGCGCTGAACGTAGAATTCTGAATTCAAAATGGGATGATGATGCTGCAGAGGAAGTGCAGCCTCCACCTGCTTCACATCTGGATTAAGAAAATGTATCAACCGCATCGTGCGACGAGCAGCCGCTTTCAGAATTCAACGTGGGACTCTTCTGAAGGAGAGGAAAAGCAGCCTCTTCCTGCTTGACACAGCGATAACTGCTCGCGTTTGTTATCTTCTGGATTCAGAATAAGTCTTCGCTACTACTGTGCGCGTTTCTGAGCGTCCTGATTCAAAACCCGTGTCGCTGACTTCGTGCCATGAACATGGGAGGACCACTAAAGGGGTAAGAGTAGTAAGGGGAATTCGAGGGTGGGGCCAGAAGAGCGACCGGCAATGAGTGACCTAAAAGAGGGATCAGGATGAGACACAATAGTCAATAGGAGGGACACGTACCACAATGAAACAGACCGGAAGGTGGCACCAAGAAGGGTGGAGGCAGTAAGGAGGAACCATTAGGAAGTTACAAAGAAGTAGGAGAAGTAAGGAGGACCAGCTAGGGAATCCGAGTGGACCAGTTGGACCAGTAAGGGATACAAAGCGTGCGGGTTTAGGAGATGTGACAGATGTCGCGCTATGGGCGTTCGCTCACCGTCGTCGTCCTGCCATGAGCGTGGGAGGGCAACTTTATGAGGTAGAGTAGGGGGACCACGACGAGGGAGGAAGGACCCGGAGAGCGATCAGGAAGTAGGGACCTGAGGTGGAACCAGGGGTCGGATTCATCAACGAGTTGCATAACTTTAACAGAGAATTTACAGCGGTAAACTCAGATAACGCGGCTTATCGCCCACCATATCGCTTGACAAGGCGCGCTATCAGAGGTTTCGGCTGTAATTTTCTCTGTTAAATTGCTGCAAGTCGTTAATGAATCTGGCCCCAGGACGTGGGAACCAGCAATATGAAAGCCGTAAGGGGAATTGATACAGGGAACAAGAAACGCCATATGCGCAGCTTCTTGCTTGACACAGCGGCAAATGCGCTTTTCTGAGGTTCTGGGTTCAGTGGAAGTGAACCCTATGTCGCGCAAGAAGAGTTTAGGCTCAGAAGACGGGTCCTCTTCATCACGTAACAAGGGTCTGAATACATTGGAACGGCTGCAGAAGAGCAACTTGAGGGACAGAAGTACTGAGCAGCGCACACCAATGACGTTACTGGACGATCCGCTGAGAATTCCTATGGCGAAAGTAGTGAACGGGTTCACGCCGATAATGTACGCAGCAAACCTAGATGTTAGCGAATTTTCTGGTTTACAGATATTGCTTTTCGTAGGTCAGTGCAAGACCGCACGTGCGTGCAAGCGCGCAATTCAAAAATAGAATAAACAAATAAATGATGGAAATACATGTGTATCGTGTTTAGTAAGTTTCTTTTCGTTTTTAAAACTTGGTTGTTGGTACATAAAGGGCAATAATGTATTACCTTTACTGTACTAACAACCAAGTTAATTAGTTACCCAGCCTCGGGTTAGTAATTTTAAACATGTTTTGTATGAAGGTAGAGGTGAAACAAAACATGTTTAATACTGTCAATGTGCTCGTCGTTAATTTCATTTGGTTTTGATGTAACGTTGAGTGTTGTGTTGTTAAAGAACTATGAGATGCTACATATTATATGTATCACGTATAAATTTGTATCTAACTCTATTAAGCAAAAATGAAAACATCATTTCTACGTAGGCCTTCAGATTAACCGGTTCCATGCTGACATCAGCGACCGGCTCATCCCGATATTACGGGTGAGTACAGATAGGCAATCGCTATTAGGAGGACAAGTGTTCCGACCGCCCAACGGCGTGTCTCGCACTTACGCGCTTCGCGCGACTTTGCAGCATCATTGACCTATGGAAAGTAGTTTTTGTAAAACTTAAAATTCTCTAACATCTAGGACCTGCTGCGTGCTTTATCGGCATCAAGCCGTTCACCACTTTGGTAGACATCATAGACATTTTCTCCGGACCGTCTAGTAATGGTTTGATTGTGATGTGACATGGGTGTTCGTAGGCCCGCCTGCCACAAGGGCCTGCCGCCTGCAATCGAATGTCCGTGTTCGGCTTAGCTCGCAGAGGGGGCAGTTCCCAGTGGCACCACGTGGAGGAACGGACATCGCCACCACCGCTGATACGTTACATACGGACTTGAAAGTAGCTGGTGTCCACCCCGATCTAGCGCTGGATCGGGAAAGGTGGCGTCATGACACCAGAATAGCGACCCCGCCACGAAGCGGGACAAACGCTGAAGAAGAAGAAGAAGAAGTTCTGCGCAGTATTTCTGTTCCTCAGATTGCTCTTCTGCAACCGTTCTCATGCTCAACGTCTAGCGTTTCCGGATGACATCTCTTCCGAAGCCAGGGCCCCCTCACTCGTTTTTTTCTGGATTCTAATTGCTGGACCGCCTTTACTGGTCTTCCCTCCCTTCTTTAAAACCCCCACCCTCCTGATCCCAACTCCTGGCCCACTTCTTTGTTTCCACTATTAGCGCCCACTTGTCTCCTCTTGCTGGTTTTCCCGTCCTGGCTCCTTCTCCAGGTTGTTCCTTTCCTTCCTGGTCGCTCTCCTGGTAAACCTAGAGGTCCCCTTATTGCCCTTCTCCACCACATCCTTAAGGCTCGTGCACAGTTTAACTGCGCTGTGGCACCGCGCTGAGAGGTTCATTTTTTGCCACATCCCCCACGTCGGCGCGGTGCGGTAGCGCTGCTTAGCTGGAAGGTTGCCAGCAGAGGCGCGCATGGTACGCAATCCCGCGAGCCACACGCCACACCACGGCACAGCGCGGTGAAAATGGGAGCTCCAATTCCCTCAGCGCAGTGACACCGCGCGGTGCCACTGCGCGGTGAGTGTGCATGGCCCCTCACCGCGCGGTGGCTCCGCGCTGTGGCACAGCGCAGTGAACCGCCTATGCTACAACATGGATGGTTCACTGCGCTGCCGAACTGTGCACGAGCCTTTAGTGCACCTCTCATTCTCACGGCAGACGTCGTTGACACATCATTAATCAGTACACTCGTTGCGCGACGTAAGGGGCCCGTCTTCTGAACCCGGAAGCTCAGAAGACCCGTCTCCCGAATTCAGAAGCTCAGAAGCGGACGCAGTAGCCACTGTGTCGAGCCTGAAGAGACTGCATATGGCAGATTCCTTGTTCCCCGTATGAATTCCCTTATGGCTCCCTTCTTGTTGGTTACTCGTCCTGGTCCGTTCTTCCAGGTAGATCTGCTCTCCCTCGGAATCCTCCCTACTACTCTATCCCAATTAAATAGCCCTCACCCGCTCACGACACGACGACGGCCATCTCACGACATCGGCGTCACATCTTCTAAGTCCGATATCCCTCACTGGTAATGAATGTCCTTGCTGATCCTCCTTACTGCCTTTTCCCCTTTATTGGTAACTACCTACTGGTCCGTCCTTATTGCCTAAACCCTTCTTGGTGTCACCTCCTGGTCTACTTCATTGTTCACTTTATCGACTACCCCCACCCCTATCCCGACTTCTCCTCCAGATCGTACCCTCCTAGTCGTTGTCTGCTCTCCACGCTCGAAGTTCCCCTTATACTCTTACCCCTTTAATGGTCTTCTCATGCCATTGGTACGAAGACGGCGGCACAGCTTCTGAATCTGGACGCTCAGAAACACGCGTAGGTGCTGTTGTGTTAATCAGTAAAGGACGACACTTCCCCTGCTGCAGCAGCATCCCACATTCAATAGCAAATTTTGCCCGCGCTGTAGATGATGCGGCGTATCTCACTTAGGTTAGATCACTCAAACGTCATCGACCGCTAACTCAATTATATAGTGGTAGATAGATATTGTGGATGTTCTGTTCGGTCGCTGGTGGTGTAAGAAAGCAGCACTGTCCAGAAAGCAGAAGGTGCGGGTTCGAGTCCTGCCTGGTGCAAGAGTTTTGATCGCAGCTTATCATCCTTCTAACAGCTCCTTATATTTGGAGCTGCGTTCAAAGCCGCATCTCGTGCTGCATTTCTCGTTTAGTTTCCTTCCTTACTAGAAGAGTGTGAGAAAAGAGTCCAATTTGAGTTGAAAAGTGTCCAGGTCGGCGAGAAAATGGTATGCATGCAATATTGTTTAGTCATTATTTAATTTCATACTAAGCCCATCTGGCTACAAAAGCCCATGATTTCCAATGTTTCATGCTTCTTTCGCGGTCACGTTGAAGAATCACACCACTGTAGTATAAAGTCGAGTTGGAGTAGAATCGAAACATTTAGGAATGAGGAAACATTTCTAGCACTGAGCTTTCAGAGAGCTACGACCTTGTAATAAAGACCTATTTGCCGGCATACAAAGATGTTCCTAAAAGTAGAGAGCTAAGCTTCGATGGCCAGTTGACCATCGTCATTGAAGTCACTTCATCAACAGACAAAATTGCTCTTCACATGAAGCATATTTCGATCATCAAGAGCGAGTCCAGTGTGATGTTTGTGAGTGAAAAACTAAAACGCTTACAAAGAATTGCCTCCTCCAGAACAATACGCATAATGATTTTCTTTTAGGGCGATACTGTGATACCGATAAAGAAAATCTCATTCATCAAGTCTGCAGACGTTGGCGTTCTTCATTTGGCAAAGAATATTTTAAAAGGACAAAAATTCACGCTTCGAGTATGGTTTTTAAATCCCTTCTAAGCGTTGGGTATCGCTTGTATGCGTGCCGTAAGTTACGGCGATAAAGGCTAGCAGTAAAAAATCGGATATGGCTTGGTGATTTCTACCTTCCCCCTTTGAAGATAACATTAAGGAAGAAAACTTTCGCTGTGTAGCGAATCTGTGACCCCGCTCGTAAGGGCCCATGCGCAGTTGAGCGGAGCCTCTGATTCGTCCGGAGGACGCGCGAGGTCACCAAGGATACCCAAGGCCGCGGAGGATGGGGGCCCCGTAGATGGAATTAGGACACGTTCTCTCTCTCTCTCTCTCTGACAGATGGAGCCCCTCGTGGTAGCCCTCAGGCCGGCAGCAGAGGACTGCGGGTGCCGCGGACCCGCCATGACAACGGCGAGTCGTGCGGTGCCGCGAGGGTTACTGGACGCAATGCTGCGAACTTTTGCCTGCTGAAGCACTGAAAAGATCGTCGCGATTATTATTTGATTGATAGTGTTAACGCTGCTTACATGAGACATCATATGTGTGTTTGTGAGCTTGTCAATTGTTTTTGTTGCATCGTTTGCAGGTGTGAAACTCCATGCACAAAGAAATTTTGCTACAATCGAATAAAAATCGCGACGTTTCGGATGAGGGCTTGTGGCATGCTTTCTTCTAAAAATAAAAAAAGGCCGCCTTTCTGCTCTTTCAAACAAGTTTCAAACCATTATTTTTCCTCAAAATGGACAAAAAATGGGTCAAAAAATTTGGGTGTGCTCCGAGATTGTTCATGGTCGTTTACACTCACATAAACGCGGTTTCCATGTTCTCCCCCGCTGACGGAGAGGATATCGCAGAACTAGGCAACGTAATGAACTGCGGAGTCTGGCAGAACCAACTTACTCATTTTAAGATATCTTGAAGGTGTGCAGCGGGCTCAGGACACTTACAGCGCCTCTGCTTTTTTTGCATTGACATTTTTGGCTCATATCACGATGATGATCCATTGTTAATGTTAGTACCTCTTATACTGACTACAAATCACATGCTTGCAATTTAAAATACTCTAGAAACATTGGAATCAAACTCATAATTCTATAATACTTTTTGCATTCCTTTTATTGGATTTTCTTGATATAATTTTGGTCGCAACTATATTATCTGTTTTCTGACTCATTTTTTGTCCATTTTCCGGAAAATAGAAAAAATCGCCCAAAATGGCCAGAAATTCAGGAAAACAGAAATTCCACCCATCTCTGACTGCGACCCCACCCTCGCCCCCCCCTCCCCCCCCCCCCCCATCCTCCGGACCCTATTTGCGTCGAACAATCTTAGTACCAATTAGATAATTTCTAAAGCGAGATAGCAGAAAACCTTTAAAAAACTTATGCTCCACCTTCCAACTGAGGTACATAGCATTCCACGGCAGCACCGTCAGTCATTGTGAGAATCAGATGTGCTCAAACAGAATCGTCATAGAATATGAAGTGAACATCCGAGGGAACATAGAAGTCTGAAGTCCGAAATCAGAGTGAAATCAAAAATCAGAACAGTCCATTACAAACAACGTGAGTCGGCCGCAAGTGCGCTGCCACCGACCCCGGTCAGAGACTGGAGTATGCTAGCAGAAAAATTCTGGGTGATTTTTATAATTCAGCGATTCCCTTCAGCTAAGCTAGACGATTATGGAATCTGTTCCTATGAATACACCCATTCCAAAAATGCAAAGTGCTTTTCTCTTCCGATTCCCTCGACCAAGTCCATTTTTTAGCGCATTTCCTATGAGTCGTCCCATTCGAAACTTATCGGTATATTTCGTCTTCGGATCCCTTCCAAATAGTCGATTGTGGAAGCCGTTCCTATTCAGAAATTTCTAAGTTTATTTCGACTTCGGATTCCTCGAAATAGTCCATTTTGGACACCCTTCATAAGATTAGGCCCACTCAAAAATTTCTAGGTCCCTCACTCCTTTGGATCCCTTCGGCCAAGTCCATTGTTTAAGCTGCTCCTATGATTCGACTCATTTGCAAACTTCTCTGTTTATACTTCGTCTTCGGATTCTCTCCAAATAATCGACTGTGGTCTTCGGATCCTTTCCAAATAATCGACTGCGAAAGCTGCACCTGTCATTCGGCCCCTTCAGAAAATTCTAGGTCCTTCACTTCTTCGGATCCCCTCGGCCAAGTCGATTTTTTAGCGTATTCCCTATGAGTCGTCCCACTCCCTCCCCCTGACCGAATTCCGAAGCAATTCACAGTAAAACACACACAACAGAGCGGCGATAAACAGCGGCAATCAAATAATATGCACGACTACACATCATAAATAACAAAACATCCGAAAAACATGAAAAACTCACCAACTGAAAAACTCACAAAGTCCGTCGCTCCGATCGATGACGATGCAACGACCGCTCCCGCCGCCGTCGCCTCGTCGCACGCGCCCCTGATCGTGGTCCCGCACTGATATCGCTCCATATCTGAGGTTCTCTTCCCTTTGGTTCTCCACCTCTTCCAAAATTGCCCCTATGCAGACCGCGGAAGGCTGTCGTCCCCCGGAGTTCGGCGCGGGAAACGCGCTCCGATGCGATGCTAGCCACCCCGGGACGACGACGACCGTCCGCGGTGCACCGTCCGCCCGCGGACGTCCCGCGTCCCGCCACCGCCGTGCACCATTGGTCCACGGACGTTCCGCGGATGCTCTCGCGGGAGTATAACAGAGGCCTTGGGAAGGATTCGCCTGAGGAGCTATCATTTTCGCTACACATTGGGTGAAAATAGTTTCTCGTTGGCTTAGATCTGATGACATCGAATCTCACAATTTACAGCTTAAACAAGTTATCGTTTATGCAGTACTTTTGAGTAACTAAGGTAACCAAAACTAAGGCCATGTTAAGCATTTTATTTTATTTTATTACACGCAATAGCTGGGGCTCGCTCTTTACTGGCACGAACTGTAACAAGTAAAGAGTGGATGGAAACGATGGTGATTTTGGAAATACATGTGATTTTCGGTATTTTTCTAGGACAATCTTAATATGTTTAAACTGTTTTACTCTATGCATTGCAGTTTGCAATTTTCAGATCACATACATTGGGACCATTGGCACCGACAGGATGACTGGGCTGTATTTAACAAATTATACAGAGCACGGAGACAAAAAGTGTGCCATTTTATTTATTTTTCAGGAGCTTACATTACGTCATATCCAGTCGAGCAAACTCACGCTTTTTTAATTGCTGGCGCTATTTGTTAATGAGACTAATACCGAGTTTGGACTTTTGCGAGAGGTAGAAAGTATGGGGAGCTGGGAGGCGAAATTGATGGATTTCACAAGTGAATTCCATAAAATGCGTTGCACTTTTTCCTAAGCGTTTCGCCCGTTTCGTCCTCTTCTCTGGTGCCATGCCTCCATCATTCCCGATCCGTGCTAGATCAGGGTGGATGTCAAAATCTTTGAAATCCATTTGTAACGCACTGGTCCAGCGGCCATGGTGCACGATCGAAGGCCTTCTCCAAGTCGAGAAATAGAAGATATGCTTCTTTGTTTCAAGCCTTTTCAATTAGACGCCGACTACCATGCATCGCATAAATTGTGCCACATCCTAGTAGAAACTCACACTGACTGGTCAAAAAATTGACGACTCTCCAAATCCGTCCATCGACAGCTCGTTAAATTCAACCTATTCAAGCTGGGTAAAACAAGCGAATCGCACAGTAATTTTAGCGGTCTCCGGGAAGGGACTGTCTTTTCCCTCTAAATCGGAATCGCCGTGTTTCGTTTCAAACACTCAATCATCTTCATTCCGCTATCTCGTTTTCCTCAGAACCGCTACAGTTATGTTGGTTGGCGGGAGTTAGCAAGTTGGTGCAGACACCGCGCCCCGTCACGCGAATCAAACTTCTCGTAGGCACCGTTGTATTGAACGGCTTTTGCAACGGCCTTACAGGGAAAGGTCCCCAACTCATGGTGAGCTTTTGCGATGCTATTTTGAAAGGTGTGAGCGGAGTCCAAAACCACAGTTAGTTTTACAGAAGTTTTTTGCTTTTTTAAAGACCTGAAAAAGAGGTGTGAAAGTGTGTGCGCAACAGTTTTCAACTCCTATTACATTGGTAGCGCCGTTGGAAGGAATGTCGCCCTATAGAAGCACAACGGCTGGCTTTTCAGTTCGAGTCCGCGTGCTGCCAGTGTTTTGCACACATTACTTTCTTGCTATTACGCTTTCTCACGACCATTATAGGCGAACAGTGCTAAGAGCAAACCAAGACTTCTATTTGCGCCTTCATATGTATGTGCTGCTTTTCCAACGATGGTATCTGTATCATACCATTTCTCTGAAAATAAAAAGTTACTGCTCTTCCTTTTTAGTCAACAGCTATGGGACAAAACTATGAAACAATTAAACACAAGCGTTTGTCACGCCACCAGCATCTTACAAAAGCCAGTGAGGAACAAGAACAATGAAATTCTCCATCTTCTCAAGGTCCCATTTTCATTATACTACCATTGAAATCCGGTACGAACGTGGAAAGTAATCGGCCTACAGGTTCAGGTGAGAACTACATTTTAGTACACTTATGTAAAGATATAGCCTGGGTTCATAATATTCAACCGTAAGGTGCGGATCTGTGTGCAGCTACGGTGTAATTGGTGATAAGGTATGATATGGTAGTGATGCAGACATGCATCGTTGAAAAACTAGCACATATGAAGGCGCAAATAGAAGCCATGGTTTGTTGTAAGCAATGATCGCATATAATTGGCTCCCGTGATCATAAGAAAGCGTAATAACAACGAACCAATATGTACAAAATATTGGCAGTACGCTGATTCGAACTCGAAAGCCCGCCGGTGTGCTTCTATGAAGCGGCACTTTTCTCAGTATGTTTATCACATTTCCCTCAGTCTTCACTAATATTGCAGGCCTCGTTCTCCCAATCAGGAATTCCTGAAAAACTACTGAAATCAGCAAGGATATTTTAGTGTTTTTAACCAATTCCCAAAGCTAGTGGTCTGACCTCCTCGTAAGATATGCTTATCTCCACTTGGCGCTGTTTCTCCCAGAATACTTTGCTCGCCACCTAAAGCAGTCGAAAAGGAGAGAATGCTTTCAGTCGGTGGGCGTATTTTGAATGATTTGAGAAAAGCGCTAGCAAAAGGATAAAGAACGCCGTCACTCAATCCCTTTTGGGATGCGCCACGCATCCTACTTCTACAGGATGTTCAGGAGACGATTTGAATGCGTAATAGGCCATGTAGTAAATCACCTGTGGTGGTCAGCCAATGAAGAAGTCAGCGCTTTATCCTTCCCAGACAACTCTAATACCAATTCGCCGACCGAAAGCTCACCGAGGATTGGAACGCTTGGTTGGCACGGCGGGAAATCCGAGGATATGCATGCAAAAGCCGGCCCCCTCTGACTGCGCTACACGCGACCTAATAATAAAAATTTAGAAAGCTACTTTCCTGAACGTTAACACGTCAACGACCGCGTCACACCCGTTCGGCTGTGTGGGATCGTGTGACACGATGTCGTGTCAGAGTTCCGACGGTGTAAAAAATCGATTGGTCTCACGCACTTGGCATGCGAAAATCGTACGTTCGCCAACGTGTCAACATTCTAATTATAGATTTTTAATTGTATTTTTACTGGTTCTTTCGGTACTTACCGGGCTGGTTCTCACATCGAGATTGTACATGCTCGTGTAGCACTCACACAAAACGGTTTCGCAAAGAATCAGGAAAGGGAGAGGAACCTCGGGGTCTGCCTGATCTTACATTTCAAGATGTCTTGTCAATGCAGGCACCAGCCCACTAAGTACAGTTCTCTTGATCGATAATCCTATTCCTGCTGTTATTCCACACTTTAAAGATATAATAATTTGTTACCGAAGGTTTGTTTATTTTACTGTTCATGCCTTGCTGATAATGAACTGTTTAAGCTACATTGTAGTGTTACACTCCATTCCTTGAACTTTAGTTGTTGATCTGTTGAAGTTGAATGGGACATATAACGTTTTCCTTGATTTTTTTCATTTCAAACAACAGTTTACAGATAATTGTATTTTTTAACGAAATTTAACGATTTACCAGAAATTTAACGAAAAATTTCCGTTAAAAATTTCGTTAAAATAATTTAACGCACAGAACTTTGTGTGCACCCCTGGTGTGGACAGCGAGATGTAGCTTCTAACGGTGATTCCACCTGTATGATCCATATCTGCAACAGACTTCAGGAAACGGAGTAGCGCAGGTGTTCACTTTGTTCTTTTGGTCTTGATTGTGCTCTACAAACATAGACTGGGAACAATGTTGCGGATGTGGCGTAGATGGTGGATCGGGAAGCGTGTGGTGGGCTGAAGAGGGGGAGGTTGGCGGTTTGACTCCCTCCTAAGGTGACTTTTTGCACTTCACAAAAAAGACTACGACGACAAATTGAAACCTTTCACGTTAAATCGCAGCGAAAAGTTTCGCCGAAAAGGACACCGATTCTTAGCACTATTTGTACATTCAAGATTCAGAGGTCGACAAAAATTCTACCACAAATTTCGCCGAAGGAGGTTCTTTTTAACGTGGTAGTTTAAGGTGTATGACGGTTGTTAAATACTATAATTTGGGCATATTAGAGTACGTTACGGTGAGTATGGGTGAATAGGGATTGTTAAGTCAGGATAATCGTTTTCGCGCAAACTTCGCGTTGGCGGGCATTCATGATGCTGATCACGAATAGGGTATGAGTTTTGGCATTGTGGTGAAGTACGGTAATTATGGCAAATAGTATACGTGCCAGCTCTCCCACATGGTTCAGCGCCTCATCGCGGCGTGGGGGTGGCAATGGGTGTCGAACTGCGATGTACAGCGGAGGTTTTCAATCTCCGGCAGGGTCTCCCAGGCTGAGAAGGAGTTCGACAATTCTTCGGAAGCCTAGCGAAGTCTGAATCACAGCACGCCCCGAAGGCACGAAAGGGGCACCCCGAAGGCAAGAAAGGGGTGATACGAGCTCCGCCCGGGGCGAGAAGGGAGGTAGACACCACAAACGGTTATTGGTTTTGTGGTGTCACCTCATGTGAAGTCCGGCACGTCATGCCCTGCAGAAATTGCAAAAATGGCAACGGTTCCAGCGTCAGGCCCAGGTTGACAGGCCGGCTGATGGAGAAACCTGTCACAAACCATGATCAAAAGTCGCAATGGAATCAGTATAAAGGCTAGGACGTCACCCGGAAGTGGCGCGCAGAACCCCCGCCCGAGTTCTGCGGTCAGTATGCGAGGGCTACCGAGGGCAGAACGACCTCGGCCAAAGAAGCTAGTTCGAGTGGGGACTCTGAATGTGGGAACGCTGACCGGAAGATCCAGAGAGGTGGCCGACTTGATGAAGCGCAGAAAGATAGAAGTCCTGTGTCTGCAGGAAACGAGATGGAAAGGAGCGAAGGCCAAGGAGATTGGAGAAGGGGTCAAGCTGTTCTACAACGGAGAGGATACGAAGAAGAACGGTGTCGGGATAGCTGTCGCAGAGTCCCTCAGGGATTCGGTAGCTGCTGTCCAAAGGATAAACGACCGCATCATGTCACTGCGGCTCGACACGAAGGAGGGTTACTGGACTGTCATGTCCGTCTACGCCCCTCAGACCGGATGCCCCGAGCACGAGAAAGATGATTTCTACTTCACGCTCGAGGAGGCCATAAGGTCCGTACCAGAAGGCGATTACCTGTCCATAGCAGGGGACATGAATGGCCACGTAGGGAGTGGCAGAAGAGGAGTAGAAAGGGTTCATGGAGGTAAAGGGGTCGGCTTGATGAACCCAGATGGAGAAAGAATTCTCGAGCTGGCTATTGCCCACGACCTGGTGGTCTGTAGCACCTTCTTCGCGAAGAGGGAGAGCCAGAAGGTGACCTATGCTAGCGGAGGAAGAAGGACGGAAGTCGACCACATCCTAGTGCGAAGACCTGCCTTGAAAACTGTCCGGGATGTGAAGGTCCTTCCGGCTGAAGATGTAGCACCACAGCACAGGCCATTGGTAGCTGACCTGGCCATACCTCTACCCAGCAAACCCAAGGTAAGAACAGAACCCAGAATCCGATGGTGGAAACTGCGGGGTTCAGAGCACAACGAGCTACGAAGGAGGGTGCTCGATGCAGGTCTTCCGGATCCAACTGGTCCCGTGAACGAGACCTGGAGGAGGGTGACCCAAACGATTCTACGATGTGCCAAGGAAACCCTCGGTGAAACAAAGGGAGGGATCAGAGGAGATAAGGCTGCATGGTTCTGGAATGAAGAGGTGCAGGCTGCGGTGAGGAAAAAGAAGGAGGCCTATAAGCAGTGGCAAACGACAAGCGCACCCGAGCATCTTACAGTCTATAGGAAGATGAAGAGCCTGGCAAAAGCAGCTGTAGCGAAAGCGAAGAGAGCGGAGATGGATGCCCTATATGAGAAGCTAGACGGGCCACAGGGAGAGAAGTTTGCTATCCGGCTGGCTAAGGCGCGGCATAGAGCTTGCGCCGACATTCGAGTGGTCAAGACAGTGAGGGGTGCTGACGGCAGGGTACTACGGAGGCCAGTCGAGGTCAGAAAAAGATGGGAGGAGTACTTCAAGGAGCTCCTGAATGAAGAATTGCCTCGTCGCGAAGTTCAAGAAAAACAACCAACGGAAGGACCCATCCCATCCTGGACGCGGGAAGAGGTTCGCAACGCCATAGGAAAGATGAAGCTCGGGAAGGCAGCTGGACCTGATGGGGTGCCAGTAGAGGCTTGGAAGGTGCTTGGGGACTGTGGAGTCAATTGGCTGACACAGTTCTTCAACAGAGTCATGATAGACAGTAAGATGCCGGATGACTGGAGGGACAGCATCATAGTCCCCATCTTCAAACAGAAAGGGGACGCGTCCGAGTGCTCCAACCACCGAGGGATCAAACTGATCTCGCACACGATGAAGATCTACGAACGTCTGGTCGACTCGAGGCTGAGGGAGATGGTGACAATCTCCCAGGAGCAGTGGGGCTTCATGCCTGAGAGGTCCACCACAGACGCCATCTTCATCGCTCGCCAGGTAATGGAGAAATATCGGGAGAAACGAAAGCCCTGCTACATGGCCTTTCTGGACTTGGAGAAAGCCTACGACAGGCTACCCCGGGCCGTGCTTTGGAAATCGCTCCGAGGTAGAGGTGTCCCGGAACGTCTGATCACAATCGTAAAGGACATGTACGAAGGCTCGAAAGCGGCGGTACGAACCCCACACGGAATGACAAAGAAGATGGACATCACAGTG
The DNA here is from genome assembly GCA_947359475.1 of Heligmosomoides polygyrus bakeri. NCBI lineage: Eukaryota > Metazoa > Nematoda > Chromadorea > Rhabditida > Heligmosomidae > Heligmosomoides > Heligmosomoides polygyrus. The sequence goes on along the minus strand of OX375868.1, from coordinate 70,157,319 downwards.
GGTGTACATCAAGGGTCGGCTCTGAGTCCGTTCCTCTTCGTGCTGACGCTTGACTGCATAGTGAAACTCCTGGAGGAAGGCCCTCTCAGGACCATCCTCTACGCGGACGATATCGCTCTAGTAGCCGACAGCCGGGAGGAGCTGGAGGAGAAGGTGAGGCTGTGGCAAGTAGCCCTCGCAGATAACGGCCTGCGGCTGAACGTGAAGAAGACCAAGTTTATCAGCTCTGAGCAGTGCACTAGACCGATCCTAGACTGCCAAGGGGAGGCGATCGAGAAGGTGGAAGAATTCCGCTACCTCGGAAGTGACCTATCCGAGGAAGGAAGTGTGGACCAGGCGGTCAGGGGACGGATAAACGCAGCCTGGCTCAAATGGAGGGAGTCCACAGGAATCCTCTGCGACCGTAGGTGCTCCAGGACACTCAAAGGAAAGCTCTATAGAACAGTGGTGAGGCCTGCCCTCCTCTACGGCAGTGAGTGCTGGGCCCTAGGTAAAGCGCAGGAGCGGCAATTGCACGCGGCGGAAATGAGGATGCTCAGGTGGGCTTGTGGATGGACCCGTCGGGACAGGGTGCGAAACGAGGATGTTAGGGCAGTGATGAAGACAGCTCCGATCCAGCTGAAGATGAGGGAGCAGCGCCTGAGGTGGTATGGACACGTCCTCAGAAGACCAGAGGATCACCCCATAAGGTTGGCCCTAGATTTCGAGGCACCCGGAAAGCGTCCGAGAGGAGCCCCAAGGAAAAGGTGGAAGGATGTCATCAAGAAAGATCTCGCTGAAGTCGGCGCCATGCCAGACGACGCCTTTGATAGGATGAGGTGGCGACGGATCATAAGAACAGCGGACCCTGCGACTGCGCGGGACTAAACGCTCGGGAGAAGAAGAAGAAGAAGTATACGTGCCAGCTATTCACGAAGGCTGGGCCTGTTGACAGCACATGTGTCGTGATATTCGCCACGCTCCATCACGACTCTTCATCGACACACAGGGCTGGAAGTGCCCAGGTCCTGACGCGAAGGGCATACAGTCGCGCGCACGCGCCGCGACGAATTTTATGCCTTGTTTAGTGTGCGCGCGACGCGCGACGCGATCCCATGTGTAGTGGCCGAATTGATCAGTCGTGTCGCTCGACCAATTAGGCCACTGCGCATGCATCGCGTCGCGCGTCGCGTGCACACTAAGCAAGGCTCAAGGCCTTAAACACCTTTCGGCGCACGCCCGGCGATCGTTGCGGCGAGCGGTCGGTCCGCTGCTCTCTCTGCCGGCACGTCGGCATCAGCGCAGTTCATCTCCACCGGGACATCGACTCAACCAGCAGCTCAGGGCTTCGGGACGATTTGGACAGGAGGCGCTTGATCGCAGTTCGGAGGTAATGCGCAGTAGCACAGTAGGACCGAGCCACCGCCCTTATGAGCGCGAGCTGCAGGGTAGGAGCCGGGAGGAAGGATATGGTTGCGCCTGGGGGTCAAGCGTAGATAAGGTGGCGGGGCTCAGCCTTGACTCGTAGGAAGTTGTGTTCCCTTTATCGATTTATTTTTTGTATTAGAGTGGCTATGCAGTTGTCGTCCGTTGCGCAGGGTCACTCGACTCGAGGCGTGAGAAAAGGTTTGTTGAGCGAAGTAGTAGAGACTGAAAGAGTCGGTTGGTTCAATTGTACCACCCGAGTGATGTGAAAGAGGGAGAGGAATGTCGGGGGCCAGCGCTGTAGCAGTGCTCGCGGGATAACCTAAATATTAACGAAGTAACTGCCATCATGTCCTATCACTCTTCTCCACCTTTCAGGCAGACTCCCGATACCGTCAGCTCAGGACTTTTCTGGCTTTGATTCGAAAAAGCCAGACAGCCAGCGTTCCATGTCGTCCTCGTCATTGAACGTTTTTCCTGGCATTGGAGAGAGACAGGAAAAGGTGGTAGTCTATTGGTGCAATAATGGGCTGTACGGTGGGTGAGGCAGCACTTCCCATCCTAGGTCGAAAAGCTTTTGGCGAGTCATTCCTGCAATGTGTGGTTGAGCATTGTCGTGCAAGAGTCGGATTGTGCCATGATTCGGACACTTTTCTGCGATCTTGGCGGCCAGTGTATACAGCTGCTGACAGTACAAGTCCGCTGTTAGAGTTTCGTTACGGGCCAGCAGCTCGCAGTAGTTGACATCTTTGTAATCCCACCAAACAGAAAGCATGATCTTCGATGCCCTCCTTTGGCTATGGCTCAGACTCCTCACCTTTGCCAACCCAGTGTCTGCTCCTCTTGATGTTGACGTACAGGCACCACTTCTCATCTCCTGTGATGATGGACTTCAGCCATATCTGTGCGCTTGTACGAGAGCAATTGAGTGGCCGCACGTCGCTGGCGGTCGCGTTCGGTGAGGTCATGGGGAACCCACTGTGCCAACTTATGCACTTTACCCAGTTGATGTAAGTGCCTGGCGATGGTGGCATAGTGGAGACCCAAGTCCTGCGCAAGTGCACTAGTAGTCCGCCGTTAGTCCGATTCCACCAACTGTCGCCATCGGCCGTTGTCCACATCGGATTCACGTCCTGTCCTGAACGAATCTTGAAGATTGAATTCACCTTTGCGAACGCGTGCGAGCCATTCTCGTGCAGTGCAATCGGACACTGTTCCCTCCCCAAATGCATCATTAAGCGACGACAGGAAGCAGCTGCTGACTCACCAAATTTGAAGCCATACAATAGGAGACCTCGGATGTGTTCCTTTGAAACTTCCATTTTTCTTGAAGGAGTTACGCGAGAGTGAGTAGCTAGAAATATTAGTAAACTTATTTACCTGGTCTTTTTATGTGAACAAAAGATAGGTTGCTGTAAGGTAGCGTTAGTGAAAAAAAGCACATTCAAAAATGGAGAGAACTTTCATCACAACCTAATAACATCCGCATTGGCGTAGTGGGGGGGGGGGGGAAGTGAAACCAAACGTGCAGGCTAAGACGTCGACTCCTTTGTGCCTCACCACGTGGCCTATGAGGAGGACTGCATGAAGTATTCCACCGATGCAGCGGACTCCTCCTGGGCACACAACATGTGCCATGAATCTTTGTGGTGATTACCCCCTTAAGGAAGGTTTTGGATGAAATCGGTGATCCTGGCCCTATCACCTCTACTTCCCGATCTCAATAAAGCAGAAAGCACAACAAAGCTACCGTAATGCATTGCAGTCCGCGAGATTTCGATATATCTGATATCTGTATATTCTGATCAGATATCTGTATATTCTGGTCAGTGCCCTAAATAGTCTCCCTGGATGCAAGAGCAGATTTGGTGGTCCTTATCACCCCGCTACCCATACCCGCCGTAAACTATCGTAGTCGACCGATATTCCAAGAGCGATTGTTGTCATTGTGATCGGCCCATCAAATACGTCCTTAGACAAGGCTGTGTAAACATTTTCGACCTCTGGATTTGGGAAGGTACAAAGAATCCGTATTTCCCTGGCGGAGCTTTTTATTGCGACCTCACATGGAGATCTTCGTCGTCTCGAATTTCTTATGAAGCGCACAAAATTGCTTCGCCATGTAGTCGAACTATAAACCGTTGTCTCCAGACACACTGATTCCCTCTCCACTACTCCACCAATGCTCTAGGCCTGACAATATCCGCGGTCTACTTCAGCAGAGCGCAAACAGTGAAAATTGAAAAGGGCCTTCTTCATCCGATGCCCTCTGTAAATAGGTATATTTAGAATCAGCATTTGAAGATACATTCATTTGAATCATTTGAAGATACATTCCAAAATATAACTTAATCCCAAAGTGCCATGTATCATTCTTTCGTCAAAAATATATTAGGTTGAGTCATAAATTTTGCAACAAAATTTGTCTTACAGCAAAAATAAGATTATACCACAAAGGAAAAATGTCTGACTTAAACGAAATAATTGATTCCATGAGTCTAAATGAGATCTCAATAAGTTTCTTCCGCTTTTCATGCCTAGGTGGATTTCATCCCTGTAGAATTTGGTGGGTTTCGACCAGAAGAAGTCGTGTACCACCGTCGTGACTTCATGGGCTTTGGCAAAGCGCCTACCATGGAGGAATTGATCCATCGACCGAAGCTGATAATAGTCAGACGGCACAATGTCCGGGGTGTTTGGTGGTTGCCTGATTTCGATCCAGCCCAATTCCTAGATTTTTGTCTGTATCTCAAGTGCCGTAAGCGGTCGGCTGCTGCCCTGATGGATGAAACATTGGCCTGTATCAGCTTCTTTCTCCAATAATTTTTGCGTGAACTAGTCAAGTTGTTGGCAAAACAAGTGTCGAAGATGGTTTGACTACGTGGAGCAGCTCCCGGTGCACTCTGCACGGCTACACGTCCTTCAAACGCACAGCAGGACCTTCTTTCGGTGGAGCTCCGGGTTTGACGTCAGAATCCCCAGCTCGTTGAGTTGCTGCTATTGCTTTCCGGTTTTGCAGTTGTAGTGAAGCATCCGCTTTTCGCCACTGGTAAGGATTCGATACAGGCCCCCTCGATTGAACCGCTGCCGAAGCTCTCATCTGTCGGAAGCACAGCGATTTACTTCGGTTTCCGTCAAAGCGTGAGGCACTAACGAAAGCGGTTTTGGCGACCTTCTAGTCTTCTGCAGCCGACTGGCGGTGATTCACTGAGAGGTGTAAAGATCTACGGTCAGTCCTAGTGTAGTTTGAGAAGAATTCGACTTCATGGTTTTGGGCAGAGGCCCTTTGTTTACAGCAGTTTATCTTTCCGAGAGTGGTTTGTCTTTGCCGCCTTTCTGGGCGGAAAGGAACTGCTGATACCACCTCCAATAATCTACTCGGTTAGGAGTGAACTTGCCGGTGACTTCCTAAATGTGCATGACTCCCCGTTGCTGGGTTGCTGTCGAGCTTGAATTAATTGAAATTGAAATCACACTTTTTCACTTTGAGTGGTCATCGTTCTAGAGAATAAAACTTTTCAACAACATAAGCAAAATCAAAGTTCCATAACTCAAAATGATCGCAAGAGAACAAGCTTTCAAACAGAATATAATATTTCAGCGGGTTTACTTTGAATTCAGGAACAAACAGAAATACTGCAAAACTTACGACTCAACCTAATAAGAATGCATGTATACTATTTCGACTGAAGTCATAAGGAGCAGAGATCCAGCCGACTACAGTTATTGCAACAAGCTCTTGCTGGTGCGAAGCTGCTTCGTCGTCGATGGATAGCTTAGTAGGAAGGGTGGAGTGCTAACAGGCGTAAGGTCGAGGGTTTGAATTCACTCGTTATCCAGGGGTTACTTTCTGCATGCTCACAAAAGTAGCCCTCACCTCCAAATGTTCAATTCGCTGACAGTATTATTGAGCTTCATCGCTTCATTCCAATTTTTTGAAGACATCAAAGTGGTGCTCGCCCTCTTACGGGCTTTCCGATCTCTACATCGCACAGGTTCAAGACTTTGAGTGAGGGAGGGGTGGTCAAGCAATCGAATCTCCAGAGCCTCGGTTCACAGGTGGTCCATGAACCCCATGAAACTCAGGGTGTGAACACCCGCTGACATCCCGTACAAGTGAACCATCAACCAGCAATTTACGACAGTTCAGGCCGATTATTTCCATTGGATCGTCGGATTTCTAAAGTCCCACAATGCTTATAATACGCGTAGGACCACTGAAGAACTGGTAGCTTCACCTTTTCCACAAGCAAAAAACTAATGCAATTAATACAACCGAAGACTCTGTTGACCATTAGTAGCAATCACCGTTTTATTTGAGCGTTTTTCGCAAAATTGGGTTGCTGCTCTTTGGAAAGGATCCAAGTATAGCCACGTCTACATCTAATTTTGGATAGATGAATTTTAATCCGTATCAATTGCTAGATTTCATACTTACTGTGTCTCAGTGCACACCGACACTAGCTATCTGCAAGGACGAGCTCCTCTTCGCAATCAACTATACAAAGCCGATAGGCACCACTTCCCCTTTTTCATTAAGGTCGTAGTGGGTAGAAGCGAAATTGGTGCTCGTTAGCTTCATTCCAAACAATTTTGGTAGCAGTTTTATAGAATGCTGATTCAGAGAGCATAAGAAATATTACCGCTGAAGGTAGGATCTAGAAGAACGTCGCGCACAGCTACATACGCTCCACGCTGCTCCAGCGTAAATCTATTGTGCTCGTAAGCTTCGACCTACGAAATGATAATGTGAAGGAGCAAACCAAAAGAAATAACGATAACAGTAGTGGCGGTATTTTCTCCACCTGTCTCCCAGTCTATCTTGGGTTGCTTTTGTCTCACGTATTTCCATAATTCAGAACAAAAATGACTACGGAAGAGTCTGAGGTGTCAATATTTGTCAGTGTTCAGGAAAAATTTGGGAAGTCTTCATGTCGCCTTATTGAAGCTCACAGGAAACTGTTTTAATAGTTTTTGGCTGCCGTTGTTGGCACGGAAAAAGCTTCCCCTTGTTCCAGGAAAGTGTGACATCGAATCAATTTATAACTTACTCTTTTTCTGTGTTTGGATCGTAGCGAGCCAAAAACTACTTGCATAAATTAGTTTAATTGTTCGGTGAAGGCGATGTCGCCACTATGTGCTCTCAGAGCTTTCATTTTTTTCTTGCAGGTATTTTGAACAAAAAGGCATCTGTTCAGTAAAGGGTGTGGGCGCATCTAAACACACAATTCACGTGAAACACTCAACTCATCTACATGCATCTGATGCCGCGTTGATTCGGTAACAGTTCAGTTTAGAGTGGCAGCAGTAACACAGTTTGAAGCAACGCATGCTCGAGAAATGGTGCCTTGCTTCGATGAACCAGATTTAAAGGCCACCTGGAATATCACCGTGATTCACCCTTACAAAACTACAGCAATATCCAACGGAATGGAGCTTACTAGCGAAGTGTAGGTGTTCAATTCATAAACTTTTAAACGTTTGTTACTTAATGAGCTTTTTATATAGTTTTCTTGGTGCAGTTGAATGCTTTGTTTACATATTTTGTTTATTAGTGCATTATGTTTACCTTTGCTTTAAGTAGGTTTCACGGTTTTTTATAGTTTCGATTATTTTCGTGCGTTGAAGAGCACATTTTGGAAAAGTTTAATTTGCTGATGTTTGGTTCAGTGAAAATAATGAACAGAAAATAAAATGCGTTGATCGGTCAGCGCAACTGTTGCAAAATTCAAGGCTGGAGAAAATCGTTCCCTAGCAGGTACGGAATAAATCACCAGCATAATCATTTAATCCCTCTGTAGTAGAAATTCTGTGTATTCTAAACAAGTGTTTGGTGTATTCAACGGCTCCTTCACTTGTTGGTGAAAAAAGCTCTGAAAAACAAACATCAACAGAAAGCTACGACATGTTTCTTCTTTCGCAGATTTCCGATATGATTGCGTTTGGTCGAGGAAGCTCGCCGCACACTGAGAGATCGTAATTTTTGTCAAAGCTTTCGAGTGAGGGCACCGGTGAACACCAGACACACTGGATGTTGCACCCAATACGAAAGTGAATTGCTATCTCGTATTATACATACAGGGTGAAGCATAAGTCCTGCAGCGAAAACTTAGTCGTATAAGATTGCTAGGGACATGCCAATTTTGGTACAATTTGAAACACTAATTGCACATAGATTGCAGAGTATGGTGGTGCAGTACTACTCGTGAGGGCCAGTCCTTGACTGATAAGGGCCTTTACATCGTGTGGGTAGCTTTGCAGCCCTCTTCGCAGCGTCTCCTTCAAAATTTTATTCCTCTTTTATTCCAAATCCGAAAATCGAAATGGGAGTGATAGGACCAGAGGAAGACAGTTGATAGTTCAGCGTGAGAGCACACTATTTTCTAATAAGGATACCTACATCCATGATAATATCTAGGAGTATAGCACTAAGGATATGCTACATAACAGTTGGCATGTGGTTCGCAACAATTGGAAAAAGACTCCTAAATAAGATCGCCTAATTTTGTTGCAGGAGTTATGGTTCACCCTGTATAGCGCAAGAAAAACTAATCCTGTTCTGAGAAAACTACAGGCTGGCAGATTACATTTTCTGAAATTTTTCTCAAACATGGCTTCCTAATAATTCGCAAACTCGAAGGGGAAGCTTCGAACCTGCCATTAAGCCTGTCTGAGCCTTATAGATTTTGATTTTGACTTCCTAGGAAGGAACTGTAATGCTAGGTTGTAGAAAATGTAACAATGCTATCTATATACATTTGTTTAAGCCTGAGCGGCAGTAATATACCTTGTTGGTTAGATGTAATTTCGCCCGATGCTTTACTTTCGAAGCCGGCTGGAGTACTTATATCACGACTCTTTGGCGCAGCACGGTTTTGCTTAGCACTATAAAGGAGTAGTAGCTGGTGTACATAACTCGAACGCGTGCAAACCAATGCAGACCCCAAAACGGCAGACATTCGAATGTGCATAGACCATCAAATAAGAAGGAGAAGCTCTAGAGCACAGGTCGTTTGCACATCCTTCATTCCTCAAAGATGTTTCCTCCCCCTTTAGCTGCAAGGCGTAATTGTCGGCTCGTCAATATAGATTGCAGAATAAGAAGTTATAAAATTTTAGAAGAACGATAGAGTCACTGCTTTTGTCGGCAGAATAGTATGGAATATTTTAAAACTTATTCAGTTCAATTTAAAGATTAATTTCGCTCCAACATAGAGAAAAGAATATAAGAGAGGTTTTATTTTTTATGCTACAAGAATACGAAATGTTCTAAACACCAAAAGAAAAGTTTCTACATGATCAAAAAGTGTTTCTCACTCCCATATACATTCACTTTAACTTTGAATCTCCACCTATCGCAGTTTTCGTAGAAGGTGTAAGACCAAAACCGCTTGTGATACTCCGGTACGAATCTTGCGTAGATTGCGTAAACTGACTAGGTCCAATGAAGAACACCTAACTGTGGATGCCAAGGAGTACTCTGGAGCAGCAAATGGATAAAAAGGAGAATTTCAGCATTTTCCGCAGCACAACGTTAGGAATTTTGATGTTGGAACGTTGTTCACGAGGGTGGGGCGTGTGGAAGAGGGGCAAAAGAAAATACATTTCTCAACTAGACAAGGGGAAGAGGAGGGGCATTTCTGCACGATTGAAGACATGGTTCCTTGGATGAGTCTAGGGAGGTTCCATTCCACCATGAGATCGGGTTCAGCATTTTGGACAGTCTAGAATAAGCTAGTGGGATGCGCTCAAAAATTAAGGTATTCCCATAATACTCAACTGCCTAAAATAAAATTTGGCGGAGGTTAGGTCATGTGCTAGGATGCTACTGTGGCAAAGAGCTGCACCACTCCTTCTGGGTGACGGCAATATTGGTACAAAGTTCGAGTGAAAGTATTCGCATTCGTAGTCTGAAGCGAATGAAAGCGGGCGGATGGAGTCAACATGATGATGTTACGCTCGAAGTCCTCGGAGCTCACTGTAATTTCGCGTCTTGGTAGGCTTCTCGAAAGTCGCCCAGCAGATTGAAAACTCTAAACAACGGGTGGACTATAAGAGCCGAAATGAGAAATACCCAAGAAATACTTGAAATTTTCGCGAGGCTAAAGAGTTTCGAAAATGATGTAAATTTAAATATTCCCGGTCTGTTCTTCATTCTAAGGGATATCCACGAGTCGACTTTTATGTTATTAGTCGCTTTTGCTTATGGGTTAATAGACTATGTGTCGCTTGACTTATTTTTTGTTATTTTCTTACTTCTTTTCTTCTTCTTTTGTTTTTGTTGCTTCCTTACAGCTAATGTTATGCTTTATGCTGGTAAGTTTCATGTTTATTATGTCTTTTCTGCCCTTTTTGACGTGTTAGACGCCGATGGTGTAAGGCGTAGCATCGCTGCCCGGAAGGTAGGCGGTGCTGGTCCGAGTCCTGCCTGGCGCAAGAGTTTTGATCACAACAAAATACCCTGTAACAACATATAACCTCTATAATCTATCTCCGCCACAGGCTTGAGCAAATGTGCTAAAACATTATTAGATAAACAGTTGAATAAATTGCAAGCCTAAACTGTTTTATAATAACCTTGTGCAGTTGTTTAACTCCCTCTAAAAACACCGAAAAGAATGTTTTAGTGACAGCGACCGTAGTTGGGTGACCACTAAATTCGAGACAACACCGCGAATGTCTTCCTATCTTGTTGCAGTGTTTGTTTCTGAGTTCACTTTTAATCACCTGGAAACGTCTTCAGGGGTTTTGGTGAGTATCCATAATAAAATGCTCTGCCAAAATAATTTGTGCACAACTGCTCTTCAGTTTCGTGTATGGTCTCGTCCGGCTGCCATAAATATGACATCGTTCGCTCTAAGGACAGGCGTGGAATGCTTAGCTTTCCTCGAAAAATATTTCGACATCCCGTTTCCCTTGAAGAAGCAAGGTGAGATGCGCGTGAATTTTAGCTAAAAGGGAAGATGAGGTTAAGCTTTCGGTATCCCTTTGTATTGGATAACTTCACTGCTGGTCATCGAGTGTCTTCACCGACTGCTTTTCTGTTATGATGCTTTTTTAGTCAGCATACCTAGCGAGAACCTGGAAATGCGGCCTCTAGAAAATGGTCTTCAGGACAGACAAAGTGTACTGGTTGCGCCGTTTGTTCCAGTTCTGCAGAAATCGGGGCGATTGCCGAAAGGATAAGTGTAAAGCGTGTAGCACGTTTATTAAGGGAGCTGGGAGATCACCTCGATTTTGTGACAAGGAACTTCTGACTGATAAACGACGTCGTAATGCTACAATAACATTTTATTAACAATATTAACATTTTATTTATCAACAAAGTAAGTCAACGTGCATGGCGGGCACGACAACGATCTCGAGTTCTAAACAGCCGCTCGACTGGAACTAATGGATTTGAAACTGAAATTTGGAAATGAACAGAAGAAACGAGTGCGTATCTCCATCAAGTGCTTCACCATTTCGCGTTACGAAATTTGAGACTACTAGAATGGACGTGCCGTCCTAGACACTATTACAATGTGAACCCTGTAGTAAGTTTTATTCGTTACTATTTGTTGGTTGACTCTGCTGCCAGTGCAATCGTTATACTCCATAGGTGGCTCATTGCACAACTCAGTGTTCCAACAGTTTGGGGGTTTCGCTATGTCTTTTTGTTGCAGAACAATTAATTAATTTCAATTTCCGCCTCTGTTTTTTTGTTGTTGCGAAAAGCCCTGCCATAAAATCAATCAATCACAATCTTCAAAACTAAAATGACACGGGATTACGAAAACCTTCTTCTGCTGCGAACACTTTCAGGTTGGGCAGGTTTGCTACGTAGCAAGGTAATTTGAGCTTTTATCGTTTTATAAAACGGTTAAATACCTTTTAAAATTTGATAATAAGATTTTATAAATCTATTGATGTGGCTGAAATCATTACTATTAGTATGTATTTTTGACCACTTGTTTAAACTTTCCTCAACTTGTGAAATTTTTTTCTCGTAGCTAGGAAGGCTCATGTTGTTATCACTAAACGAAGAATATTTTCTAAATTAGGAAGAGGTACTTAGAAAATCCCTTCCAAAATGTACAGGATCCGTTTCCTCGAGATTTTCACTTTCTTTTACGATGGGTGGAGCTGCTCAAAAAAGGTCGAGAGCGAGTAAGCACTTTCTTTTTACCTTTGTAGCAAGAATCTTGTGTTGCAGCTACAAAGCTCAATTATTTTGAATTTCCGATTTTTTCATTCTTGGGAACATTGCTGTCCTTAGGATGTAATTCGCGAACACGTCGCTCATTTACGAGCACCCTAAGCCTCTTCGAAAAGTTGTGCGCTCAAATTTCAAGCACTTAAGCAACTTTTTTAAGTTTGGGCAGTTCTCGCACAGCTTATTTTGCTGCTGCTTGAATTTAATAGAAAACGAAAAGGGTTACAGTGAAAAGCTAGAAAGGATGCGATTACCGCGCCCACGCCTTCCGCAACTTTTATCCAATTCTTGTGCTGGCTATTGGAATCCTTGAAGAGAAGATATAAAGTCAATCAGTAAAGATTAGCTATGGAGAACTGCTCAGCCACCCACCGTTTGATGGCGTTTCCTCGCACCAAAAAGGAGTGGTGGTGTTCGGGCGTTTTCTCCAGTAATCGCTTGCACCCACTTTCTCAGCATAGCTTCTTTCACAGCCACTTTGAGCTGTGACGATGGAGATTAGTATAGATAGATGTTCTACCATTGGTTGTAAAACGGGGCACACGTCAGCTTTTGGCTGCTTTTACTCCCAGTACTCCCAGATCGTGATGTAACAGTATTTGAAGCGAAGTGAATCATTTGACACCGGCTGATAACGAAGAGAATGCCCGTGTTGGATGCTAAATTGCGTACGGCCATTCGAAATAGGCTGCAGCAAATGTAACATGAAATTGACGTATCTCTACTTCCATACTGTACCATAGCGCATAGAGCAGCGTATGTTGTGCAACTGTTTTATTCAGATATGATTGCCGTGCCAGACCTTCTATCGAGTGCAATGGAAAACTGGGGAATGATTACCTACAAGTATGAGTTTGCTAGGAGAGCTGCTTTTCCTTTTAAGCTACGAATTTTTTAGAGAAAGTGCTCTCTTGTACGACGAAAGAATTTATCCACAGGGGTCGGAGATTCACGTTATAAAACTCATAGCGCACGAATTAGCTCATTCGGTTTGTTTGTCATCCATCTTATTTCAACGTCCAAAAATAAGAAGAGTTCTCTTGAAAGTTTGAATAACGCTGCTAGAGAACGGCTGCATGCCGCTGTTGTGAAATGCTTAATTGAAATGTGGCTGTTATGAAATGCCAAATTTTTACGCGTGAGATTAAATCAGATCAATGAGAAAGAAATTCCCTCATGGTCAGACATTTGCGCCCAGGGGCAATCATAGATTAGAGTCCCCATACTTAATCTTCACTCGCCTATATAATTAGCTCATTTAAAACCTTAAAATTTCAAGAGTAGAATTTCCTTCTGCCACGACCCCTTCATTTTTTACAAATATCAGACTTGGCCAGAGCGACATTGAAAAAGCGATGATCCTTGCCACAAGCAAAATCACAGCCATGAAATTTCCTTTATGTGGCCTGTCGAAATCATATGTTCAGCACAACAGCGCATTGAGCTTCCCTGGAATCCAATATGATAATAATTCTATGACTGAAATTACTACAGTTTTATTCGAGCGCGAGTCATCCATTCATTAGGTCGTTCCATATGAAATGGCCAATTTTGACTGAGAAATTTAACAGATCATAACTTTGCTTGGAAGCAATTTTATTAATCGAAATAAACTCCATTACAATTTTTCTTTTTTGCCAACGCGACAATAGCTTAGACATTCAATCTTTGTAAAAATCAGAACTACAAAAAATTATTGATATTAATAATAAAGCATAAGAAGTCATTTTCGACGCATCATCACGCAGAATATTCCATGATCGACTGTCGTTGAATCTTGACATGATATTGGTCAGTGTGAATACGCAAATGATGCAGCCGAAGAACCAAGATTAGTATATATTCTTTATTGCAGCTAACGTTTCGGCGTAACCGCCTTTCTCAGGGCCTGGAAGTGTGAAATAGAGTTTGAAAAAATATCCGTCCAATAACTATTTCAGACCACAGCTGTGAATGAAATTTTGGCACGATAGGGAGACGAAACACGAAGAGGTAATACAGACAGCCCAGTGCGGTTGGGTGAAAAGTACCCCTTTAAAGGCGGCACATGAGAAGATGTGATCACCTTCGGTTCACCGTCCTAGCGAGCCTCTGGCAGACTGTCCTCCGGTTCAAGACCGCAAACGTCGACATATGGAGCCAGCTCTTGTATCACCGCTAGGCGTTCCTCATTCCTGTTGATTGTTGTTGGTTCCTAGAGGGAGTGAGCAGACCTGAAGTGCACGATGATGCTCTTACTACCGGACTTACGATACCATTTAGTATGGGATCTGCCCGTCTGCAACTGACTTGGACGTTGAAGAACGGCAGCGAGTTATCACTGGGTTTTTCTCAATTCACAGTCCAGTCCGAGCGTCTCAAACAGAAGTGGTCTACGATTGTCCGGTGCTATACGTGCTCATTAAGGCCCACAAATCAGTGGCGTTGGTGGCCCCATACATGGCGTATCATGGTGACTAAATCTGGTCCTCAAACAGGTCCTCAAGCTACTGACAGGCCATCTTCCCAATACCGCCGCTTTCCTGGGGAGGCTTAGGGTTGCTCAACCAGCAGGCAGAGCACATTAACCTCACAAAGGAAAAACCCACTGATGACTGGTTGCCTCCTCAACGTCCAAGTCAATTGCACGCGGGGAAAATTCCATACCAAATGGTACCGTAAGCCCAGTAGTAAGAACATCATCGTGCACTTCAGGTCTACTCACCCCTCTCAAACAAAGAGGGCCACAATTAAGAACATGTTCGGAACGACGGCAGTGGTGTTTTCAAACAGCGATCTCAAGTCGGTATCGTTGCAAATGGCATCTCTAATCGCGGTGTACAACGGGTACTCCGAACAGCCTGACTTAAGGTCATCGAACACCGGCAGCGGCAGCGAGACATCAGAGCAACAATAAAATTCCGTTTAAGGTGCCTTTTGTCTCGGATGATTTCAGTACCGAAGTGCGAAACTGGATTCGCAAAGCTGGTCATAGTAGCATAGTGATCGAAGTTTCGCCGGCCAATCTCAAGGCAGATCTCATAAGGAATCGACTATATGATTCAAGCTGTAAGACTTGCCAATGCATCATTTGGCCATTCGGTAAGGAGGGAGACTGTATGGTTTCAGGTGTGGTGTACCTTACAAAGTGCACGGGTTGCAACGTCGAGTATATCGGCTAGACGGGTAAATCCCTTGGGAAGCGCGTTAAAGAGCATATGGGCATTCTTCATAGGTACGGTATCTCTGGCCGCTGGGTAAGCACAGGCTGCCATGTCACAATGGCGCGGGGGTTGACGTGGTGGTGCCAATACTGGCACGCGAGTTGGAGATCTCGGCAGGACAAACACTAGAAGCGGTGTGGATTGCCGCTTGGAACCCCACAATCAACAGGGAGGAGGAACGCGTAACGGTGATAAAGGAGCTGACCCCATACATTGACGTTTACGGTTTTGAACAGGAGGACAGTCTACGAAAGACTCGGTAGGAGGATGAACCAAAGGTGACCTCATCTTCCCACGTGACGCCTTAAAAGGGGGACTTTTCGCGCAACTGCACTGGACTGCTACCTCCTCGTATTTCGTCTCGCTCTCTTGCCAAAATTTGATTCACCGCCATGGTCTGAAATAGTTATTGGACGGATGATTTTTCAAACTCCTCCAGGCTCTGAAGAAGGCGTTACGACGAAAACGTTAGCCGGAATCCTACCATATATAATCGGCTAATGTCACGTATCCGTCACGGGGAGGGGGACTGAAGCTAAGATATGCCTGCGACGGTACGGCGTATGCCAGCCGGGCTTTCTTTCAGCTTAACCATGACGATTGCTGGCTAACCATGGGCGAACAGATAACCTTGGCGACGGACCACCCAAGTTTACAAGATATTGAACGGGCAACGCTTCAGGGCATGAGCGGGATCAAGTGCAGAGCGTAGGGATCCAGAAGACGTCGGGCAACGTACGTTGCAATTCAGAACACGCGTCACAGACGTTGTCCAACGTACGCTGGGATTCATAAGACGTGGTGAATACGTCGGCCATCGTGCGCTGGGATTAAGAAGACATGCTAAAGGGGTCCTCCAACGTGCGCCGGGATTCAGAATATGTGCCACAGACCCATAGGGATTCCGAGTAAGGGGGATCAGTAGGGAATCAGCAAAGGAGACCACTAGAGAGGGAGATAGGGGTGACCAGTATTTTCCCTCCATATCGTCCAACGGCAGGTTTCTGAAGACGGGTCACAGAAGTCGTGGCACGTGTGTCGGAGTGCAGAAGGAGGTCACAGACGTGTGACAACGTGGTGACACGTGAGTCGGGACTCAGTTTCACATATGAATGCTGACTCTCACTCTTGCCAGCGCATAGGTATGTAAGGAAGTATTATTAGTAGAGGGGTGGGGATGGGAGGGGAGGAGGGGGGTGCGAAGAGGTAGGGAGGGTGACTATGGGATTCAGTGGAGTATTATTGCGGATAGTAAACGTTGCCGACCTGTCGACCAATACTGATTAATTTCAGTTATTTTTCTGCAGATTAAGCATTTCTCATGATCTGTTTCTCGCCTCATCGAGAATGGGCACTTTGGAGAATAAGTCGCTGCATGCGATAGAGGGTGGATGCTCCATAGGAGCAGTGAAGATTCTACCCTACTATATTCCGCTGCACTATATAATAAAACCACTTTTTTTACTGTAATGAAAGTAAGAAGGCCTAAAGAAGAAAGGAGGAAAAATGGGATTGGGTTGTTCTATTCCCGGGGTTTGGGGCGAAGCCCTCAACCAGACGTTTGGCGGCCGTTAGGTCGCTGAACGTCTGGTAGAGGATATTTACTAAACTTGGTACGTCAGGTGCATCACTTGGGTACTCATACTGATCAGTTTTCGACATCATCTTGGTTGCCGAATTTTTCATCCTTCATATGACATCTAAATGTTTGAAAAAAATGGTGATCGGTAGGAGACATACCTGGTGAATATGCTGGATGTGGCATAGTTTCGTATCACAATTCATCCCGGTTTCTGGACAACAGTTTTTAAAACGTGCGAACGCGCGTTGTCATGCAGTAGGTTGGGCCTTTTCGATTAGCCAAAGCCGGCTGTTTCTCAATCAAATTCTGGTGCATCACTTCAATTTCCGCACACTACTACTTCGCTGTGATAGCCTCTCCGGTCTTCAAGAATTTGTAATGGACTATGCCAGCCGTTGTCCACCATACAGTCTTCTTGGTCTTCTTTGGAAGCAGACTTGGTTTCAGCATTCCCTTGGGACTCTCAGCCATTATGCAGAGCGAAGTCCATTGTGATAAGGGATCCACTTTTCGTCGCATAATACGATCCTGTCCAAAAGGGGCTGCCATAGGTTGCCCGGCCTTAACGAAACGCAGGTATCGTGACTCTTCAGCATCTGCACGGCGGTTAGTTCGTGCGGGATCCATCTATCCAATTTCTTTACTTTTCCGATCGCGTTTAAGTGACTACTGCTAGTGCTGCCATCAACGCCGAAATGCTGTGCTAGCTCTACCACAGTTTGACGCTGATCCGCTTCCAACATGGCTTTGAGTTGGCCGTTGTTAAGGAGTGATGGAGGTCTACCTTCCCCTTTCGAGAATTTTATCTCCGGGTCGAAACCTTTCGAATCAGTGGCGAATGGTGCGTTCCTTAGCGAAATCTATTCCAAATGCAGCGTTGATGTTACGAGCGGCGGCCGCGGTGTTGTTTCCCTTTTCCATTCATATAAGTGGAGCATCCGAATGGTCACCACTGCTCCTCAGCCGCTGCGCCGCGAGTGGTGTGCGTTACGTCCACGTGGCCTCTTCGTGTGACGACAGTAGCACGGTCAGTCGACATCGAAGGCGGCCGTGGGCGGCCGCCGGTGGCTTCGGATCGCCACTCTTTCGCCGCAATTCCATGGATGGTCGCGATGTGTGCATGGCGTAATCTTTGAAAATAAACGTCGCTTCGTCAGTCTACGCGGAATAGCGGTAGGTATGTCCGGCTACGGCCCAAATTTTAGCAACATTGCTCGCTAGGTGGCTCCGGGAAGGCCATCGTGTAATACAGCTCGTTGCAAGCCTAGGGCGAGGAAAGGGTGGTGAGGGGGGGGGGGGGGAGGGCATGTGTTCTTCTTCATATAATCAGCAGAATTTGTACAAAACCGTTCAGATCGAAAACGTCAAGCACAGCTCCAATCCTACTATATATAAAAGAGTAAGCGGTTGTGTCTGTCCTTCCGTCTGTCCGTGCGTCTGTCCATCTGGCCCTTCGTAAACGTCGAGTTATTGCAATCCGGGTTCAGGCGAATGTCATCTGCGTCGTGTTGAGAGGGGTCAGAAGACGTGTCGCTGATGTCACGCAAAGGGCGTCCGAGTTGCGAACATATGTCATCGACGTCGTGAAAGCGAGCGTTTGAGTTCAGAGGAGGTGTCATTGATGTTGCGCAAAGGACGTCCAGATTCAGAAGAGGTGTGACCGATGTCGCGAAAGGCCTGTCCGGATTCACACGACGTGTCACCGATGTCGCGCAATCCACGTTCGGCTTGAGAACACATGTCACCGACATCTTTCATCAGGTGCCTGGATTCTGAAGAGGAGTCACCAGTGTTGCGAAAGGCCTTCCAGATTCAGACGACGTGTCACCGATGTCGCGCAATGCACGTTCGGGTCGAGAACACATGCCACAAACGTTGCTCAATAGGCGTCCGTGTTCAGAAGAGGTGTCACCGATGTCGCCCCAGGGGTTTCGGATTCACACGACGTGTTTCCAGTGAACGTGGGACCAGTAATGGGGACTGGTGAAAGATAGGGGTCCAGTAAGGGGGACCGGCAGGTTGACCAGTGAAGAGGGACCAGGTAAAGGGGGGACCGGTGAAGGGGGAGGGGTCCACTGGAGGGGGAACCGGTGAAAGAGGGGGGGAGGGGTCCAGATGAAGGGGGACCGGTAGAAGGTTGACTAGTGAAGAGAGGACCGGTGAAGGAGGGGGAGAGGTCCAGGTGAAGGAGGGACTGGTAGAAGGTTGACCAGTGAAGGGGAGGGAACCAGGTAAAGGCTGACCAGTGAAGAGGGAGGGGACCTGGTGAAGGGGCACCGGTGAAGGGGGAGGAGTACAGTGAAGGGGGACCGGAGAAGTAGGGGGAGTCGGAGGGGTCCAGTGAATGGAGGACCAGTGAAGAGGGGACCAGGTGAAGGGGAGGTCCAGTGGAGGGGTACATGTGAAAGAGGGGGGAGGGGTCCAGGTGAAGGAGGGAACCAGATGAAGGTTAACCAGTGAAGAGGGAGGGGACCAGTGAAGGGGGATCAGGTGAAGGGGGACCGGTGAGAAAAATACCAGTAATGGGGACCAGTGAAGCGGGAGGGGTTCAGTGAAAGGACCGGAAAAGGGTTGATGAATAAAAGAGGGAGCACTGAGGGTGGGACCAGTAATGGGAATCGTTGAAGGATAGGGGGACCAGTGAAGGGGGGACCAGTAAGGGAAGATCCAGTGAAAAGGTGGGAGCAGTAGTAGGGGCTGACGAAGGGAGTGGGTAGGCCCCATAGGTGCAGTTTTTAAGATTCTGCCCTACCGTATCCCGCTTTACTATTCTACATAACAAAACCAGTTTTTTACTCTAATGAATGAGAAAAGGCCTAAACAGGACAAGGAGATGGTCGGGGTGTTCTAATCTCCGGGTTTGCGGGCGAAGCCCCCAACCAGACGCTTGGCGGCCAGCAGGCCGCTGAACGTCTGGTATCTTATAAGTTTGGAAGGGTACCAAGGTTTTCTTGCTGCGGTAAAGCTACCAATTCTATGTAAAAGATGCATGTTGAGCCTCTCCTCTCTAGAGTTGTACCGACATGTTGCGGTGCACGCAAACTGAAATTTTTATGGCATATATATATATATATATATATATATATATATATATACCAGAAGTTCAACGGCCTGCCGGCCGCCAAACGTCTGGTTGGGGCTTCGCCCCAAACCAGGAGAATAGAAAACCTCAAACGTCTTCTTCTCCTCTTTAGACCTTCTCTCATTCATTACAGTAAAAAAACTGGTTTTGCTTTATAGAATGGTATAGCGGAATAGGGCAAAACAGGTCCATCACCTTCAGTGGACCCCTCTTAACTGGTCCCTTATCACTGGTTTCCCTTCAGCCTTCTTCCGGTTCACCTTCACTGGTCCTCCCTTTACTAGTCCCCTCTTCGCTGGCCATCATATCCTTCACCGATCCCCATTACTGATCCCACCCTCACTGGTCCCTTTTTTATTGATCAACCCTTTTCCGGTCCCCCCTTCACTGGACACCTTCCCTCCCATTCACCGATACACATTACTGGTTCCTTCCTCACCGGTCCCCGCTAACCTGGTTCCCTCCTTCACTGGTCAACCTTCTATCGGTCCGCCATTTCACTGGATTCCTCCCCAACTCACCGGTTCTCCCTATTACTGGTCCCTTTCTTGCCGGTCCCTTCTTCACTGGTCAACCTTTTACTGTCCCCCCCCCCCCCTTCACTGGACCCCACCCCTTCACCTGGTCACCTCTTCACTTGTTAACATTCTACCGGTTCCCCTTCACTGGACCCCTCCCCCTCCTTCACCGGTCAACACTTCACTGGACCACTCCCCCTCCTTCACCGGTTCCCCCTTCACTGGATCCCCCTCACCGGTTCTCCTGCTGGTCCCACCTTCACTGGTCCCTCATTTGTTGGTCAACCCTTTACCGGTCCCCCTTACTGGAACCCCATCCTTCACCGGTCCCCCATTACTGGTCCCACCTTCACTGGTAACACGTCGTCTGAAATCGGAAACGTCGCGCGACATCGGTGACATCTTGACACCTCTCCTCAACCCGAACGTCCTTGGGGGGACATCGGTGACGCGTCTTCTGAACCCAGACACCTGTTGACCCACCTCGCTGACACCTCTTCTAAACCCGGACGCACGTTGAAGGAGGTGAAGGACATCTTTTCCCAACCCGAACCTCCTTTGCGCGACATCGGTGACATGTCATCTGAACATAGACGCCTGTCGACAACTTCAACAGTTGACAACTGGTGACAACTACAACCCCCCCCCCCCATCCTTCCCCTTACTTCCTACCAACACGTCCTTCAGCACTTCTGTGAAAGAATCCACACATACACGCACTCACTCACACACAGACAAAGTAGGATATATCTGGCATCACTGGCGATGTATTAGGTTGAGTCATAAATTCCGCAACAAAATTTGTCTTCCAGCAAAAATAAGACTATATCAAGAGAAATGGGTAACATGAACGAAGTAATTGCCGCTATTTTCTATGGGATTCTTCCGCTTTTGGTGAACTGAGTGGATTACAGCTCTGTAGAATTCGGTCGGTTCCGACCTGCAGAAGTCGTGTACCACCGCCATGACCTCACCAACTTCGACGAAGCGCCTACCATGGAGGAAGTGATCCATCGACCGTGTCAGATGGCAGTCACATGGTGCAATGTCCGGGGTGTATGGTGGTTGCTTGATTTTGGTCCAGCCCAGTTCCTAGATTTTTTCCAACGTCTGAAGTACCGCAAGCCTCGGCTGTTGCCCTGGTAGATGAAACATTGGTTCCCATCGACTTCTTTCTTCACTAATTTTTGCTGGATCTAGTCCAGTTGTTGGCAAATGCAAGCGTCGAGAATGATTTGTCTTCGTGGAGCAGATTCCGATGCACTGGGACACTATGTACATGTCGACCAAACGTACAGCAGGACCTTCTTTCGGTGGAGCCCCGGTTTTGACGTGAGAACCTCTAGCTCGTTGCGTTCCAGCTATTGCTTTCCGGTTTTGCAGTTGTAGTGAAGCATCCGCTTTTCACCTCTGGTAAGGATTCGATCCAGGCCCCTCGATTGAGCCGCTGCCGAAGCTCTCGGCTGTTGGAAGCACAGCGATTTACTTCGGTTTCCGTCGAAGCGTGACATACTGACGAAGGCGATTTTGGCGGCCTTCCAATCCTCTGCAGCCGGCGAGCGGTGGTTCACTGGAAGGAGTGGAGATTATCGGTCAGTCCTAGCGTGGTGTGAGAAGAACTCGACTTCTTGGGTTTGCGCATAGGCCCTTTGTTTACAGCAGTTGATCTTTCCGGGAATGGCTAGTCTTTGTTGCCCCTCTGAGCGGAAAGGAACTTCTTATACCATCTCCACTAATTTATTTGACTAGGCGTGGACTCGCCGGTGACTTCCTCAATGCTGCTTGACACCCAACGCTGGGTTGCTGCCGAGCTTGAACTATTTGAAAATGAAATCACACCCTTTTTCACTTTCAGTGGTCATCGTTCTGGTGAATAAAAGTTTTAAACAGCGCAAGGAAAATTGACGATTTACAACTCAGAATGATCGCTAGGAATCAAGCTTTCAAACACAATATAATACTTCAGCGGTTTTACCTTAGAATCCAGAAAAATTTAAATGTTGCAAAATTCATGACTCAACCTAATAAAATCGACCGAAATTTGGAAAACATGAGTCGGAATCATCTTCTAAACCCCCGGTTTTTGTGACTGCTTAGAGTAATTTGGAGTTTTAATTTGCGAAGCGGAAAGGAAGGCACTATTGTGTTTAGTGTGCCACAACTAATCTTGTTCAAAATGAAAAAAATTATCAGGTGTAATTTTCCAAAGGAGGAACGAATATAATAGCCGTTTTTTTTGTGGAAATGCCTTGCCTTGCCTAAGCTCGTTATATTAAGTTCGAATCGCCCAATACCATGCGAAATAGCGCGCTGCGAAGAGAGGCAGAGTCTGCGTCTTCTATCGATGCGCACTATTTCGCCGCCTCTAGCCTGCAGCAGACGTTAGCCAGAGCATAAGTCTTGAAATCTCGAACAGCAATGTTAGCGCGGGTGCGCTACTGTGCCCACACCCCGGAGTCCCTTTTCCTGCCCAATTCTATGCTCCCCTCCGTCAGCGTCAGCGGTTGTCCGTGTTAAAATTGCCTTCATCCTGGAGTTCCCTTCCTTGCCAATATGGAAGCAAATAAGTCGCGGATCTGTATTCGAAACGAGATAAGACTGCATTTACATTCGCTGTATTTATCTAGTCGCTACGCCTGCATGCCATGGCATGCTTTGGTGACCCCCTCCTCCGGGATAGTGTCGATATCTTGGAGTTCCTGAAGAGCTCATAGAGTGGGTGCGAATTTTCTACTATTGTCCAAAGAGTCGAGTTCAAGCTGCAGCTGGAACCTAGGTGGAGTTTTCCACCTCTGTCGGGGTACACCCGGGTTCTGCACTTTCCCCACTCCTCCTTGTTGTCGTCATGGATGCCATCACACGAGATCTTCAAAAGCCAGTCCCCTGGACTTTGCTTTATGCTGATGACTTAATGCTCGCTAGCGAAGACAAAGATGAACTCGAGCAAGAGGTGCAAGCTTGGTGCGATCGCAAGGAGCGGTTTGGACTCAGATTGAACGTGAAGAAGACCGAATATCTAACAACGGACTTTACTGAGTCCAGCTCCGTCAAGGTTAACGGCATCGAGCTTCCACGCACTGTGGTCTTTAAGTACCTGTGATCAGCAGTCGCGTCTGATGGCAAACTGATGGTCGAAGTGAATTCACGCGTGAGTGCAGCTTGGTCCAAATGGCGCTCTTTGACTGCTGTGCTCTGCGACAGGAAGATACCAGGGCGCTTTAAGTCGCAGATCTACAGAGTAGTCATCCGGCCAGTAGCCATGTACGACGCTGAGTGTTGGCCTGCCACTAAGGAAGTTGAAACGCGCCCCAGCGTCATGGAGACGAGGATGCTGCGCTGGGCGGCTGGAGTCACGCGCATGGACCGCATCCAAACGATGTCACTCGGCAGAAATTCGATGTTGTGCCGATAGCTGACAAGGTGCGCGGAGCTCGCTTGCGATGGTACAGCCACTTCGAGGTAATGGGAAAGCGGCCTAGAGGGCACCCGAAGCAGCGATGGGCTGATACGCTACATCTGGACTTGAAAGTAGCTGGCGTTCACCTTGATCTAGCGCTGGATCGGGAAAGATGGCGTCATGACACCAGAATAGCGGACCCCGCCATGAAGCGGAACAACGAAGCGAATCAACCATCGTCATGTCGCCGTCGAAGACTTCAGTCCAGAAAGCGGTCAAAGCTGTGGCAGTCGATGGTGATGGAACAGATCCAGGACAAGGTTCAGACGAGATCGCGGCTGCACTTCAGCAGTTACAAGCAGATAAGCAAACGCCAGGACTCATCAAAGTCCTTATGAATCATGTGGTTTCCTATCAAAAAGAGCTAAGTGCTGTTTTATCTAAAAATCAGGATCGCGAAGAGCAACTGGTTGCTCTTCGCGAAGAAAATTCGGCTCTAAAAGCAGCACTTGTTGAGGCTGCTGGAAAGAGTGGTGCACCCGCACCGCATGAGGGTATTCCTGTCAGCATCTTATCTTATGTTGATGAAAAGGAGCGCCTACGCTCATCATCGTCGCTGGAGTCGCTGAATCCACGGACACTGAGTCGACCGAAAGAGCGATTCAAGACTCCAACTTTGTAAAGGACATATTTAATCATCTAGAGGGGGAATGTATACCCCAGATTACTTATAGGCTTGGAAAGCCTCAAGAAGGCAGACCTCGCCTCTTAAAGGTAGTACTTCCAAACACATATTATCATTCCTTGGTTCTTAGGAGGGCTTCCAGGTTACGGTCATTCTCTTGCAGAGGCTCTTACATACGCCCCTCCCTAACTAAGCAAGAGAGGGAACGGAACCGGGAGGCTAGGTTAGCCCGTCGTAACTCCCATGATGTGGCTTACCTGACCAGCCAAGGCAGTCAGCTGAATAGATCTGCGGTAAACTGAAAAGCTTTCCTCGGATACCTGCCGTTGACCTAATTTGCCTTTACTGTAATATTCGATCTTTACAGAAGAACATACAACCTCTTAAATTTACAGTTAGGAATTTAAACTGTGACATTGTGATTATTACCGAATCGTGGCTAAGCGATGCCATCGATCTAGTACCAATCCTTGGAGATCTAGGTAAGGATTTTACCTATGTAAGATGTGATAGAGTTCACAAAAGAGGAGGTGGCGTACTCATTCTTGTCAAGAAAGGTCTTCTCTTTGAAACAATCTGGAGTGAATCGGTTCCTGATGGTTTTGAAGTAATATGTTGTAACTTGCAGATAGCTCAGGCTCCCATTAGGCTACTTGCTGTGTAGAGGACACCTAGTGCTTTACTTAACAACACTATTCAACTCGTCAAGGTAATAAGTGATATGTGCTCTTGCAGGGCACAGTGTATAATCCTAGGTGACTTCAACCTGCCAGACATAGAGTGGTCTAATCAGAATTCCTTGAGCTGCGCCATGGCGTCAAAATGTTTTGTAGACATGTGCAAATCATGCAATCTTCATCAGAACATCCATGCACCGACCAGGCATGGTAACGTGCTTGATTTAGTGCTTACCAGTCATCCTCATCTGGTCAAAAACATTGTTGTTGGACCACCAATAGGTTCTAGTGATCATTCATGCTTCACATTTCGCCTTGAATCTTTTGTAAGGAATGCTGAATACCGCCTAATAAGGGCGTTTAGTAAGGCTAACTATGACCTCATCTGTGAATTTTTGTTAGCTCTCGATTGGCGATCACTCCTTGAGAAATATTCGAGCGTAAATGACAAGTATGAGTTCTTTATATCCACTCTTCATAACTGCATTGAACAATTCGTTCCCACACATAAAGTTCCGTCAAAATGTAGCAAACTTCCCTCGAATTTGGTAAAGCTTTTTGAACGTAGGCAAAAAATATGGCTGGACTATCATAATTATCCTTGTTCGGATAATTTTGATCTCTTTAAGGCTGTGAATAAAAGATTTGATTGCCTGTTGGATCGGTATAACAAATACATTGAGAAGAAAATCCTTGAAGGTCCTAACAAGTCGTCACTTCATAGGTTATTACACTCCATCCTAAAGAGACCTGAGAGAATTCCTGCCTTGAAGGATGAGGCTGGTAGCTCTGCTCTAACCGACTCGTCTAAGGCTTCGTTGTTAGCTCAATATTTTCAGAAATCGTTTTCGGTAAATACTAGTGATTATGAGTCATGCAATAATACTAACTCTTCTTTTCGCATGGAACCTACAGTTTGGTTTTATAAAGAAGAAATTTATAATGAATTATGCACCTTACCAGCAACGTACACTGTTACCCCAGACCACTTACCACCGTACTTTATCCGGAAGGTTGCCATCGCAATTTCTTACCCTCTCGAAACATATTTAACGCCAGTTATATGACAGGTGAGGTGCCATCACGTTGGAAACATGCATTTGTTACACCGATTCCCAAGAAAACCCCCATCACCTTGTGTCTAACTATCGTCCTATTAGTATTACCTCAATATTCTCCAGTTGTTTGAAAGAAAAGTCAGATCTTCTCTTGTATCCTTTCTTGAGTGAAATGCGCTAATCCCTAATGATCAACACGGTTTTTGAACCGGCAGATCCACCGAAACGTTGATTTTATCAGCTCTGAATGACTGGACACAGGCTCTTGAGCATAAAACTGATGTCGACGTAATATATTTTGATTTTATGAAAGCTTTTGACAGAGTTCCTTTCAAACGACTTGTTGCTAAGCTTATAGAGCTAGGTGTTCATCCCAGGGTAACTAATTGGATAAAAAATTTCATAACTGGCAGGTCGTTCCAGGTGAAGATTAATGAATCTTTCTCAGAATCCTTTCCTGTGACCAGTGGAGTTCCCCAGGGAGGTGTTTTATCTCCAATCCTTTTCTCTGTGTATACTTCGGAAATTCCTTCCTTACTCACTCAATTTGGTGTCACATGTAAAATGTTTACTGACGATATAAAGATTTACAAGAATGTGAGCGGTGCGAATGACCACATTGCTCTTCAATCCGCAATAAACGCTATTGCTGATTGGTCAGCAAACTGGGAACTGCCGTTATCTGCGCAAAAGTCACGTGTACTTCATCTTGGGCAACATGATAACAGGAACAGCTACTATCTCGGAGACCTTCAGCTTAGCAATACTGCCAGTTTGCGGGACTTGGGTTTTATATTAGATGCAAGTCTTTCATTTAAGGAACACTGTGATCTTGCAGCAAAAAAGCTGAACGAGTCGTTCACAGCTTATTTAAATTATTGCAAACAAACTCAGCTGAGCATTTGGTGTTAGCTTACAAATCGTATGTTAGGCCTATACTAGAATATGGCAGCACTGTTTTCAGTCCTAAATGTAGACGAGAAGTAGCTAGACTTGAGTCAGTGCAAAACAGCTTCACAAGGAAGCTTTGGATAAGAATTCACGGATATAATTACATCACCATACCTTCAGCATCACAGAGAAATAAGATCTTTAACCTACGTACTCTCTCGTATCGTAGAAGAAAATATGATTTAGTCATGATTTATAAGTTGATAAATGGTATGGTACGCCTTCCTCTTCAGGAGTTCTATTCGGTCTCTCCTTCTAACACAAGGGGTGACCAATGGAAAATCCAAGTTCCCACTGCAAAAACTAATGTAGGATCCTCATTTTTCACTAATCGAGCGGGTGTTGAATTTCTGAAGCTTTCCAAGAAATATAACCTACCAAGCAGTCTAAGGCAATTCAAAAAGCTAGCTGACAGGTATCTCCAGGAAACTTTATAGTTTGCTGTTGTTTTTGATGTTTTTGCTTTGTTGTATAAACTAAATTCACTTATTGAGTTTACCGCTGTTGTGTGTTGATTTGTATTTGGTCTAACTGTATTTCTTAATTGTATCGCGTGGCTGTCCACGTACAGAATAAATAAACGCTGAAGAAGAAGAAGAAGAAGAAGAAGAAAAAGAAGAAGAGGCGCAGTCCCTGCGTGTCTTACCATCGCACCACATTTCGCAAGGCATTGGGCAATTCGAACTTAATATAACGGGCTTATGAGGCATTTCCGCAAAAGAAAAACGACTATGACATTCATTCTTCCTATGCAGATTACCCCTAATAAATGTATTTTGAGCAAGATTAAGTGGGGTACACTAAGTACAATAGTACCGAAAAGAACGAAGCTTTCACGAACCCAGCCAGCAGTCAGTGTGTTCTGGTTATATTCTGGCTGCACATTATCCTGTTGTTCTCTGCAGTTGCGCAGCCGGAGAAGTTCATTATCGCTCTCCCTATTCGCCCCCTTTAGCATTCACATCAGTTAAGGATTGAGATCGCATATCTTCTTTGACGCGTATAACCTGTACCGGGACACTTTTGAAGGCCCCATGCGCACTAACGATAAGTCTTGCTCTGAGACACGTTAAACGCGTGAGGAGAAGTAGGTGCGTGCGTGTCGCGATTACAGGCGGCTTAAGGGCGGAGGAATAACTGCGACCCACCCGAATCTCACTTGACTCGTACTGTAAAAGAGACGCTAAAAACTCGGCAGAGTTAGCGATGTCAGAAGAGTTATAAACGGCAAGAAAGCGAAGACTCTGCGCTATCAGAATCTATATACAGTGCCCAAAACAGAAAACCTCGTAACCACGAAAAATCGGCCAGAAGTTGAGGAAACAAAGTCGGCCATTTGACATAGAACAACCTAATACACTATAATTTTGCTCAAGGCTTCTCTCACTCATCAACGAGTGTGGTTCCGTATATACTGCACCAAAATGCTGGCCACACGTACACGGTTCGTTTGCGTTAGGTTTGATACAACTCAAAACGTTATTCTCTGAAAGATCACTGCTGAGCAGCTTTACTCATGATGTCCTACTTCGTGCTTAATGAAAACCCTCAACGTTTGAGTGGCTATGCGCATCGCGTTCCATCTTATAGAGATCTTGATTCGTCATTTATTTTAAAGACGATGTTAGACGCTACGTTTTTCTTTAAAAGCTCAGATACTGAACAATCAAAAAGCATAGTTGGAGAAATTTCATATGCAGTCTTCTACTTGGGGTAGCGTTCTTCAGTTTTATTATATGGTTCTGTACAACTGAAAATGACTTCACGACTTCATCAAAAGTAGAATGCATAACGCGTTCTGAAGTGGGATCGATTAACGGCATCCTTAATCGTTTTATCAGCTTCCGCACAGCCTGCAAAGCTTTATTAATTCGATCAATAGAGCACGTCCTCCCGCGGATAGAGAAAAGGGCTATCCGCAGTGCCGAAAGGCTGTTAAGCAAGAGGAAATGCTCCGCAATTTTATAACAAAATGTGGGAAGGACCTGATCTTATTTCTTACCGATTTTTTATTTTTGCTATTTTTTTGCAGTGGTTCGGAAACTTGGTGACCATGAAGTGGTGGAACGATCTATGGCTTAACGAAGGTTTTTCCCGATACATGGAACACATTGCGACTACTGCTATTCTTAGAGCACCGAGAATGGTACGATGCTCTTTCGTTGGGAAACGAAGGGGTCGTGGAATCCTTTCTGAGTTACAATTTTGGACATTCATTGAGTAAGCAGGTCTGGAGACACTAGCAATGATCCAATCAGCAGTAGTTTTCAAAAAATAACTTGTTTGTGGGCATCACAGAAAAAAAACCCAACCCGATGATACTATAAAAAGTGTTGTACAAGGTTTACCAATAAAAAATCTGATCTCCCCTTTTCTCTCAAGAGCTGGCAGATTTAAGTGCTTTGCAGGAGGACTTCTTCCTCATTGATGTGTTGGATACGGCGCTACAATCAGACTCACGAGTAGCAAGTCAGCCACTTTTGTTAAAAGCTGAGGAAACAGCAGATGTCCTGGAAGGATTCGGAGCCCTTGTTTACGACAAAGGAGCTTCCTTGATCTATATGATCGCCGCCCTAATGGGAAAGGAGAGCTTCAAAAAATGCTTGCAGGTGAGACAGCAACGTCAAGTTTTCAGTTTGTGGTGTTCCCCGACTTCCTGTTCATGTTCCTACCTAGTTATTTTTTTGTGTTCATTAGCATGGAATTTGAGACATTATATGTTAGTTGGCACACCTTTAGCAACTGCAAATTATGCAGCAAAAGTGATTAACCTGCAAGGTCCCCGCATCTCTTTGCTTCAAATGTCAGGATAACAAGTTGTGCCTAGCAGCGTCTTGTTCCACTCGTTTTCAGGTGTATTCATTCAACGCCTTTACATTTCTGCTTTCCGTCGCCTTTAGAGCCCTAAAAGTGGAATACAGCTTTATGTTTGCACTATACTTCACCAAGCGCTTTGTTCGCCCTAGCATTTCCGAGCCACTCCTGGGAGCATTGCAGAGAGCCCAGATGGAAGAGGCAAGCTCAAGCGTAGGATCCACAAAAGAGGTTAATATTCGCTCATCCTATCTCACCACTAGAGAAGAATAGACGAAAACGCTGCTCACACTAGACACAAGCGGGAAAGCCACTCGTGACAGACAGATGTTTATTGCGGTTGTTCACTAATGCAATTCCTGTGAAAATCTAGAAGGTCTTTAAAACCGTCTTGGCCGATATCTAGTTCAACAGTTAAACTATGTGTACACTTCACCTCATAGTGGTTTTCGCTCTGTGCTATAATTTCAAAAAGGACTTGTAAGCAATCCTACGTATTTTGCTAGGTAAGTGCTCCCTTACGTACAGTGCGCTTCAAAAAGTATGTATCCACCTCATAATTCGGCCATATCTCGTCTCTTGTTTATTTCTGTAGATCCGCACTCCACGGATCTCCCTCGATAGAGAGCCTTCGGGCTCTCTTGTTAAGAGGGATCTCGAGCCGCTTGTCGCGGGCCACGTGGCGCGTCCCCAGGCGGTGGATAGGGGAATTGAATGCGAACAATATGCGACCGTGTACTGCCCAGAGAGGCAGGTGGGATGCAGGGGATGGACTGCTTCCTCCTGCTATGTCGGGTCGACGCGTTCCTTGTGCGTGAGAGCGGCATGTTCATGCACATTGTGCGTGTATGTGTCCATGACTGTGCGGATTGTAACTGTATCGGCTCGGCCAAAAGCGTGCACTCGGTAGACTGGGAGTACATGTAAAGCGATTCGAGGCCGCCTTAAGTCTCGCCCCGTCTCTTCGGGCAGTCTGGATTGCTGCCCAGAGTTTTTCGCCCACACGACAGAGCCCGACTAGCTACCCGTGTTGTATTGCAGTCAAACACAGCAGCACTAAAGGCCCTCATTCCCCTGACTCCGAAAGAGCCCCCATTTCTGCAGCGATGGGAAGGACGAGTACGTAGAGGCCGCTAAAATCTCAGGGCCTAACCAGGCTGCGCAAATTGAGAAGGACTAGGATGACGATCTGTACTTACAACGACCGCACGCTCGCATCGGAAGCATCCGTCGAGGATCTGATGATGCAAGCCAGGAAGATCAAGTACGACCTCATCGGACTGATCGAGACGAGAAGACACCACCCCTACACGCCGCCTACGACTCCGGAGAAGAACTGTTCCTCGGAACATGCGACAACAGGGGAATAGGCGGCGTTGGTGTCCTCGTCAACACGCACTTGGCCATGAACATCAATTTGCACGAGTCTCTGACAACCCGAATCGGACGTCTGCTACTGAAGCGATGTGGCTCCGTGCTAGCTTTGAGTGTATTCGTCGCGTATGCCCCAACATCCGACTACGATGACGATGACGAAGAGGTCGAAGCCTTCTACGTGGAGCTGGAGAAGTTCTATAAGGAAGACCACACCCTCTACAAGGTGACCGTCGGCGACTTCAACGCCAAGATTGGACCGCAAAGGTCGCCGGAAGAACTTCACATCGGAACCCACGGTTTGGAGTGAAACGAGCAAGGTGAAAGGCTGCCTGAGTATATCATGTCGTCCAAGACCATTCATGGAAACTCACAGTTCCAGAAGCCTCCCTCTCTACGATACACCTGGGAATCCCCCAGTGGCCAGTTCCACAACGATATCGACCACATCATCTTCAACCACAAGTATTGCCTGACCGACGTTTCCGTTGTCTCCAAGTTCTACACGGGATCAGACCACCGCCTCCTTCGCGCGAGGTTCCACTTTTCGCGTCAAGGAGAGAAAGCCGTGAAGTTTAAGAAGAGGAGACCCAGAACGACCATCAACCGGGACCTCTACACCTCTCTTGCCGGCCTTTGGGAAGATGCCCTCATGGACAACGTCGACGAGGAATACGACCGCTTCGTGCACCATCTCTACGATAGTGCTAAGGAAGCTGAGAGCTTGAAGACCACCAAGAGACGCCTGTCTCCGGAAACTCTCGAACTGATACGTCAGGGTGGAGCAGCACGAGCGCCAGGCAACTACCAGCTGACGTCCGAGCTTGCGAAGCTATGCAGAGCGGCGATAAAGGAGGATCTTAAGGAGAGAATGGCGGAAGTGTTGGCTGAAGCAGCAGAGGCAGGTTAAAGCATCCGCAATGCCCGCCGGAAATTCGCCAACTTCAAGACCAAGACGACCGCCCTCCGACGTCTTGACGGAACCGTCACCTCTTCCAGAAGGACCATGGAGAAGGTCATCCACGACTTCTACTCCGATCTCTTCGATAGCCACGTCCACCTGCCCCCACACCATCTTCCGCAGGATGGATACGTCGTCCCCTCTGTTCTCCCTTCCGAGATCCGACACGCCATCTCGTCGGTGAAGAAACGTACAGCACCCGGTCCCGACAGGATCAGACCCGAACACCTGAAGAACCTACCGCCAGCGCTCGTCAACTCCCTGGCGCGGCTCTTCACACGATACCTGTCGGAGTACAAGGTTCCATCTCAGTGGAAGACCAGAAGGACCGTCTTGCTATACAAGAAGGAAGACGTGCACGACATTGGCAACTATCGCCTGATCTGCCTGCTGTCCGTAGTCTACAAGCTGTTCACTCGAGTTATCCTGAATAGGATCAGCAGAACACTGGACGAAGGACAGTCATGCGAGCAAGCAGGATTTCGGAGAGGATTCAGCACGATCGACCACATACACCATTACGAAGCTCATCAAAGTGTCGCGAGAGTACAAGCTGCCGCTGTGCCTTACGTTCATCGACCTGAAGAAGACATTCGACTCCGTCGAGACTGAAGCCCTGCTCAGTCAGGGCGTTCCTAGTCAGTACATCAGAGTCCTTCGTGAGCTGTACAGTGGATTCACGACCAAGATCTCACCATTCTACAACGACGTCCTCATCGACGTGATGAGAGGGGTTCGGCAGGGTGATACCATATCCCCGAAGCTCTTCAGCGCCACCCTCGAAAACGTCATGCGCGAACTAGAATGGGAGGACATGGGAGTGAAAGTCGACGGTCGGCAGCTGCACCATCTGCGCTTCGCTGACGACATCGTGCTCATAACACCGAGCATCAGCCAGGCGGAGCGAATGCGGCCGACTTCGATCGTGTATGTGGGAACGTTGGACTGCAGCTGAATCTTACGAAGACGATGTTCATGAGGACGGACAAGTTTCTGATGTCCCATTCTCTCTCAACGGAACGAACATCTCCGAATGCTCCAGCTACGTGTATCTGGGTCGCGAAGTCAATATGGCCAACGACGTAGCGCCGGAGCTGAGCAGGAGGAAACGAGCGGCTTGGGGAGCTTTCAAGAGCTCGAAGAAGTCGCGAAGAAGACGAAGAACGTCCGACTCCGTGCCCACCTATTCGACTCTACTGTTCTTCCTGCCCTGACATACGCCTCAGAGACCTGGGCTATACGAAAGCAGGATGAACACGCGATCAGCGTCGCGCAGCGTGGAATCGAGAGGACGATGCTCGGAGTGACACGACTCACGCAAGTGAGAGAAGGCCTCCGGAGTTCCGAGCTTCGCCGACGTTCGAAGGTCAGAGACGCTATCGCTTGGGCCAAGTTGTCGAAAATTAGCTGAGCCGGCCACGTAATGCGCTTCGCAGACACCCGCTGGACGAGAGCCGTCATCGACTGGATTCCGCGGGGTGTCAAGAAAACACGAACACGAGGACGTCCACCAATGCGTTGGTCGGACTTCTTGGTGAAAGCCCTGAACGACCGCTATGATGCTCTTCGTGTCCCTCGAGCGAGGAGGACCCATTGGAGCACTCTGGCACGCGACAGGGACGAATGGAGACGCTGCTGGCGGCCGCTCGAGCAAGTCGATGATCAACGGGACGACAGGTGATACAGATCCGCACTAGTTTCACTAGACTCCACGCAGTCGAAAACAGGTAGCCACTCACTTTCAGAAACATTGTTTGTCTCACATGATAATCAGACTTTCTTGAAAATAATTTTAAGTTTCTTGAATTCCTTCCCTGAAAAATGAGAAATTGAATTTTTCTGTAGGTAAAGAATAAAAAATTTAATCTGCATTGTCCTGATGGATGGCGACATTACTGGAGAGACAAGAATCCCCGTTGCCGCAACTTCGGAGGGGGTTCATTAAGGACATGAGCCGGCTTCAGCAGCAGCGGAAACCTTAACCTAGCGTTCCGTCATGTCGCGTGGGCAGTTGGAGTGTTGAGGTGTTCTGGAGTCTAGCCTTCTACGCTTCATGAGAGACAGAAGGTGCCATACACATGTTCTGCAGCAGGACATCGCTGCAGTCCATGTGTCGTGGACGCCCGAAGATCGACTTCACCGCCACAACATTCAAGTAGCGGACTGGCCGGCATCTCTCCTGACTGCAACACGATGGAGAACATGTGGGTCTCTTGGTTCAATGAGCCTACGCGAATAAATCACTGCTCAATGGCGTGGCGGCTATTTTGATGGAACCTAGAACACTATCGAAGATAAAATCATCCAGAATATTGTCAACGGCAAGCATAATAGGATGTATGGTTTCATAAGGAGTAATGTTGGTTCGATCGACTTTTGAATTAGGTAGAAAATTTGTTTTTTGTAAGTGGATACATACTTTTGAAACAGCCAGACGCCCGAATTTTTCTAGAAACTCTGATTCTCGTGTGAGACGCACAATTTTTCTGAAAGTGAATGCCTATCTATCTACTGCGAGTAATCTAATCAAACTAGTGCGGGCCTACAGAAGTGAACACGAAACGAGATATGGGCAATTTATAAGGTGGATACATCCTTTTGAAACGCACTGTATAATGCCAGATCCCATCCCGTTTCCACGATTTGCTTGGTACTACAAGTCAAGCACTAAATCTCAGCAGTTGCTGCAATCTGTGAGCGCCAGAGGACCGCATGTGTTGAGGGGTCAACGTTAAGTATTCGGTCTTGCACCAAGGCTGCTCTTTGTGCAGAGTAAGACAGACCTCTACAGCTACTTCGCGCAAGGTTTCACAATGTTAAGAGTAGCTCAACAACTGAATGCCAAATGAGTACTGTTTTATGTGGAACCCAAATTCCGCGTCAGGATTGTGAGCCATCATTTAGGCCTTCCCACAACAATTACTACTACCTACAAAGAAGTGGGAAATATACACAGGCTAAGGAATCTATTGCAAAACACACAAGGGAGGAAGTTACACCCGAGAGCCCTTTGGTCAAAATCAAGAATTGTCAATTGTGCTATTTCCTTCTACGTTCTATAAAGAACCGGTTCCATGCAAGACAGAGATTTCGAGCTCCGAGTTTTATCTTCCGTAACCGTTTTGGTGAACGTTACCGTTTCCGGAAGCGTCCGTGGCATCCGTCTGGTAGTGAGCTGGTCAGGTGTTGAAGGCATGCGTTCAAGAAACTCGCTAGAACCAACAGGAGAGCTCCGTTCTACCCTTTTCCTCGGCAGCAGTAAAGTCTCGCTTAGCTTCTTGCTTCCGCTAGAGCTGATGGCTACTGATGTGTTAGCCGATTAAGGGTCACTAGGGCAAGGATTTTCAGGTTTTTTCAATCTTTCACATCATGTTAGAATACATGATGTGGTAGCTCATTCCTATAGTGTCGCTCGAACGTTTAGCAAGCGAGCATTGTGACACAGCATAAAGACCATGAAACTGGGTTATGAAGGCTGTCGAAATGCCATCAGCAACGATAATGAGGATGACAGACAATGCACAGAACAAATGTGCAGAGATATGTAGGAAACACCACTGTGGTGATGTCCACTATTAGCGCGTCGGTACAGATGCTGTTTGCCGTCGTGGCGACATCACGTGATAACTCAGCCTCTCACAGCAGTGGTGGTCTTCCTTGTAGGTTCCTCGTTTCTTGTTACTTGCGCTGGATATCAGATTTCCTCGAAAACAGTGGTCGACCTTGGTTTTCATATCGCCTATCCGTGTCTATCTGTCACGTTCGCTTCGTCCAAGCTCCAGCATCGCGCACCGAGCCATCGCGCGGTCAGTCGTGTATCATACGATTATAATCTATCTATCCATCTATATATCTATATCTATATCTATATCTATATATATATAGATGGATATATATATATATATATATATATATATATATATATATATATATATATATATATATATATATATATATATACGTCGGTATACATCTTTCTTTTCTCACCGGCATTCGTGACTTTCGATGACGAAATGCGAAAAAGCATATTTGCTTTGCTCTTTTTCGTTCATACAACTTGATTCGTGTTGCAGCGCGTCGCTCGACCTGCATCAGCCTTACAATTAGAGCAGCAATATTCGTTGTTCGTTTCAAGCGATGTAGCAACGATTATCTCGTAAGACGTGCCTTTCGCTGATTTGATAAGAATTTCATCTCTTTTTCCATTCACAAGCACGAACCAATCTGCGTTTTGGTATTCCAACTATAGCAGCTGGTGAATATAGACGAAAAGGAGACGTGGGTTCAAATGAAGTGAAGAGTAAGGTGAAAAATAAAGTAAACTGTTATGCCACATGTTTCGCCTCTTGCCCTAGACAGATAGCATAATGACGTAGGGCATAGTGAAAAAGTAAAATAGAAAGCTAAATGTGGTCACTCCTCGAGGCTCATCAGTAGTGTAGGGAGTGAGCATATCGAGATAGGATCGCTATATATATCAATTATTAGGGCAAAAGGAATAGGTCAAACCACGGGTAACGGGCTACGAATTATAACTAAAACACGTTCAAAAGGTGAAATATAGTAACATTGACGAATATAGATAAGATCTACAATTTTTTTGAACCCTTGTAAGTATGGAAAATGTCATATGTATTTGTTACTAATGTTTCTGTTTCTTAAGAAACAACGTGAAATGGTTTTAAGTATAATTTTTTCATCATATCCAAAGGAAAGCAAGGACGACAAGATTTTTAAGTCCAACCAGGAAATGATTGTGCTTTAAGCAAGTGCGAGAAATTATAAGCGTTTCACCATAAATGACCGCTACTTTATTAATATACTAGCATAGTAAGCGACGGCGAGATTGCCGCGTTTTCGGAATCCAGTGTTCATGTGGTGAGATTATGGCCTATACATACTAGAGGATACACTCGCTATCGCCTTTAAGCCCGCCCGTCGCAACCAAAGTTACCACCTTACCAGGCAGGGTACACAACCCGTTCTTCGAACGATCGCAGCAGCGACTTAGCGAGAGCCTCTGCCTCAAAGAAGCCAACTCTTGTTACGCAACTCCTGCTTACGTTTGAGCACTTTCGGACATCGATCCTTGATAAAAATGATAGCCCTCCAATTCCTTTGTTGCCCCATGGACCTCGCATGGTTTTTACGCGGTGCGTACATAAGTGCTATAGCACAAAAGCGAATAGCATGGACCGTACCACACCATGCGATGCGACGCGAAATCATTATAGGCTCGCTTCTCACTAGTGCCCGTGGGCTCCACTCGAGCATTCGTGTTTAGCTCATTCCACAAAAGCGGACACTTGCAAGTGGCACACCGTGGAGGAACGAGCTTCACCACCGAAGTCTTTAAACTAGGAAATATTCGATCTGAATGTTCTGTGGAAGAGATTAGCACTACTGGAACATGGGCGAACTTCTAGTAAATCCTATAGAGTTCAAAGTTTTTCAGCACTATCTCAAAGAACACTCATACAGCAATGTGGAAACGTTTGATCTTTGGAACGCCTTGGATGCAGAAGCCCCCAAATTAGTAGGACCATATGCAGGAAAGCTGGTTATCAGAATTTTTGCCGATCAATGGACGACACAGGTAGCCTGTAATAGTAGTTTAGTCCAAAAAAAGGGAAAAAGCTAAATGCAAGCTTTATTTGCGTGTGCCTTGTATCCGCAAAATTCACTCAGGAGGCCGCTGCTTCTGGGTGAAGCAATCAACATTTTCCTGGCGAAATCGTGATAGAACTAACAAGGGAAGGATATCAGGCTGTAGTTGCGTTTTGGGACGTGAATTCTTGGATGAAGCTTCTAGCGCTGACTATAAAAATGCGTTCCGTATCTGCAGTGGGCTTAGGAGAAGGGAGTTACGGAGCATTTTCACTTTCCCTTGCCTGCGCAGATTCTGCCATTCATGGACGCTGAGCTCAAATCAGCAGCACCGTGGAACGGGCAGTGGTGGCGCATGAATAGAGGAGTAATATGGTGAGACACAGGGGGATTTGTGGTTATACTCTTATGTTTTGCGCTCCCTAAAAATAGCGAACTAGAAATAATAAAAAAATTGAGCAGAGAACAATAGAATAAAAAACCTATAGAAAACGAAAATAAAAATAACATAGTTAAAACGATAATTAATTTAAGTAATTAAGTAATTAAGCGCAGTCGGAGAAGGTGCCGGCTTTCGCATGTACCCGATACCATGTTTTGGGTACGGATTTCCAGCCCAGGCCAACTAAGCTTCCCATCGCTCCGGGGTGGATGAATTGTTACCAGATGATCTGAGAAGGAAAAACGGGGTGGTAGTCGTTAGTTCCGACTCGGATGCCCACTGACGATGCCGACAGTGCCTGCGGAGCCAGTCTGCGTCAACTCGCGCTATGACAGCCGCCGCTTCGCGATGATGACCTAGCCGAGCACGGGATCCTGCAGATCGACCTCGACCTGACTGAGGCCGAAGCTTTACAGATTAATAAGATTTACAGTTACAGTGGATAACTTATTTATAGTGGTTACAAAGGCAACGCATAAGAGTAGTATTGGTGCGAGTGTTACATAGTTTCATATCAAAATTTCGAGCTCTATCTGATGGGCCGTACAGGTATGCCTCAAAGTTTCCCTGTGGAGATATTTTGGCGCCGGCCTCTAGATGAAGACTGCACAGACAATCAGGTACGAATTTTGTGTACTTTATTATTAAAATTTTTAGCTCCATCTGATGGGCTGTACAAAAATGCTTAAAAATTCCCCTGCAGAGATATTTTGACGCAGGCCTCCATACATTAAGAAGGCAGAAGCCAGACGATAAATGCGGCCTTTCCGTGGCATCATATTGTCTGTCAGAGGTGCACATTTAACGGTTAACGATTTAACGAATTTAACGAATTAAGGCCTTTTCCGTTAAAATCTGGCTTAACGACATAACGGGATTTTTTTAGAAATTTAACGGAATTTTTAACGGACTATTTTCACAGTGAGTTTATCAAATTTATCCTTACTATACTCTAATGTTGCAGGTCTCATCCACCCGATTAGGACTGTTCCTGAAAAAAAAACTATTGAAATCAGCTAGAATATTTTAATATTTCATGTATCTGTTTTGAATTTTTGGAAATAATGCATTTTGAGGGCGCGTTTTGCGCAGTCGGAGGAGGTGCCGGCTGTCGCATGCACCCTATGCCAGGTTTCTGGTCCATTTTTCGGGATTTCCCGTCCAGGGAAGCCAAGTGGGGTCGGCGAATTGATACCACACATGTCTGGAAAGGATAGAGCGCTGACTTCTCCATCTGCTAGCCACCGCAAGTCATTGTATGGCCAAATACGCCTTCAAATCGTCTCCACTACATCCCGTAGAAGTAGAATGCGTGGCCGGGATAGCGACTGGGTAGCGCCGTCCTTTATCCTAATCCTTTAATGCATTTTGGAGCTAGAAATTTTTTGTTCAGTTCTCAGCACGTCAACGTATCCTCAAAGATACTCGACTAATCTCCTTGTAAGATATGCCTATCCCCACCTCACGTTGCTTGCCTTTGCTTTTGCTCTTTTCAATACTTTTGCTCGCCACCTGGAACAGTCGACACGGAGAGAATGTTTTCGGCCACTGGACCTATTTAAAACAATTTTAGAAGAACGGTAATATCAAAAATTAGGAAAGCTAGTTTTCCTTAACGTTAACACGTTGACGACGTGACACAGGTTTTCGGCTGTTTGGGACCGTGTGACACGATGTCGCGTCACGATCCCGACGTTGCAAAAAATGGAGTGGTCCCAGACACTGGAAAACCGTGCGTTCGACAACGTGTTAACATTCCACTGATAGGCTTTTTATAATTTTTTGTAATTAGATTTTTATAAATTCTTTCTGTACTTAATGGGCTGGTGCCTGCATCGAGATTGCATATGCTCGCAGAACGGTTAGACAAAAGATTTAGGAAGAGGGGCGGACTCCGGGTACCTGCCTGGTCGCACATTTTAAAATGCCTTGTCGGTGATCATCTTGATAGGTAATTCCATAGCTGTTCTTATCTCACACCCTGTAGATAATTTGTTGTTGAAGGCTTGTTCATTTTTCTGTGTTTGTTGATGTTGGATTGCTTATTTTACAAAGCAGTGTTACACTTCATTCCTTGAAGCTTAGATGTTGACCTCTTAAAGTTGAAACCTATAAGGTTTTTCTTGATCTTTTTACTTGGACCAATGGTTTGTAGCTAATTGCACTTTTTAACGAAATTTAACGATTTACCGGAAATTTAACGAAAATTTTCCGTTAAAAAATGTCGTTAAAAAATTTAACGCACAGAATTTTATGTGTACTCCTGTTGTATGTGGGCGATAAAAATCAGCAAAAATAATGAAAATTATTAGGTTGTCCGAAAAGTTCTCACCGTTTTGTGTTACTATTTTTCATTTGTCTATTATTAAGTAAAACTTCAACTTGCATTGCGCATTAATGCTATTTTCTGTACAGAATTTTTCGCTTTATCTGTCAGAATAATTTACGATTCAACGTTGGTTAATATTTCTGTTTTTAAGAGCCTATTGAAGTATGTCGATGGAGCCATTTCGGACGATATTTTATTTTAACTTTAAATTAGGATAATCCGCAGTCGAGACAGCTCGACAAATCAATCGAGTGTGGAGGCCTAATAATCTTGGAGAAAGCGCTGTGTGCCAGTGGTTCAGTAAATTTCGGACCGGAGATTCCAGCCTTGAAGATGAATCCTTAGCGGTCGACCTAGACCAATACTGGACGACGAGTTGAAGGAATTGGTTAA
The DNA here is from genome assembly GCA_947359475.1 of Heligmosomoides polygyrus bakeri. Taxonomy (NCBI): domain Eukaryota; kingdom Metazoa; phylum Nematoda; class Chromadorea; order Rhabditida; family Heligmosomidae; genus Heligmosomoides; species Heligmosomoides polygyrus. The sequence continues at coordinate 70,116,647 of OX375868.1, read as the reverse complement.
AGCTGAACTATCTCAAACAGTTCGCGGGATCGCTGAAGAGTTAGATCTCAGTAAAACTCCTATTGCAGATGCTTTGAAACATCTTTTGAAGGTGAAAAAGCTCGAGAAGTGGGTGCCCCACGATCTGAGTGTGAGCGCAAAAATTGTCACGTTTCGAGCTTTGTTCTTCTCTACTACAAGGAAATCGATGAAACGCACCGAAAATTGCGTCAACTTCAGCCAGTATTGGTCAACAGAAGAGGTCCTATTCTTTTGGACGACAACGCCCAACCACACGTTTCACAAATCACTATTCGAAAATTGAACGAAGTAAGGGTTGAACCGCCATATTCTGCAGACCTCTAACAAACCGTCTACCAACTTTTCAAACACCTTCAAAACTTTCTCGCTGGTAAAACCTTCGCCAATCAGGACCAAGCCAAAGCAGTTTCGTGGATTTTGTCGAATCTCAACCTATTTTTTTTTTTGCTGATGGAATAGGTCGACTAATGGTGCATTGGCGGCAAAGATGTGGTGATCGAACGGTGCTTATTTCGACTAAATCCGATAAGATTTGTGAAAGTTATGACATCAAGATGTTTTCGAACTAGGCAGTGACTAGCCAGTAGAACTGGTGTAAACGTACGTCTCGAGGAAGAATATGGATGAGAAGACCTTCTAGTTCAATCCAAGTTAGACACAAATACTAGATAGAGCAACCCACTACGGAATAATTATCGGTGTGCGTAACAAAATGAAGCCGACAACACATGATGATACCGTTAGAAGAATAACACGATGAAACATCCACCTGCACATAAATATATGTATACTATACCTTTGTCCTTTTCGAATTTCGAATAGTCGAATTTCGAATAAATTCGAATTTCGAATAGTCGAATCTTCGACTCTTCGAAGAAAGTCCAATATTCGAATTACTCGTTTATTCGAATATTCGAGAAAGTCCAATATTCGAATATTCGTTTATTCGAATATATGAAGGCTTCGAATATCGAATATTCGAATATTTTTTATCAATTTTTTAACAAGTCAGTGGCACTCCTCTTCGAAAACCAGGGAAGTGTGGCCTTAGGTTAAAAATGATGTTTGAGTTTCGCGCGTCGTTCAAAGTGCGCCGAATTGTGTGTATGCAATCTGACAAGGCAACAGTCTGAAGCGCATGTCTGAACGGGAAGAGCGAGTCATCTAGGTAGAATCCCCATCCCTCAGTTAGTGTAAAAATGTGTTTATTTTTTGCCATGTCGTTAAACCCAAGGAGTAGGGGGGGGGGGTAGTTGTATTTACAATGGAATGGCGCCTCATGAGTTCGGGGGTGTTGTACACCCGCGATGCCTCTGCCCTCAAGCGGATCGGAGCGCGGTGGATAGTGACGTTGCTTCATGGGTGGGAGGTCGGGGGTTCGATTCCCCTGCTCTGCTACATTTTTGCATTTCATCTGGTTGGTTGAGATTTGAAGGATTCTGACATCTATACCATTTTCAGATTTTTTGCCTAATTTTCCAGCTGTTTACCGTGGAGAATAACTTTCTTGCCACTTGTTTATTACTGACCGATTTTTTAACCACAAGGCAATGAGAAAGGTACTCAACAAAATGGTGTATAAACATTCAACACCAGTGATGCACAGGCACAAAGTGCATGAAACAGAAGCACTGGTCACAATACGGACAGCGTACAAAAACTACAGGCTCCTCACAGGTACACCAGCGACACCACCTTCAATGTCATTATAATAATACCAGACGTTCAACGGCCTAGCGGCCGCCAAACGTCTGGTTGGGGGCTTCGCCCCCAAACCCTGAAACCCTGAAAAACTTCTTTACACAGACGCATACCATGCTGATTCGGTTTGCTCATGTCCGAAACCTTCTGCGATTGTGATGCAGCTGTTTCATATAACTGCTCTCTTGAAATGAAGTTCCCAATAAAGTCATCACTGTTAGAAGATGGAAAGAATCACACAGATATCATCCATTGAGGAGATAACCTCTCTCCTATGTTTTAGAAAAATGTTTTCCTCAAAACTGTCAATAATAAGAGATACTAAACGGATAAGCGAACGCGCCTGCCTCTGTACGTCGGTGACACGTCTTGCAATCCCAAGCGGCCTTTGACCGACATCGGAGACACGTCTTCTGAACGCGGAAGCCCGTTGCCCCACAACACTGACATATCTTTTGAATCCGGACGCCACCCCCCCCCCCCTTCTCCACCCCACCTTACTGGTTCTCTCGAACAGGTCATCCTTTAGTGGTCCCCTCTTGCCCGCTTCAGCTGCTGGACCCCTTCTTTTTGATTGCCCTTATTAGTAACCATCCTTAATTAACTCCTCCTTTTCTTGTTCCTTTATTGGTAACCGTCTACTGAACACCCGTCTACTGACCCCATTTTAGAGATCCCGTATTACTGGTTCCCCGTCTCCGTGTCACCTCCAGCCCCCCTCCCCCTTCCAGGTCACTTTCACGAATTTCAAGAATTTCACTTTTCAAGATATTCCTCCCCCCCAAACTTGTCCTCCCACGCTCACGGCGTGACATCGGTGACATGCCTGAACCCGGACATCGTTTAATCGACATCGTTGACTCGTCTTCTAAAGCCGGACGTCTTTTGAAGGACATCGCTGACATGTCTTCTGTACCTGCCCCCCCCCCTTTCCCCCTTTGCGCGACTTCGGCGACAGCTCTTCCGAACCCGTTCGCCTGTTGCACGACGTCGGTGGCACCTCTTATGAACCCGGACGTCTGTTGAACGACGTCGGTGACACCTTTTCTGAATTCGGACGCCTGTAGAACGACGTCGGTGACATGTCTTCTGATGGTGAGTACGAAAGCCCTTTGCGCGACATCGGTGACACGCCTTCTGACCCTCTCGACCTGACATGGGTGACACATGGTCTGAACCCGGACGCCTGTTACTCGACGTCTAGGATAGGAAAGGCCAGACGGATAGGCAGACGGACGGACAGACGGACGGACGGACAGACGGACGGACAACCGCTTACTCTTTTATATATAGTAGGATAGGATAAAACATAAAAATGTAAAATTCGAAGAAGTGAAGAAAGGTGTAAAATAATAGAATTTTCAAAATTATAATTAATTAAGAGAAAGAAAATAAAATCACAAAATATAAAACATATAAAAAGGTCCGTTTCGCCACTGCCTTCAAACGAACCTTTGAAATCCGCTCTGCTTCAGCTACCCGCAGCTTCGACACTTAACTTCAGGATGTTGTCCTTTTTTTGCAGGTCAAAAGGAAGGGCGTGCACAATGACGTCAGAGTGAAATCGTTCCACCCGAAAACGTTATCTTATGCCCACTGCTTGCTTGCCTCTCCAAGCCCATCAGTTCATCTTGCGGATTCCAATCGTCTTCTTCCACCACTTCCAGCTGCTCTTCTTCGTCAACTTCAAGTTGACGTGCTTCGAAGTTCTTGAGTATGTTGGCCATCAGTTCGGCCAGCTTGATTTGTTCCCTCGAAGGCTCCTTGTCTAAAGGTGGGCCACACTTCAGCGTGAGCAGGTGGGTACCACTCGAGCATCGGCGGACATTGTTGGTGTTCGGTTTTTGAAAACCTTCAGCAGACCTCTGATTTCCAGGTGACAGGCAAAGATGAGTGAAAGATTGTATCGATGGCCGCTTATGTAAATTTCCCTCCCTAGAATCGAACCCTCGACCTGCCTCGCATGAAGCAACGTCTCTATCCACTGCGCTCCGATCCGCTTGGTACAGAGGCATCGCGGGTGTACAAGACCCCTGAACTCGTGAGGCGCCGATTCCACTGTAGACGCAACGACCCCCTCTCCTTGGGTTTAACGACTTGGCAAAACATTTTCGCTGTAACACTGTCGAAGTCGTAGTGTCTTATCAGTCTGTATTCCAGCCATGGACTTCGGGTCCGTTTGCTTATAAGTGGCGCGAAGCTCTTCAACGGAGCCAGAAAACAGAGTGAATGCCATTCATGAGCCTCCAATGTGTTTTTTTTCTGCACCAGATCGCCTTTGTGCTACTTCTTGGTCCGTGCTAGCCATTCTTTTACCACCTAGAAGGTTCGGTATAACCTAAGGAAAGACAGTTACCTATGGAGCAAGATCTATAACAACCTAGCTCTGCTTATCCAGAGTGGTTCTCTCTTCTCGGTGCACACAGTTCTTAGGGAAGCAGAGGTGCTTCATTGCCATCATTTGTCACCGTCTTTTGGTCTCGTGAAGGAAATGGATGGAGCAGCTTTCGCGGTGCTTGGACAACGGCATCTGGGCCTGGACACCATCTTCCGCAGTCTCGGATCGGTCATCAGCTTGCCCTCGCCTCGCTCGTCGCACTCAGCCTCAGTAGCGCTATTCACCACTCACTGTACTCGATACTCTCCATTCCATTAGCCCTGATTTAATATAAGAGTAGCGGTAGTATATCGGCCACGGGACAGGAGATCCATAGATTGACATCGGTCTACCACAGTTGTATTCACCGTAATTACCGATCCCCTTTCGCAATTAACGAATTGTTAGACAATCTTAAGCCTTCGTATATGTCGCTCTGTCGAAAGCAGTTTACAGTGGATAATGAAAATAAGTAAATGTCAGTCATTGGGTGACCACAATAAATAAAAGTGTCCATTTGATTATTCGAATATTCGACTATACGAAATTCGAAATTTTGAGAATCGAATATTACTCGATCATCTGTAATCCGAAATTTAGAAAATCGAATAATACTCGATCATTCGGAATTCGAAATTTCAAAAATCGAATAATATTCGATCATTCGAAATTCGAAATTTTTTTCTAAGGACAAAGGTACAATGTTTACCCGCAACGTTGACAGACACGGTGTCAACTAAATGCAATCATGGAAATCGATATCACTGGACAACTCTAATAGGCGGTAATACAGCTAGAATAGATCAGTCAAAAAGGGTCACGAAAATGGAAGCAATATACGGCGTAGGTCGGGACAACTACATATGAAGGGGACTCCGCGATGTCAAGAGCCTACGCATGGGGCAACGGCGGTAGAATCCTCATCAGCTGCTCGCGTAACACTAGATCCGTGACAGGCTTCGACGGGAACTCCACATCGAACTGTACGGTTGGGTCGCCAAAGTGGCCAGGGCCTTTGGGTTCGGCAGGCCCTTTCCTGGGATCCTTCGTACAGTATTCGGCTTGATACAATCCAACCTTAACGTGATGAACGGTCCGAGCAGTGTAGGAACTTCCACAGTGCAGCCACAAAGAGCGTCTCTCAGTGCGATACGATAGATATATCGAATATCGCACTGAGAGACTACGTCCTCCTGAACGTCTTGTATGGCTTGTCCTTGAAAAATATAATATCTGCAGGTACTCGTTCCGGATGTTGATAGCATCCTTGGGCAATGTGATTTTTGAGCCACTCTTCCAACCGGGCTTGATATTATTGGTAAAAACCTTATCTTCAACCCTTTTGGAGTGACCGTGTGCGTTCAAGACTTTTCTGGTAATCTTCATCTTCTTCATACAATCCTAATAAATGTCCTCGAGACTGACTTGAAGCTCATGCTGTGCAGTAGGATCCTGTTTTGGGGCAGCTCGTCTGCGACCATGGAGGACACCTCCGAAATCGGCGAATATATTCATTCCGTCGTCTATACCACCGCCTCCCATATTGAAGAACATGGCAGCCACCCATTCCAAAAATTCCACTAAAGGTATCTTAAAAAGAACTGTGTGAACGTACGCAATGGATCACCTTGGAACTCGTAATGGAACCCTCTTGAACCACAGACATCTGGTCCGCCATTCTTAAGACCACCTTCACCATACTTATCGTAAATTTCTTTCTTCTTGAGATCCGATAGCACGTCGTATGCTTCAGCAATTTCTTCGAAATTGTTCTCCGCTCCAGGCTCCTTGCTCTTGTCTGGATGGAACTTCAAGGCCATTTTTCGATAAGCTTTTTTTGATTTCGTCGTCACTGGCTCCTTTGTCAAAGATGTGATTGTTGAAAGTGAACCACTCAAAACGCTGAGAGCTTTCCGGACAACCTAATATTATTACAAAAATGAAATAGAAATTTTGTCACTGTCGCCATTTGTTGCGGTCGCCTGCGCCAGGCGGGACTCGAACCCGCACTTTCTGCTTTCCGAGCAGCGATACCACGCCTTACATCACCGTCGAAAAAGATTGGTATGGGGCCGGAGTTCAACGCTCTCTGAAACTGAGTGTTTCGGCGATGCGAATTCAGTTTATTTCTTGTGAAGAACAATTTGATACGTTGTCAGATAAAATTCAACTATCATAAATTCTCACCTTTAACAATTCAGTCTTACCCTCGAGAAATATCGAGCTGTGTATTACAAAGGTTCATAAAGATGTCGAGGATCTAAGAAAAACCTGAGAAATATTATGAAAAACTAGAACAAGATCTTCCTAGGAAGGCTCTCTACTCAATGGATTGTCCGTGGGAAGTCTTTATCTGGAGGCGTGAGTCAAGATGTCTCCACAGGGAAATTTTTAAGCATTCTCTGTACAGCCCACCAGATAGAGCTTAAAAGTTTGAGAAAAAGTATACGAATTCGTACCTGATTGTCCGTGCAGTCTTTATCTGGAGCCTTGCATCAAAATATCTCCACAGGAAACTTTTGAGCATTCTTGTACGGCCCATCATATAGAGCTCGAAATTATGATATAAAAGTATGTAAGACTTGCACCAGTACGACTCTATGCGTTGTCTTTGTAACCACTCTAAATAAGTTATCCACTGTAACTGTAAATCTAATCGATCTGTAAAGTTTCGCCCTCAGTCAGGATGTGGTCGATCTGCAGGCTCCTGTACCTGGGTAGGTCATCATCGCGAAGCGGCGGGTGTCACGGCGCGAGTCGGCGCTAAAAATCAAGAGGTCGAGATTCGACAGAATCCACGAAAACTCTTCTGGCTTGGTCCTGATTGGTGAAGGTTTTACCAGCGAGAAAGTTTTGAACTTGTTTGAAAAGGTGGTAGTCGGTTGGTGAGAGGTCTGCAGAACATGGCGGGCGAGGCAGAACTTCAACCCTCAATTCGTTTAATTTTCAAATAGTGATTTGTGAAACGTGTGGGTGGGCGCTATCGTCCAAAGGAATCGAGTGAAGGAAGTTCTGCCTGAAAGCGGCGCGGGCAAAGACGCGGGACAGTGCCTGCGTAGCCAATTAGCGTCGAATCGCGTCGTGACACCGCCGCTTCGCACTCAGCCAAACAGCCCTCGCCGCGGAGGCGATGCTGACAGAGCCAACCACGGGAGCATGTAGGTCGACCACATTTATTGTGATTACAATCGATAGAGGGATAGGAGACTCAGACGGCTTGCATTGGCAGTCCAGAAATTGGGATTGATCTGAACCCTACCATCTCCTGCGTTAGAATTTCGAGCTCTTACGAATGAGCCAGGAAAGAATCTTGCCCCAATAACCCTTACAACAATTTTATTTTCAGGCGCTACTTTATTAACTTTCGTTAAATATCAGTTTTTATTTATATCAGAATTAACTACGAGGCATGCTTCCAGGCTACTTATGTGAACTCTACACCATCTCCTGTATTAGAATTTCGATCTCTATCGAATGAACCAGAAATTACCTGTCAAAATAACCCATGAGGCGACTTTTTAGGCATTGTTTATTTTCGTTAAACATCAGTTTTTATTTATATCAGAATTAATTGCGAGGCATGCTTGCAGGCTAAAATTGCACGAGGACTTAGATAGACGATAGATCTTCTAACAGAAGTTTAAAGCATTCGTTTCCACATGGCATCTCTTTAGCATTTCGTAAGTGATTTTTCTATGGAACTTTTCAAAGCACACATCATATATTTCGAGACTAAGGCTAGATAGGTGATTCATTAAATGTTCACCGAGAATAAATTTCATCACACAATTAAATTCCTTGTCCAGTCGTTTGTGCCTTCTAGCAGGTTTTTGATCTCGTCCCACAGGCAATATGCCTGCATAGCCAATGCCACCGCCAATTAACGAGCTAGGAAATACTCGTGAAATGCTTTGAGAAAGCTGGAATACTTCGGTGTTCTTAGGAGGCCTAGCGACTATCAAATTGAACTCGTGGGGCAGTTTCAGACTGTGAACATGCTCTACGCATTGAAGGATCATAATGTCGTTTTCAAAAAGGTTGAGCAATTGGGGTGCTCTTAAAAAGTCTCTCGTCTATCTAGTTATATTCCTCGCTCAATTTTAGCCTAGAAGCATGCCTCGCAATTAATTCTGATATAAATAAAAACTGCTATTTAAAGAAAATAAAGAATGCCTAAAAAGTCACCTCATGGGTTATTTAGACAGGATAATTTCTGTCTCATTCGATAGTGATCTAAATTCTAATACAGGAGATGGTGTAGAGTTCACATCAGTAGCCTGAAAACATGCCTCGTAGTTAACTCTGATATAAACAAAACCCATATTCAACGAAAGTTAATAAATAGCGCCTGAAAAAATGTTGTAAGGGTTATTGAGGCAAGTACCTTTCCTGGCTCATTCGGTAGAGTTTGAAATTCTAATACAGGAGAATGGTAGGGTTCAGTTCAATCCCAATTTCTGGACTGCCAATGCAAGCCGTCTGAGCCTCCTATCCCTCTATTGATTGTAATCACACCAAATCTGGTCGACCTACAGGCTCCCGTGGTTGGCTGGGTCAGCATCGCCTCCGCGGCGAGTGCTGCCTGGCTGAACGCGAAGCGACGGATGTCACGGCGCGAGTCGACGATAATTGGCTCTGCAGGCACTGTCCCGCGTCTTTGCCCGCGCCGCTTTCAGGCAGAACGTCCCCCCCCCCCCCCCCGCCAAAAGAATCGGGCCTCTTCTGTTGACCAATGCAGGCTGAAGTTGACGCAATTTTCGGTGCATTTCATCGATTTGCTAGCAGTAGAACTCTGCTGTGATCGTTTGATCTGGTGCCAAAAAGCTGTGGTGGGTCACACCAGCCGCCGACCACCATACAGTGACCATTTCCTTTTTAGTGGAGGTTCGCCTTTGGAAAATGCCTACGTGGTCCGCTGGCGTGCAATCTCTGTCCACTGTCTGGAATGTTTCCTTTTATCATTCGGAATCCATTTTTCATCCCAAGTGATGACTCGATTCAAAACGGGTCAGTTTTGTTGCGTAAAAGTAGAGAAGAACAAAGCTCGAAACGCGACAATTTTTGCGCACACACTCAGCTCATGGGGCACCCACTTTTCGAGCTTTTTCACCTTCACAAGACGTTTCAAAGCATATGCAACAGGAGTTTTACTGAAATCTAGCTCTTCAGAGATCCCGCGAACTGTTTGAGATAGTTCAGCTTTAACCAATTCCTTCAACTCTTCGTCCAGTATTGGTCTAGGTCGACCGCTAAGGGGTCATCTTCAAGGCTGGAATCTGCGCTCCGAAACTTACTGAACCACTGGCACACAGTGCTTTCTCCAAGACTGTTAGGCCTCCACACTCGATTGATTTGTCAAGCTGTTTCGGCTGCGGATTGTCCCAATTTGAAGTTAAAATAAAATATCGTTCGGAATGGCTCCATCAACAAACTTCAATAAGCCCTTCAAAAAAAGGAAATATAAACCAACGTTGAATCGTAAATTATTCTGACAGATAGAGTGAAAAATTCTGTACAGAAAATAGCATTAATGCGCAATGCAAGTTGAAGTTTTACTTAATAATAGACAAATGAAAAATAGTAACACAAAACGGTGAGAGCTTTTCGGACAACGTAATAATTTTCATTATTTTTGTTGATTTTTATCGCCCATAGACAACATAATGCCCGCATTTATCGTCTGCTTCTGCCTTCTCAATGTATGGAGGCCTGCGTCAAAATATCTCCGCAGGGGAATTTTTAAGCATTTTTGTACAGCCCATCAGATAGAGCTTAAAATTTTGATAATAAAGTACACAAAATTGCTACCTGATTGTCCGTGCTGTCTTCATCTGGAGGCATTCGTCAAAAGATCTTCACAGGGGAAGTTTTAAGCATTCTTGTACGGCCCATCCGATAGAGCTTGAAATTCTGATATGAAAGTATTAAGACTTGTACCAGTACGACTCTATGCGTTGTCTTTGTAACCACTCTAAATAAGTTATCCACTGTAACTGTAAATCTGATCGATCTGTAAAGTTTCGCCCTCAGTCAGGTCGTGGTCGATCTGCAGGATCCCGTGCACGGCTAGGCCATTATCGCGAAGCGGCGGGTGTCACAGCGCTAGTCGACGCTAATTGGCTCCGCAGGCACTGCCGGAATCGTGGGTACGCATCCGAGTCGGAAGTAACGACTGCCTCCCGGAAAAACGTTGCCTTGTCCCTGTTTCTATGATAGCGAGATTGGTAGGTGGAAAAGCTTACTCTAGTTTACTCTAGTTTGCTCTGGGCCTGTCGTTTAAACCGCTTCATCGTCTCAGAGGGGTTGAAACGTAAGGGCTAGAATTAAGTTTTCCACCTAAAAACCGCGTTGGCATGGAAGCAGAAACATCACAGCTGATAACGATGCCGAGGTTTTAAGATGAGAGAACATGGAGATTGTCTTGTTGGCTACATTGTTATAGTATAGGCCAAATAAGCATTCACAATCGCCTCCGAGACATCCCATAGAAGTAGAATGCGAGGGGCATCCCAAAGGGTCTGAGTAACGCCGTCTTTTATCCTTATCCTTCATTAGTAAAGAATACGCAATGACCAATCGAAGCTTTCCGGGTGAAACCGCCAAGAAAACGTTAGGCAGAAAATCTGATTCATTGACGCTATTGTACACTTGTGACTCCGTATGTCGAAAAAAATTCACCAAGTCTTTATTCGGCATGTAGATCACGAGTGTGGTATCAGTTTTTGAAATATCCGACCATTACGCTAGGTTACGCGTGGAATAGGTAAGTAAGGCTCAGGGCTCCCGACTTCGTCGAAGCTTCGCTTGAGGGGATTATTTAAGCAGTGGACATAGATGCGATATCGAAAGAATAATTTGTTTGGAGAATCATTTGTTCTGACAACACGGCTAGGTTCAAAGAGGATCGAATGTACTAAAAGCTACCGTACACCACCGCGGAACCGAGATTGAATACCAGCGCCATAATTCATCCAAATAAGACAGGTTTTGGGAAAAAATCAGTGTCTTTACCACCCTTAGTCACCCCTATCAATCTTATCCTGATCCACCGAAATTTTAAGAACGGGACAATATGCATGATCAATAGCCTTGACCACGGGCGAAAAAGGGAACTTTTTTGGAGTCGTGAGAGTAGAATACTGGCAATGAATCTGGCCTCCTTTCTAGACAAGGTTTTTGGTGTGATTTCACATGAAGTACTTCGACTGGTCGCGTCCGATTTTTGTAGGGAGCCAAACGATGCGACACTACTGCTCCTCGTGAGCAGGTTCCGCTGCCATATTGAGCCTGGGCTCGCAATCCTTCGCAAATAAGGAACCCATACTTACAACCAGTATTCGAAGATATATCTCATAGGATACCTCTCGTCTCAGAGTATCACTGCGACCCGGTATTCCAAGATTTTCAATAACATTTTTTGGTGAAAGTTTAAAAGCTCATGATAATCCAATGGTACTCTTTCGATAAAGAAGCTACAAAAAAATTCACAACCTTAAACTATTGCTGGAATGCCCTACACTACACATTTTTAATAAAACCGAAGGAATATAACGCACATTGTGTTTTAGAATGGTTATCCTCTTATAACGGCAGAATCCCATAACTCGACGTCTTTTAAAGTTACTCAGTCACGTTTCAAAATTAGTCCTGAAACCGAGGATCCGCAACATGCAAAATACGGGTGAGAGTTTATGTTAGTTTCCTATGCGAATTTTACTGTCATTGCGCAAGAGGTATACGCCTCCAAGGCAAGATGTGTGTTAATTAACGAACGGGCTCTGTTTCTCCAACATCATTATGTTCATTGAAGATCGTTTTTATTACTTACCTTTGGAGAGCAAACATAGAAGAGAAGAGAAGATATTGAGGTAATGCTGGTCAAAAAGAACACGACGAGCTGAGTGAAATTTTGATGTTGTAGATAGATCAGTTAAGTGCTAGAATAAATTTCCCTCAACAGTGTCAACGCTGTGGATGAGTTCGCACAGCCAGATTTTAGGTACAAATAACGAAGAGTCAATGATGTTACAAACGGTACAATTCATATTACAACGCATATCCTACAATCCTTTATGATGGTTGCCGAAATCTTTAATTATATGTTGATTGCTCTTGTTTGTCCTTAAGTTTGTAGAAAACATCAAAATAGTTAAATGAAATAGTTATTTGTACCTGAATTAAATTAAATTAGATTAATTATTATTATTATTATATTAAATTATATTTGTATGTTATTCGCCTCGTTGTTTGGTTCCTTACAGTACTGAAAGAGTTCAAAATGGGTGCTGTAATGCGTTTTTCTTAGGATACTATCGCCGTCTCAAAAAATTACCGAAATCGGCCAAATTTTCAAAAACGGACGTCGTTTTCGTAATCAGTGCACAACATAACCCTCAGATGATTTGGTCGAGAAAATTTGACCAATTTCGAAAAATATCGATCTTCATCGACGTCATCGTCCGCGCAGGCTCGGCCCACGTCCTCGATGGGAAATTGTCAAAAAATCGCTTTTTCCAGAATTGGTCGAAGGTGACAACATTCGATGAAGCTTTTCGTGCTGAAGCTAACGGTGTTATTGCGAGTGTCGAAAACTCAAATATGGGCGAGTAAGAGCGCAGGAAACTGCAAACGCTAAACTCCGGTGCCCTAAAACGGCAGCTGGTGCTTAGGCAGTTCTATCAGCTAGAGAGTTTTGAGCACGTCATCATAAAGTACCTTACGTTCTGCTCGCCCATGCATTTGTAAGACGGTATCTCTTTGCGTCTTCCCGCAGAGGTCGACTGAAATTGGAAGAAATCGTGTCAAACAAGGCTAACCTGCATTTTCGCAGCGCCGTAACTTAATCCAATCATAAGCTACATTACTCCTTTTCAGGGATATATTAGAACATCTTACTGCCTACAAAACATACAAGCTGTGATCGGAAAGGTTCACACATGACAGAGTTATCGCGCTCAGAACAGGGCCGCGCGTGCAATGCAATAAAACAACGGTCCATGTTCTCCTCGCTCTTACTCGCCCAGATTACAGTTTTCCATACTCCCAATAACACCATTCAATTAAGCATGAAAAGGTGGACCGAATGGTATCTAGCATGCCCAATTCTAAGATATCGATTTTCTATGACGTCATCGTCCGCGCAGGCTCGGCCTGGGCGCCCACGTCCTCAATGGGAAATCGTCGAAAAATCCATTTTTCTAAAATTGGTCGAGAGTGAAACTGTTCGATAGAACTCTTCGAGCTGAAGAGAACGGTACCATTGCGAGAGTCGAAAGCTCAAATCTGGGTGAGTAAGAGCGCAAGAAACTCTAACCGCTATCTTACGCCGCTCTAGATTGGCAGATGAGGCTAAGGCAGTTCAGGCAGCTGAGCAGTTGTGAGCATGTCATCGTAAAGTGCGTTCAATGTTCTGCCAGCATACGCGTTTGCATGCCGTTAGCACGGCGCGTCTTCCTGCAGGGGTCGACTGAAGTCGGAAAAAATCGTGTCACACACGGCGAACCTGCATTTTCGTGCCGCTATAATTTCGCCTGTTTAGAAGCTATACCGCTGCACTTTCGCGGACTACTAACGCCTTCTACTGCCTACAAAATCACGAACCGCAGCTGGAACGACTCGATCTAAATAGAGTTATTGCGCTCCGAACACACTCGCGCGTGCAATTTGCGAGAGGTCGCGCCTACTCGCTTGATAGGTTCAATTCTACATGCATTGTTTACGGCGCACTCCAAAAGCAAGCTGGACAGTTTAAGAGCAATTTATGAGTAGGGCGGCTGGGAATTTCCGATAAAACTCCCGAAACGGTCACTCTACAGGCTCTCGCACCCACTCGATTGATAGGTTCGATTCTGTACGCATTGTTCACGGCGCACTCCAAAGGCAAGCTGGACAGGCTAGGAGCATTTCCTAAGTGGAACCACTGGGAATTTCGATGAAACTCCCCAAACGGTCACTCTACAGGCTCTCGCGCCCACTCCACCTCACTCTGCGAGTGGTCGCGCCCAATCGATTGATAGGTTCGATTCTGAATGCATTGTTCACGGCGCACTCCAAATGTAAACTGGACAGGCTAGGAGCATTTCCTAGCTGAGCTCAAATATATGTTACACGACCATATACGGCCTGCTGAGCTCAAATATATGTTTCTTTTCACAAGTGCTTGACATTAGAGAAAGTTATCTAAAAAAGCCGCTTTAGAACGCTCCAAAGCGGCTTTTTCGGGAATTGACCAAAAGACATGCGCGGTACTGTAGTGGCCTTCCTTGGAGCGGATGCAGAGGGGCAAACGCCTCGCAAATTTTTCGAAGATGGGCCCCAGGTCGTAGCTGGGAACAGATTCTGTTCAAGGATGAGAAGCTGGAGCAGGCGCACAATCGCCAAAATAGTAGGATGTGGTCTACAGAGGCTCCGAGCACCTCTGGTATCGTCCAAAACCCACAATCTGTCATGGTTTGGGGCGGAATCGGCGCCAGCGGCAAGACCCCGTGTTTTCCTGGATAAAGTAGTGAAAATCGACAAAGATGTGTACCAGCGAGACATTCTTGAGCCCGTAGTTCTTCCTTGGGCCCAGCAGCACTTCGGTGATGCCCATTGGACGTTCCAACAGGACTCTGCACCCGCACATAGTGAGAAGAGTGCGCAGGCGTGGTGCGAGGTCAATTTCCCCGACCTCTTCACACCTTCGGAATGGCCGCCGTATTCTCCGGATTTGAATCCGATGGACTACAGTGTGTGGGCATTTTAGAAGCTAGGGTCGGCGTCAAACGCCACCGCAGTCTCGAGTCCCTGAAGGAATCTATGCGCCAGGAGTGGGAGTGGTTGTATCCTGACGAACTGCGGCCCTGTATCACCTGTATCACCTGTCTTCCCGTTGGTCATCGAACTGCTCTAGCGGGCGCCAGCAGCGTCTCCATTCGTCCCTGTCGCGTGCCAGAGTGCTCCAACGGATCCACCTCGCTCGAGGGACAAGGAAGAGCGTCATAGCGATCGTTCAGGGCTTCCACGAAGAAGTCCGACCACCGCGTTGGTGGGCGTCCTGGTGTTCTCTTGACATCCCGCGGAATCCAGTCGGTGACGGCTCTCGTCCAGCGGGTGTCTGCGAAGCGCATTACGTGGCCGGCCCAGCTAATTTTCGACAACTTGGCCCACGCGACAGCGTCTCTGATCTTCGAACGTCGGCGAAGCTCGGAAATCCGGAGGTTCTTCGTTTTCTTCGCGACTTCTTCGACGCTCTTGAAAGCTCCCCAAGCCGCCCGTTTCCTCCTGCTCAGCTCCGGCGCTAGGTCGTTGGCCATATTGACTTCGCGACCCAGATACACGTAGCTGGAGCATTCGGAGATGTTCGTTTTGTTGAGCGAGAATGAGGCATCAGAACCTTGTCCGTTCCTCATGAACATCGTCTTCGTAAGATTCAGCTGCAGTCCAACGTTCCCACATACACGATCGAAGTCAGCCGCATTCGCTCCGCCTGGCTGATGCTCGGTGTTATGAGCACGATGTCGTCAGCGAAGCGCAGATGGTGCAGCTGCCGGCCGTCGACTTTCACTCCCATGTCCTCCCATTCTAGTTCGCGCATGACGTTTTCGAGGGTGGCGCTGAAGAGCTTCGGGGACATGGTATCACCCTGCCGAACCCCTCTCTTCACGTCGATGAGGACGTCGTTGTAGAATGGTGAGATCTTGGTCGTGAATCCACTGTACTACTCACGAAGGACTCTGATGTACTGAGCAGGAACACCCTGAGTGAGCAGGGCGTCGATGAACGCTTCAGTTTCGACGGAGTCGAATGCCTTCTTCAGGTCGACGAACGTAAGGCACAGCGTCAGCTTGTACTCTCGCGTGACTTCGACGAGCTTCGTAATGGTGTGTATGTGGTCGATCGTGCTGAATCCTCTCCGAAGTCCTGCTTGCTCACATGGCTGTCCTTCGTCCAGCGTTCTGCTGATCCTATTCAGGATCACTCGAGTGAACAGCTTGTAGACTACGAACAGCAGGCAGATCGGGCAATAGTTGCCAACGTCGTGCACGTCTCCCATCTTGTACAGCAAGACGGTCCTGCTGGTCTTCCACTGAGAATGAACCTTGCACTCCGACAGGTAGCGCGTGAAGAGCCGCGCCAGGGTGTTGATGAGCGCTGGCGGTAGGTTCTTTAGGTGTTCGGGTCTGGTTCTGTCGGGACCGGGTGCTGTACAATACCGCTCGCGCCGCACGGTCAGAAGTGGGCGAAAAAACGCCAACATAGCGTCGCAAAGCGTCGCACGCTCATAACTCCTTCAGTTTTATGTTTCTTGAATAAAGGTTGGTACCATTCGATTCGCCTCTTCGAGATCTACACAAATGTGTGTAAAACTTTACCGGAGCACCCGTATTTTCGCCGTGGGTGGTCCAAAATTGGCTGGACGGGCGATTAGAGCAGCTTATTTCCCAGGATATGCGTGCTTTCGGAGTATCTCAAAGATGGCGTACGTCGCCAGTGCTCTGTCATGCCAGGAATGCCCCGAGAGTGCGCCGTGCACAATGCACACAGAACCTATCCTATCAATCGAGTGGGCGAGCGCATGTCCCCTGCGCTTCTATCCTCTCTCACTGGGAACTGCGACGTTTTCAAGACTATTTCGAGCCGTTTGGAGAATGGTATCAGAAATTCCCGGCCACCCCACTCAGGATTAGCTCCAATCTGTACCAGCGAAACTTTGGTGTGCGAGGTGAACAATGCATGCAGAATCGAACCTTCCAATCGAGGGGGGGGGGGACACCTTGTAGACTGAGCGTTTGGGGAGTTTTATCAGAAATTTCTTGTCGCCCTAGTCAGGAGTTGCACTAAGACTGCGTAGCTAGAATTTAGAGTGCGCCGTGAACAATGCATAGAGTATCGAACCTTTCAATCGAGGGGGGGGGGACAGCTTGTAGACTGAGCGTTTAGACAGTTTTATCAGAAATTTCTTGCCGCCCTACTCAGGAATTGCTCCAAGGCTGTCCAGCGAGCCTTTGGGGTGCGCCATGAACAATGCATACAGAATCGAACCTTCGAGGGGGGGGGGGGGGCGACCGCTCGCAAATTGCACGCGCGGGCGTGTTCGGAGCACAATAGCTCTATCAAGTTGGAACCTTTCAGGTTGCAGGTTGTACAGTACCGCGCATGTCTATTGGTCAATTCCTGAAAAAGCCGCTTTAGAGCGTTCCAAAGCGGCTTTTTATGTAACTTTCTTTAAAATCAAGCACTTGTAGAATGAAACATATATTTGAGCTCCGCAGGCCGAGCTCTATCTTTTGACATATTAAATCAATAGAGTAGAACAATGCATATAGGCCGGACATAATCAATCGGGTGGGCGCGAGAGGCTGTAGAGTGACAGTTTGGGGAATTTTATTGAAACTCTCAGCCGCCCTACTCAGAAATTGCCTTAGGGACAGTCCAGCTTGCCTTTGGAATGCGCCGTAAACAATGCATACGGAAGGGAACCTATCAATCGAATGGGCGCGGCAGTCTGTACAGTGATGGTTTGGGGAGTTTTATCGGAAATTTCCAACCGTCCTAATCAGGAATTCCTCTAAGACTGTCCAGCTTGCTTTTGGAGTGCGCCGTGAACAATGCATACAAAATCAAACCTATCAATCGAGTGCCCTGAACAATGCATACGGAAGCGAACCTATCAATCGAATGGGCGCGGCAGTCTGTACAGTGATG
>OX375868.1:70046291-70098662 GCA_947359475.1 Heligmosomoides polygyrus bakeri | reverse complement strand
AAACTTCAACCGCTGTGTCCGTGGCCCTAAAATGGCAGCTTGTGCTAAGGCAGTTTAATCAACTAGGGAGTTGTGAGCACGTCGTCGTGAAGAACCTTAAGCGTTCCTGCTCGGAGGCGCATTTTTAGGTTGTTAGCTCTCTGCATCTTCTCGAAGGGGTCGACTGAAATTGGAAAAAATCGTGTTACACAAGGCTAACCTGCATTTTCGCACTGCTGTAACTTTGTCCTATCATAAGCTACATTGCTGTATTTTGGCGCACTAATAGACCATTTTGCTGCTTACACAATTTACAAGCTGCAAACCGGAAAGGTTCAAACACGACAGAGTTATCGCGCTCAGAACACGCCCGCGCGTGCAATTTAGCACAACAACAGTCGATGTTCTCCTCGCTCTTACTCGCCCGCATTAAAGTTTTTCCTACTCTCAATAACACCGTTCAGCATGAAAAGTTCTATCGAATGGTATCAAGCATCGCCCAACTCGAAGACATCGATTTTTCGATGACGTCATCGTCCTTCCGCCGCGGCCTCGTCCTCGATGCGAAACAATCAAAAATTGATGTTTCCAAAATCGGTCGAAATTGATACCGTTCGATAGCGCTTTCCATGCTGAACGGAACGGTGCCATTGCGAGCTTCGAAGACTCAAGTCTTGGCGAGTAGGAGCGCAAGAAACTCTAACCGCTAGCTTTCGCCGCTCTAAAACGGCAGCTGAGGCTAAGGCAGTTCAGGCAACTGAGGAGTTGTGAGCATGTCATCGTAAAGTACCTTAAGCACTCTGTTCGCGAACGTATTTTAAATCCGTTAGCTCGCCGCGTCTTTTCGTAGTGATCCACGGAAATCGGAAAAAAATGCTTCACACAAGCTTCACCTGCATCTTCGCACCCCTATAACATTGCCCCTCGTATGTTAAACTATTCTGCTTTGGCTTGCTAGCAGACCGTTTGACTGCCTACAAGACCTACAAGCTGCAACCTGAAAGCTTCCAACCTGACCGAGCTATTGCGCTCCGAACACGCCCGCGCGTGCAATTTGCGAGCGGTCGCCCCCCCCCCCTCGATTGAAAGGTTCGATTCTCTATGCATTGTTCACGGCGCACTCTAAATTCTAGCTACGCAGTCTTAGTGCAACTCCTGACTAGGGCGGCAAGAAATTTCTGATAAAACTCCCCAAACGCTCAGTCTACAAGCTGTTCCCCCCCCCCCCTCGATTGAAAGGTTCGATTTTGCATGCATTGTTCACCTCGCACACCAAAGTTTCGCTGGTACAGATTGGAGCTAATCCTGAGTGGGGTGGCCGGGAATTTCTGATACCATTCTCCAAACGGCTCGAAATAGTCTTGAAAACGTCGCAGTTCCCAGTGAGAGAAGATAGAAGCGCAGGGGACATGCGCTCGCCCACTCGATTGATAGGATAGGTTCTGTGTGCATTGTGCACGGCGCACTCTCGGGGCATTCCTGGCATGACAGAGCACTGGCGACGTACGCCATCTTTGAGATACTCCGAAAGCACGCATATCCTGGGAAATAAGCTGCTTCTAATCGCCCGTCCAGCCAATTTTGGACCACCCACGGCGAAAATACGGGTGCTCCGGTAAAGTTTTACACACATTTGTGTAGATCTCGAAGAGGGCGAATCGAAAGGTACCCAACCTTTATTCAAGAAACATAAAAATGAATGAGTTATGAGCGTGCGACGCTTTGCGATGTTATGTTGGCGTTTTTTTCGCCCACTTTTGACCGTGCGGCGCGAGCGGTATTGTACGTTTCTTCACCGACGAGATGGCGTGTCGGATCTCGGAAGGGAGAACAGAGGGGACGACGTATCTATCCTGCGGAAGATGGCGTGGGGGAAGGTGAACGTGGCTATCGAAGAGATTGGAGTAGAAGTCGTGGATGACCTTCTCCATGGTCCTTCTGGAAGAGGATGACGGTTCCGTCAAGACGTCGGAGGGCGGTCATCTTGGTCTTGATGTTGGCGACTTTCCCGGCAGGCATTGCGGAAGCTTTAAACCTGCCTCTGCCGCTTCAACCAACACTTCCGCCATTTTCTCCTTAAGATCCTCCTTTATCGCCGCTCTGCATAGCTTCGCAAGCTCGGACGTCAGTTGGTAGTTGCCTGACGCTCGTGTTGCTCCACGCTGGCGTATCAGCTCGAGAGTTTCCGGAGACAGGCGTCTCTTGGTGGTCTTCAAGCTCTCGGCTCCCTTAGCACTATCGCGGAGATGGTGCACGAAGCGGTCGTATTCCTCGTCGATGTTGTCCATAACGGTATCTTTCCAAAGGCCGGCAAGAGAGGTGTAGAGGCCCCAGTTGATGGTCGTTCTGAGACTCCTCTTCTTAAACTTCACGGCCTTCTCTCTTTGACGCGAAAAGCGGAACCTTGCGCCAAGGAGGCGGTGGTCCGATCCCATGTAGAACTTGGGGACAACGGAAACGTCGGTCAGGCAATACTTGCGCTTGAAGATGATCTCGTTGTGGAACTGGCCACCGGGGGGATTCCCAGGTCCATCGTAGAGAGGGAGGCTTCTGGAACTGTGAGTTTCCATGGATGGTGTTGGTCGACATGATAAACTCAGACAGCCTTTCACCTTGCTCGTTCCACTCCAAACCGTGGGTTCCGATGTGAAGTTCTTCCGGCGATCTTCGCGATCCGATCTTGGCGTTGATGTCGCCGACGATCCCCTTGTAGAAGGTATGATCTTCCTTATAGAACTTCTCCAGCTCACGTAGAAGGCTTCGACCTCTTCGTCGTCGTAGTCGGATGTTGGGGCATACGCGACGAACACAGCCGAAGCTGGCACGGAGCCACATCGCTTCAGTCGCTGACGTCCGATTCGGGTTGTCAGAGACTCGTACGAATCGATGTTCATGGCCAAGTGCGTGTTGACGAGGACACCAACGCCGCCTACTCCCCTGCTGTTATTCGCATGTTCCGAGGAACAGTTCTTCTCCGGAGTCGTAGACGGCGTGTAGGGGGTGGTGTCTTCTCGTCGCGGTCAGTCTGATTACGTTGTACTTGATCTTCCTGGCTTGCATCATCAGGTCCTCGACGGATGCTTCCGATGCAAGTGGGCGGGCGTTGTAAGTACAGATCGTCATCCTAGTCCTTCTTAATTTGCGCAGCTTGGTTAGGCCCTGAGATTTTAGCAGCCTCTCCGTGCTCGTCCTTCCCATCGCTGCAGAAATGGGGGCTCTTTCGGGGTCAGGGGAATGAGGCCCTTTAGTGCTGCTGTGTTTGGCTCCAATACACACGGTAGCTTGTCAGGCTCTGTCGAGCGGGCGAAGAACTCCGGGCAGCCAGCCAGACTGCCCGAAGAGACGGGGCGAGACTTTTGAGGCGGCCTCGAATCGCCTTACGATGTACTCCCAGTCTACCGAGTGCAAGCTTTTGGCCGAGCCGACACAGTTACAATCAGCACAGGCGCGAACACATCCACGCACACTGTACATGAACATGCCGCTCCCACGCACAAGCAACGCGTCGACCCGACACAACAGGAGCAAGGAGTCCATCCCCTGCATCCCACCTGCGTCTCTGGGCAGTACACGGTCGCATTTGGTTCGCGTTTAATTCCCCTATCCACCACCCGGGGACGCGCCACGTGGCCCTGCGACAAGCGGCCCAAGATCCCTCTTAACAAAACAGCCCGAAGGCTCTCTATCGAGGGAGATCCGTGGAACTGCGGCCCATCGCCGAAAAATTCGCGAAACGTTTGGTCCTCTTCATCCACTACAAAGGAGGCCACTTCGAAACCACTTAAACATGATGTGCCCTAATGTTTGTATTGTTGTAATTTAATCCTCGTTTTCTCGAATTTTGGTAGTTTTATAATTATGATAAAAAATCTTGTCCACGTTATTTTGGTTCACCCTGTACTTTGATTCGCTTTGTTACTGTTTTTCTGATATTTCCACATATCTGAGTGGTTAGTTGCGACATAGGTTTTACCAAAAACCTTATTAAAATGACCAGAACCTACGGTGTAGCAACTCGCCAAAAATCTTTCATGACACCTTCTCGAAATATATGTAGAGTATTTTCCGAACATAAAATTTTGCGATCAACTTATTGTTAGAGCGTTGATACGAATGAAACGTTGCGGAAATAGACTGCTGGTCGCGGCCATTTTCGCCCTTGGTCGCGGGCATTTTCTCCCCTAGTTGCGGGCATTTTCTTCGTAGACCATGAACTCATTGCGAACTCGTATGCCAGTCTGAAGGTGCAGTACATATGTGCTTTGAGGGCACAAAGCTGTCCCCAGAATAAGGAATGAGTGAAAAAATAATGCAAATCAGTGACTTCACATCTGTGCGAAAACGCTGCTTATCAATACGTTTCCAAGTCGTTTGCTGAAGCACCTTTAACCTGCCTTTATCCGTTATCTGTGATGCCTAGAGTGTATTTCTCGCTGTTGTGTTTCCATAGGAAACATTAGGATCCTGTAGCTCGTCTGGTTGAATGACAATAAAAATGGGATATGTTGGATACTCTGTCATACTACTGGATCCTCTCTGCGCTGTTTCTGCTGACAAGCGTTCGTTAATCGACAATCAACTTCAGCATGTCTGCGAAATTTTCATTGTTTAAGCATGTGTTAAATCGTGAATTCGAACGTTTTCATGGGTATGTGTACTACTATAGGGTAAGATGCTGAATCCATATTTTCCGCGCTGGTGACATGCAAAGTAGCTATCGAAGGACATATAGTATAGTTCCCACACCACACAAACCTTTGCAATTCTCTCAGTACAAGTGCTCCGACACGCCTAACGGCATGTCTCGCACTTGCGCTCTTCGCGCGACTTTGTAGCATCACTGACCTATGGAAAGTAATTTTTGTAAAACATAAAATTCGCTAGCATTTAGGACTTGGTGCGTACTTTATCGGCATCAAGCCCTTCACTGCTTCGGTACCTTCATCATAGACATTCTTTCCTGACCAGCCTTTAAGGTCATTGGTTTGTGCTGCGCAGTACTTCTGTCCCTCAGGTTGTTCCTCCGAAATCGTTCTCATGCTCAACAGCTAGCGTTTCAACTTGTCGTTGACACGTCTTCCGAAGCCAGGTTTCCCTCGTTTCTTCTAACTGGATCTAACTGCGGGTCTTTACTGGTCTTCCCTCCCCCTCCTTAGTCCCCACCTTCCTGGTCCCAACTACTGCCCTCTTCTTTGTTTCCACTATTGACACCTACTGGTCTCTTCTTGCTGGTTTCCCCGTAATGGCCTCTCCTCCAGATTCTTCCTTTCCTTGGTGGTCGCTCTCCTGGTCCACCATAGAGGCTCCACTTACCGCCCTTCTCCACCACTCCCTTAGCGGTCCTCCCATGCTCACGGCACGATAGGTGACACGTATTCAGAATCAGGATGCTTGCTGCGCGACGTAGTGGGCCCGTTTTCTGGATCAAGAAGCTCAGAAGCGCGCGCAGTCGCCATGTGTGTCGAGCATGAAGAGTCTATGCATATGGCGGATTCCTTGTTCTCCTTATGAATTCCCTTACGTCTCACTTCTTGTTGGTTCTCCGTCCTGGTCCCGCTTCCAGGTCCCTTCTTTAAGGTATATTCATCCTCCCCCATCGGGATCCTCCCTACTACTCTACCCCAATTAGGTATGCTTCCTACGCTCACGACACGACGAAGGCGAGCGAACCCCACTGTGTGACATCGGTGTCACATCCTCTAAATCCGGACTCTCTTAAAGGCAATGGATCCCCTTGCTGATCCTCCTTACTGTCCCCCCCCCTCTTGATTGGCTAGGTGCCACCTCCTGGCCTGCTTCATTGCTCTTCCATCGACCATCACGATGCTTCTCCTGGTCGCTGCCTCCTGATGGCCGTCGGTTCTCCACCCTCAAAGTCCCCTTCCACCCTTACCCCTTTAGAAGGCTTCTCATGCTAATGGCACGAAGTCTAAGTCGCTTCTGGACGCTCAGAAACGCGCGTAGGTGCTGTTGTGTTAAGCAGTAAAGGGCTGCGTTTTCCCTGCTGCAGCAACATCCCACATTCAATAGCAAATTTTGCCCGCGCTATAGATGATGAGGCGAACCTCATTCAGGTTAGATCATCGACCGTCCTCGCTGTGGATAATGCGGCGTATCTCACTTCGGTTAGATGACTCGACTGCTCTCGCTGTGGATGATGCGGCTTACCTCACTTTGGTTAGATCACTCCACGGACAAACTCTTTCATATATAGGTGGTGATGGTGATGGTGATAGGTGGTGACGTCTCACATAGGTTTGATCATTCGACCGCCCTCGCTGTAGATGATGCGGCGTACCTCACTTCGATTAGATCACTCAACCGCTCTCGCTGTGGATGATGCGGCGTACCTCACTTTGGTTAGATCACTCCACGGACCAACTCTTTTATATATAGGTGGTGATTCCAAGGAACTGACCCATAAGATAGGAGATGATAGATACCCTTATTTCCTCGACTGATTGGGACATGTCTGGCTTTTTTTAATCTGAGCGACGGTATTTTTTGCAAAGAATCTTCAATGTCTTGAAATTGCTGTATAACAGAGACAAAAAAGCCACCAAGATTGCAAAGACGATAGAAAAAATATTTGGCTTCCACCGCTTTTCTTTGCATTAAGTACACTGGAGTGAGGTTTAGTTTTTTGATGTCTCAAGTAGGTGGGCATATTTCATTAAAAAATTTTTAATTGTACAATGCTATTCAAAAACTGCTGTTCGCTGTTATATACTTTCGCGCTGCGCTTGAAAACAGCAATTTTCTCTCATTTTTTATTGCTCGGGTTGCTGTGTCACAGCGCTTTATATCCCAACAAGTGCTCCGACGCGCCTGTCGGCGTGTCTCGCACTTGCGCGCTTCGCGCGATCTTAGAGAGTCACTAAGCCAAGATCACTCACTTCAAGCAGCTGGTCTGCTTGTGCAGCCTTCTCGGCACCTTAGCAGTAAAAAGAGGTATTTGAAAAGATTAATAATTTCGAACCTTGGTCTACCTTCTTTAAGATCAGGTGAGTAGTTCTTCGATATGAAGCCGTCCAGCTCTCCATCCTTCCATCCTCAACATCTCTTCAACGTCGGCATTATCTCCAGACAGTTCAGAAACGTAATTTATTTGCGTTAATCGGTGCTTTCGTCCTCAGACTGTTGTGGAGCACTCCTTCGGCCCTAGTACCCGCGTGTTTCCCACCCTTCCCCCACCCCGATCGGTTAAATCTGGGAGAAAACCACCGGTCAGGACCTCGACGAGCTCCAGGGCTGAAGTTTCGTGCCGCTTGAACGACACCCACAGAAAACCGATAATATTGATCGATATCGTTGTCTCCCCTGCTGTGAAAGCCTTCCGTCGATGATTATCTAAATGCCAGGATTGGTTGCCGACGTCTTCGGCACGTCTACGGCTCACCATGCAAGGTCGCCGACGTGCTCGACACGTCTACGGCTCGCCATCACGGTCGCCGACATCTTATGCTCGTCTACTGAGTCGCCAGGCGCGTAGAAGCCGTCTGGGTATTTTCCGCTAATTTCTTGCCTTAATTTGTGCCCCGTAATTTCTACTATTTTATAACTCATCGCCGATCGATAATGTGACTCATCGCTTAGCGGGTTATTATATAGTATGATAGTATGATGAGGAAAAATAACGCAAATGCGCTGCACAGAAGAGCTGGGAAGGAACAATGAGGTATGACCCACAGACGCGTCTTGCGAAACCTCGTCATATGGGTGCCACCACCCGTATGGCAGTGAGACGTCGATGATAAACAACAGTATTGGTCAATTGCCAATTATCCCTCAAACTTACAGAAAGAAGTATACAAAGTCCAAGGGGCTAACTTCGGACCAAAAACCCTTCCTCTTTCATACATAGGGCGATTTGGCGGTCACTCATTACTCCCCCTTAGTAGAACTCGTCCCTCACTACTACTGGTCCCCCTCAATGATCTTGCTTAGCGGACAACGTCTTCGGCACGCCTTCTGAATCCCCAGGCACGTGGGCGACGTGTTCGGCACGTCTTCTGTAATTTGTTCAATATCGGTTGATGGCAATCGACACTTCAAAAACGAACTTCATAATCATGTTCAGCGACCACGATTACCCCCAGGGCTGAAGTTGGCGACGTGTTCGGCACGTCCACTGCTCGCCATGCACGGTCGTCGAGGTGTTCGGTATGTCTACGGCTCGCCTGGCATGGTTGCCGACGTGTTCGGCTCGTTTACCGAGTCGCCAGGCACGTAGAAGGCATATTGGTATTTTCCGCTATTTTCTTGCCTTAATTTGTGCCACGTAACTTCCCCATGATTTCCCCTATTTTATGACTCATCGCGTCGATCGATAGTGTGACTCATCCCTTAGCGGATTATTATATAGTATCTATGATATATGTAATGCTTTCAACAAATATGTTCAGACACAAATGGGATGTCCCGATCTGGTATCAAATAAACAGGGAGGAAGTGAAACTTGATTGGTTAAGAAGAGGTAAGGAACAGATCTATTATACTTACCATAGCGACGCAAACATGGAATTGCACTCATTCTATAGGATACCTAATTGCACGCTAATCTATTCCTAAACACAAAGGCTAAGCAAGGCTAAACACAATGGCACGGTGACATCACATGAGGTGGCATCACAAACCGATAGCCATGAAATCTACCTCTCTGTCTGAGAGTGCGGAGAGTATCACCTCTTTCGCGCCTTCGTGGTCCCCTTTCGTGCCTTTGGATGTGCTAAATTCAGACGTCTTAAGACTTCCGAAGAATTGTCGATCCCCATCTGAGCTTGGGAGATCCTGCCGAAGATTGAAAACCTCTGCTGTACGGCGCAGTCCGACAACCATTGACACCCCCAGGGGGCGGCAGCGACGCTCATTTTGACGCGTGCGGTTACCTCGCTTCAGGCGGAGTTCTCGTTGCTTCGTTGGCGGAGAGGACGAGCTTTAAGTGAACGCGCCGAGACTGGGCGCATTAGGGGTTACGAGGACGGTAGAATATCTTGAAGAGTGAGCATAGGTTTGTGCTCACCAGTTGAGTGTGTTGTATCAAGCTATGTCAAATGAACGGAAAGGGAAACTGGTGAAGCAAATGATGAAGAAGATCCAAAAACAAAACCAAATAGTAGGTTATTGATAAGCAGCCTTGCGAAATGATTACAGGAGCAGGGTTTTTTTTTTAGTTTAGAGTTGAATGTTAAGAATGGGAAATGCTACCAAAAAAAGTTATCAAATTGGATTATTCGTTTTAAGCGGTCTAATGTGTTTCGAGAGTTGCCTACAACGACTACGTGCTTAGCAAAGTGCATTGTGTGTTGCGAAACCGAATGCATAAAAAATCAGCGGACCTACAAAAATTTGATTCGATAGTGATTCTTGTGGAAGGTCCCAAATTTCTTTAGATTGATGACCGCGGTTGACATCCCTCTTTTCTTCTCATAGATTCAAAGTCGTGAGGTGCGTAAAATGCTCACCATGTGCTATTATTCAATAGCTCAGTGTTCACGATTTAAACACTGGTGATAAACTTGCCTGATTACAGGTCAAATATCACAGTAGAATCTTTGGGGATTTTGGATTTTCAATAAAAGTCTTTGAAAGGTCTTTCATGTAATATGAAAGTAAACAATCACGCAGTACAATAGAAGCTCTCCAATATTAGTAGGCAATTTAGTGGAGGAGGTATTCTACAAGAACATTCCGTTTTTCTAGAATACCTGTGGACAACACACTGTGAGCATGATATGTCGTCTTGAAAGGAGACTCCATCCTCCTTTTTCTCTATCAGAATTTTCGCCATCCTTCAACAAACTAAAGTCTTCTCTTGTTTAGTTTAAACCCCAACTGAAGTTCTCTCTCTCCTTCACCCGTTTGCCTAAGCACTCATTTAGAATTTCCCTTACTACTTCATTGTCTAGGATGAGCTACATGGGACATTGCCTTCTTCCCAAGATTATGTTGAGTACCACAGTTTTCCTTTTGAGGTTTAGACGGTAGGTTAGGACGTGACCTCGCGCTGTAGCACACCGAACGAATCGGGCACTCGTACTCTGCGTTCCCGCCACAGGCGGAGATGGCGCTGCCAGCAGCGCCGCACCACAGCCACACGCATGACTGCGAGTGAGTATCGTTGCTCGCAGCCACCTCCCCCACAACACGATGAGGAACTGAGCCATGTGGGTGACAAATATGTAGACAAAATTTGCTGGATGGGAAAACTGAATAGTATTGATTGTTACTTGCTTATTAATCACTTTTGCTCATTGTTCACTTGCTGCAAAACCCCTCCTGCATCCATCACGGAGTAGGTGTATGAGCACAAGAAATATCACGGTGTCCAGAATGGCACTACAGTTTTGATTGCAGCCAAACTTAATTTTAATTTTTAAATTTTAGATGAGCCTCTCTATATTACTGCGGATACTGCGAGGTCAATAATAGTGTTGAATGCGAATCGATATGGCTATTATCGACAGAATTACGACATAGATGGATGGCAAAAATTAAGCAAGCAGCTTAATGAAAACCACGAGGTTTCTGGTTAACAAAAACTAACAGTAGCCATGGAGTTGTTCAATAGAATCAGTTAATAATATATGTAAATTATTTAAGTCTCTCAGTACTATAACAGTTCTAAACTCAATGCGCTAGCAGCCAAATAGAATATACAGGGTCTCTCAATATGCACTGTTTGAAAGGTGATAACTTTGTTCACAGTAAAGGTGCTGAAGAAGTTGAGGGCTCATACGAAAACTTAAGAAAATGGAAATTTTCTGACGTACGAGAGTTATGGAATGCGTCATGCACTCGTCTGAAATTTTGCATTTTGCACTCGATTGATTGTGTTTCGCTTGAATGCTTGTCGTGTAGACGATACTTGTTGCTTACTATTGTACAGTAACACTTCTACAGTCTTGCTGTTTACATTGTTATGAAACTTATAACAAAACCTGTGGCTCATCGGGTAGCTGAAAACCGTTCGTTGGCGTATTGGTGGTCACCGTGGATGGTCACCAATACGCCGATAAAAGGCGCGGGAAAGCGCCTACAAAAGGTGGCCGGACCACAAACCGGGCCAGTTTGTCAGTTGGCAGTCTTCATTCCTCAATCGTCAGTCTCCAGTGCTCCGTCTTCGGTCTTCTCTTCCGCAGTCTCCAGCCGCGGCCGTCGCTCCACCCGAAGCCGCCACTGCTCCAGCCGCCGACTACCTCCAGCCGACGGCCCGACCACCGCCGCCGCCGCTTCAGCCGCCGATCACCGTCAGCCGCTGACCCGACCAGCTACCGCGGCTGCCGCTGCCTCAGCCACCGGTCCGACCAACCGCTCTGCCGCTTGGCCGTCGTAACGAATTGCGACTCGCGGCCGCGGAGTATCCGATCCCCTTCCTTTGGACGAATAAAGCGCGAAACCCGGGATCTTTCTGACACACAGCACCCGCAAGGGGCCGCAGTCATAACTTCTTCGCAAAGTGGCCGTATCGATTGATTTGTGTTTCTTTTAACGTTTAAAACTTAAAAAACATTACTGCTTGCGAAAAATGCAGTTTAACCTAAAAATGCAGGTAGTATTTGGGATGTTATAACATTGCCGCTAGTGAAGCATTTAAGATATTTGAGACTCATATGAAGGTGCAGAGTAACGAGATTACTGCGGCGTGTAAATAGTCAAGATATTGCGCCATGTTCTCGCCTAAAACCTTGCACATCTGACTCGATTGATTATGCATGTGCTGAATGCCTGCTACAATCTTGTTATTAGCCAGATTAACCTGCACTGTTCTTTTTTTAAAGTTTAGAGCTTGACAATCTCGTGAAAGACACGTTACATGCGAGTTTATTGATTGCACTATTTAAATGTGAGCAGGAGCATCATTTCCAAGATGGATTCTGTGGAGTGATGAATCGACATTCAAAGTGAATGGAGAGGCTAATTGCGTAACCGCAGCTGCTGAGCGGCGGAAAACGTTAAAAGAAGCACAGTAAGGCCAATCTGGCCAAGTAGTACCAAGGTGTTACAGACATTCAGTACATGCATAATCACTTGGGTCGGATGTGCAAGATTTAGAAGGGAGCATGGTGCAATCTTGACTATTTACACGCCACAGTAATCACGTTACCCTGCGCTTCCGTATGATTCTCAAACATCTTAAAATTTTTCACTAGCGGCAATGTTAAAACCTTTCGAATACTACATGTATTTTTAAGACAAACTGCATTTCTGCAAGCCATAGTGTGTTTTTAAGTTTTACATCTTAAAAGAAGTACTAATCAATCAATACGGCCCCTTAAAGGAGAAATTACAACAAGTATTCAATCGAAACACAATCAATCGAGTGTAAAATGCAAGGTTTTAGACGGGTGCAGGCGCACTCCATACCATTTATGTCAGAAAATTTCCGTTTTCTTAAGCTTTCATACGAGCCCTCAACTTCTTCAGTACCTTTCCTGTGAGCAAAGCTATCACCTTTCAAGCAGTGTATACATTTTTTGAGACACCCTCTATTATGCAGTATCAGCGCATATCTGTACCTCAAATCACTGAATACTACAACAAGCACAAATGGAAGACAAGCACAGTAACAACAACAATACTAAACATGTATTGTTTCACCTCTATCTTCATACAAAACATGCCTACAATTAGTTACCCCGAGGCTCATCGGTGACGAAGATGACTAATTAATTTAGCTGTCTTGTTCACTGAACTAAATTGTCTAAAATTGTCTAGCTACCCGAAAACAACATCTTACAACATTAATGTATCTAGTCTACGATTCAAATCATGCTTGCCTCTCTTCATCAGTACAGTAGAATAATGCTTATTTAGCCATATTTAAGGTATTCCATACTCGAACTCGAAACGCCATTGTCGCGGACGCCTTTGCAGCTGCTTCAGTAGCTCAGATCGATTATGCGACTCTGTTCGATCTTTTATGGTATCTGAGAAATGAGACGGTAATTTTCTTAGCTGGCTGAGCAGGGAGGTACACGAACGGTAGAAGGTGAACAGTCGAAGTGGTTTCTAGTGTCAGAAGGATCGGTTCTCATGACATGCCGCACGTGTGCGTGCAGACGGAGCAAGGGAAATATTAGGTTGGAACCTATGCCCCTTGTCGCACGTCGATGGCCCCAGTGCAGCTGCTGTGCCGTACACACGTAGGGCCTCAACCTGCCCCATGGGGCACCCGAAGCTGCCAAGGCTTAGCACCCCGGGGAGGTGAATCGGTCCCATGCCCTGAAGTGCCACTTCCGAAATATGGATTCCCTGGGTTCTTCCCTTCACCTCCCACTGAATTGAGTCCCTTCAGCCCTAGGCTGCACCCAGCAAGTAACCATGGGGGAAGCACTTCTCGATGACTGAATTGCCTGGATCACGATGACACTCCCCTCGCGACGTCCATGCGGAGGGCCAGACCCTGTCCCTCCGCACGGACCCCGCGAGGGGCTTCACAGGCATTTGCCGACAACCTAGCAATGACACACAATAATACCAATAATACCGAACAACTGTGAGATACGAACAGACTCACCACACTCCCTCGATCAGCACACCAAGGGCCAGGACAGATTTATTGCACAACTGCTAGGCCGACATAGTAGAACATAGCAAAGAGTCGATGATGCAATAGAAAGTATAACTGGCAGAGTGGAGTGACAAGAGAGGCCAGAGATGCAGACAGGTCGGGCGCCTCACTGTGGTGCTACTCCGCAGCTTCGCTGTGACGTCCTCCATCCGGTCAGCAGTCGATGGTGTGAAGTCGGACGACAATGTGGCCAGGCCTCGCAGGCTGGCTCCGGATGAACTGAGTAGGAAGCTGGCAGAAGGGCGACGCCGGATCGGCGCGCCCCTGCTCGCGGTCGGTGCAGGCGTAGACTGACAGCCGACTCCGCGAGAGACGCGGTCACCCGCTCGAGTGCGGGCGCTCCGTCTGGATTGGTACCGGCGGAGTGGAGGCGGCCGCGCGATGACGCCTCATCGGAGCATCGCGGGGCGCGATATCCCCGCCGTTTTTTACGTTTTATTCTAAATTTCGCCGGAAGAATTTTGCATGTTATATACATTTATTAAACACCATTCGAAAAAAAAAGATTTGCTTTGTCAAAAAATATGTTTCGCTTTTTTCATTTTAAATTGTCTTGAGGTCAATGAAGAGAAAGGTAAAAAAATTCCTTGTTAGCTCCTTCTGTTTGCTTTTGTTCGAGATTTTTTCTACAATGTTATACATCATTCGGAACAAGCTCTACGACGTCGTATGTTGATTGTTTTTGTTCACTTTGATTTTCGTCACTTTTTAGGGCAGAGTAGTTGATTAGTTTTTTCCCTCCATTTTGATGAGTTAAAATTAGCAAAATTCAGAATGGCAAAAAAACAAAACATACATTTTGATACAACGAAATATTCTCCTTCATATAAGGTTACAACGCGAAAAAAGGTTGGTAAACATCATTTTTCCGTTGTTCAACATTCTGCTGAAAATTGGCAGAATCGGAAGCGCAAAAAAGCGAGAAACACTTTCTGTTAGAACAAAGCATTCTCTTTCAAACCTAAAAGGCACTGCACAAAAACATTAACCAAAAGGTAGGAGCAGTGGGTAATAATCATTTACAGTTTCGGGCACTTAGTTTTAATGTCTTGAAAATTGAAGGAAGTCAGCGTGAGCAAAAAGCCAACACACACTCTTCTAGAGCTAGTCATCTTCTTTATAATGGTTATAACGTTGTGTAGAAAGATAACTCAAAAATAAGCAAAAGAGGGAGCTGTTAGCGAATGTTATTTTTTGACTTTCATCTATTATGATCTGGAGTTGACAGAAATCAAAAAGTAGAATGAAAGCTAAGCAAACTTTCTGATAAACCATATCATTTATTCTCTGGTAAAAAACAGCTGGGATCCAGCTTCCAACCTAATAACTTGAGGATACAGGTGCGGTAAGTAAGCCGTATCCTGAACCTTCTTGCATGCGCACGGGCCTGATACCCCATAATAACTAACGAACGTCTAAGAATTTACAAAATAGGCGCAAGTATTTTGATCCGAGCCGTAAGAGAGCAGTATTATGGCTGCTCAGTGGAAGGATGCATAGACCCTTTAATGGGGAATGGATCTGCTGTCTTTTGCTGTAATTGCATGCTGCCTAAATTCTTATGTAGAGTGTAGCACAAAATGCCAGCACATAATGTGATCCCGATCGATAAAGTAGCTAGAGAAAGCCTGTCGCACTGCGATCACCTCTGGTATTTCACATAATCATACAATTTCGCTTCTGGTACAGCTCTTTCACACCGAAATTGTGTGACTGTTTATATTTGAGCAGCTTGTAGAGCTTGAAGAGAGGTTAATGAGAATTGGGTGAATAACACTTCTCACTTTTCGAAACAGGGAAATGAAGCGATATTATCCGATGATGCTGTGGGTCACACCGTGTATCATATATGTACTATTTTTATGAGGATACTAACCAGAAGTCAATGAGCGTGCCTATACCCTGGGCTTCATTTTTGGGAGTCGATGTACTTGCCCAACCGGTGAATCGATCGAGGCGAATCACTGAGTAACGAAGGATCCGCTCTGTTGCATGTAGGATTCAGATTGAGATACTTACGATTGGGAATTCATAGGAAGAAGAGAATGGCGTTCTTGCAGTAAAAACCACTTCGATGGTAAAGAAGTACCGTTCAGGTACATCTCTGGTGAGTAGCTAGCTTTCAGACTGATTCACTGAAATCAACAGGAAGCTTAAGGAATACATTCCGTTGTACGAGGCACTCGCGGGACTCTATGCCATCCGGGAAAAATTGGGTGCATTGCGCGTGGAAAGAGATTTGTTTAATGTGAGTGTGAATTGGGAATAAAGGAGATCGGATGATGTGAGTTAGGCATAAATTACATTTGACGAAGGAAGGCTTCATTTAGCTTCTTTTCGCAAGGCATTCTAATTATTTATGATTTGGTATGCATGACGGGTAACAGCAGAATGGATAAAAAGGCAAATTGACTTCGAAGCGACCCTTAGTGATGGACTTTGGTTATTCTGAACGTGAAGTCCACCTAAAGCCAAGTGTACGGCATTTTCGTCGCATTGGCCTCTAGTGAGACTAAGACATTAAGGTTTTTATGCGTTGGTGACGTTTAATTCGTCTGTTTTGGTTGTGTAGGCAGCAAAGGGAAAACCCGACCATGAACACATTCAGGAAACTTTCTATAGGAAGCGGAACCCAAATTTTGACCCAATTCAATCAGGCGGTTCCATTTGCTACGAACTGCAAGGGTTCCTTCTGTCGCTAAAACTCATACATTTATTTTAAGAGTTACCTGAGAAGTTTGTTAAAATATGTGCACAAGAATCTACAAGAATCTACAAGAACCTACAAGAATCTCGGCCATATGTACAGGAAAGACAAATTTTTCTTTGACAGGTAGTGTTGCTTTTGCTTAATACAGTGGGCAATGTTCATTGCAGGTAAAAACAGGAAATTGTTTTTCGGTCTGCGATGTGAATAGCCTTGGGTAGAACCTTGTGTAGAAAGTAACCTAATGTAAATAGTTCTTCGAAGTCAGCGTGTTTCCGATATGGAGCATGATAGATGTGAAATGAATTGTGGAGTCGTATACCCTACCACGGTCCTGTGATTCTGCACCCTTTGCTTCTGTTAAATTGTTAGAAGAGAAACGGTTGGATGAGCGTTTTATTGAATTAGGCAATGATGAGAGTCTTTCCTAGCCCTGCAGCTAGGAAATCACAACAGCCTCGCCACATGCTTGCCACAATTCGTTCTATTTTTTATTAAAACAACGCAGCATTATTGTAGTCTTTACGTGCTATTTGTACATATAATAGTGGCTGATTTGATAGGGCATAACGGTGTTATAAGAATTCAGTGCTTATAAAAAATGTATGAAAACAGGCTTTTCTGAAATGAAAGCGACGGGGATTGCGCCGTGCCCACTTTCAACATTTCTAATTTTAAACTCGATTGGTTACGAATAGAGGAAATGCTAGTTTTGTTGTAAACCGACCACGCATCTGCGTTGTGCTTTTCTTAAAGTCAATAACAAAATTTCAAGGTATTACATTTTGTGGCAGAATAACTGCAATCAAATGTGCCATCATAATGTTGCCGAGATAAAGTTATCAATAAAAGCTGAGACTTCGGTGTGGCTTGCAGCGCAGTATGAAATAATCTAGGACATTAGACTTTACTTGTCGTTTAGGTTCAAGTTGTTGTGAAAGTCGTCGAATTGTTTCTCCTCATTCGAGTCTATAAAATGAAGCAATCGTTAATTTTTGCTCAATTTACTTATTACTTTACTTACTTATTACTTTACTTTATTTACTTATTACTACCAATTTAAAGCATGCGTACGGCTCCTGCATAATCTATCGAAACTATAATTTGATCATGGAGCTCATGGCTGGCGCGATGCCTTTTGGTCCATGTCTTTAGACTTGCCGACGTCCTTGCTTGCAACAAAGTTACGGTTTCTCAATCAATGCTTACATAAGTCATGTACCTATTCTGCCGCAAGTTTGTATGCTGTTGTTTTGCTCTAGGTCTTAAGATGGGCAGTGACATGGTCAGCTTTTCGCTAGGCTGTATAAGGCATTTAATCAATACAAAGCAAATCATGTCTAATATTTAGTCCCGACCGAGTGCGTTCCTGCAATCCTGGCAATTTACACAGCTAGAATTTTTATGTTCCGTGCTTTATTGTAAGCTTTATGAATCTTCAATACCTTTATGGTACCACTGCTGTTCTGTTCAAACAGTGCTTAGATTTTTAACACGTTAATGGTCGCTCAATGGTGCGCGACGGTATAGCATTGTTGCAAGAATGACCATCCAAACTTCGTCCAGAAAGGTTAATCAGGATACCCTGTCCTTTTGTACTATAACGGCCTTCTTAATCGGTAGACGTGGCAGGACTACCGACTTTACCCAAACTCTGTGTAGGAGTTAATTGAGAAGATGAAATAATATCTGCCTGGCATTGACATTATTGTTGAATCGCAGTTCGATTGCCCATTCTTTTCTTGTTTTACAATCATACATTTTCTTCACGCCTTTTGGGCAATAAATCTACAATGAACCCCGAAATTCAATTTATAACTGTGCCCTTCCACAAGGCAGAATGGCGGTCTTGAGTGTATTTAGCTGTAATTATGCGCTGGTGAGCGTGACCCATACCTATCGCAACATACCCTCGCTAATTGGCTGAAACTTCAAAATCGGAAGTCTCATTTGTCATGAGCAAATTAACCTCCTAAACATAGCATTGGCTTCACCGGACCACTACCGTCTCCATTACCACCCTACGCGAAGCTACTTTTTGCATCATAGCATAGTTGATCAGATTCCGAAAAGCGAATGTGAGATCTGATCAACACCTCAAGTAACCTTCCA
The DNA here is from genome assembly GCA_947359475.1 of Heligmosomoides polygyrus bakeri. Taxonomy (NCBI): domain Eukaryota; kingdom Metazoa; phylum Nematoda; class Chromadorea; order Rhabditida; family Heligmosomidae; genus Heligmosomoides; species Heligmosomoides polygyrus. The sequence goes on along the minus strand of OX375868.1, from coordinate 70,080,291 downwards.
AATTTCGGACGAAATCAGCAAAATCAGTGATCCTGGTACGACCGTCTTAGTTAACGAAGTGAGGGGGGGGGGGGGGAAGGAGTGGATAACCGGCAGCAACTGGTGAGACAAACACTCGCATCGTGACTGGCATCCCAAATTTACCCTTAGACGATGTTTGTGTCACGGTATGTCGCGTCACATTTGTGCAGCGCACTTCGTCCCACTCGCCAGACGCGCGAAAATCGCTCTCGTCGTTAACGTGTTAAGAGACTGTAGGCATAATACATTGGATCTGATAGAAAATCTTCGAACAATTGGATGATTCGGATAAGGGCGATTTTGCGAACTCCTGATTTCTGGATGATTCGGATAATGGCAATTTCGCGGACGTCGGATTTTAGATATCCGAATCGGACATCCGATTCATTAATGCAATATGCAGTTTATCAGAATCCTACCGTTCTTTAAAGAGGAAACCATCCTTCAACAACAACAGTGCTTATATCGAAAGACTCTCACTTCTCATCAAGGAAGGAAACATCAAAGAGCTGGACTATTCCGATCAGGGATGTGCGGAAACTCCGTTTCCATGTTCCGAATTTCGGTTCCCCTCCGTTTTTAGTACTTCCGTTCCGTTCCGTGTTCCTCTTTCTTTTAGGCCGGAAGATGGAAGGAAATGGTGACTCATCACTCACTGATTGCCTTGAACTGCTTTCATTCACCTCTTGAACATAAACTAAAGGCTGAAGAAAGAGAATAAAATAACTATGCGTTTGTGATTGTGTTTCTTTCAAATCTGTGGTGCATCCTGATGTCAAAACAGTAACCAAATTGGATTCTTTTTTCTTTTCTTGAAACGATGTACTATCGAATAGCCTAGGGCCACAAAGGTTCCATGAGTGTTTGAGTAAAGAATCAAATTCCTTATCCGGAGCATGCTTATCTTTTTCCCTAGTAATGATAGGTCTGGCCTGGAGCACCAAACCTGGATCAGTGTTCTATAAGAAATCTTAGGCTGCTAACAATGCGCTCCATAAGGACATTGGATCTATGCTAGTCAGATGAGGGCATGTGGTGTCACGCCTCTCCAATCTCCTCCTCTGAGTTTGTTCCAGAGCTTCAGTTGCTTCCATATGGTACAATGGTACCCATGCAAACTCAGAGCGTGGGTGTCGCGTCGTGGGTGCTGAACGCAACTGTACCCTTAACCCCTCCTAGTTGCGATAGACCTGGGACATTCAATAAGACCGGTTAAGTGCTATGAGTGGCGAAATCTCTGACATCTTACTCGCCAGCTGGGTTCATTGCGTTTAAAATACTTTCTTCCTATTTACAGAAACATTTTGCACAAACTTCGATTTGTTACATTAGTAATTGGAAAATTTGAAATTTCATCTTAGTAATAATACGAATGGAATGATTTTTTAATTGTTATATGTTGCTGAAAAGGAGTTGCATGCTGCCTTGCCCGATATACAAATTCGCTAACGGCAACTCAGGTAATACTACCATTATGGATATATGTATATTTATGAAAAATTTGATGAAGTAATAAGTTTTGAATCATTTCCGTTTCGGCGTTTCGTATTTCGGTTTCCGCCCATTTTTGAGCTCTTCCGTCTCGTATTCCGTCTTCCGCCTTTCTTTAAAAAATTTCCTCGCATCCCTGATTCCAAGATGAACTATTTTAAGATCCGCGCTTTCCAAAATGCCATTATCAAATGACGCAAATTGGGTCGGGGGAGGCTCACTGTATTCAGTGCTTTTTTCCTCCTTCACAAGAAGGCACATGAATGTCGAATTACATTCATGTGCCTTCTTATGAAGGACGAAAAGTGGTCTAACGCAGTTCATCAAATGGTAGACACACAAGTGTTGAATAACAGTTTTAATTTCATGTAGCACAAAGTGCGGTATGGAGCTGTTCTACATGGTGATCCCCTCGAATAAATTTGCGCCGAATGCTATACAATGTGAAATAGCGAAGTGCCGATCAGAGAGCGTGCATAATCCATTCTCTCCCTCAGTCCCTGTCCCTGCTTCCCCCGGCAGCACAATATGGTATTTGAAGAAAAAGATGCCAAGGTCGACGTAGCGATCATTTGCGTGCTAACGTATTAAACCTTAGCACGCTGCTATTGTATTAAATGACACTATTTCACAGTGCGGCGAGAAAAGTATGGCTCAGCAGCGTGCCCGCCAGCGAAATTGGTTTTGAATGTGCCTTTTTCCGAGGTGCGCGATTTCAAAATAGAGAGAGGAATTTGAACGGGTTACCCGAATTTATCCGAATCATCCAGGGTCCGGACAATTGGATGATTTGGACCGGGATATCTGAATTGGATATCCAAAAATGATTCGTTCGGATACAATGTATAGTGGGCATGTTTGAAGCCTGTACAATTTATGAGAAGTTTCTGTTGCACTCATGAATAACTCCAATGTACATATGTAAACAATCCGTACGGAACGTAAAATGTTATTCATTTTAGTTCGAAGAAAAACGAAGATTTCTATTATTGCTGTTCAAATATTCGCTTGCTCTGTGCATAAATGCAAATAAAGCAAAGACAAAGACAGTTATTTCTGCCGTATAGAAGGTTGCAATAACCACTTGACCAGCGAGGAGTAGGTTTGGATTCGTCGGCTTTTTCTATATGCCCGTCCAGCACCGGTCGTACATGAAGAAGGAAAAAGGACGAAAAAGTGCTTCAAGGCTTCGTCATCATCATCATTTTCATTAATTCGATGGCGGGATCGCTTTTTCGGTGCGAGTGCGCCGCGCCTTCCAATCTTCCAAATGGCGTGGTGACAAAGTCACTTAAAATATAAGGTCTCCTCCAGCGCAGAGTAGGGAGTGGCGTTTACCAACGAGCACTCAGTTGAGGGTAATTTTCCGGGTCACCGTTGGCACAAAGTACGTGGCCATATCATCTCAGAAATGCAAATGTGCATCACTCTCGGAATCGGACTCTGAGCTCTCTTCTTGGACATGCATACTATTGCCACATGTCGGCGGAAAGAATTCTATATGGTCTATTGTTAGACTGGGTCTATCTCTCTGCTATATCACACTTGGTAGGATACTGTGGGTCGAACCCCTCCTAGGAATTCTAGCAAGATGTACAACAAATTATTTTTTGAAAACCAACACCAATTTACAGTCTATCTACCATTATATAATTGAGTTAGCGGTGGATGACGTTTGAGCAATCTAACCTAAGTGAGATACGCCGGATCATCCACAGCGAGAGAGGTCGTGTGATCTAACCTTAGTGAGATACACCGCATCAACCGCAGCGGTGGCGCCTAGTGAGCTAACCTAGGTGAGATAGCCGCATCATCCACAGGGGAGGCGGTTAAGTGATCTAACTTGAGTGAGATACGCCTCATCATCTAAAACGCGGGCAAAATTTGCTATTGAACGTGGGATGTTGCTGCAGCAGGGGAAGCGCAGCCGTTCACTGCTTAACACAACAGCACCTACGTGCGTTTCTGAGCGTCCAGATTCAGAAGCCGTGCCGCCGACTTCGTGCCATTACCATGGGAAGACCACTAAAGATGTAAGAGTAGAATTGGAACTTCGAGGGTGGAAAACCGTCAGTGACCAGGGGAAGCGACCTGAAGGAGACATTGGGGGGGGGGGGGGTCGATAGGGGGAACAATGAAGCAGGTTAGGAGGTGGCACCAAGAAGGGTTCAAGCAATAAGGAGGGACCAGTAGGGAGTTACCAATGAAGGAAGGGAGCAGTAAGGAGGATCAGCAAGGGGATCCATTAACGGTAAGGGAGACCGAATTTTGAAGATGTGACAATGTCGCGCAATGGGCATTCGCTCGACGTTCGGGTCGTGGGCATGGGAGGGCTGCTTAATTAGCGTAGAGTAGTAAGGAGGATTCCGAGGGGGTAGGGATCTACCTGGAAGAAGGGACTTGGAGTCGAGACCAGGACGAGGAACCAACAAGAAGGGAGCCGTAAGGGAATTCATGCGGGGCACAAGGTTCAGTCATATGCATAGCCTCTTCATGCTCGACACAGCGGCGACTGCGCTTCTGACTTCCGGATCCAGAAACTCAGCCTTCTACGTCGTGCAGCAAGCGCCCTGATTCCGAATACGTGTCACACACGTCTGCCGTGAGCATGGGAGGGCCACTAAGGAGGTGATGGATAAGGGCAGAAAGGGGACCTCCAGGGTGTACCAGGAGAGCGACGAAGAAAGAAAGGAATAACCTGGAGGAGGGGCCAAGACGGGGAAACCAGCAAGAAGAGACCAGTATGGGTCAATAGTGGAAACAAGGAAGTCGGCCAGGAGTTGGGACCAGGAAGGTGGGGACTAAGGAGGGGGAGGGAAGACCAGTAAAGACCCGCAGTTAGATCCAGTTAGAAGAAACGAGTGAGGGGAACGATAACGTGGGAACGATATCAACGATATCTGGAAACGCTAGCTGTTGAGCATGAGAACGGTTACAGAGGAGCAACGTGGGGAACAGAAGTGCTGCGAAGCACAAACCAATAACGTTATTGGCCGGTCCGGAGAGAACGTCTATGATGAAGGTACCGAAGTGGTGAACGGCTTGATGCCGATAAAGTACGCACCAGGTCCTAGATGTTAGCGAATTTTTAGTTTCACAAGAGCTACTTTCCGTAGGTCACTGATGCTGCAAAGTCGCGCGAAGCGGCAAGTGCGAGGCAAGCCGTTAGGCGTGCCGGAGTACCTGTAGAAAATAAACTATAACACAATGCCTACACAATACAAGGTCCTATTCAACACGAATGATTACATAAGGCGATTGAGTGCAACCTTGTTAGGTGTTGGTTTGTAGTGGCCCAAACATGTTTCTTCCGCGATCCTTGCGCCTGTGACTATAAGAAGCTGACGTCGCAGATACTTCCCACCAGTGAGACACAGTTATGAGCGGGAGCAGCTGAAAAACCGATACCAGTGAACCCAGCTCGCCTGTGTCGAGTGTCCATCCGACAAGCCCACAGAAAATACAGCTCGACCTGTGCTGACCGTTCTTCGACAAAGCGACAACAACACTACTCGACCTGCGTCAGGCGTCCTTCTCGGGAACCCAAAAGACATACTACTCGACCCACATCGAGCAATCGTCTAACTCGGACACTCGGGCTCGACGAGCCGAACCGAATAGCAACACAAGCCATGTGGTCCCGAGGCTCGAGTTGCTATTTGGGGAACCGCTGTTGCTATCCGGGAGTAGCCGGCCAACTTAAGTACGGCTGTTGCTATTCTGGTGCAAGTAGCGGTTGCCGTTCGGTTGCGGTTGCGCGATAATCGTGCCTTCTTTCCCATAACCGTGCCTTTATATCCTCGCTGCTTGTACAGCCATATATCCAGTTATATTATGCATATCTTACTATATATTATCCGCTTAATGCGTGCGTCACGACAGACCCGTATCTGCGACAAGCCTGCGGCAATGCGGCGTAAGTCAGCCGGGTTTTCTTTCAGCTTAACCATGGGAGATTGCTGGCGAACTATACCCTAGGCGGCGGGTCGTCGAAGTTTACGATATTTTGAACGGGCAACGCGTCAGGGTATGGAGGACGATCAAGCGCAGAGCACCAGCAATCAGACGAAGACGTGCTACAGACGTCTTCAACGTACGCAGAATTCAGAAGACGTGCGGCAGTAGTCGTCCAACTTGCGTAGGATTGCGAGTAGGGGAGAGAATTAGGAGGGGAACCAGTGGAGAGGGGATCAGCAAAGTGGGACCACTAGAAGAGGAGGAGGGAATTAGGGGACCAATATTTTCCCTCAGTATCGTCCAATGTACGTCGGGTTTCTGAAGACGGGTCACAGAAGTTAGGTCACGTGTGTCGGGGTGCACAAGTGTCACAGACGTCGTGGCAACGTAGCTACACGTGGATCGGGACTCAGTGTCACATGTGCGTGCTTGACTCCCACTCCTTTTTTTTTGCCAGGTAAGGAGTATTATCCGGGAGGGGGGGGGGGAAGAGGCAGAGAGGAGAGTGACTATGTGATTCGGAGAAGTATTATTGCCGTCGGACCGTAAACGGTATCGACCTGCCGACCAATATCGATTGATTTTAATTTTGTTCCCGCAGTGTGAATTGGGACTCTCATGATCTGTTTCTCGCCAACGGGCTCTTCGGAGAAAGAGGACGGGCACTTCGGAGAATAAATCGCGTACATGCGATAGATGGGCTTTATAGGAGCAGTGAAGATTCTGCGCTGCCATATTCTGCTGCACTCATCTGTATAGTAAAGCCAGTTTTTTACTGTAATAAAAGTAAGAAAGCCTACAAAAGAAAGGAGGATGGTTGGGGTTATTCTATTTTCGGGGTTTGGGGCGAAGCCCCCAACCAGATGTCTGGCGGCCGTTAGGTCGCTGAACGTCTGGTATAGATTATATTAGGTTGGCCATAAGTCCCGCCGTTTTTTCAACAATTCATTGCGGATTTTGCCAGCGGTCTCCTGCATAGTAGACATTGGATCCGACACCGATTTTCCGGATCTTCGGATGATTCAGATGAGGGCAATTTCGAAAACCCCGGGTCTTCGGATAATTCAGATAACGCCATTTTAGGCCGAGCCGGATTTCGGATATCCGATTCGGATCGAACCGGATAAGGATAAGAATAAAGGACGGCGCTACTCAATCCCTTCTGGGATGCGTCAGCGCATCTTACTTCTACGGGATGTCGTGGAGGCTACATGAATGCGTATTTGGCCATACAGTGACTTGCGGTGGCCGGCCGATGAACAAGTCAGCGCTTTATCCTTCCCAGACAAGTCTGGTACCAATTCACCGACCCCGGAGGGATGGAAGGCTTGGTTGGCCTGGGCGGGAAATCCGAACCAGGAACCTGGTATTGGATGCACGCGACAGTTGCGCCTCCTCCGACTGCGCTACACACGCCCATACAACCGGATAAGTGATATAATAGGGGCACGTAACCTCTTAAAAACGGAACACATCAGTAACTCCGCGTTTATTTCATTGACCAAATGAAGTCACGAGCGCGCAAAGCAGCTTAGAGCGCCTCACCTTGAATTAAGTGTTTATATGTCCTGGTAGCAAAACAAATTAATGTCCAGTTACATCATATCTGGCCTAGCTTAGTTCACCAATGGAGTGGAACAACCAGTGCTACGTAAGAGATGTCGTAAAAGATACTGCCATATGAGGGAGCCCTCCCAAGGGCTACACTGCGCTTCCAGAACAAACAGGAAGCAGCATTACGACCCCAACGAGCCAATAATAACTCAACTGTGAGTTGATAATGCACAGCGAAGTCTTGTAAAGGACAATAATGAAATGATTACGAAACGTTCCGCAAGAAATTTCTCGTGCTCTGAAAAGGGAAGTGTCTGAAGCGTATGTCTGAACGGAAAGAGCGAGTCGTATAGGAATAATATCCACTCCTCAATTAGTACAAAGATGTGTTTCTTTTTTGCCAAATCGATAAACCCGAGAAGTAGGGAATCCTTGAAGTTACAGTGGGATCGGCGCCTCACGACTTCGGGAGTCTTGTACGCCCGCGATGCCGCCAGCGGGTAGCGGCTCGTAGCGCAGTGGATAGCGACATTGCTCCATGAGAGGGAGGTAGAGGGTCGACTTTCTGCGCTGCTGCATCTTTGCATTTCAACTGATTGGTTTATTTGAGGGATTCTGACATCTGCACCATTTTAGATGTTTGCTGTGCAGTGTTTCCAGATGTATGCCGTGAGAGCAACTTTGTTGCCACTTGTTTATTACTGACCGGTTTTTGAACCAAAACTCAATTGGAAAGCTGTTCAACATAACGATGCCTAAACGTTTAACATCAGTGATACACACACAAAGGGCATGAAACATAAGCGCTGGTCACAATAAGCGCATAATGGCTACTGGCTCCTCACAGTTTGCTTTTATGGACAAATGAGATGGGCTGCATAGACGAGATCCAAAGTGAAGACGTTCCCTTTCCTCCGAAGCAAGAGTTCTACCCGAAAACATTGTCATATGCCCACTGCTTGCCAATCTTTCCACGTCTACCAGTTCATCTTGCGGATCCCAACCTTCTTATTGTTTTTCCAAACTTCCAGCCGTTCGTCTTCGTTAACTTCAAGTTGACGTGCTTCGAAGTCCTTTAGTATGCTGGCCATCCATTCGGTCGGCTTGATTTCTTTCCTCGAAGGCTCCTTATCTAAAGGTAGACCACACTTCAGCGTGAGCAGGTGGATCACCACTCGAGCATCGGCGACATTGTTGGTGTTAGGTTTTAGAGAACCTCCAGCAGAACTCTGATTTTCAAATGACAGGCAGAGATGAGAGAAAGAGTGTATCGATGCCGTTTAGGTCAATTTGCGGGATCCGCAGACTTTCTCGTTTTAACCACATGTGACGTCACATCATAGTCTCCTTTGAAAGTGCGAGCAGGATGGTTTTATCCGAGGTCATTGACCGATGTATAGAAACAGACTGAGAGGAGCCTGTAGCATTGATACACTGCCTGTATTGTGCCCAGTGTTGCTTTATGCACGTTGTACCTGTGTATCACTGGTGGTGAATATTTATACATCATCATGTTGAGTACCATAGCATGCAGCTGTAACATGCGCAGAAAACATCTGAAAATGGTATAGACGTCGGAATCCCTCAAATCTCAACAGTTGAAAAGCAGGAATGCAGCAGCGCATGAGAGTCGAACCCCCGACCTTCCCATGAAGCAACGTCACTATCCACTCGCTCCTTGCCCTCAGAGGCATCGCGGGCGTACAAGACCTCCGAACTCGTGAGGTGCCGATTGCACTGTAAATTCAAGAATCCCCTACTCCCCGGGTTTAACGACTTTGCAAAAATGAAACACATTTTATGCTAATTGAGGGGTGGGGATTATTCCTATTCAATAGGATGACTCCCTCTCCCCGTTCAGACATACGCTATCGGACCTTTTCCTTGTGAGAGAACTCCCGCCAAATGATTGCAAATTTGCCCGAAAAAGTCAGGTTATCAATGGCGCAGAGTTTGCCAGCAAGGCACGCTAACCTCCTATTATCCGATTTTTATCTGTTCTTATCCGAATCATTGCGTTTTTCAAAACCACGGATCTTCGGATGATTCAGATGAGGGCAATTTTGAAGACCCCGATCTTCGGATGATTCGGATGAGGGCAATTTTAGAAGCCCCGGATTTCCGTATGATTCAGATGAGGGCAATTTTCGGCCGAACCGAATTTCGGATAATCCGAAACCGGATAAATCCGGCCGGATATCCGAAAATGCATGGTTCGGATCCCATGTCTACTGCATAGCGCTATATAGCATTCTAAAGGGGATGACCAGCTTTACCAAAGCCTGCATTGCATTTCTTTTTTATCCTGAACTTTGTCAATTTTTAGGTCGTGAAAGTAAAAAAGTGAAAAAGTGGACATCACAAAAATACGCGTTGGTCCTTTTTGCGCATTTCTCCTTTATTGATTTTTAGGTCGTTGGGAAGTCCGAAGGAGAAGATTGATTTTTAACGACAGCTCCTGCTCTGTGGTATGACTTTTTGCTTGGTGGTATATGTCGTTCGGAAGATAATGTCTTGCTCTATAAGAATGTATTGGTCAATAAGAATTTTAATGAGTCATGCTGATTCCTGTCGAATACCAACAAAATGTCAAGAAGAGAAAAATCACATTCACCAACAACTCTTCCCCTTGTTCAGTCTTTCTTGCTCCGTTTTATGCGACACTCGAAAGCGGTATATCCGTGTTATGAATGATGACAAGAAGTAGTTCGGCAGCAGTCGTTACTCGCTGGTTCCTAACACAATTTTTGCACACAATTGTAACTGGCGATGAAAAATGATGTTTGTATGTGTGTACGTATGTATGTAAACATGATGCACCGTAAAGAATGGCTCAGCAGTGGTCAGCAAGCAACACACAAAGAGAAGAAGGTACCGGAAGTCATCCTTGTCGACCTAGCACCTCATTTTGATAACCTGAAAATTAGCAAAAATTTAAATGGCTAAAGAGCAAACCATATATTCTGGTAGAACAAGACATCCACTTTCGAGTGTCATATAAAACGGAGTAAGATAGGCTGAACAAGAAGAAGGAGTTGTTGGTTAAGGTGACTTTTCTCTTCTTGACATTTTGTTGATAATCGACAGATACCAGCATGAGTCAATGAACGCGACACAGATTCTTATAGAGCAAGGCATTTTCTTCCTAATGACATATAACTCCAAGCAAAAAAGTCCTACCACAGAGCAGGAGCTGTTGCTAAAAATAAACCTTTTCCTTCGGACGTGCCAATTCGATGACATAAAAATCAATAAAGGACAAACGTGCAAAAAGGACCAACCCTAGCTAGCTACGGACGCTTAGTACTCAGCGTCAGTCGCCGGCTTCGTCAGGCTTGCCGGCTTCAAGTATGGCGGGCTACGCAGGGGCGCAGCTCAAACCAAGCTTCGGACGCTTGCTAGCTTCGGACGCTTGCTGACCCAGCCCCCCCCCCCCTTCCCCGGCACCTGACGCTAGACATGAGGCTACGCCAGGATGCCGGCTTCGGGTATGGCGGGCTACGCAAGGAACGTAGCCAAACCTAGCTTTGAATGCTTGTTAACCCAGCGTCAGTCGCCGGCTTCGGGTATGGCGAGGCACGCAAGGAACCAAGCCTAAATGAATGTCTGACATTTCTATCCTGTCGCCTTCGCTTTAAGCCACCAGATGTGATGATATTCGGAAAAGGTGACTTAGGACAAAGACATGATCCTCTTTCATATACATTGCTAAGAAAACTGGTCGAACCACTGTTGAAAATTGAGATCGACGACGTGGTTGAATACGAAGCCAAAGCCAGCTCAGGTATCCAAACTTTCTTCGCTGGCTTGTCCTAGTCCACTGCTGAAAATTGGAACCTCATGGATATGGGTGTTCTCTGCTTGCACTCCTTTGGCAGTCGTTCCGTAAACACCTTAGATGGGATCAACATGCACCGTCGACTGTTCATCCGCCGTCAGCAGAAAACAGCCGCCATCGCAGTGGTCTTCAGCGCGGCGGACGCGGCGGACTTCAGCGCGGCGGGTTTCTGTGCGACCTACGCAGCGGACGCGGCCGGCTTCAGCGCGGCGAACGCGGAGGGCTTCACATAAGAGTGCATGTCGACATAATAGTGCATTGTCGACATAAAAGTGTGTTATCGACATAAGAGTGCATATCGTAGGACAATGACTCGTACCTCTCGATTATGCATAGTAATAATGGGATAATGATGATGAAGATATACATGGTGTCTCGAAAATGTATACACTGTTTGAAAGGGAATAGCGTTGCTCACAGTGAAGGTACTGAAGATCTCATATAAACGCTTATGAAGATGGAAATTTTCTTCTATACGAAAGTTGTGGATTGCACGCATTCGTCTGAAATTTTGCGTTTTACACTCGATTGGTTGTGCCTCGCTTGAATATTTGTTATAATTGTGCGTCTCTTAAGGTTTATAACTTGAAAACACACTATGGCTTGCGAAAAGTGAAGGATGTCGTGAAAATGCATTTATTATTTGAAATTTATTTTCTAACGTTGCTGCTAGTGAAGCTTTTGAAGAGGTTTGCGACTCGTATGAAAGCACAGGGTATTGGGATTTTTGCGAAGTGTAAATATTCAAGATTACGCTATGCTCCCGCCTGAAACCCTGCATTTCAGACTCGACTGATTGTGCATGGGCGGAATGCTTGTTACAATCTTGTTACTACTTGACCACATTGGCCTGTGCTGTGCTTCTTTTACTTCTTCCGTCGCCTTGCAGCTGTTGATATGCCGACTGACATCTTCATTCAGCTTGAATCTTGCTTCATCACTCCTCAAAATCCGTCTTGGAAAATGGGGCTGCTGCTCACATTTCAATTGTGCACTTAATAAACTCGCCTGTCAAATGTCTTTCACGTGATTGTCAAGTTTTAAACTCTGAAAAAAGCACAACACAGGTTAATCTTGGCAAGTAATAGCGAGATTGTAACAAGCTTTCAGTCCAGGCACAATCAATCGATCTGAACTGCAAGCTTTTAGGCGGGAGCATGCCGCAATCTTGACTATTTACACGTTGTTTTCAAAAGTTTCATAAGCAGCAATGTAAGAACCTTTCAAATAGTGCCTACATTTTTAGGATATCTTGCATTTTTTGCAAACAGTAGTGTGTCTTCAAGTTTTAAACCTGAAAAGAAGCGCAAGTCAGTCGATACTATCACTTTGTGAAGAAATTATAACAAGTATTCAAGCAATGCACAATCAATTGAGCGTAAAACGGAGAGTTTCAGACGAGTGCATGGAGCATTCCATACCACTCATGTGTCGGAAAATTTCTACCTTCTTCATTCATATGCTCTCTTAACTCCTTCAGTACCTTTACTCTGAGCAAAGTTATCATCTTTCAAACATATTAGGTTGTAACGAAATAAATGGCACTGAACCACTGTAAATTTAAACAGTTAATATCTCGGCTTGTAGGCAAGTTTATTAATCGAAATAAAAACCACCTGATTCTACACATCTTTGCTAACGTGATGCAAGCTTTTTTATCCCAGTAGCATAAAAATCAGAAGTTCTGGAATTGACGAAATTTTCGAAGGCACTTTCGGCATCCAGTTGGTATTTGAATATTTTTCCTACCAAGAAGTCGCCAAGATGCTTGAAGAAATGGTAGTCTGTTGGGGAGAGGTCGGGAGAAAACGGAGGATGTGGTAGAGTTTCAATGCTCAGCTCATTCAATTTCTGCAACGTCATTCGTGCTACATGGGGGCGAGCATTGTCGTGCAGAAGGAGAACTCGCCTTCGGTTTACCAAGGCCGGCCGGATTTCCTTCAAATTTTTCATCATTTCTTCAATTTCAATGCAGTACTTCTCTGCCGTGATGGACTCACCGGGAGGGAGGAAGCTGTGGTGAATAATTCCCAGCGAACACCACCATACTGTCACCATTACTTTCTTTTGGTGCAATTCCGGCTTCGCAAAAACCTTGGGGCTCTCATCGCTGTCCACCTACTGTGCCGATCGTCGCCTGTTGTCGTACATTATCCATTATCCGTCACAGGTTACGATCAGGGATGGGCGGAATTTCTGTTTTCTGTTTTCTGATTTTCTGGCCATTTTGGGCAAATTTTTTCTGTTTTCTGTTTTCTGGGAAAATGGCCAAAAATTGGCCAGAAAACAGAAAATAGAGTCGCGAACAAAATTTTATGACAGAAATCCAATGAAAAAATTCAAAAAGTATCATAGAATAGTGAGCTTTATTCCAAAATAGTGTTCCTAGTGTATCTTGGGGCGGGTGTAGTGCAGTCGGAGGAGGCGCGACTGTCGCGTGCACCCGATACCAGGTTCCTGGTTCGGATTTCCCGCCCAGGCCAACCAAGCCTTCCATCCTTCCGGGGTCGGTGAATTGGTACCAGAATTGTCTGGGAAGGATAAAGCGCTGACTTATTCATCGACTGGCCATCGCAAGTCATTGTATGGCCAAATACGCATTCAAAACGCCTCCACGATATCCCGTAGAAGTAGAATGCTCTGGCGCATCCCAGAAGGGAGTGATTAACGCCGTCCTTTATCCTTTTGTCCTTTAGTGTATCTTAAAAGGCGAGCATGTGGCGTTTTTGGATGTGCTCATGTAGCAATTGCGCCATATACTCATGAACTATCCCACATGTTTGCTTGATTGATTGTGTAAGTGCTGCTGGCAAGGAGTTTCTCCATAGGACATTTTTCGACTTTCATAATTTGGCTTTGTATTCTTTTCCATATTATCAGTAGTTTGGACCATCTACGATCACTAAAAATCTTATATTAAAACTTTAAAACTAGTATTTTGAGGGGTACTAAATTATGTATTAACTAACCACTTGTCCTAGAGTTAGTGTGGGTAGTGTTATTCTCTACCCCGGTTTAAAAAATGAACATTGTTGGCCGGTCATCCCCAATATCGCTTTCTGCAGAGCCTTTGTCGAAGCTGCTTTTCTAACTCTGAAGATTGCTCGGCTTGTGGTGCCACAAATTAGTAGGAGACAGAAAAGTTTTTTACTTACTTACTTAGTTTACTTTGATTTCTGATCTGATGATAGTGTAGTAGGAAATTTCTCATTTATCACGTATATCATCTGTCGTCCATTGATGTTCAAGCGGGCACCATCAGCGTCTCTATACGTACGTGCCGCGTGCTAGGATGCTCCAATGGATCCTTTTTGCTCGATGGACACGAAGAGCTTCATAATGTTTGTTCAGGGCTTTGACGAAGAAGCCCGACCAACGCCTTGGTGGGCAGTTCCTGGTGTTCTCTTGACATCCCGCGGAATCCAGTCGGTGACGTCCAGTCGGTGTCTGCGAAGCGCATTACGTCGCCCACCTAATTTTCGACGACTTTGCCCATGCGATAGAGTCTCTGATCTTCGAACGTCGGCGAAGCTCGGAAATCCGGAGGCCTTCTCTCACTTGCGTGAGTCGTATCACTGAGCATCGTCCTCTCGATTCCACGCTGCGCGACGCTGATCGCGTGTTCATGCTGCTTTCGTATAGCCCAGGTCTCTGAGGCGTATGTTAGGGCAGGAAGAATAGTGAAGTCGAAAATGTGCTTACGAGCCGGACGTTCTTTTCTACGACTCTTTCGACGCTCTTAAAAACTCCGCAAGCCGCTCGTTTCCTCCTGCTCATCTCTGGCGCTAGACCGTTGGCCATGTTGACTTCGCGACCCAGATACACGTATCTGGAGCATTCGAAAATGTTCGTTCGTATGTTGCGAGAGTGTGTCTACAAACTCAAGCAATTGTGTTGAAACATGCAAACAGTGATCACTGAGCCTTCATCGTGTTCGGTACAGTAAAAGGCCAATTTCGTACTAGTGGGACCATTATCTAATTGAGGCGTTAGCGGTGAAACGGAGCTGATGAGTAATGTTGTATACTTCAAGTGTCAAGATTCCTAGGATCTACCAGTCAAGATTTACAACATGCTGATTGCAGTACATTGGAGTTTAATGGAAATTTTTATAAGCGCCTGCAAATTAAAACGCAGGTCTACGACTACATTTCTGGTCATACAAAAGCATTTGCTACTGGAAATATGGATCTTTAGGTAAAATAATTAGGTCGTGTGATAATTTCGAAATTTTCTGTTTTCTGTTTTCTGTTTTCTGATTTTCTGGCGTTTTTGGCTTTTCTCATTTCTGATTTCTGTTTTCTGACGAAGGCGATTTTCTGTTTTCTGTTTTCTGGGAAATTTTTCAAAATTTCCGCCCATCCCTGGTTACGATGCGATCAAGGAATGGGTCCGTTTCGTACCGTAGAAGCAGTGCGGACGAGAGTATCGTCGGTTTCTTTGCTCCTCAGACAGCTCGTGAGGCACCCATCTTTCCAGCTTTTTGGTCTTTCCAGTTTCCTTCAGATGCCGGGCAGCTGTGTTGTGACTGACGCCAAGAACCTTCGCTATCTCCCTGGTACCTTTGTGTGGATCCTCCTCTACCACATCTCTCAGCTTGTCCTCATCAACATCACTATGCCTCCCACGACCTTCATGTTCTTCCAAGCTCTCATCTCCATTCCGGAACTTCTGATACCGACGATACGCCGTCCGAATTGTGGAACATCTTTGACGCGGCGTTGATCTTCTCGTCTGCCTCCTTAGCTGTAGTGCCCAGCTTGAACTCATACAAGTAAATGCCTCGGATTACCCTTTTGTCCATCTGCAAAAAATTCAATAAAACTCTAAAGTTTTCCCACTTTTACATAGAAAATATGGTACTCACCGGTAGAGCAAAGTTTGCGCTTCTTCATGATATGCCATATTTTGCGGTTTGTTCTTGATCAAACGCGTAAAGACGCGCCAAAAAATGGCACGAGCCAGTGTCATTTAATTCGTTACAACCTATTACATTTCTACATTTTTGTATACATTTTTTGAGAGACTTTTTTTGAGAGTTTTTTTGAGATTTTTTTGTATATCCCATTTGGCTGCTAGCGTTTAGAAATATATATATATATATATATATATATATATATATATATATATATATATATACTTAAATATATATAAGTGTATACGAGCTCGCTATAGAAGAATACAGGAAACTTTTAATTACAAAATTTTCGAATCGAAGAAATACCTTTTAAAGGCGTTCAATCTCACGTTGAAGCACCCCGATCTCCTCGTGACAGCTGATCTGAAATCGCAAACGAATCGAAATTGATGCTCTCTGCTTTCGTCCGCTCCAGGTTCTTTCACTAACTCATTGGAAATGACGCCCTCATGGTTGAACTCAGCAAGGAGCTAAAGAACAAGTTAGATGAAGAGCACGATATGATTTTCTCTTGAACGAACGAAGGAGTGAACAAAAATGGTACTTAGTTTTCGAAAAAAAAAGAAGTGAACGAAAAGAGGTGATGTAGGAAAGGAGGGGAAGAAATAAAACGAACGCGACAAGAGCGATTCGCTGCTAAATAGCCAAGGTAGCGACGAGTGTCCGCCAAGTATTGGACGAGTTTTCCCGCAGTACCCCGGCGGCCGTTGCGGGACCACATGAGCTCTTCTTCTCTGCCTTACCCACCTATGCTGTTGAACGAGCTAGCCATGTTGATATTGCTCGCGCTGTATTCGTAGTATGAATGTCGGTTAGACATGGTGTACATTGAGCGATAGTTCTATCAACATCAGAGGGATGAACACAGAGGCACTTGTGAGAAAGTCAAGGAGCAAACGGTTGATGCTGATTGTGTAAGTATCTTATTAACGCAGTCGACGAAGTTGGTGGCGCAAGTGTCTGCTCTCCTTCACCTACTGAGTTTCCAGCAACCTAGTTTCCCGCATCACAACAATGGCTCAGGTTATGAAACGCAGGCACCGCTTCGGACGGCAAGTGCTCCGGACACCGTAAGCAGTACTTCACCAAACATGTGGGCAGCCTGAGTGTAGGAGACAGAAGTTAAATTTTCAAGTAGAAATCAGTCCGGAGTGATATTTTTTTCTGGATGCATTCAATACCTAATGGAGGGCCAATATAAGAAAGCAGATAGAGATCTCCCCAAGGAAGAAGAAAACTGAGAGCATCCTTTCGCAACTGATAACACTGCATTATGATTCATCCCTACTGCCGAAATAGGATGTGGTCCAATTTATGCACTGTGATGAAGTAGGTTGTAGATGCTTGAAACTAAGTTGCATTTATAGCGAGACATTTAAGGGTTGATGCCTTTTACAAGACTCGTGCAACGCACCGAGGACAGCCAAAATTAAAATTTGTTCGACGCAAAGTCACATAAAGGTGAAAAAAGATTGGTGTAAGTGCTGCAATATGTTTATTCAATCTAGCTGGGCTACTCGAAACCCATCTCCTCTGGTTATTACGTGTTCGCTTGAGTAATTCAGCTGCAGTTCACGTATAGGAGTACATATACGCCCTCTCCATCTTCTCTTCTACCAGTTTTCGAGTTTCCTCAATGTTTTATCCTCTTCTTTGATTTCTTTATCGCCTGTTATGCTTTCCAGCCGACAATTTGGAAAGATTTGAAGAAAGTGGTTGGAAAGCAAAAAAAAAAGAACGCGAAGGGAAAGGAATGTTCGAAGGAATGATGACGGTCTATTGAACGGCACCGCAGATTAATTTAGACAGGATGGGCCGTTGCATGCTTCCGCAACGATCGCCTGAGTATTCGTCCAATTCTTAGCGGACAACTCGTCACCCCCCCCCCCCCTTTGGCTATTTAGTATTTATTTATTTAGGGCTCGCTGGTATAAAGACATACGCGTAACGAACAAGAAAGACATGATCACCTGGTGCTGTGTCAGTTGCTGTCATTTCCTTACAGGAGCTAAGATCTTTCATCTAGTTCCTTAACAGTTCAGCAGTATGAAGTATCTTTCATCTAGTTCCTTAACAGTTCAGATGCGTACGCAACGGTTTTTTCTACTTTTGGATGCTAGTAGGATATGAAACTGGCATTGCAGCAGCTCCTTTCTTCATACTTCGCGACAGTCTGGCAAGGATTCTTCTTGTGGTATTGATTTGAAACCATGGTACACTAATAGGAACGCCATGTACTAGGATGAAACCGCCAATTAAATAAAGAGGATGAAGGCCACCCTCCAGCCGTCTACATTCAGACTTGCACTCAAGAAATACCATCATACATTGAACGATATTTTGAACTTCTTTACATTGCAATGAAAAGTCGATGAAAAATTAAGTAGGAATTTTCAAAAAGTGTACTTTTCCGCCACAGCCGTGTGGATAAAGCACAAGCGCCGTGTGCTGCATTGCCGCTGAGATGCAGGAAGAATTTAAGTCGTTTTAGTAGTCATCGAATATGTTCTTGTGGATCCTTGAGAAATCTCATAGGGGAACACACGAACAATAGACCGACTTCTTTGACAAATACCGAGGAAGTCGGTCAATTGACATTGTGACAACAACACCAACAACAACATTCTGGGTCGTAGCAATAACTACGAAAAGAAGGAAAAAATGAAGGAGCACGTGGCCAGAGGGCCTCTCTATAATGAGATGAATTTAAAGGATATGTGAAACCGGAAAAATGACGATTAGGCGGTAACCTTAGAGGCTAAGACGAGGAACGAGTCTATCAGTGTATAGTTTTCTTGCTATGCCCAGCAACAGTGTGTTGCTAAGCTCCAATTTCTTTCTTACGGCGCGAGCGTGTCCGACTGGAGCACTTTAGTCACTACGCCTGGATAGCAGCTGTGTGTTGCGAGCCTCCAAAAGGATAGCGACACACTGTTGTGCTTGACAGCCACATGATCCTTCGGCTTTCATCAACCCTACATCCACAACATGTATAATTTTAGTGCTTTCGGAAAATTTTATCAAATTAACGATTCAAAAGTTTTCGAAAGAGTGGACGAATGAATTTATTCGCTCGTAATGCCTTCGAATAAAAGAGAGAGCCACTTTCGTTCATTCGAAAACCTAATATCGAATATTCGTTGTTCGAGTTAACGATTAACATTCCTCGTGGAATCGAAAAAGAGATAAGTCAAGCACACCTGACAATTCTGTCTAAGATCTCTAGAGCGATAACCTGCAATCTTTGAAAACAGTGTAATAATTCGGAGTAATTGAAGCAATGACGAATACAGGTTGAAGCCGAATGACTTCACGAATTACTGATTGCAACAATCCTCAAATGAGTCTTGCTAACCCGATGCCCACAGCCTCCGAAATTAAAAATGAATTGCCTTTCACTAATGAAGAGATTCCCTCAATCAGAACAATTCAAAGACGCCTATGAACACCCAGTGTCCTTTTAAGACCCACTCCAAGGAAGCAACTCACTTCAATGAAAAGCCGTGTGGCCCCTGTCAGGTGGGCTAAAAAACATGTCGATTTGATTCGCCAGCAGTGGAAGAGAGCACTATTTTTATGAATCTAAGTTCAGTTTGGTGGAAAGGGATACTATAAAAAATAACAAACGTCCAGTTTGAAGAAAATTCGATCCAAAGTGTCAGCTACCTACTGTGAGGCAATGTGGAGGAAACGTGATGATTTTGCGGCTACGAAGGTATCTTAGAAACAAGAATACGTCCATCTGCTCTCCAATTCACTGTCAGACTATTCATTTTCAACAAGGTAATGATCAGAAACATGTATTATATCTGTCCACATGCGTGACGGACTCAGCAGGTGTCATGTGCAAGTCCTTGAATGGTCAGGCTAGTCTTCGGATCTAAATCCAATCGAACATTTATGAGAGGAACTGGAGAGCCTATAGAATGTAAAAAAATTTTGTCTAGAAATTTTTTATCAGCTTGAAGAAGCGTGGAAGGCTACCCTACAGCCTTGCATTGACAATTTGATGGACTCATACCTTTGGCGTTAACCAGGCTGTGGTTGACGCCAAAGGTTTTGTAATAAAATATTAATGTAGTTGCTTTATAACACACCTTTTTTGAATAATGTTACCAGTTTTTTCTCTGAATAAATCAGCTGTTTGGCTTCTCGCGTCTCCTTTCAGTAGAACATTACAAATCGGCTTGCTAATTGGTTTTTGGCATCTACTTTATGCGCTGTAAATAGCACTTAGAATGAAAAATAATTGCTTGGTCAGTCTATTACCAAATTAAGCATGCATGGAGACCTACATACGTCCACATTCTTAAATTTGGGAAGAGTGCCTGGAGCCATATTAACATTCTAGCCTTATAAAGTAACTCCATTTTTCTCCCCCTGCCCGTATAGTGACTTTTACGAAATTGGCACTATGCAAACAACTTCATAGAAGTACTTGGCTTAGTATGAAGTATATCAATACTTTAATACTAGAAACAAATAGAACAGCATCATGTAATGTATGGGACGAAAGTCACGACGTTTTTAAAAACCAAATTTTAATTTGTTGAGTGCTGCATAGAGGCTTCGGTGGTGTCATCCGTTAATGCCACATTTTTTGGGTTTGTAAGCGTGGAGACAGTACGTGGCAAAAAATGCAAAATGCCAGCTGCTCTCTACCCAATGGCGCTCTTTTCAGAGGCGGATACTAGTTTTTCATTTCTTTTTTTTTATTTTTCAAAAATTCTTCTTTCTCTCATTATTGAAAACTGAAGTGCATTCGACATTTGAATGGTATTATTCGATTCTTCGAATAACATTCGAATGGTGCTCCTTAAAAGTGAAAAGTTTGAGATATTCAACTTCTAAATTAATCGTATAAATCTTTCGAATATTTATTAGAATATAGTTGTTCGACCACAACTAGCATATCATTTTCGGTTCCAAATTAAGTCTTCTAAATTTTTGGGTCTCTAACTCAATTTGATTTAAGGGCAGCCAAATCCAAACAAAGCTTACTGCTATTTTAGAGATGGTCATTTTCGATTTGACATCCATTCCTAAGGTTCAAGCATACACCTGAAACCCTCCCCTGATAATATACTTGGCTGATGTACTAATCTTGTGAACTGTGAGCCGATAAACCAGATAGATTTGTTCTCGTTCACTTCCATCGTCAGATGTTCCATTTTCATGACGTCTGGCTTAAGCCCGAACAACGCCGTTCGATCGCACGATGCCTGCGTCGCTGAAGTTCAATTTTGTGTATGCATGCAATAATAACATTGTCAGCAACGATTAAGGTGCACTATTGAGGGGTTTGAAGATACTGAAGAAAGAGAGAAAGGGCAGATACTAGGAACAACGATTAAGGTTCCGGTAAAGGGGCACACGTAGTGAACTTACTGATATTCAGGTTTGGCTCAGTACTAGGGTGACCAGAGATGCGTACCATCCCAATAGCTCTTCCTCGCCGTTGTAATGAAGACAATATAGCATCGCGCGATAGGCGATCGAAGAGCTCCAAGTATCAAATTCAGAAGGCGAATGGCATCCGCTTCTGGTTCCCGTTGTTTTAATGACAGAAGAAGAAAGCCGTACTGGCATCACCTTGGACAAACACACGTTGATTGGTGCAAAGTAGATGTGGCACTGCGGTTCTTTCACAAAAGGTCCTATAAAATCCAGCAATTGTGTGTTTCAGTAACCTCAAACAAACCGTCATCAATGCTTATTGCGAAGCGGAGGCGAAAGAGTGTATCGACAAATTTGCGACCTTATTTCTAAGAGATGTGCTCTCCTGTGGGAAGTATTCACGTGCAAGCGATTGCGTCAGGTGCGTTGATTGCCTCTTTATATGACCAGTTCCACGTATGCCTAGGTCGTAGGCGCGGTTTTGTATTTAAAGACGGCTTTAAAGATTCTGAAACTGAAATATTTGAATCAGAAAACAACGCCTTCCGAAACGCGACAAAATATTGTGTGCCAATTACGGCACTGAGTGTTGTCGTGCACCCAAGGACGCTGAAAGGCGCCTCAGCGTCATGGAGGCGAATATGCTGCGCTGGACGGCTTGAGTCATGGTGTCTATACTTGGCCAGCGCAAAAAAACATTTGGGTCATGTTGTAAGACTTCGAAGCTTTATCATTGCAAGTCACCGGCCACACTAAAAAAATTGGTTCGACAGTGCTTTTGCTCACAAAGCTGCATCACTTGGTTATCGCAAAGGGATTTGAAAAAATACGCCCACTTCTATTAGGCTGTAGGGGAGTTCTCGCCGTTTTTGGATTTGCATCTTTTTTTTCCTCACACTGCATCGCAGCAACTTTTCTTATGTAAATGTATCTGTATATTGTATGCGCAAGTTTATTATTGTCATTAGCTGATCACTCGTGAATAACCCTCTCCAGAGAGATAAAGCATTGGAAGGAATACCTTCGCAGCTCTCTACTATATAACTTCAATTCTGGCGAATCAGTAGCTGCATCTAGTCGTTCGTCGCATCAACATTACATTTGGGGAAGGAATGGCGTGCGAGCGCACTGCACGAGATTAGTTCTCTGCTTTCGTGACGTGACTTCAACGTCAAGGGCTAGTCTAGGCTGGGGTGTCCATTCGAAGTCAAAACGACTGTTTGTGATGGCTTATGGAATTACCAGACGTTCAGCGGCCTAGTGGCCTCCAAACGCTTGTGGGCTTCGCCGCAAACCGCGAGAATACAATAACAACTCTAATCTTCCCCATTCTTCTTTAGGCTTTCTTGCTTTTACTAAAGTGAAAAACTGGTTTCACTATATGGAATAATGTAGCGGGATATGGTAGGGCAGAATCTTCACTGCTCCTATGAAGCCCAACCACCTTCTATGTATAGCATGTACACTGGTACATGTCGACACCGTTTACTGTCCGATGGCAATAATACTTCGAATCCCATAGTCACTCTCCCTAGCTCTCACCCCCGCCCCTCCCCGCTAATTCTTCCTTACCTATGTGCTGACAGAGAAATGGAGTGAGAATCATGCACACACATGTGAGACTGAGTCCCGACTCGCCACATTGTCACCACATTGCCTCGACGTCTATGACATCCCCTCTGCACCCCGACACACCTGCTACGACTTCTGTGACCCGTCTTCAGAAACCCGACGCACATTGGATGATATTGACGGAATGGTCCCCCTTATTCCCTTCTTCCTCCTTTAGTGGCCTCCCTTTGCTGATCCTCTCTTCACTCTTCTCCCTTATACGGAATTCCTACACAAGATGGACGTTTCCAGCACGTCTTCTGAATCTCAACGCATGCTGAGCGACGTCTGTGGCACGCCTTCTAAATACTAACGCACGTTCAACGACGTTTAGGCATGTCTTCTGAATCCCTATGCACTGTGGACGACTTCTTCAGCACATCTTCTGTGTCCCTACGATCAGCACCTGGTCTGCACTCATACCCTTACGCCCGCTGAATATAAACTAAACTTAAATGATCCGCCGCCAGGGATATGGTTCGCCAGCAATCGCCCATGGTTAAGCTCAAAGAAAACCAGGCTGGCATACGCCGCACTGTCGTAGGTATCTCCTGTCTTCAGTCCCTCCTCCCAGTGACTGACAACCAGACCCACGGATTAAGCGAATTATGTATAGTAAGATACGCACAGCAAAGCAAACATGAACTGGCACATGGCCTAGGAGCACACTTTGCCACCGTCGCCGATCACCTGCGAAACTGGGTACAAGTTGGTGCAGTGGGTCCTCCATGACTTGACGGCTAGATACATATCGCCGGCGGCGCCATCATTGGTCGACCGTGGGTTGACAAGGGTGAGCAGCCTGAGCCAAAACCAAAGGCAGGCCTCCACTCGCTGAAGGTTATGGTTTGCACTTGGTTGAATTGCAACTGTGGGTTGACAAGGGTGGTAGTGATAAACGTTCACTGATGAACGGAAATGATCAACTTATCCATCGTTTTCATTAATTTAACTGACAAGTAGATTGAACAACTTCTTCGAGCAAAAGCCGGAGGAGCTGTATACTGCTGGCATCAAAGGCCTGCCGAAAAGTGGAAAAGAGTGATAGAACATGATGGTCACCGCATTATTTCTTAAATTGTTCTTCAGTTCCTGATAAATCAATAAAATTTTATGTTACGAGAAAGACCAGCATTCACCAAAAAAGATTACGCTGCTTTCTGCGTGGTGGGTTTGCTAGGGTATATTATAATAGGTTGGAAAAAAGTCTTCATTTTTTTCAAGGATTTATTACTTCACAGCTACGATGTCAAATCAATTAAGATGAATTCCATTTTGTTCCACTACACTTCTCCAAAGATTGGATACTTTTATAATTCCTCTCGCTTGAAGGACTGCAGTTCTGAAGTCGTACCGTTGCTGAATCCAACTTTTGAGGTCTTCATCCGTTTCAAAATATTTCTCTCCAATGTCTTGCTTAAGAGCACACAAGAGATGGTATTCGGTAGGGGAGAGGTCACGGCTACACCGTGGATGTGGTATTACCTCATAGCCCAACTCCTTGTTTCTCTTGTGAGTCCTGCAACATGTGGTTTTGCACTGAGTGTCTGATAGGGCATGTGGAATCCAGGCTCCATTTTCCATGCAAAGCCAAGGCCCTTCAATGGATTCTACTATCCTATGAGACACTTCGAGCTTCTCTGCCAGTTGACGTGTCGTCTGCCGACTATCGGAAGAAGATGGAGTAGTTCAGTGTCGTTCAATTCAGTTGGTCTTCCTGACCTTGCTTTGTCCTCGAGTGAATAGTCTCCTTTAAAAACTTCTCGAACCACTCATAACAGGCGGTATGAGTAGTAGATCCCAAGCTAAAATATAATTAATTTCGTCGGCTGTCTGACGTGTTGTAGATCCTTTAATGAATTCGTGAAGGATGCCGTGTCGAGGTAGAACTGGCATAAGGTAGAACTGGCATTGAGTCCGGAAGATTGGATAGATAACGAAGTACAGGAAGGGTCTTGACATGTGTCCGCGTGCAAACGGTAGTGTGATAGGATTATGAAATCAGCAATCAATACTGGCTAGTGTGTTTACCAGGAGAACGGCAAAAAACTTTTCGAAGTGTGAAGAGACTGTTTCCAACCAAATAGCCAACTTGAGCTGCTCCCAAGAAACCAAACCATTGACTCAAATGACTGCTGTCGTCAACTATCGAAACTGAACGAAGAAGTCAAGAAGAAACGTCCTGAACCGGCAAGGTGCAAGAGCCGTTATAATAACGCCAGAGCCCACACCTCTTTTATTACCTATCAACGGTGAACAAGTGCTGATCAGCACCCTTAAACTACCATTTGTTTCGCTCCCTTCGAAACTATTTGAATGATAAAAGATTGCGATCGTGCTGTTAAAAATGAGTTACACTAGTTCTGCGCTTCTAAAAACCAAAGTTTCTTCGAACGTAGAATTTTTGAACATAGCGAAAGGTGGCAAATGGTCATCCAACAAAATAATTAGTATATCATTTGTTAGTGATTGTTGTCATTATAAGTAAATTCGCTTCGAAAAATAAGAAAAAACGGCATTAATTATCGAACAACCCGATAGTTTCTAACTGTATTCAAATCTTTCAAAGGGACTTTTTCGTGTTATGTGTACTTCAGAATTAGACATTGTTCTAAAGAGCAAGGTACACAAAAACAATTTACGGTTACTGATTGATTGATCTTCTCGACAATATGTAGTTTCAAACTACCAAACTGTCGATATTTATCTATTTATTACGACGATTTGTGGTGATGAATCACTTTCGGCGTAGTTTCTAATGTGTGGTTTCACAGAAATGCAGATCAACATACGACACTCACATTGGTATCAAACCACTCTTCTTTATGTCGCCATTTTGTAATCATTAATGTTGTTATTTTTAAGAACTCCTGCTCCTCTTAGAGGAAATACTTATTGTTATGGCATTGAAAGATTGGGAAGTGAGGCGTACGAAAAGGTGAGGATGAATTTCCAAAACATTCTGCAACCATTCCTAAAAGCTTCAAATGCACATAAAAAAATTTGCTCTGAAAACCGCTATGGGCCTAACTGGAGAAGCACAGATCAAACACTTTTCTTCACGTGCTCGCAAGGGTTGTTCTAAAGAATTGACCTGGGTGGGGATTTAATGTCTATTGTGCCACCTTGCAAGCCCTCAGTGATAACGACCCATCTTTACCCTAACTATTTGGACATCCAATAAGTGTTGTCACTTTTTAATGCATTACTATGTCTGCTTATCATTTGTCGACTAATTTTTATACCTGAAGATGTGCCCAAGTCATACTAAAGTAAATTAGAGTTTTCTCTTCAAAACAACTATCTATTGCGATTTTCTTTGCAAGTTCAGATGAAATGGCCAACCAAATCTCAAAAGATTGCACGATTTCCGAATTTGGAAGGGTTATGAAGCAACAGTCGTTTCCAAAAATATATGCGATGTGCATCCAGGTGCATTGGACCTTAGGAAATGCTAAAGATGGTTTTCCAAGTTCGAACCTGGCAGTTTTGTCTTTCTGACTCCCCTGGGTCAGGAAGACCTGTAACTTTTGAGAAAAACATGCTAAGGACAGACGTTCAGGCAAATCCTTATCAAACAATGGAGTAACTATCGAGTACCTTCAGCCAACCTAGATCGACCACCTCTCGATCAACGATTGACAAAGTTTGCAGAGCAGGTATTTTGGTATCCCACAATCTGTCTGCCGAGAACCGAGCCAGCCGATCGACGTCTTGCAACACATTGCCTCAGCAACACCGTGCAGACACTTCCTTTGATCAAATGATCACAGAAGACAAAAATCTGGTTTTGATTTGATAATCAAGGCGCAAAAAGTAGCGGTTGCCTCCAAATGAATCATAAAACAATACTTCGAAGTCGGCTTTATAATAAATCCCAAAAAGGCGCTTTTGTGTGTTTGGTGGAATATCCGTGAAATTTTTTCATTTTGAAATGCTCAACCTTTGACAAACTGGACCCTGTTGATTCAGATTTTTACTGTAATCAGTTGGATCAAGTTGACCAAGATTTAGCGAAGGAGTATCTGTAATCGTCAATGGAAAAGGCATCATTCTGTAACACGACAAGACTGCGGTATACAAAATGGACCCTAGAAAACAATTAATTAATTAGGATCGGAGGTTATGTCCCACATACGGTACTCGCCCGATCCAGCACCTTCGGATTAGTACTTATTCCTGTTCCCATAACCTTTCGTTGGTGGCAAAAAATTGGAGGATGTTCAAAATGCTATTCCAGATATCTTACCACGCAAACCTTTTATTGTTTCGGTATAGAAAATTTGCTGGTTACATAACGAAATGATATTGATAATGACAGTGATTAGCCTGTGGTTTGAAATCAAGTTGTGAAAAAAACCTGTTTTGTGGAAGTCAACGTCGACACCACTTGGATAATGCGTTCAAGAATTACCTCCACAACCGGTCAGTGAACTCGGTCCGGAGATTCTGACGAGCCTTACAGAGCACGAGGACGAGAATAGGACTGTTTTATTCTTGCTAAATTGGTCGACCCATTGGTCGGTCTAAAAATGGCAAAAAATTGTCACCTAGTCAACTCGCGTGATGAGAGTGATATACCAGTAGTGTCACCAACAAATTACAGTATATAACAAGATGATAATCATATATATCATAGTAGTAAAATGATGACTCCAAGCAAACAACGGATGACAGTAACAAAAATTGAAATAATGGAAATCCTATTCAGGTAACAGGTATGAGAAAGGACACTGAAACAGCTGAAAGTGTTTATTATACCAGCAGCAGCGCACAAAATCGTGGAAGGAACTGCTAACTGTTTCTTGGCACGATCCTTTAACTAACACTTCGTTAAATGCGTAGTCGGTTGGCGTGTCCTGTATGTTTATTTAACTGGCCACAAACCCGTATTCGAAACACTTTTGAAACACGAGGGATCAGAATTGCCGTTATGTTTAGCTCCACACTTGTGAATTGATAACACTAATTTCGGTGTAGGATGTTAATACCATACCACCTTTAAGATGTTGTCTGTTGAGGAAGAGTTGCATTACGGCCTTGGGTGAGTAACAACTTCTAGGCCGGGTGATCCCTTAAAACGCCGGAAGAAGTAGAGATCAAGTGGTTGACAGGATACCCATTGCGTCAGGTGGTACGGTCATCGACGCAAGCTGCTTCGCGCAGGGACACAAGGGAGGATCTGGAGATCTTTGAAACCTGTGAACCCGGGGCAACTATCCAAAAGGACAAGTGTCAGAGAAGGCACAAATATTCCAATCATGCACTCGTTAACTAAAATCAAAACTTGATCTTTACGCAAAAAAAGTACGCAAGTGGTTCGACGCGGACCAATGATCACTTCAGGGAAGCAAGCACCTGGATCGGGAGGAGTTTCTCTCCGAGTCTCCCATCCCCATAAAGAACGGGAACGACCGTGTAAGAACGCGTCAGAGAAGAGGCTGGCTGTAGCACCCGATGCACCTGTTTCGCTCCCACAAGAGCAAGAGACCTGCAAAAATTATTTTTCTGCATATCATACTAGACCTCTTATTGATAAGCTCACGTCTGCGACACAACTTTTTTTTATTAATACCGCACCCACGGATCTCCCTCGATAGAGAGCCTTCGGGCTCTCTTGTTAAGAGGGATCTCGGGCCGCTTGTCGCAGGGCCACGTGGCGCGTCCCCGTGTGGTGGATAGGGGAATTAAACGCGAACCAAATGCGACCGTGTACTGCCCAGAGACGCAGGTGGGATGCAGGGGATGGACTCCTTGCTCCTGCTGTGTCGGGTCGATGCGTTCCTTGTGCGTGGGAGCGGCATGTTTGTGCACAGTGTGCGTGGATGTGTCCGTGACTGTGCGGATTGTAACTGTGTCGGCTCGGCCAAAAGCTTGCACTCGGTAGACTGGGAGTACATGTAAGGCGATTCGAGGCCGCCTTAAGTCTCGCCCCGTCCCTTCGGGCAGTCTGGCTGGCTGCCCGGAGTACCCCGCCCGCACGACAGAGCCTGACTAGCTACCCGTGTTGTATTCCAGTCAAACACAGCAGCACTAAAGGGCCTCATTCCCCTGACCCCGAAAGAGCCCCCATTTCTGCAGCGATGGGAAGGACGAGCACGGAGAGGCTGCTAAAATCTCAGGGCCTAACCAAGCTGCGCAAATTAAGAAGGACTAGGATGACGATCTGTACTTACAACGCCCGCCCACTTGCATCGGAAGCATCCGTCGAGGACCTGATGATGCAAGCCAGGAAGATCAAGTACAACGTAATCAGACTGACCGCGACGAGAAGACACCACCCCCTACACGCCGCCTACGACTCCGGAGAAGAACTGTTCCTCGGAACATGCGAATAACAGCAGGGGAGTAGGCGGCGTTGGTGTCCTCGTCAACACGCACTTGGCCATGAACATCGATTCGTACGAGTCTCTGACAAGCCGAATCGGACGTCTGCGACTGAAGCGATGTGGCTTCGTGCCAGCCTTGACTGTGTTCGTCGCGTATGCCCCAACATCCGACTACGACGACGAAGACGTCGAGGCCTTCTACGTGGAGCTGGAGAAGTTCTATAAGGAAGATCACACCTTCTACAAGGTGATCGTCGGCGACTTCAACGCCAAGATCGGGCCACGAAGGTCGCCGGAAGAACTTCACATCGGAACCCACGGTTTGGAGTGGGACGAGCAAGGTGAAAGGCTGTCTGAGTTTATCATGTCGACCAAGACCATCCATGGAAACTCGCAGTTCCAGAAGCCTCCCTCCCTACGATGGACCTGGGAATCCCCCGGTGGCCAGTTCCACAACGAGATCGACCACATCATCTTCAATCGTAAGTATTGCCTGACCGATGTCTCCGTTGTCCCCAAGTTCTACACGGGATCGGACCACCGCCTCCTTCGCGCGAGGTTCCGCTTTTCGCGTCAAGGAGAGAAGGCCGCGAAGTTCAAGAAGAGGAGTCCCAGAACGACCATCAACTGGGATCTCTACACCTCTCTTGTCGGCCTTTGGGAAGATGCCGTCATGGACAACGTCGACGAGGAATACGACCGCTTCGTGCACCATCTCTACGATAGTGCTAAGGAAGCTGAGAGCTTGAAGACCACCAAGAGACGCCTGTCTCCGGAAACTCTCGAACTGATACGTCAGGGTGGAGCAGCACGAGCGTCAGGCAACTATCAACTAACGTCCGAGCTTGCAAAGCTATGCAAAGCGGCGATAAAGGAAGATCTGAAGGAGAGAAGGGCGGAAGTGTTGGCTGAAGCAGCAGAGGCAGGGCTGAGCATCCGCAATGCCCGCCGGAACTTCGCCAACTTCAAGACCAAGATGACCGCTCTCCGACGTCCTGACGGAACCGTCACCTCTTCCAGAAGGACCATGGAGAAAGTCATCCACGACTTCTACTCCGATCTCTTCGATAGCCACGTCCACCTGCCCCTACGCCATCTTCCGCAGGATGGATACGTCATCCCCTCTGTTCTCCCTTCCGAGATCCGACACGCCATCTCGTCGGTGAAGAAACGTACAGCACCCGGTCCTGACAGGATCAGAGCTGAACACCTGAAGAACCTCCCACCAGCGCTCATCAACACCTTGGCGCGGCTCTTCACACGCTACCTGTCCGAATGCAAGGTTCCACCTCAGTGGAAGACCAGCAAGACCGTCTTGCTGTACAAGAAGGGAGACGTGCACGACATTGGCAACTATCGCCCGATCTGCCTGTTGTCCGTAGTCTACAAGCTGTTCACTCGAGTCATCCTGAATAGGATTAGTAGAACGCTGGACGAAGGACAGCCATGCGAACAAGCAGGATTTCGGAGAGGATTCAGCACGATCGACCACATACACACCATTACGAAGCTCATCGAAGTGTCGCGAGAGTACAAGCTGCCGCTGTGCCTTACGTTCATCGACCTGAAGAAGACATTCGACTCCGTCGAGACTGAAACCCTGCTCAGTCAGGGCGTTCCTAGTCAGTACATCAGAGTCCTTCGTGAGCTGTACAGTGGATTCACGACCAAGATCTCACCATTCTACAACGACGTCCTCATCGACGTGATGAGAGGGGTTCGGCAGGGTGATACCATATCCCCGAAGCTCTTCAGCGCCACCCTCGAAAACGTCATGCGCGAACTAGAATGGGAGGACATGGGAGTGAAAGTCGACGGTCGGCAGCTGCACCATCTGCGCTTCGCTGACGACATCGTGCTCATAACACCGAGCATCAGTCAGGCGGAACGAATGCTGGCCGACTTCGATCATGTATGTGGAAGCGTTGGACTGCAGCTGAATCTTACGAAGACGATGTTCATGAAGAACGGATGGGTTTCTGATGCCCCATTCTCGCTCAACGGAACGAACGTCTCCGAATGCTCCAGCTATGTGTATCTGGGTCGCGAAGTCAACATGGCCAACGACCTAGCACCAGAGCTGAGCAGGAGGAAACGAGCGGCTTGGGGAGCTTTCAAGAGCGTCGAAGAAGTCGTGAGGAAAACGAAGAACGTCCGACTCCGTGTCCACCTATTCGGCTCCACTGTTCTTCCTGCCCTAACATACGCCTCAGAGACCTGGGTTATACGAAAGCAGGATGAACACGCGATCAGCGTCGCGCAGCGTGGAATCGAGAGGACGATGCTCGGAGTGACACGACTCACGCAAGTGAGAGAAGGCCTCCGGAGTTCCGAGCTTCGCCGACGTTCGAAGATCAGAGACGCTGTCGCATGGGCCAAGTCGTCGAAAATTAGGTGGGCCGGCCACGTAATGCGATTCGCAGACACCCGCTGGACGAGAGCCGTCACAGATTGGATTCCGCGGGATGACAAAAGAACACCAGGACGCCCACCAACGCGTTGGTCGGACTTCTTTGTGAAAGCCCTGAACGACCGATATGACGCTCTTCGTGTCCCTCTAGCGAGGAGGATCCATTGGACCACTCTGGCACGCGACAGGGACGAATGGAGACGCTGCTGGCGCCCGCTCGAGCAAGTCGATGATCAACGGGACGACAGGTGATACAGGTGAATACCGCACAGCTTGGCCTTGACAATAGATTTAGAGTGTGGATGGTCATTTCCACTTTTTCGTCTTCTACAAACGCACCTGCTGCCACACCTACTTGCTAGTGTTCGCGGAGGTAATGCGTTGTCATGAACGACATGGTCTTCCTTAACCGTAGCCCGCATTCTTTCGCAAACGTCGATATCATATCCTTTGACGCTCTGAACCCGTCAATAAAGCCACGGTTGATGTTGAGGGTCATGTGACGAAGAGTCGAAAAGGAGAGTGAAAACCCTAATGAGAGACGAATTCAACCTTATTCTCCGTCGAAATTCAAAACTTCTCAACCTATTGTATGGCGTTCATAAGTCTTTTCTGGAGCCCCTGGGCTCTCTAGCCGGCTTTCAAGTCAGTCGGCGGCACACCACTCCCGCTGAGCGGTGGTGTCTGGGTACTGCTCCCGATGGCCAGAGCCTTCGTCGTCGGTCAACGATTAACGTTATCTTAACCAGAAGGAGCCACTAGTCTTCTTAGTTCGGCCGGGGAACATTGTGGTCGTCGCCAGTGGCGTCTCCGTCCGTCGTTGTCTCGAATCGACAGGCAACGCCGGACCTCTCGCCGGCCCCTTCCTCCCGACTTAGCATACGCCACGGGCCTAATTAACAATCTTAGTCTATCTTAACAATGGGGTTAGTCGTTCTGATGTCTGTCTGAGGAGAAAAAAGAGTGAGGCAGTGATAATCCGGGAGACCGCCGAAGGTCGAAGGACCTTCCACGGGGGACGGTCAGGAGGTACACCCGCCCCCTGCTGGAGGCGTGCGATCTTCCTCTCATCCCCCTTGCTCACCCACCCTCAATCCCCTAGTCTTCACCGAGAGTCTAACGGCTGCCTTACGAAACCTTTGACACGCAAAACAAAAGTTTCCGGTCCGCAGAACAGCGGTGTACCTCCTGACGCCACGCCCCCCAGTAGGGGTGGGTGTACCTCCTGTCGCGCTGCCACCTTCCACCAACGGGGGCACCTCCGGGTCGAAGTGTTGAGTCTAGTGCTCTCACTGACAAGGTGTACATAGAAAGGTTGTGGACAAAGATAGTGTCTTAACACCACGACACTAAGGATCCGCATGGGCCTATGGGCAACCAATCGCGTGGTCTTAGGGGCTGTTCAGAGCACCATCGCGACGCGACGCGATGTAATGATAAGCTCGCATATCGATCGAGCGACGCGATGAATCGATATGGGAGTTTATCATACGTCGCGGCGCGCCGCGATGGAGCTCTGAACGTCCCCTTAGGCGAGCAACCTTAGCGAGCAGCGAATCCATAAGTGCTCCTAGCCAGAGCGTGGGTGGCATCCCCAGTCCCCGCTGATAGTTGGACGGTGAGGCGACCGCCCGCGTCACGACACTACACACGAGGACTAACAATAAGATAGCTGGCATACATTCGAAATTCGAACGAAAACGACAAAAACAATCTTAAAAAACCAAAAAACCACAAATGAGCACTTAAATAGCCAGCGAACACTCGAGGTTCGAAAGAAGACGACGAAAAATCACATTCGTTAACTTGCAAACTTCCTCGGCACCAGCGAGTGACGTGTCCTGACGGCTTGCGCGCGAAAACAATACGCTCTGCGACTTCAAATCAACGCCGTCTGTCCGTAAACAGGGCTTTGTCGTAGGACCCGCGTGCGCTGATCGACTAGACTCGCCCTGAGATCCTGCTCTCCGCCGTCGCTCTTAGCCTAGAGATTTTCAAGCTTATTGTCCGGCTGTTCCACTGGTATCCTTCCCTGTGTCTATCTGAGTAGATAGCAGACCGTGTAGTGACCTGTAACAGACCTCAAGTAACTGCTCAACTTCCAGTTAGCTAGTTCGGATTCCATTAATATCGTTACGGTCATCCATTGTTTGTTTGTTTTGATCATTTGTTATTATCATAACACCATGGGCCAGATTCATCAGCTCTATTTCCTCCCTCTGAGGGAGAAAATGCCGCCAAAGCTGATGCTAATGAATGCCATATCACGGGGTGTTTGGCGGTATTTTCACCGTTAGGGTAAGCGGTTGATGAATCTGGCTCCAGGTGGATAAAATATACTGTGCTTGGTAATAGTAGAATTAGTAAAACTTGGGAGAAAAATAGAAAGAGGTCTATATAGAAATGCGAGGAATTATGAGCACGTGAAGAGGGGTCAAAGCAATTCTTATCAATGGTGGTTTGATGAACCCATG